>OU744338.1:121333372-122533372 GCA_916610165.2 Gymnosoma rotundatum
ATGGGTCGTATATCATCCCGTATTGCAAGCCGTCGTCTGGCCACCAAGGAGACCAACAGTGCTAGCTCATCTTCCTCATCATCGTACCTGCAAACTAATGCCGGCAGTGATGACGAGGATGATGTTGACTGGTCGTCTGAAAAGCGACGTAAGAAGTCCAGTCAAAACTCACGTAACAATGGTTCCAAGAAAAACAATGGTAAAACATTCTAAACAATAATTATGCCAAAAGCGTATTACGAGCGAAACAATTTTGTTTTGTTGCTCTCCAAACGACCACCATGTACCATGTACTAGAAAATAATTACGCTCTAGTGAAAAAACAAATTTATTTTTTTTTTAATTCAATAACCATTTAGTTTAATTTGTACGAATGTATATTTTTTAGTTTGTAAATCATAGGTATTTATACTTGTACTATATCAACAATTTCATTAGATTTCATTTTATATAAACATAAATCTGTAAATTTTAAGATATATTATTTGGTAATGACTTGAAGTCGCAAACAAGATATTGAAGTAATGTCGGTAATCCTGTTAATTAAATATTTCAATGAAAATTTAATTTAGTGTTTCAATTAAACTGATTAAAAGAATTCTAGTTGGAATATTTACAAATATGAAGATTATTTAGGTTTTTACATTTCTTATGTTTTTTATTTAAAGATAAGGTGCATATTGTAGCCTTAAATCTTTTAAAGGATATTTCTCAAATCAGATTTGAAAACAAGAACATTTGAAGTTGATAATGAAAAATTAAACTATATGTGATACATGTGTATATTGAAAAATATATCGAACAAATTTAGATTAACTTAATAATAAACATACAGTTTTTTCTTTTATAAAAATTCATTTTGCACAAAAATTTTCTAAAGTTCTCAAATTATATTAATTTATTAACTGAGGAGGCATTAATGAACGGTTTGAAAAACTTGTTTATTTTACTAGTCTGACTGTTTGTTAGACATAAAATCCTGAACGATAAATTTGAGGATTTCTTTTTAAAAAAATTCTCAAACCTTGCCAGGGACTTTATTTTTGGCGGCAGTACTTCCAAAAACATTCGGGTTTCCAGCAAAATCATAACATTTCGCCAAATTCTGCAATTATGTAAAAATCCACAAACATCATAAAGCGAATGCTTTTCAATTGATAATTTTTTAATTTATTGAACTCACGTAAGGTAATTTTAAGCTACGTGCTCTCTTTATTTATGAAATTTCTACCCCTGAACCGCTTAAACAAGAATTCATGTACATATTTATATGGCGACATCCTTTATTAAAATTTATAAAAAAATGTTGCCAAATAACAAGTGGCGCTGCCAGATAAATTATGAAAAAAACGTCAAATAAATAACAATCGTCTCTCTTCTGCACGCCGAATTTGAGTATCTTTCTTTTCGAAAAATTTGGTTTCTAAGTTAAAAATGCATGATCATGATTCAATGTATGTGAATGATTTTTTGGGGTGTACTTTTTAAAGCTTCGTTAAGATGAGATCACTTCTGTTATAATATCAGATGTTCGTCAACATTTAATTTTTGGTAAGCTGATAGATGCCCGCAGCTTCAATTTTTATTAGAAATTGTGTTATTTTAAAGGTCTTTTAATTTACGGGTTGTCAAGTGCTGGCACTCTTTGCCACGCATTGACGATTGAACAAGCAATTTATATTTTGTTCTTTCTTTTTCGAGTCATTTTCATAGTTGTTGTAGACATTCTGGCGATAGTTAGACAAACTTATGTGATTTTAAGTCCTACAATTTAGATTTTTCTGCTTGTTTAGTATTTGTTAGAACGTTCTGTCGGTTATGATCAATTTAAAAAATGTGTTGCGGTCATTAATTTTGGACAAGGTAAAAAGAAAAAAGTGTTTATTTAAAATTCTTAACTTAAAACACATAAGCGATAATGTGGCTGCAAAATTAAGCAATAGGACAAGTATTCAAAAGCTTAACATAACAAAAAAATTTATAAGTAATTTTATTTATTTATTTATCTATTTATATCTAATAATCGAACAGCCTGTTTAACCCAAATTTATTACATAGTTTTTGAGTAAGAACATTTTATTGCTTTACATTACATTACTAATTAATTGTTTCATTCTGTCTTATTATAAACAGAAATACCATAAAAAACATTTCGCCCTCTCACCCTATTTTGCACAACAATAGCCACTTAACAATTCCATACAAATAATATTTCTATATGATCACTCAAAGGTTCATCAAGACATTTTTTTTAATTTTTGGAGAGTAATGGAGAAAATCATATCATGATATGGGATGACTATGTTCCATAATTTGCAAACTTTCATTACATATGATTTATTTCCTATTTTTATATATGTCTACAATTCAAAATTCTCAGCATCTGACAACGCTATGATGGAAAATGTGACCGAACAAAAAAAGATGACGGAGCAGGATGCAGCAATTGGCTGACACCTATTTTAAACTTTTAAGGTTTTGTTTTTTAATTTCCCTTTTAGCTTTTTTGTTTATTATTAATTAATTATTTTGTTATCATTAAATATAATTTACAATAAAAACTCCTAAATTAAAAAAATTAAATAAAATAAATAAATGAATAGAAGAAAAGTTTTTAAATTAAAATATTTTATTGTTAAAACTACATTAACTGATAAAACACTCTTCAATGTTTTTTTGACAAACTAAAGTGTTATTTGGTGTAGTCTGTACAATAATAAATTTAATTATAATTTGTTGTTGTAGAAACAAAAGTCTTAATTTTATATACAACTAGCATATGCCCACGACTTCGTCTGCGTGCCATTTATAATTTTTTTTAAAAATTCAAATGTAGAATTTTTTTTTAATATTTACTCAAGAGTTCTATAGATAATGTTGCAAATTTTCCATTAACAACCAAAAAAAAAACATATGTATCTCTATATTCTCTACGAAATGGGTTATTTTTACAAAAAAAAAATATTTTATATTGGAACCAAATTTCTATTAGACCTCTTCACTAAATTTTGTTCAAAACCATCCAGTAGTTTTTACGTGATACGAATACAGGTGTTTGACAACATACAACATACTGTTGCTTTCGAACAGTACATTGTGTGTATGATGTGTGTATTTTCTGAACCCTGTATAAAACACGTAAAAATCACTTTTATTTTGTTGCATACTTTTAGGATTAATAGTAGGCTCATTATATACTCTTAAAGGCGATTGCTTTAGGTACTCGCTTGAAATAGGAATTAACACGAATGGTTTTGGCGTATCGGAGAAGACTCCTACGAAAGCGTTACTTTTAATCAAGGTTGCCAATTTAGCCATTTTCCGGCTAGATCTAGCGACTTTTTTTTCATCTAGCTATAAAAAGATGGCTAAATACAATCTAGCCATAAGATTTAGCCATTTTTTATTGCAATTACACAATTTAATTTTATTGTTGTATACACCTTTACTTTACAGACAAATGATAACAAATGTATGTGGAGCACGATGGTTATCTATAGAGGTTGCGGTGGCTCGTATTCTCAACCAATGGCTAGAATTGAAAACTCATTTTAACATTTCAAAACAGTATGAAAATTGCCACATGACTGAAAAATTAAGTGATCTATATGATGAAAAACATTATCTTTATTTGCTATTTTTAAAACCTGTTTTAAATGATCTTCAAACATTAAATAAGAATTTTCAAAGCTCTAAAGCCGACCCTAAAAAACTACTGAATGATTACAATTTTTAATTTCCAAATAAAGAAATATGTAATACCCGATGAAAATATTGACATTTTGCATACACGATTGATTATAACTGCTACCTTGGATATAATTTTGAAACTCACATAAAAATTGTTATTGAAAAAAATGAATTAAAATTGAAAGAAACTATCGAAATTAGAAAAAAGTGTGTCAATATTGTATCAAGCTTAATCAAGGAATTAATATCAAGGTAATTAAGAATGACTTGTTTAATAATTATCAACATTATTTACTTATTTTTTTGTTTACTTTTAGATTACCTGAAAACTTTCACATATTGAGAGAGATTAATAACTTATCTGTAGAAAAGGCACTTTCCGCTAAAAAGGAAAAGATTGATTCTCTACTTAACAATTATTGTAACAGTGAAGGCATAAAAGAAAAAAATTTTTGACCAATATAATAACATAAACTTAATATTATATTGATATGGACAGAGGTTTCTGAATATAGGGATGCAGCAGGCAATAATCCATTCAATGAAATATCGAGTTTAGCAATTGAACTTTTATCTTTGCCATGGTCGAACGCAGACGTCGAAAGACTTTTCAGTCAAATGAATTTAATCAAGACCAAATAAAGAAATCGTATACAAAGCGATATGGTTAATGCAATATTACAAGTTCGGTATGTTTATATAGTTTTACCTTACGTGCTTTAAGAAATTTTAAATTATAAAGAAATTTATTTTTAGTTATGGATTAAAAATTAAAGGCAAATGCTGTCATAATTATAAACCAGACATGGAATGTTAAAAAAAAAAAAAAAAAAAAAAATAGGTACAAATGCTTCATATGATAAGGTTGAACCAAATGGAGAAGACTGGGTTGATATAAACTTTACGTAGAACTTTCGAGTCGATTTTTCCATTCAGTTATTCTAATATTAAATAGCGCGTGTTAATTAAAAAAATTAGTAAGAAATGTATTAAAATAATAAACAATCAAAAATTCCGTTAACCAAAAAATAAAATATATATTTTTTTATTTACACTCAGTTTAATAAGATGGAGCTAAATTTTGCAGTTTTTAGTTTCTATTTTACTTCTAACACATACATATTAATTTAAAAAATATGCTGGTGTTTAATAAATATAATAACTTGAAATTTAAGGCTGAGTAGTTTAGCGATTTTTAGCAATTTTTTAATCTTAACCTAGCCATTTCATACCCTGAAAAGTTGGCAACCTTGCTTTTAATACACAGTTCCTCTCGTTAAACTAAAGTTGCGTGAGCGAAATACGACATCACAGACGATTAATTTCATCGCGCGATCAGATCGTGGAAGAGCTAGCTAGCTGGGAATAAATAGGTAGGTGTTTTATACATAAAAAGAAAAAAATTACCCATAAAAATTTTCATAAAATTTATAAATTTTTTTGTCGTTTTCAGATAAAAAAAAACTAAACTGCTGGGCTCATTTTTACACCCAGGTGGTGGCAGTGGCAGTGGCGAATTTTTTAATTCTCGCCATCGCTGGAAATGTAAAAGTCCAAATAAATAAAAATAAAATAAAAATTAACTAAATCAAAAAATTGTAATCAAATTTGTTAAATAACTGTTTAAATAAATTTATACCTTTGCAGCTTTTTCTTACCCATAAAAATATTCATAAAACTTAAATTTTTTTGTCGTTTTCAGATAAAAAAAACTAAACTGCTGGGCTCATTTTTACACCGAGGGGGTGGCAGTGGCAATGGCAAATTTTTTTATTCTCGCCATCGCTGGAAATGTGAAAGTCCAAATAAATGCTTCTCATCATTGCGAGATCATGTTCCAGGTAGTGGCAGTGTGTGAATACATTTTCATATACTTGTAAGGCGTATCAATAGCAGGTGTTCGCGACAGTGAATTTATCAATTCTTCCGAAACCCTAAATGCCAAACTCTATATATAAAAAATATGTATATTTTTAATGATATTTGACATTCAACGTTTACGGCGAAAATTAATGAATTCGCCATCGCAACCACCTAGTATTGATTCGCCTTGATATACTAGGTGATAGCAATGGCGAATTCATTCATTTTCGTCGTTGCTATGGAGAAGCACAGAAATTTGCTGAGTTTTAAAGGCCAGTGACTCAGATTGGTCATTGGAAGGATCAAGAAAATTTCTAGGAGCCTTTATATCTTTAATTACAAATCAAAACAGAATGTGCTGGTATGAAAAGGAGCAAGTTGCGGTTATGCCAACACAGTAAGCTTCATTATGGGGACAAGGATCTTACCAAATTTATTTTGGGTAGCACTGTTAAGTACTTGAGACACAAAAAGATTTGCTAAGTTACAAGGGCCTTATGGCTTGGACATTCTGAATATCGCACAATGTGCGAGTATGAGAAAGATCTAGAAATGGTGAAGCATATTATCCTTTATTGAAAGATCAGATCATTGAATGAACAAGGACCTAGCAAAGTTTATTTTAAAGAATTTAATTTAAGAATTTAAAGAATTAAAGGAAAGTTCTTAGGGTCCTTATAACTGTGTTATTCGCTTTGACCATTGGACCAGTTCATGAAAGAATGACATTTTCATCTCTGAGGATCAGTCTATTATTTGCCATTGGCTGAATTCGCCATGATGACCCAGCTTATCTATAAAACAGAAATTGACATTTGAAAAATTGTATTTAAGTGATTTTTTACTTTATTTAAACCAAAAGTACAAGCATATTCCATTTAAAAATTTTATTTAATTATAAAAAGACATAATTTGAGTACAAAATGTAATTTTACTAAAAATTTTAGTTAAACTTGTATTAATAATGTATTAAAATGAAGAACTTTAGCAAAAATGTTGAATTTTTTATGTAAACAAATATGAATGTTGGGACTTCGCACGAAATATCTTATTATTATTAATATTAAAAATATTTCGGAAGAATATTGATTATAAAAATATAGATTTCTTTAAATGAATTAAAACTGAATTATTTTCGGCTTTGGTTCATTTTATACGTGGTTGTCATGGAATCCAATTTTATTGGAATTGGATTTAAAACCGACAAAAAAATCGCGTTGGTGTCATGAAATCCAAATTATCGGTTTTGTGTTCGAACTTGAAATTTTATCGGTTTTAGGTGTCATAGAATCCAATATTATCGTTTTTTTTATTGGAAGTAAACCAAGAGGTTAATAGCTGACAGAATTAATTAATTAATTGTTTTTATTTATTACAGTTAAATAATTTGCAAAAATGTAATTAAATAAAAAAGTGAAAAGTAACATACGAGTGTTAATTTTACTTTTTACCCACTGCGGGCAAACGTATCGAGCGATAGCCACGAGCACATCGTGCAACACTGTTGATACAGTGCTTCTACCAAAACTTATACTGGATTCCTTCCCAACAGACCTCTGATAAGATTCTTCAGCTAAAAAGCGTAACGTGGCTGCTAACTGCATATTTGAACGTTGCAAAAGTCCGGCAACATGCACCATATTATATGAATTAATGGGACACCCGTTTATTTCCAAATCCAAATTTTATACTTATGTATAGAGAAGTTAGTAATACAGGTTCTTTGTAAATTTCAATTGTCTGTCTATAACTGTTTAAAAGTATGGCCATATACCAAATTAAATGAACTATTGGTGCACCCTTTAATTTATAATTTTATGAACTGTTTTTAAAATGAGACCAATCTGTAAGCATAACCTATCATATCACCAATAATTTTCAAAATCGGATCAGAAATGACTGAGTTCTGGAGGGACAAATATAAAAAAAGCAACATTCAGCCGAATTGTATAAACTCCTTCTTTTTTTGAAGTCGGGTAAAAAACACAACTTTTAGCAATATTTTAGTACAATTTGGAAAATTTTGAAATAAAATACACTTAAAATTGTAAACAAAAGAGCAAAAACAGAAAACACCTAATTCGAATATTGGTTTTAGTTCCAATCGAAAATAACAAAACCGACATGTTTTCATGACACCAAATGAATCCAATATCGGATTTCAAAAACGATAATTATCAAATCCGACTTGGATTTCATGACAACCCCGATAATTTTATTTCTAAACAATTTTAATTCATTTATAATATCCACGGTTCGAATCCTGAGTGGGAAAAAATTAAAATATAGATTTTTTTTATAAAAATTTTGAATATTAGTTGTGTTTCTGTAATAATAAAAAATCTGAATGGTTTTAAAATTTGTGTATTTTTGTTTGAAAATAAAAAAGCGCAAATTTTAACTCAAATCAGTGACTAAGATTAAAACAGAAACCCCAACTAAATTATTTTAAGAGAGATTATGTTTTTTAAAGTCAAAATTTTAAATTGCTGTACAATTTGTCTGTGTCTAAATATAAGATGGGTTAGGAATATTTAAGCAATTATATTTTTGGCGACAGCTTGGGCAGAGCACTCTCTTTGCCAACAATTCTTGTCAGCTGCATCTCTACGTCCTTAATGTATTTTTCGGGCAAGCAAGCGTCACGCATAGCATTCACTTTAGCTGTTATGATAGCTCGTATATTAGCATCACGTTGCCTTTCACTTTCACGCCAAGCCGAAGCTTGACGCCTTTCCAACTCTTGCATCTGGCGACGTTTCATTTCGTTGTCACCAATTTGTTGAATAATATCGCGATTATAGCATTTGCCTCGTAGCAATCTTTGTTCGTCTTCGTGTTTTTGCTTAGCCTCGGCTTCCTTAAGACTTGCAATTAAACGATTGAAGTCTTGCTCTTCTCTGGCAATTTGTAGAGCACGACAGTGAGTGGTTTCTTGCAATTGACGTTCACGAGCTGCGGCCAAGTCTTTTTCAAATTGTCTTTTACGCATTGCGGCTTCCTTTTCTTTACGGCGATATTCTCGCTCAATTCTTTCCTGCTCAGTTAGATAAGACATTTCTTCGCGGTCGGACTTTGATTGTAAAACTTTCTCTGCCAAATTATAAATACGTTGCTGTTTGCGCTCAAGCTCTTCTTTGGCTAGTTTTTGTTCAGCTTGTAAAGCTGCCAAGCGTTCATCTCTAGCTTTCATGTAGGCTGCTATTCTCATTTCAGCCTCCCGTTCTTGTTCGCATAATATACGACGATATGCAATAGACATTTCCATTACTTTTGCCAAATCCTGGCTGTATTTTAAACGTCTTTCTTTAGCTAACTGAGCCTGACGTATTTCGTCTCGTTTAAGAGCCTCATTAAATTGTCGCAAGGCATTCGCTTCTTCTTCTATGCGTTCTGCTTCCAAAAAACGAGCAGTTGCTCGTTCATGCAATTGTTGCTTAATTTCACTGGCATATATTTGTTTCTGATGATGAAGACGTTCATGCTTAGCATCCTCTTCAATTAGGGCCTTTACAGCACTTTCAATCACTTGCTTCTCTAAACGTTCTTTATCTCTTTTTAATTCTTTTTTTATTTCATACTTTTCCTGTACCTGAGCATCCCTTATGGCATGACATTTAGCATTTAAAATGATACTATTTGCTTTTTTCACTTGCTCTTCTTGTTCGTGTTTGGCTATGAAAGCTTTTTCCAAGACCTTAACTTTTTCATTAGCTTCCTCACCCACAGTACTGGTGCTTTTTTCTTCTTCAGCTTTTTTGCGAGCATCATCGATTTCTTTGAAATATTGTTTGGAACGTAAAGACTCCTCTTCTAAACGTTTCATTTCCTGTTCTTTACGCACCAGAATATCCAATCTTTCTTCCAGGGTTATAACTTTGGCTGCCGCCTTTAAACGGTTATACTCCTGGATTGGCAAGGAAACTTTTTTTCTCTCTATTTTAATACGATTTTTCTTGGCATTCGGTGCCGAGGCATTGCATTGTCTTGCTGATGATTGGTTCTTGTTTGTAGCGTTGCCTCGGTTATTATCATAACTGGAATGAATGGCAGTTTTAGCTCTAGCTGGAGCGCTTTCAGACAAAGACTGAGAATATCTTCTATTAGATGCTGAGAAACACGGCATTCTATTTTTTTTTGACTATTAATATTATTTTCTTTTTAATAAAAAAATATACATAGAAGTTAAAGAATATATATATTTTTTAGTTTTTCCTTCAAAACGTAATAACTACGAAAATTAAACTGAAAGAAACATTTACTGGTTGCCAGTAGCAGCTGCATAAATGCGTCAAATAATTCAGTATTGAACAATCGTTTTAATTTTGTTGGAGCTGCCATGGTGATGTTAGCCATAAGTGGAGTACAGTTAGTTTTGTTGTAATAAAAAAATAAATAAATAATAATAGGAGAAGCCTAGAGTACTACAACGGGAGAAGTAAGCGTTCTTTTGGTTTAAATAGATTTAATTCTCTTGTTTGTTAGAATAAAGTAAGGGTCCACAACTTTCTGACAAACTCAGTTAGTTATTATTCTATAGTTCCCTCTCAGCACAACTTTTGTCATGTATCATCAATCGTTACCTGTAATTTAAGAAAAAAAAACTTCCATATTACCTCTGTGTTTGCAGTTTTCTTTTGTTATTAATCATCACTCCTTGAAAGGTAAAATAGCTCCCTTATAATTTTGTGCTTGAAATTTCATATTCACCTTTATTCTAGTTGTCGGCGTCGTCGTCGTTTTAGTATCAATATAACTTTGTATCAATTTCAGCGTCAATTTGATAAAAATTTGGCATTCTATAACATTCCTATGACGGTGACGGTTTATCGATTTTTATGAAATGAAAATGCACATCTAAATTTTTTTTGTTAAATTTTGTTTGTATTTGATACTTTTATGGTAAAATGTTTTCTATAAGTGAAAAACTTTTTAACTTAATTGATGATGTATTAGAACTATATCCAGTTATAATCAAACAACTTATATCTCTAACGAAGGTACAAAGAGTAAAGTTAATTTTTATTCTGAGAAAATTTTCTATATTAAATTATTACAAATTCTGTGATAACTATGTTGGATAAATCAAAGTATTAACAGACAAGTGTGAAAACATTCAGTTGATATCTAACACTCCCCCTCAACATAATATCCTAGTAGTAAAATTTTTAAATGTTGGCAATGGTAAAGGTTTGGTAAGAAAATCAGCCAGTTGTTGCTTCGAGGGACAGTACTTCAGATCAACTATTCCATTTTCTTGTAAGTTTTTTATATGGTAAAATTTGACATCTATATGCTTTGTTCTCGCACTAAATTTCGTTGAGGTGGCAATTTTGATACAACTCTGATTGTCTTCATACATTGGAATGGGTTTCTTTATAGGTAAATCCATATCCTGCATCAATTGCAATAACCACAGAAGTTCTTGACCAGCATATGAAGCTGCAATAAATTCAGCTTCAGTTGAAGATAAAGCTATAGTTGACTGCTTCTTTGATGACCATGATATTATGTTGCAACCCAATAAAAACACATAACCACTAGTTGATTTGCGATCTGAGTCTCCAGCCCAATTAGCATCTGTAAAACATTGAACATTTAAATTAGAATCTGCTTTTAAAATTAGTTTAGAATCAATCGTTGTTCGAAGATAGCGAACAACTTTCTTTGCTGCATCCCAATCACATTTTCGAGGATTCTCCACTCTTCTACACAATATGGATACGGCAGCAGCTACATCCGGTCTTGACGTAATAGATATATGTAGTAACATTCCAACTATTGTTCTGTATTTTTTATTATTTGGTAGTAAGTTCTCTTCCGTTACTATTTTAATAAACTCTGGATCCATTGGTATGTAACTTGGCCTTGTATCTTCCAAATCACTTTCCTTTATAAGCTTTTTAATTTTCTCTTGTTGATGTAGCAAAAAATCTCCTTCACAATTTCTTTCAATCTGAATTCCTAAATAAGATGAAACAATTCCCAAATCTTTAATTTCAAAGTAGTTATTGAATTGTTTATGAATATCTCTTATTAAATCTTCATCATTACTGCAAATCAATATATCGTCAACATAAATAAGTGCATACACAAGATTATTACTTAATTTCTTTAAATATAAACATGTATCGGCCTTACTTCTGGTAAAACCAATTTTATTCATAACATCAACTAAGGCATCAGACCAAGATTTAGCAGCTTGCTTTAAGCCGTAAATGGATTTTTGTAATTTACAAACTAAATTCTCTTTTCCTTTTTGAACGAAACCTTGAGGTTGCTCCATATAAATTTCTTCTTTTATTTTTCCATTCAAAAATGCCGATTTAACATCAAAGTGCTTAACCACATACTTTTTGACTGCACTTACAGCTAATAGTATTCGCAATGTCACAAACTTACCCACCGGGGCAAATGTTTCCTCGTAATCTTCCTTAAATGTTTGCGTATAACCTTTAGCTACCAATCGAGCTTTATACTTCGGCTTATTAGAGCTATCACCTTTATTTTGAAAAACCCATTTGCATCCAACTACCTTCTTTCCTCCAGGTAACTTTGTTAATATCCATGTTTTATTCTGCAAAAGAGAATGATATTCTTCATAAGCAGCATTCATCCAATGTTCACGCTCAGAGTTTTCAATTTTCATCATCTCATTCCATGACTCTGGTGGATTATTGATAACGTTACTAGAAGTTTTTACTAGAAATAACTCATTAAGATCCTGAAACCAATTTCTAAGCGGTTTATTTCTCAATCTTTCAGAACGACGTAACTTAACCTGCTCGTTGTCATTATTGTTTTCGTCCTGCTGTAACATTTCTTCCTGATCTTGTCCAGTGTTATTGTTGTTTTCGCCTTCATGTACAACCTTTTCCTGGACATTTTGCTGGGCTTGGCGATACTCATTTTCTTCAACATTTATTTCGTTTTCACATAAGTCGACTGGAATACAATTATATTTAAAGTCACAATGAACTTCTTGGGAAGACTGTTCCTCAAATTTTACATCTCTACTTATTATTATCTTATTAGACCCTTTTTTCAATATCCTGTAACCTTTTGTATTTTCTTCATAGCCTACTAATGTACCTTCAAATGATACGTCATCAAGCTTTTGACGTTTGCACTTTGGAATCTGAACAAACGCCTTACTCCCATAAATTCTTATATGACTTAAATTGGGTTTTCTATTGTACCAAAGTTCGAAAGGAGTTTTACTTACAGATTTACTGGGCAATCGATTTTGTATATAATTAGCTGCCATAACACATTCAGCCCACAAATTCTTTTGAAGATTTGACCCGTTTAACATAGCACGTACCATTTCAACTAACGTTCGATTCTTTCGCTCAGCTACACCATTTTGTTCTGGGCAATAAGGAACAGTTCTTTGTAATATAATTCCAGACATCTTTAAGAATGATTTCATTTCATTATTTATATATTCACCCCCATTATCGCATCGCAATATCTTAATTTTCTTATTAGTAAAATTTTCTACCTCTTTAACAAATTCTTTAAGTTTTGAAAGTACCTCATCTTTTCTTGCCAAAGGATATATCTTTGTGTATCTAGAATAATCATCTACAAAAGACAGAAAATACCTCTTACCACTTTGGGATCTTATTTGGAAAGGTCCGCAAACATCAGAATGTACAATATTAAGGATTTCTTTGGATCGATTCAAGCTTCTTTGTGGAAAAGGAGATCTTGACATTTTTGATTTCGCGCAAATATCACAAAAAACATTCTCATTACATTTTGATAAACTGATTCCATCACTCAACTGTTGCAGTTTCTTTATATCAGTAATATTTCGGTGACCCAATCGACAATGCCACAAATGAACACATCCAGAATAACATTGCGACATATAGGATTTATTACTCGTCTTTTCACATAAAATATACAAATTTTCCTTTAAAATTCCATCTGCAATAACTTTATCATTATTTTGAATAAGACACTTTGCATTTTTGAAGTTGATTGTAAAACCTTTTCTAACTATTTCTTTCACAGATAAAAGGCTTCCATTTAGATCAGGAACATAAAGAACATTTTGAAGAAATATTTTATTATATTTACCATTTATATACCCGTTTCCAATGCCCACTGCATTCAAAGACCTGCCATCAGCTATAAACACCTTGCTTAAAGACTTTTCAAGACTGCTGAAAAATGTTTGATTACTTGTCATATGTATTGATGCACCTGAATCAATAACCCAACCACCTTCATGAGCAACTTGCAAGCAAACTTCACCATTCTTACAAGAACTTTCGGAAATTGCTGCATTCTGTTTTTTCCACTTGAAACAATCCTTTTTCACATGACCCAATTTATTACAATGGTAACACTTAATTGGCTTCTTTTTTTTAAATTGTTGTCCCTTTAAAGCACTATTATTCTCACTTTCAATACCATATGGGCTCACCACCCTTTTTTATTTAGTTAAAAGGAACACAAAAGTAATATAAAAGGATATAGAAGTTATGGAGACCAAAGCAGTGTTTCAACTTCTGAACAACGTAAACTATTTTACGTGGAAGTTCAAGATGCAAATGTATCTCGTACAATTGGATTTGTGGGATGTAATTGAGAGGCCGACTCCAGAGGTACAAAATGAAGATTTTCGAAAGAAAAACCAAAAAGCAGTTGCCGCAATAGCTATGTGTGTCGAAAGCTCTCAAATACATTTTATAAGAAATATCAAGTTAGCAAAAGAAATGTGGATGAAATTGCAAACCGCTCATGAACGTAAAACAATGACATCAAAATTGCATTTACTGCGTAAGTTATATGACAAGCGTATGTCTGAAGGTGAGAATATGCAGCAACATTTGGATTGCCTTAATATGATGCGAGCTCAGTTGTTGGACCGTGGTGAGGAAATTAAGGATAGTTCTATGGTAGCTATAATGCTTAATAGTTTGCCAAGAACATATTCTGCCTTAGTAACTTCTATTGAAGGGCAACCAGAAGAATCAATTTCTTTGGAATATGTAATGGAAAAGTTATTGGATGAAGCTGAAAGGCGTGGTGAAGGTGATGGTATTGAAAGTGAGAATAATAGTGCTTTAAAGGGACAACAATTTAAAAAAAAGAAGCCAATTAAGTGTTACCATTGTAATAAATTGGGTCATGTGAAAAAGGATTGTTTCAAGTGGAAAAAACAGAATGCAGCAATTTCCGAAAGTTCTTGTAAGAATGGTGAAGTTTGCTTGCAAGTTGCTCATGAAGGTGGTTGGGTTATTGATTCAGGTGCATCAATACATATGACAAGTAATCAAACATTTTTCAGCAGTCTTGAAAAGTCTTTAAGCAAGGTGTTTATAGCTGATGGCAGGTCTTTGAATGCAGTGGGCATTGGAAACGGGTATATAAATGGTAAATATAATAAAATATTTCTTCAAAATGTTCTTTATGTTCCTGATCTAAATGGAAGCCTTTTATCTGTGAAAGAAATAGTTAGAAAAGGTTTTACAATCAACTTCAAAAATGCAAAGTGTCTTATTCAAAATAATGATAAAGTTATTGCAGATGGAATTTTAAAGGAAAATTTGTATATTTTATGTGAAAAGACGAGTAATAAATCCTATATGTCGCAATGTTATTCTGGATGTGTTCATTTGTGGCATTGTCGATTGGGTCACCGAAATATTACTGATATAAAGAAACTGCAACAGTTGAGTGATGGAATCAGTTTATCAAAATGTAATGAGAATGTTTTTTGTGATATTTGCGCGAAATCAAAAATGTCAAGATCTCCTTTTCCACAAAGAAGCTTGAATCGATCCAAAGAAATCCTTAATATTGTACATTCTGATGTTTGCGGACCTTTCCAAATAAGATCCCAAAGTGGTAAGAGGTATTTTCTGTCTTTTGTAGATGATTATTCTAGATACACAAAGATATATCCTTTGGCAAGAAAAGATGAGGTACTTTCAAAACTTAAAGAATTTGTTAAAGAGGTAGAAAATTTTACTAATAAGAAAATTAAGATATTGCGATGCGATAATGGGGGTGAATATATAAATAATGAAATGAAATCATTCTTAAAGATGTCTGGAATTATATTACAAAGAACTGTTCCTTATTGCCCAGAACAAAATGGTGTAGCTGAGCGAAAGAATCGAACGTTAGTTGAAATGGTACGTGCTATGTTAAACGGGTCAAATCTTCAAAAGAATTTGTGGGCTGAATGTGTTATGGCAGCTAATTATATACAAAATCGATTGCCCAGTAAATCTGTAAGTAAAACTCCTTTCGAACTTTGGTACAATAGAAAACCCAATTTAAGTCATATAAGAATTTATGGGAGTAAGGCGTTTGTTCAGATTCCAAAGTGCAAACGTCAAAAGCTTGATGACGTATCATTTGAAGGTACATTAGTAGGCTATGAAGAAAATACAAAAGGTTACAGGATATTGAAAAAAGGGTCTAATAAGATAATAATAAGTAGAGATGTAAAATTTGAGGAACAGTCTTCCCAAGAAGTTCATTGTGACTTTAAATATAATTGTATTCCAGTCGATTTATGTGAAAACGAAATAAATGTTGAAGAAAATGAGTATCGCCAAGCCCAGCAAAATGTCCAGGAAAAGGTTGTACATGAAGGCGAAAACAACAATAACACTGGACAAGATCAGGAAGAAATGTTACAGCAGGACGAAAACAATAATGACAACGAGCAGGTTAAGTTACGTCGTTCTGAAAGATTGAGAAATAAACCGCTTAGAAATTGGTTTCAGGATCTTAATGAGTTATTTCTAGTAAAAACTTCTAGTAACGTTATCAATAATCCACCAGAGTCATGGAATGAGATGATGAAAATTGAAAACTCTGAGCGTGAACATTGGATGAATGCTGCTTATGAAGAATATCATTCTCTTTTGCAGAATAAAACATGGATATTAACAAAGTTACCTGGAGGAAAGAAGGTAGTTGGATGCAAATGGGTTTTTCAAAATAAAGGTGATAGCTCTAATAAGCCGAAGTATAAAGCTCGATTGGTAGCTAAAGGTTATACGCAAACATTTAAGGAAGATTACGAGGAAACATTTGCCCCGGTGGGTAAGTTTGTGACATTGCGAATACTATTAGCTGTAAGTGCAGTCAAAAAGTATGTGGTTAAGCACTTTGATGTTAAATCGGCATTTTTGAATGGAAAAATAAAAGAAGAAATTTATATGGAGCAACCTCAAGGTTTCGTTCAAAAAGGAAAAGAGAATTTAGTTTGTAAATTACAAAAATCCATTTACGGCTTAAAGCAAGCTGCTAAATCTTGGTCTGATGCCTTAGTTGATGTTATGAATAAAATTGGTTTTACCAGAAGTAAGGCCGATACATGTTTATATTTAAAGAAATTAAGTAATAATCTTGTGTATGCACTTATTTATGTCGACGATATATTGATTTGCAGTAATGATGAAGATTTAATAAGAGATATTCATAAACAATTCAATAACTACTTTGAAATTAAAGATTTGGGAATTGTTTCATCTTATTTAGGAATTCAGATTGAAAGAAATTGTGAAGGAGATTTTTTGCTACATCAACAAGAGAAAATTAAAAAGCTTATAAAGGAAAGTGATTTGGAAGATACAAGGCCAAGTTACATACCAATGGATCCAGAGTTTATTAAAATAGTAACGGAAGAGAACTTACTACCAAATAATAAAAAATACAGAACAATAGTTGGAATGTTACTACATATATCTATTACGTCAAGACCGGATGTAGCTGCTGCCGTATCCATATTGTGTAGAAGAGTGGAGAATCCTCGAAAATGTGATTGGGATGCAGCAAAGAAAGTTGTTCGCTATCTTCGAACAACGATTGATTCTAAACTAATTTTAAAAGCAGATTCTAATTTAAATGTTCAATGTTTTACAGATGCTAATTGGGCTGGAGACTCAGATCGCAAATCAACTAGTGGTTATGTGTTTTTATTGGGTTGCAACATAATATCATGGTCATCAAAGAAGCAGTCAACTATAGCTTTATCTTCAACTGAAGCTGAATTTATTGCAGCTTCATATGCTGGTCAAGAACTTCTGTGGTTATTGCAATTGATGCAGGATATGGATTTACCTATAAAGAAACCCATTCCAATGTATGAAGACAATCAGAGTTGTATCAAAATTGCCACCTCAACGAAATTTAGTGCGAGAACAAAGCATATAGATGTCAAATTTCACCATATAAAAAACTTACAAGAAAATGGAATAGTTGATCTGAAGTACTGTCCCTCGAAGCAACAACTGGCTGATTTTCTTACCAAACCTTTACCATTGCCAACATTTAAAAATTTTACTACTAGGATATTATGTTGAGGGGGAGTGTTAGATATCAACTGAATGTTTTCACACTTGTCTGTTAATACTTTGATTTATCCAACATAGTTATCACAGAATTTGTAATAATTTAATATAGAAAATTTTCTCAGAATAAAAATTAACTTTACTCTTTGTACCTTCGTTAGAGATATAAGTTGTTTGATTATAACTGGATATAGTTCTAATAACATAACCACTAGTTGATTTGCGATCTGAGTCTCCAGCCCAATTAGCATCTGTAAAACATTGAACATTTAAATTAGAATCTGCTTTTAAAATTAGTTTAGAATCAATCGTTGTTCGAAGATAGCGAACAACTTTCTTTGCTGCATCCCAATCACATTTTCGAGGATTCTCCACTCTTCTACACAATATGGATACGGCAGCAGCTACATCCGGTCTTGACGTAATAGATATATGTAGTAACATTCCAACTATTGTTCTGTATTTTTTATTATTTGGTAGTAAGTTCTCTTCCGTTACTATTTTAATAAACTCTGGATCCATTGGTATGTAACTTGGCCTTGTATCTTCCAAATCACTTTCCTTTATAAGCTTTTTAATTTTCTCTTGTTGATGTAGCAAAAAATCTCCTTCACAATTTCTTTCAATCTGAATTCCTAAATAAGATGAAACAATTCCCAAATCTTTAATTTCAAAGTAGTTATTGAATTGTTTATGAATATCTCTTATTAAATCTTCATCATTACTGCAAATCAATATATCGTCAACATAAATAAGTGCATACACAAGATTATTACTTAATTTCTTTAAATATAAACATGTATCGGCCTTACTTCTGGTAAAACCAATTTTATTCATAACATCAACTAAGGCATCAGACCAAGATTTAGCAGCTTGCTTTAAGCCGTAAATGGATTTTTGTAATTTACAAACTAAATTCTCTTTTCCTTTTTGAACGAAACCTTGAGGTTGCTCCATATAAATTTCTTCTTTTATTTTTCCATTCAAAAATGCCGATTTAACATCAAAGTGCTTAACCACATACTTTTTGACTGCACTTACAGCTAATAGTATTCGCAATGTCACAAACTTACCCACCGGGGCAAATGTTTCCTCGTAATCTTCCTTAAATGTTTGCGTATAACCTTTAGCTACCAATCGAGCTTTATACTTCGGCTTATTAGAGCTATCACCTTTATTTTGAAAAACCCATTTGCATCCAACTACCTTCTTTCCTCCAGGTAACTTTGTTAATATCCATGTTTTATTCTGCAAAAGAGAATGATATTCTTCATAAGCAGCATTCATCCAATGTTCACGCTCAGAGTTTTCAATTTTCATCATCTCATTCCATGACTCTGGTGGATTATTGATAACGTTACTAGAAGTTTTTACTAGAAATAACTCATTAAGATCCTGAAACCAATTTCTAAGCGGTTTATTTCTCAATCTTTCAGAACGACGTAACTTAACCTGCTCGTTGTCATTATTGTTTTCGTCCTGCTGTAACATTTCTTCCTGATCTTGTCCAGTGTTATTGTTGTTTTCGCCTTCATGTACAACCTTTTCCTGGACATTTTGCTGGGCTTGGCGATACTCATTTTCTTCAACATTTATTTCGTTTTCACATAAATCGACTGGAATACAATTATATTTAAAGTCACAATGAACTTCTTGGGAAGACTGTTCCTCAAATTTTACATCTCTACTTATTATTATCTTATTAGACCCTTTTTTCAATATCCTGTAACCTTTTGTATTTTCTTCATAGCCTACTAATGTACCTTCAAATGATACGTCATCAAGCTTTTGACGTTTGCACTTTGGAATCTGAACAAACGCCTTACTCCCATAAATTCTTATATGACTTAAATTGGGTTTTCTATTGTACCAAAGTTCGAAAGGAGTTTTACTTACAGATTTACTGGGCAATCGATTTTGTATATAATTAGCTGCCATAACACATTCAGCCCACAAATTCTTTTGAAGATTTGACCCGTTTAACATAGCACGTACCATTTCAACTAACGTTCGATTCTTTCGCTCAGCTACACCATTTTGTTCTGGGCAATAAGGAACAGTTCTTTGTAATATAATGTAACTTGGCCTTGTATCTTCCAAATCACTTTCCTTTATAAGCTTTTTAATTTTCTCTTGTTGATGTAGCAAAAAATCTCCTTCACAATTTCTTTCAATCTGAATTCCTAAATAAGATGAAACAATTCCCAAATCTTTAATTTCAAAGTAGTTATTGAATTGTTTATGAATATCTCTTATTAAATCTTCATCATTACTGCAAATCAATATATCGTCAACATAAATAAGTGCATACACAAGATTATTACTTAATTTCTTTAAATATAAACATGTATCGGCCTTACTTCTGGTAAAACCAATTTTATTCATAACATCAACTAAGGCATCAGACCAAGATTTAGCAGCTTGCTTTAAGCCGTAAATGGATTTTTGTAATTTACAAACTAAATTCTCTTTTCCTTTTTGAACGAAACCTTGAGGTTGCTCCATATAAATTTCTTCTTTTATTTTTCCATTCAAAAATGCCGATTAAACATCAAAGTGCTTAACCACATACTTTTTGACTGCACTTACAGCTAATAGTATTCGCAATGTCACAAACTTACCCACCGGGGCAAATGTTTCCTCGTAATCTTCCTTAAATGTTTGCGTATAACCTTTAGCTACCAATCGAGCTTTATACTTCGGCTTATTAGAGCTATCACCTTTATTTTGAAAAACCCATTTGCATCCAACTACCTTCTTTCCTCCAGGTAACTTTGTTAATATCCATGTTTTATTCTGCAAAAGAGAATGATATTCTTCATAAGCAGCATTCATCCAATGTTCACGCTCAGAGTTTTCAATTTTCATCATCTCATTCCATGACTCTGGTGGATTATTGATAACGTTACTAGAAGTTTTTACTAGAAATAACTCATTAAGATCCTGAAACCAATTTCTAAGCGGTTTATTTCTCAATCTTTCAGAACGACGTAACTTAACCTGCTCGTTGTCATTATTGTTTTCGTCCTGCTGTAACATTTCTTCCTGATCTTGTCCAGTGTTATTGTTGTTTTCGCCTTCATGTACAACCTTTTCCTGGACATTTTGCTGGGCTTGGCGATACTCATTTTCTTCAACATTTATTTCGTTTTCACATAAATCGACTGGAATACAATTATATTTAAAGTCACAATGAACTTCTTGGGAAGACTGTTCCTCAAATTTTACATCTCTACTTATTATTATCTTATTAGACCCTTTTTTCAATATCCTGTAACCTTTTGTATTTTCTTCATAGCCTACTAATGTACCTTCAAATGATACGTCATCAAGCTTTTGACGTTTGCACTTTGGAATCTGAACAAACGCCTTACTCCCATAAATTCTTATATGACTTAAATTGGGTTTTCTATTGTACCAAAGTTCGAAAGGAGTTTTACTTACAGATTTACTGGGCAATCGATTTTGTATATAATTAGCTGCCATAACACATTCAGCCCACAAATTCTTTTGAAGATTTGACCCGTTTAACATAGCACGTACCATTTCAACTAACGTTCTATTCTTTCGCTCAGCTACACCATTTTGTTCTGGGCAATAAGGAACAGTTCTTTGTAATATAATTCCAGACATCTTTAAGAATGATTTCATTTCATTATTTATATATTCACCCCCATTATCGCATCGCAATATCTTAATTTTCTTATTAGTAAAATTTTCTACCTCTTTAACAAATTCTTTAAGTTTTGAAAGTACCTCATCTTTTCTTGCCAAAGGATATATCTTTGTGTATCTAGAATAATCATCTACAAAAGACAGAAAATACCTCTTACCACTTTGGGATCTTATTTGGAAAGGTCCGCAAACATCAGAATGTACAATATTAAGGATTTCTTTGGATCGATTCAAGCTTCTTTGTGGAAAAGGAGATCTTGACATTTTTGATTTCGCGCAAATATCACAAAAAACATTCTCATTACATTTTGATAAACTGATTCCATCACTCAACTGTTGCAGTTTCTTTATATCAGTAATATTTCGGTGACCCAATCGACAATGCCACAAATGAACACATCCAGAATAACATTGCGACATATAGGTATTAGAACTATATCCAGTTATAATCAAACAACTTATATCTCTAACGAAGGTACAAAGAGTAAAGTTAATTTTTATTCTGAGAAAATTTTCTATATTAAATTATTACAAATTCTGTGATAACTATGTTGGATAAATCAAAGTATTAACAGACAAGTGTGAAAACATTCAGTTGATATCTAACACTCCCCCTCAACATAATATCCTAGTAGTAAAATTTTTAAATGTTGGCAATGGTAAAGGTTTGGTAAGAAAATCAGCCAGTTGTTGCTTCGAGGGACAGTACTTCAGATCAACTATTCCATTTTCTTGTAAGTTTTTTATATGGTGAAATTTGACATCTATATGCTTTGTTCTCGCACTAAATTTCGTTGAGGTGGCAATTTTGATACAACTCTGATTGTCTTCATACATTGGAATGGGTTTCTTTATAGGTAAATCCATATCCTGCATCAATTGCAATAACCACAGAAGTTCTTGACCAGCATATGAAGCTGCAATAAATTCAGCTTCAGTTGAAGATAAAGCTATAGTTGACTGCTTCTTTGATGACCATGATATTATGTTGCAACCCAATAAAAACACATAACCACTAGTTGATTTGCGATCTGAGTCTCCAGCCCAATTAGCATCTGTAAAACATTGAACATTTAAATTAGAATCTGCTTTTAAAATTAGTTTAGAATCAATCGTTGTTCGAAGATAGCGAACAACTTTCTTTGCTGCATCCCAATCACATTTTCGAGGATTCTCCACTCTTCTACACAATATGGATACGGCAGCAGCTACATCCGGTCTTGACGTAATAGATATATGTAGTAACATTCCAACTATTGTTCTGTATTTTTTATTATTTGGTAGTAAGTTCTCTTCCGTTACTATTTTAATAAACTCTGGATCCATTGGTATGTAACTTGGCCTTGTATCTTCCAAATCACTTTCCTTTATAAGCTTTTTAATTTTCTCTTGTTGATGTAGCAAAAAATCTCCTTCACAATTTCTTTCAATCTGAATTCCTAAATAATGCTTTGTTCTCGCACTAAATTTCGTTGAGGTGGCAATTTTGATACAACTCTGATTGTCTTCATACATTGGAATGGGTTTCTTTATAGGTAAATCCATATCCTGCATCAATTGCAATAACCACAGAAGTTCTTGACCAGCATATGAAGCTGCAATAAATTCAGCTTCAGTTGAAGATAAAGCTATAGTTGACTGCTTCTTTGATGACCATGATATTATGTTGCAACCCAATAAAAACACATAACCACTAGTTGATTTGCGATCTGAGTCTCCAGCCCAATTAGCATCTGTAAAACATTGAACATTTAAATTAGAATCTGCTTTTAAAATTAGTTTAGAATCAATCGTTGTTCGAAGATAGCGAACAACTTTCTTTGCTGCATCCCAATCACATTTTCGAGGATTCTCCACTCTTCTACACAATATGGATACGGCAGCAGCTACATCCGGTCTTGACGTAATAGATATATGTAGTAACATTCCAACTATTGTTCTGTATTTTTTATTATTTGGTAGTAAGTTCTCTTCCGTTACTATTTTAATAAACTCTGGATCCATTGGTATGTAACTTGGCCTTGTATCTTCCAAATCACTTTCCTTTATAAGCTTTTTAATTTTCTCTTGTTGATGTAGCAAAAAATCTCCTTCACAATTTCTTTCAATCTGAATTCCTAAATAAGATGAAACAATTCCCAAATCTTTAATTTCAAAGTAGTTATTGAATTGTTTATGAATATCTCTTATTAAATCTTCATCATTACTGCAAATCAATATATCGTCAACATAAATAAGTGCATACACAAGATTATTACTTAATTTCTTTAAATATAAACATGTATCGGCCTTACTTCTGGTAAAACCAATTTTATTCATAACATCAACTAAGGCATCAGACCAAGATTTAGCAGCTTGCTTTAAGCCGTAAATGGATTTTTGTAATTTACAAACTAAATTCTCTTTTCCTTTTTGAACGAAACCTTGAGGTTGCTCCATATAAATTTCTTCTTTTATTTTTCCATTCAAAAATGCCGATTTAACATCAAAGTGCTTAACCACATACTTTTTGACTGCACTTACAGCTAATAGTATTCGCAATGTCACAAACTTACCCACCGGGGCAAATGTTTCCTCGTAATCTTCCTTAAATGTTTGCGTATAACCTTTAGCTACCAATCGAGCTTTATACTTCGGCTTATTAGAGCTATCACCTTTATTTTGAAAAACCCATTTGCATCCAACTACCTTCTTTCCTCCAGGTAACTTTGTTAATATCCATGTTTTATTCTGTAAAAGAGAATGATATTCTTCATAAGCAGCATTCATCCAATGTTCACGCTCAGAGTTTTAAATTTTCATCATCTCATTCCATGACTCTGGTGGATTATTGATAACGTTACTAGAAGTTTTTACTAGAAATAACTCATTAAGATCCTGAAACCAATTTCTAAGCGGTTTATTTCTCAATCTTTCAGAACGACGTAACTTAACCTGCTCGTTGTCATTATTGTTTTCGTCCTGCTGTAACATTTCTTCCTGATCTTGTCCAGTGTTATTGTTGTTTTCGCCTTCATGTACAACCATTTCCTGGACATTTTGCTGGGCTTGGCGATACTCATTTTCTTCAACATTTATTTCGTTTTCACATAAATCGACTGGAATACAATTATATTTAAAGTCACAATGAACTTCTTGGGAAGACTGTTCCTCAAATTTTACATCTCTACTTATTATTATCTTATTAGACCCTTTTTTCAATATCCTGTAACCTTTTGTATTTTCTTCATAGCCTACTAATGTACCTTCAAATGATACGTCATCAAGCTTTTGACGTTTGCACTTTGGAATCTGAACAAACGCCTTACTCCCATAAATTCTTATATGATTTAAATTGGGTTTTCTATTGTACCAAAGTTCGAAAGGAGTTTTACTTACAGATTTACTGGGCAATCGATTTTGTATATAATTAGCTGCCATAACACATTCAGCCCACAAATTCTTTTGAAGATTTGACCCGTTTAACATAGCACGTACCATTTCAACTAACGTTCGATTCTTTCGCTCAGCTACACCATTTTGTTCTGGGCAATAAGGAACAGTTCTTTGTAATATAATTCCAGACATCTTTAAGAATGATTTCATTTCATTATTTATATATTCACCCCCATTATCGCATCGCAATATCTTAATTTTCTTATTAGTAAAATTTTCTACCTCTTTAACAAATTCTTTAAGTTTTGAAAGTACCTCATCTTTTCTTGCCAAAGGATATATCTTTGTGTATCTAGAATAATCATCTACAAAAGACAGAAAATACCTCTTACCACTTTGGGATCTTATTTGGAAAGGTCCGCAAACATCAGAATGTACAATATTAAGGATTTCTTTGGATCGATTCAAGCTTCTTTGTGGAAAAGGAGATCTTGACATTTTTGATTTCGCGCAAATATCACAAAAAACATTCTCATTACATTTTGATAAACTGATTCCATCACTCAACTGTTGCAGTTTCTTTATATCAGTAATATTTCGGTGACCCAATCGACAATGCCACAAATGAACACATCCAGAATAACATTGCGACATATAGGATTTATTACTCGTCTTTTCACATAAAATATACAAATTTTCCTTTAAAATTCCATCTGCAATAACTTTATCATTATTTTGAATAAGACACTTTGCATTTTTGAAGTTGATTGTAAAACCTTTTCTAACTATTTCTTTCACAGATAAAAGGCTTCCATTTAGATCAGGAACATAAAGAACATTTTGAAGAAATATTTTATTATATTTACCATTTATATACCCGTTTCCAATGCCCACTGCATTCAAAGACCTGCCATCAGCTATAAACACCTTGCTTAAAGACTTTTCAAGACTGCTGAAAAATGTTTGATTACTTGTCATATGTATTGATGCACCTGAATCAATAACCCAACCACCTTCATGAGCAACTTGCAAGCAAACTTCACCATTCTTACAAGAACTTTCGGAAATTGCTGCATTCTGTTTTTTTCACTTGAAACAATCCTTTTTCACATGACCCAATTTATTACAATGGTAACACTTAATTGGCTTCTTTTTTTTAAATTGTTGTCCCTTTAAAGCACTATTATTCTCACTTTCAATACCATCACCTTCACCACGCCTTTCAGCTTCATCCAATAACTTTTCCATTACATATTCCAAAGAAATTGATTCTTCTGGTTGCCCTTCAATAGAAGTTACTAAGGCAGAATATGTTCTTGGCAAACTATTAAGCATTATAGCTACCATAGAACTATCCTTAATTTCCTCACCACGGTCCAACAACTGAGCTCGCATCATATTAAGGCAATCCAAATGTTGCTGCATATTCTCACCTTCAGACATACGCTTGTCATATAACTTACGCAGTAAATGCAATTTTGATGTCATTGTTTTACGTTCATGAGCGGTTTGCAATTTCATCCACATTTCTTTTGCTAACTTGATATTTCTTATAAAATGTATTTGAGAGCTTTCGACACACATAGCTATTGCGGCAACTGCTTTTTGGTTTTTCTTTCGAAAATCTTCATTTTGTACCTCTGGAGTCGGCCTCTCAATTACATCCCACAAATCCAATTGTACGAGATACATTTGCATCTTGAACTTCCACGTAAAATAGTTTACGTTGTTCAGAAGTTGAAACACTGCTTTGGTCTCCATAACTTCTATATCCTTTTATATTACTTTTGTGTTCCTTTTAACTAAATAAAAAAGGGTGGTGAGCCCATAACCTATTAGAACTATATCCAGTTATAATCAAACAACTTATATCTCTAACGAAGGTACAAAGAGTAAAGTTAATTTTTATTCTGAGAAAATTTTCTATATTAAATTATTACAAATTCTGTGATAACTATGTTGGATAAATCAAAGTATTAACAGACAAGTGTGAAAACATTCAGTTGATATCTAACAGAAAACTTCTCAGGCAGAATTGCAATATTTTAATTTTGCCGGATCGCAAGTATGCACATATGTTTTGCCTGTTCCTGGCTGTGCTTGTGCTGCAAATCAGTTTGATTATTGCCTGTTTTTTTTTTCTTTCTGTTTAACTACTTTCGACAAAACAGGCTAAACAGAACTGATATCATTAGTGGCAGCAGCACTAGAGGTGTAACAAGTTTCCTTTAACTTTTGGTTGACTTCCACTGGTTCTTCAATGATAAATTCGACTTCAGCAAGTTCCATGTCATTAGAATTGTTTCCCATGTCAACCATTTGAACTCCTAGAACCGCTCCTTCAGGATTCAAATGCTTCTGGAAGTTTAAAAGGTTTGTCACAGTTTCCTCCAGCGGACTGAGTGAAAATTGTTCAAACATTCCGCCGCCAATGGCTTTACCTCCGTTTTATTAGCAACCAAGGCGAATTAAATACAAGGTGATAGCGGTGGCGAATTCAATTCCTTTCCCATGTATACTAACTGTCAAACTCCATATATAAAAAATTTATCTAACTGTTATACAGATTTTTTATATATGGAGCATGGCGAAATAATACAGGTGGTCTCGATAGCGAATTCATTAATTTCGCCGTAAACTCTAAATGTCAAACTCCATATATAAAAAATATGTATAACTGTTATACATATTTTTTATATATGGAGTTTGACATTTAGAGTTTACGGCGAAATTAATGAATTCGCTATCGAGACCACCTGTATTATTTCGCCATGATATGGAGTTTGACAGTTACCCTGGAGTTAATGTCGACGTCGTTGACGGCGTCAAATGTCAAAAAAAAGTTGAATCGTATGAAATTGTATGAGAGCAGTTAATCTCAACGCGTTGCAACGTCGTAAAAGTTCAATCTGTTTCAACTTTTTCGGCGTTGAAACGCAGTCAACGACGTCGACTTTAACTCCAGGGTTAGAATACCAGGGAAAAGAATTGAATTCGCCACCGCTATCACCTTGTATTTAATTCGCCTTGTTAGCAACCATCTTTTTTTCGCTTTAAATTTTAAATTTCGCCACACCTTAAAAGTAATTTTTATAAAATTTTTTTATAAATTCCTATTCGATTCCTTATTTTGTTACCTTTTGCCATCCATCTGCTAATCTTCTAAGCGGACCAAGAGAATTTAGAATTTTTTCAATTTCTTCCAATTTTTCTTTAAAATTTGATGGAGCAGTGCCTCTGCGAAAACCCAGTGCAAAAGATGGATTCTTCTGCAATTCTTCCACCAATTTTTCAAATTGATTTGCAATTGTAACCTTCACTTTTTTACATTTACAATATTATGCTTGGTTTAAATCATTTCCAGTCGTAATGCAAAAAGGCGCCGACAAAAAACAGAGTCACGTCAATACAATATCGTTGTCACATTTGTTATAGAATACAAAATATTTTTGAGTAGTAATCGAATAACAAATAGAATGCGTCAACACATGTCAACATTGATATATGACGACGCCGATAACTAGAATAAAAGTGATTGTCATGGAACATATGTCCTTAAGAGGCAAAAATGACTTTAATGAAGTGAAGGTTCATATTCGGCTGTGCCGAATTTTATATACCCTTCACCATATCTGTAAAACTAATTTGTTGAAGCAACTCCAATAAAAAAAAAACAACAAAAACAGTTTTGGGGTGACAGAGAATTAAAAATAAAATAAAGTCAGTACTTTACATAACATTATATAAAAAAGTCATCGGCTCTTAATGGGTTAAGCATTTTTAAATTTTTTTTTACCATTTTCTGAAAGCTCTTTTTAACAGCTTTTAAATGTTACACATACTAATATTTAAAAAAATTGTTAAAGTTCAGAGGCCCGTAACTCGGAATATATGGGCGAGAACCAAATTTGTTACATCTCTATCGCCCCATATAATTATTTTTTGATTGGAGTTACTTCACTAAAGTAGATTTTATTCAAATGATATGGTAAAATTAGAGGCAGGCATGGTGTTTTGCCGCTGCCTAGAACGAAACGGAACGATCTTGCTGATTTTCAATAGAAAAATTTTCGGAACTATGGATCGATTGGCATGTTAAAAATTGGATTTTCAGAATCATAACTTGAGAACTGTTCTGCTTTTTAAAGATGAGGAAATCTGTTTCACGCGTTAGACATTCTGCATAAGGGAAAAATTCTGAAGGAAGTAGCGGTTGGTATGTTAGTGTTTGGTGTGACTTAGCCCCAATAAGTAGAGAAACTTTCTGAAGTCATGTGTTAGATATTTTGTCATGCATTTTTGTACAAAGGAAAACATCTTGGAAAGGGGCTACTCTAATATTCGGCTGCAATATTGTACGATTTAGACAATAAATATACATGCGTCTAGCTTATCCTCCATACTTGTTCCCATCCATTGTTATTTCTTTGAGTCGATTTCCACAATAAATGTGTAAACCGCATACGCAGTTGTAGACCGGAAGCAATGCTAACTTGCAGCAAGGCTATCCTTTGCGCTTTTCGAATTAATTTACTCTTACCCTGCTTATCTAAAGCCGTCTTCCGAAATATATTTTCCTAGAAGGAAATGGGGTTGACTATTGTAATACATATATAAAATTGAAAGGTGGGGCTGATCCCAGCTCGATGATGTAAATTTTAAAGTTCAGCTTATTGTCCTCTGATCTCAGTGTCCTCAGTCCCTTTGAAAAAAGAATATGATACTCCATATATGGGTCGTCGCCAAACTTGCGCCCTTATGCCCATTTAGAGAAATCCACCAGAAAGGCCTGCAGAATATCTCGTAGTGTGGGGAGGAATTTTCTTCTATCTGCAAACTATACGCGATATGCGTAGGCGATCATAATGTTCAAGAAAAGGGTCCACAAAAGTGATGAGAGGACTTCTTCCTTTGATGTCCCCTTACAAGAGACTTATTATCCTAGTTAAGGAGATACTATGGAGATACAATTACATAATATATAAAACCAGAGTTGCATTTTTACTGCTTGCAGTTTCAGATAAAGAACAAAATAACAGTTGGAGTTTTAAATTATTATATTGCTTTAGAAAGCCGATTTATTACTTTATCTCGAAGAGGAAACACCTATGTGCGAGCAGATTTTCCTTTTTCAAAAAAGTGAGGTTATAATCAAAGACGTTTTATTCAACTGGCTTTTACGAAAATGCCATCGTGTAAACAAATAAATAAAATAATAAATAAAAAAGTAAATCATTTATATTTTAATATCCTGTTTAGGATTTATCACTTCCTATACAAAGGTATAGGTCGATCTGCATTTCCTGGAAAGACTATTTATATCTGAAAATTTGTGAGATACCCTTGCGCTGTGAATATGTACCCCTACCATTTTTAAAATTTAATTTTACAAAAAAAGCCGATTTAAAACAGTCAGTGGACAAATGAACTGAATTTTTAAGTAAGTATAATTTGTAGGTTTTTTTTAAAAGTTGAAATTGTTAAAGCATTTTCACACTAATATTCTATTTATTACTTAGTATATCACAAAAAGTTAAGTTTTCCAAATGATTACACAGCGTAAACTTTAACATAGTCAATTTGTAAAGTCTCATTGCCTCTCCATAACACTTTGCCATTGTTAATATATTGCCAAAAATCCCGTATTGATCTGGGTGAAGTATTTGACCAGGGTTTATCATTTGGCTTCCGTAAATTATCAGGAAATTGTAAATGTCCACCCACAGACACACCGAAGGTAATAAAGAACTTTAAAATTTAGAAAAAAAAACAATGAGTAAAACATATGTACATATATAATTCATAGTAAACTTACAAATCTATTGAATTCATCTAAGTTTTCCGTTATCGTGCCATATTTTACACCATCCACTTCCATTGAAATTTCATTTGGTTGCCAGATTAATGTATAAGTGTGAAAAGCATTGCCATAATGTTCATTTGAAGATCTTTGTTGAAAGTTTATTTTATTATTCTCAACATCTCTAACAATGCCAGCATACAAAATTTTACCACTCAAATCAATATTATCGGAAGTTAATAATTCTTCGTTGCCGCGGGCAAAAGCAATACGAATTTGTTTTTCATCATAAACGTCATAATTTTGCAGCATAATGTCTAGGCGTATAAGTAAAAGGAAATAGTTAAGTTCAAGGCGAATCAATTACCAGGTGGTTGTGATGGCGAATTCATTGTTTTTCTCCGGTAGTCTAACTGTCAAACTCCATATAACTGTTATACAGATTTTTTATATATGGAGTTTGACAATTAAAAAACCGGCGAAATTGAATGAATTTGCCATCGGTACCATCTTAAAATTAATTCGCCTTGGTTAAGTTATTGGTGGTGGCAGGGGCGAATTCATTCATTTTCGCCGTCGCTGGAAATTAAAAAAATTTTGCGTCGAATTTTATATATGAAGTTTGACATTCATAGCTGGTAGAAACGAATGTCAAACTTCATATAAAAAAAATTGTAAACAGATTTTTTATATATGGAGTTTGACAGTATTGTACACGGCGAAAATTAATGAATTCGCCTACGCTGCCACCTGGTAATTGATTTGCCTTGGTTGTAGCGATGGCAAATTTATTCAATTTCACCGGAAAAAAACAATGATTTTGGCATCGCTCATGGCGAAATAGTACAAGGTGGTCGCGATGCCGAATTCATTTATTTCGCCGTAAACGCAAAATATGAAATTTCATACATAAAAAAATGAAAATAATGAATTCGCCATCGAGACCACCTGTATTATTTCGCCATGGCATCGCTACCACCTGGTAATTGATATTAACAACGGAAATTAATGAATTCACATTCTATTGAACTGTAAAAGTTTTGATTAACTTACACGGCAATATCCACTCTCCCTTTGGCAGCTTGGCCTTAATTTCAATTCTACCGTATTTAAATTGAAATGTATTTAATGTATGGATTTGTGATGAATTAAATGGTGGTACAAAAATAAATGGTGATTGAGGCATTAATTCACATTCCTTTTTTCGATTAAAAATTGGTGTACAACGTGCACCGAAATCCAATTTAGCTTGCCTCATTTTTTCCTGCGTTATGGTCGGTCGTATATTCAAGTAACCATCATGTATAAAAATATTATTACGATGATTGTCAAAAAGTACAAATTCTTCTGCTTCAGTGCCTATCAAACGATGTCGTATATCGTATGACCATTTGTTGGCATCAATCTGATCGTGATGAAAATTGTCCTCAAATAATAATTGACCCTGACATAAATGTGTTATGCCTACGACTATGGTTTGGGCTTCTTGGCATTGTAACTCTATCATTGTATCATCACAACTGCTGGAATACTTTTTAGAAGGTAGTTTCACTTTTATACCCATGTTATCTTCTCCTACAACTAAATATTGGTACGATTTGTAAGCCTCTCCTTGATAATTAACTAATATTGAAATATTTAATTTATCGTTTGGATTAAGATCTATTGACGTTTGTGTCGTTGTCCATTCGGTTTTCGGTTCAAAAAGAATATCCATCAAACTGGGACACTCATCGTTAAGTTTTATAATGTAAAAGACTTGCTTAAGACCAGGTTCATCTAAAAAAGACATCGTTTCAAATGGAAAAAAAGTTACTTAATTATTAACTAATGAAATAATATAATTTTTTATTAAATTATTATTTGAACTGTGGATATTATAAATGAATAGAAATTATTTTGGCTTCGGTTCACTAATTTTTAATTACTAAAATCTTTTTTAGAAAGAAAATTTATTTTTACAAATGTATGCACTTTCTGGACCGCTACGACCTTCATCAGAATTCTTCAAATCTATCTATGTACCTTAGTTGTGTATTTTATAAATTCATCTGTTTAATTAACCAACTTTGTAAATAAGAATACGAGAATATTCAAATCAACATTAATTTATTTAGACGAATTTTACACACAAACCAACGTATTTCTTTACTGTTCTCTCTGTATTTCGTCTTGTACATTTGTTTTTGCTTTGTTTCAATCATCGATTGAACATCGATTGCATTCGTACTAAATTCATGATGGCTATTGTTTACGTTGCGCAATTGCAAATGAACCAGAGTTTTGATGTTTTCAATATGCTTGGCAAGTGTGGAACGATGCACGAGGAAGTGATAAGTTTGCGAAATATTTTAGCTGGATCCGTAGGACTTACACCCTCACGCAACGACAGGTAATCCATCCGCTATGTTTTTAACTCGCTCACATCCTTGCACATACTTCAAAAATCCGTAGTGCCATTCTCCCATGAACTGGTCATTTATTCCGCATAAAGCTGGAGTATATCGATCTGTTCAATGTCTAGTCTGAGGCACTCGAAACCCTTTATACCTCTATACCTTAAATAAGCTAATTGTGCTGTAATAGTGACTTGTTCTTATCCCTGGTATCGAAATTGATTGCAGAACATAACCTCACTAGTACATCAGCTATCTAATTTCCCCTAATGTTGCAATGCCTGTATAACCTTATTTGGATTTCGTACTCATAGGGTATAAATGTAAGACTACTATTTTCGCTAAAATATCTGTCCGTCGCACTGTGATCAATATTTTGAGATAGCGGCCAAAACTCCTTTTGGTTTTTGTTCTCCGATTTTAAAGTTATTAGACTCATATGAAAGTAGACAGTAGTAAACCTCGGGAGCCAAAAAATTAGAACTCTATTTCAACTATTTCACTGAGAACAGGGTGGTCTAAAATGGGCTTTTTCAGAATTTAGTAAATTTATGATATTTTTAGTTAATTTTTAAAGTTTAAATGATCATAACTTTTTTGTTTTTCAAGATTTTTGGACGACATAAATTTTGTGTTGTAACTTAACTTATTTCCTATTACTGGTAAAAAAAATTGCAGCTCTACTGTTTTCAGAACAATTTAAATATTTTTTTTTAAAAAAGGTCAAATTTCTCGGAAATTTCCTACTTCATAGAGCACAACTCCTGTGAGTCAAGCTGAGTCAAAACACAAATTTACTATTTTGTAGTCCTAACTCTCCCCTACATTCCTATATATACATGTCCATGCATCGGGACTGCACTTTCTGAGCTACAGCAATTTTTCTGACCCAAGGTAAGATATTCGGTACAAATGCACGTCATATTTTTTGAGAAGTTATTTGTATGTGAAAGTGGTTATTATTTTGATGAAATTTTGTACAAGAGTTCTTATTGACGCAAGAAATAATTCTGTTGAAATTAGGAGAAGTTGGCCCATATTTGGACCTAGTCCACATAGAAGGGTGTATCCAAATTTTGACAAAAATGACAATAGAACTCTCAAATTATGTGGTATCTGGCAGTTTATTTGGAAAAGGTAAAAAATGATTTTATTGTCATCTAATATTACACAACTTAAGTACCTGAAAATTGCAAATAAATTTAAAACCAATGGAAATAACTGGTAAAACCAAGTACCTGTTATATTATGTTTCAAAGAGGAAAAAAAGATCATGTTGAAACTTCGAGCAATAGTATATTAATCCATGTATTCATTTTTTTCTTCATTATTGTTTAAACAATGGCTAAATTCAGTTATAGTGTTCTATCTGATATATATTTTGAACGGAAAGATGAAAACGACATTATTTTACACATAATGAATAATCCATTCTTCAAAATATGCGACAAACAAGAAATTAAAACCACAACCACAGTTCATAAAATTTTGTTCCATGGGTAACAAATAATTCAGCACAATATGCTTCCAATTGGAGATCTCTCAGAAGAAGCGCAAGATAAAAAGGAACAAGGACTACAGATTCTTTCGCGAGCACAATACAAGAAAAATTTCCAGATATTGTACTAATGAAGATCTTATTAATATTTTGTTGTGCACATCAGACCCATATATGTCCAGTATTCGACAAAAATGGAAATCAACCTCATTAGAGTTAGATGAAGAAGCTAAACAACTACTGCAAAATAAAAATTAAAGCTATTTAGAAGAAATTTTTACTAATATTGTTTAATTAATACTAGTTTAAAGATTATAATTTGTTTTGTCGATGTTGTGTTCTGTATATTATACATCCAAATGGTATTGATATTGTTGGGAATTTCAGTGTTATTTTTCACTTTAATCCTCAGAAGAATTAGCTTTCTTCCAAAAAAAACCAACCTTTGGGCACTGTGAATATTGAGACTAAATAAATGTCAGGGGCCAAATGTTGGCATTTTCTGACCAAAATTAAGTTTAGGAATAATAAATAAGTATTGGTTGTAAAATACGATTGAAGAAAATAAGAAATTATAAAAAAATACCTATTTAAAATGTCAAAATATTCAACTTTTACATGAAAACTCAACAAAAAATTAAAATGCATTTTTAACTCCACATTACTTACGTTCCTATCAGTCGATTTTTACGTTTGAACACGCAAATTGAAGCTTAAAGTCCCTCCTATTGAACAAAAAAAATTGCGTAAAAAATACTAATCCGGTCAAAAGTTATAGAGTTTTGACCGCTATCTCGCGAAATTGACCACTGTACGTCGGCCTGCTTGTTCGTCTCTCACAGATCTCTATCTCTGGAACTGTAACGGCTAGACTCTTAAACTTTTTAGAGAAGTTATTAAAATTTACTCTCTTATCAATGTAATAAGCGTAATAAATACACATGGTCAAAAGCTTGCATGAAAATTTTTCAATGGCTAATTAACATTTGCGAGAGTTAGCTGTCACGCGAACTGTTATTCTGTGCCCAATTTTTGAAATTTATGATCAGTATCTTTTTTCAAATCATATGAATAAATTAACGCTTGAACCACGCTACCAAATTATTGGATTTACTTTAAAAATCTTTTATCAATTGGCGTAACTTAACTTCGTTATGTACCGTTGGGTCGGTTTACATGACATCATCTTAAAAATAAAACCTGCATTTCGCGTTATGGTCAACGAATACCATTACCGTGTCATTATCAATAATTTTTTTTAATTATGGATGACGTTGATCCGTGCCGTACGACGACCGGACTATCGATTTTTCTAAATTAAAATTTGGCGATAAGTTGATTTCGAGAAGTCACAAGTTTATGTTGATAAACCAGCACCAAACGACGCGTTGGAGGCGTGTTATACGTGACATACGGCCAAATATGCGACAAAAAGTGAGGTGTTTCATCAAGAACTGCTTCAGTGGCTGCGTTTAGACTGGTGCATTAAAAATTTGTATAATACCGTTCGATGTTAAATTTAGCAATTCTAGCAAAGTGCTCCGACAAAGCGGGATGAACATTACTCAGCCATTTTATGTAATTCATTAATATAACCATCAATTTATTAAGTTCTGAGAAGGAATCGGGTTTTCTTCGGGTCTTTAGTTTATTTTAAGTAGAGCAGCCAAAGCGCAGCCCTATTTTTCTCTTAAATTCTTTTAATGCTGTTGTTGTATTTATTTGTTATTATCGTTGTTTCTTTCTTAATTCTATTGAAAATCGAAATTTCAGAATAAATATTCTAGACTACCAAAAAATCGGAACTTGAAAGTTTACAATGATATCATATTTTCACCAAAATTTCACTAAAATGCCAAAAAAAATCCTAAAATCTACCGACTGCAAAAAATTTGCTAAACAAATTACTGGTTTCGAAAAGACAACAACAATAAATCTACTATTGCTTTATTTTTATACCCTTCACCGCAGATGGAAAAGGGTATACCCAAGTTTGTCATTCCTTTTGAAATTACCACAATATCCATCTCCGACCCCATAAAGTATATAAATTCAGAGCTCTTATGCATAGCGAAGTCGATTAAGCTGGAGAAAATCCAGCCATATCGTTCGAGGCAGTGGGCAAAACACTACGCCTGCAGGTGGTTGACTTTATGATGAAAAATTGGTGAGCTTTTCACCACTTACTACATATTTAACACTGAATTATAATAAGATCTGATACAGAAACCTTTTCATGTACAGAGCTGGGCCAACAACCCTAAGCAAAACTCACAATTTTCGAAAAACAATTTTCATAAATGTGCAATATACATATTGCTGGTCTCATGTAGAAAGGCCTTAACTTGCATAATTGTGATCTTACAGGAGAAGGTAAAAACATAATAGAAACTGTATTTATCACAAAGTAATATTTTTTTATATTTTTGATACTATTGCATGCAAATTTCGTGACGAGGAATATCTGTGTGATATGTATTGAATGACGAAATTTGAGTTAGGGCCTTTCTACATGAGACCTGGGATATGTACATGTGGTTATACATACGTATAGACCAAGTAGCAGGTTAAAGGGGCCTTTGAGCGGCAAATGTTTTATTCGTTTTTTAAGGATTATTTTTTGTTTGGTGCTTTTATAAGTATAAGGAACCATTACAAGAGGCACGGTAACTCAGGCGGCTTTAAGTGGGCGGAAATCAGACCTTAAGGCGACAAATAAGCAACTTATGCTGTAAACACAACTAGAACGAACGACGAATTTCGTCAAGATGACGAATACGTCGTCAGAAATTCGTTGTCTGAATTCATCGCAGGAAACACTATAACGACGAAAAACACAGCTGTTTTAATTTTTGAATTTGTTAACTTTTGTAAAAAGTTAAAATTTAACAAAAACACAACAAAAAATATTTTTGTATTTAACTAATAATATGTACACTTATTATAAGTTCTGCAAAATAAAAATACATAAATTTTTAAAGTAAAATCTCTTTATTTACTAAAATACTTTGAAACTAATGTGAAACATGGTCACATTCTACTGATTTATTTGTCGTTCACCGGCGTAAGGAATAGAAATAATTCTATTGTAAAGTTTGCAGCGTATGACGGATTTCGTGTGTTTTATATTTGACGACAAATGCGCGACCAAAAATTCGTCGTTCGTCCCAGTTGTGTTCCTTGCATCAAGTATCAAAACATCAACAAAAATATCTTTTACACATATATCAAAGATGTATATATGGTGTATAAAAGATACTGCACAGCCAAATATAGTACTTTCACTTGTTATAAGTAACACGAATATTTTTTGAGTGCGTTTTTGTTTGAAATCTGTCATTATCCAACACGTAATGTCAAATAAGAGTATCATTCTCGATGGGTTTTTTAATATTAAAAAAAAATTTTGTTATTGCTTTTGAATTTACCCAAAAATGGGCCAATTTTTAAATCCCTTGAAATTTATACAAAAACACACTGATTTTGTTTAGTTTTTTTTTACTGCAACATTATTCTCTAAAAATGTTTCCCTTACCTGGTATAGTTAAAGAAAATCCTTTATGTAATAGACTCAACCTAACACTAGGCACTTCATAACAAAAACAAATTGGAAATAAAATAATTGTATTTAATATAACAAAATTTAAAAACTTTATCATTTTTCGAGATGTGAGTATTAAAACAACGAAGAAACACAGCCGCACGCACGATAACGATCAAAACAAAATAGCGGTCTTTTATTAAAGACTTGACAGCAGAGACTAATTTTAAGCGTGTTAAAGTAAACTGTTTGGGTTTTTTCTCTGCTTAGTATAAACAAAAGAGTCAAAGCCAGCTTTTAACTTGCTTTTAATAAAATAAACTGAGAGATGAACTTGACATTGGAGAGACCGAGGCAGGGATGGTAAAGGAAATATTATATAATAATAATATTAGCTATTTTTTAAAACTTCATTTTTAGGTTCAGATTGTTCTAAAAATATCCGAAACACTTGAAATTTTCACAAAACTATTATTTATATAACCGTTAAAACAACAAATATTTAAAATACATACTTTTTTGTTTGTTTTCACGCATATTGCTTATTTTTTTAAAGCGTTACAGGCATAAACTTTACAATTTGCATAAAGTATGTAGAACTCAGTCGCTTTTAGGACAAGATTAAAAATAGAATTAACATTAATTCTAGACACTAGACACACTAGTAACTAGAAAAGGATAAGCTAAAGAGCAATCAAACATAAAAGGAGACCCTTAGAGACACAAACATCACGCATATGGCTTTATTTTTCCGGACCGTTACAGCTAAACGATTCAAATTTACTATATTACTTAGTCCTGTCCTGCTATAATGGCAAGTATAAAACGGGTTTCCATAGAGTCGTAATTTTTACATATATGACATTATTTTTTAAACAGTTATATATACGGTATTAAATTAATTGGGTTGATTCCGCCAGTACATAATAAACTGTTGTTATAATTTTCGGTAATAACCGTCGTCACTGGCTGTGTACTTTGGATGTTCGGCGAGCGCTTTCGATGTGATAACATCATTTTCAAGCCGCGTTTAAAACCAGTTTTAATAAAAACGCGGCTTGAAAATGATGTTATCACATCGAAAGCGCTCGCCGAACATCCAAAGTACACAGCCAGTGACGACGGTTATTACCGAAAATTATAACAACAGTTATATATACATTTAAAAATTAATCGCAAGGTGTATCCTCTGTATTTTTTTTTTTAATTTGTGAATAATAGCAAATCAGTTGGTCATATATTTTTATTACGAGGGCTGCTATATATATTTCTGGCCTGGCAACACTGAGTGCTGCCAAGTGCAATCTGACATTTCCATTGGAAAGTTTGTCATTTTTAAGCATACTCGTACTCAAAACGTTTTGATGTACGACCATTATTTGTGTTGTTTACAGTGACTTGCAAAAATTAATATAGAAAAAAATGGAATTAACTCGTGAACATTTTCGTGCCATCATTTTTCTTAACTTTCGACGTGGATTATCACGCCAAGAGTGCATTGATGAACTTAAATCTTTGTATGGCGATGAAGCACCATCCTATACCACTGTGAAAAATTGGTATAATGAATTTAATCGTGGCCGAAGCTCGCTCAAAGACGAATTCCCTGAAGGTCGTCCAAAAACGGCTGTTGTGCCAGAGAACATTAATGCCGTGCGTGAACTCATAATGCAAGATCGACATGCGACATACCGAGAGATAGAAACATCCTTGGACATTTCTTCCACCAGCATACATTCGATACTGCATGAACACCTGGCCGTAAAAAAGGTTTGTTCTCGTTGGATCCCGCACAATTTGAAAGTCGCTCAAAAAAAGGCTCGTGTCGATTGGTGCAAAGAAATGTAGCAAAAATACGATTGCGGTGCTTCAAAAGACGTTTATAAGATCGTCACAGGTGACGAATCATGGATAAATGCGTATGAGCCCGAAACGAAACAACAATCGACCGTGTGGGTCTTCAAAGACGAGCAAAATCCAACGAAAGTTGTTCGTGGATGAAGCACTTCGAAGCAAATGGTCGGCTTTTTCTTCGGCAAAACTGGTCATGTGGCGACTGTTCCGCTTGGGCAACGTAGGACGGTCTCTTCTGAGTGGTACACTACAATTTGTTTGCCTGAAGTCATCGGAGAAATTCTAAAAACCAACAAGAGAAGACGAATCATTGTTCACCATGACAATGCGAGCTCTCACACATCGGCTCAAATCAAAGCGTTTTTGACCGGCCAAAACGTCGAATTAATGGTTTGAGCGCATGCAAAAGTGTATAAATCATGCTGGAGAATACTTTGAAAAACAAGAAAATCATTTTTGATTATAAATATTCGTATTTTCACTATTAGGCCTGAAATATATAGAGTAGCCCTCGTAGTACTTCAGTTTTTTATTTTCTTAAAAAAAATATTATTATATTTTTGTTGTTCTTATTTTTAAGATAAATATTTTTTACGCAGGCGAAGGTTGCAGCGAACTAGAAAGTGCATTTCGCTCATTTACTTCAAAAACGTCATAACTCAAAATTAAAAATTTTGGAGTTAATCATACAGAATTATTTGCCATTTCATGCTTTATATTGTGTATTAGTTTCATCTTTATGTCTTTTGTACTTTCCACGTTTTAGGAGCATAAGTCGTTATTTCATTTCATGTTTGGAAACTTTGTTTTTCAATAAGAACGACACATTTTGAGTTGTGGAGTAAACGTCATAACGTAAAGATCATATCGCTTACTTAAACATTGTCACATTTCATTTTGTGACTGTATATATGAAAAAATTATATTTTTAAAATGTATCGACTTTTTGCATATAATGTATTATTTTCAATTATAGTTGTTTTGATGAAAAATATTAAGTGAAACTCCGTTTCCCTTTTCACAAATAACTACTTATTTCAGTTTACGACACAGTATCGCATATATATTTATAGCAGTAACGTCATAATTAAAACATCCCGCATAGGTTGTCCAAGACCTCCTCTTTAATATATATAATTGATTAAAGTTTTCTTAAATGGCCTTTTTAATTATGAATCATTTTACTAATTTTAGTGGGAACTTAAGCAGTCTGATATTTTTATCGATGGTGAGAACGAGTCAAAAACTTAAACTGCAATTATCTCGAAATGATATTTTTTGTGTTATGACGTTATTAAAGTAAATAAGCGATTTCATTCTGGTGGTGTCCAAATTTTACTTTTCTCTTTCAATTTATCACAAGCCAAGAATTGAAAAAACAATAATTCATTTACAAAGAATAGTTCAAATTGAATATAATATAAAAATATTTTTATTATTTTGAAAAATATTATGCTTTTAATAATATTATGCTTTTAAAATTAAATTTTATATGCCGTATTCATAGAAAGAAAAATAACTTTGAAATGTGTTTTATGACAAATTTTTCATACAAATTTGTCCTAAAATATATTTCAAATCTATTTTGATTTTCTATGAATACGGCAATATATCTTTAAAGATATACAATTTAATTTAAAATTGCTGTAATTTAATAAAAATATTTATTTTCTATTTAAACTAAAAGAACCATTGATATTTTAGCAAGTACAATTCTCCCAACTTTACCATCCCTGGAGTGAATCCGTAGAAATAAATAAAATTGAGAGTCTTTTTTAATGATTTTTAATAAGAGGTGATTTTTTGTTACACTCGTATTGTGTTGATTTAATTACTTTGTGTCGTAAAGATGCAAAATTTAATTAATTATTAACAAGAAATTAAAGAAATTTGGTTACTCTATATTTGAAAATCATGACTTTATAATGTAGTAAAATTTCTAATAAAGTATTTTATGATATAATTATTAAAAAAAATATATGAAAATTAAAAGCTGGTCACATTAAGAAATTTGACCAAGTGCTAACTGTTTTATTATTATTATTATTATTATTATTATTATTATTATTATGTTTCTATACTGCGAAAATATTTATGTAGGGTATTCAAATATCGTTTAGAACAATAACCTAGAATCTTGTTTTCGCAAATCTCGATAGTCTTCAGCTAAATACATAAAAGTGCAGCTAAATTATTCTCTCATTCTCATATATTTTTTTTAATTGTATTTACGTTTTAATGTGATAATCAAAAACAAGGAATTTCCAGTTTGTTAAAGTCAAAACTTAAAGTAACGAAAGGCAAAAATTATCTCTTTAGTCTAAGTGCAGCCAACAATCTTAAAGGTAGATGCTAGAACTAAACACTACTTAACACTTTTAGAAATTAAAATAAAAAGGTTGCTGCTAATAATAAATAAAATGTATAAATATTTATTATCAATTATATTGATGGCAAATTTAGCAGGATGGGTCAATACTTATACTATACAACCAATTGAATTTGAAATATTGGATGATAAGTTTCGCCTGTCCATACCAAGTAAGTGGTCAAAAAATTATAAACTAAAATTATTTGATACTAAAAAAAATTAACTTTTTATTCTTTTCTATGAAGATGATCCTGATATCAAATGGGTATCTTTTCATGTTAATATTAACAAACAGTTTAATTCCTTTGAGAATGGTCAACTAACTGGTATAACAAGTATACCAAGAGATAAAAAGTGGTCTTTTGATTTTGATAGAAAACTTAAAGACAATGATATTATTTATGTTTGGGTGGCTGTTCAACATAATCGTTTAATATTTCGTGACAAAAAAGACCCCATATCTGTAGAAGCCTTTAAGAGTGGTAATCCTAATTACAGATTAACTACCACAACCAGTGATACATTGACAGTAACTCGTGTGGAAGTCTCCACCGATTCACCCGTTAAGCCAATTGATGTTACTCAAGAAAATAAAATTTGTCGTCCAACTATTTCGGAAGTGCCTAAATCATTTGGTGGTCCATATTGTCGTGATGATTTAATTTTTTCAGATAATTTTGATACAATTAACACTCAGTATTGGCTCAATGAAATTCGTTTACCGCCTACCGTTGATGATGCTGAGTTTGTTTTATACAATGGCACTTTGGGAGTGGAGAATGGTGTTTTGAAAATTGAGGCCAGTTTAAATACTAAAAATTTAAAAAAGGACAGTATTGAATTGGGTACAAGGTAATTAAAAAAAAATAAAACATTTCTTATTGATTAAGAGGGCTTTATATAATGGCAGATATAATGGCTAATGCATAAAAAGTGTGACAAAACAGTGTTTTTGTTAAAATTTCTTGAGACTATCTGCCAGTCCCACGATATCGCAAGTGTTCGTTCGTTCGCACAATTACATTCAAAACAAAAACAAATTCTAAAAAATTGTTTTTGTTTTACATGTAACTATGCGAACGAACGATCGATTGCGACATCGTGGGACTGGCAGTATGTCTGACTAAACGGCAAAATCTTACGATTAATTCGTAAAAAATCCTGGTGGAATTGCGACCTACTCAAAAAATAGAAAGAAATGATTCTACTTGCCATTAAGTTTATTTTGCTATCATTTACTTTTTTTGTTAAGTTGTACTAGTCTTTGGGCTGCAGTTAGGGTTGAACCTTCCCTGGTTGTGACATAAAGTTGGCCGGTGACACAACTGCAGCGTCGTTTGAGACACGTAACAATTGAAGAGTACAGATGCCATAGATTTTAATTAGTCTTTGGCAGGTGATGACTTGAAGAAAATTTTATATTATCCCCCTTGTTTTCATCTTTAAACATCAACAGAAATCATTACAAAATCTTCCGATCCCTTTTATTATAGCCTAAATTAATTAAATTATCACATAATTCTCCAGAAAATTACTGAGCTCTACATTCTGGTCATCAAAAAAGGACAATTTTTTCACTCTTTTATTTATATTATATTTATTTATTTATTTATTAACTTTCGAATACAACAAATATTTTAAAGGCTTCTTATAGAAATTTAAAACAAAAACTTTGAGGTTAAGTAAGAAACGAAAGTTTTTTTTTTTAATTTAAAATATGCTCTTCAGTTTTTTTATTTTGTTTTTAAATTTGCAGCACAAATTTACAACGCACTTTGGTAACCCGCAAAGGTACGGTCAGATTAGTAAAATATTTCACCAAAAAGACGTAAGACACGGTTTGGTCGAATTTTTGACGTTTGAAGCCTGAGGCTTACGTCTAAAATTTTAAATGCCAGAACAAATTCAGGTTACCTATATTTATGTCATCCATGTCTGATAGGAAAAAAAAAGTTCTTATATTGAAGATAATACAAAAATACTCGTACTCGTATAAGAAAGTAATGTTTTCATCTGGTTGCGCTTTTTGTCTGTAGGATAAAATATTCAGACAATAAGCTGAAATTTAGACAATGATATAATTAATTGGGTTTTTTCCGCGAGTATATATTATACTGTTGTTATAACTTTCGGTGAAAAAACGTGGCTTAAAAATGATGTTCTTACTTCGAAAGCGCTCGCCAAACGTACCAAATAATCAGCCAATGACGACGGTTTTCACCGAAAGTTATAACAACAGAATGATAATAATAATACGTTGTTAGTTTGTGTAGAAAATTTAATTTATTACGTTAGATGAGAATATCATTTATTCAGCCGTGATTTAGTGATCTATTCTGGCTGTTAAACTTCGATTGGAAAAATATACTTCTCCCTTTCTCTCTCTGTCTGCTGTATTTAATTTATTTAACGGTTAAGAGTAACCTGCATAATAACATATTTTCTTTAAATATCCTTTCAGATGCACCAGTGTCAATATCGATAATGAATGTACTCTTCATCCTCGTGGTGTTTTAATGTTGCCACCCATTATTTCGGGACGCTTATCAACTAAAAATTATTTTAATTTCAAATATGGTCGCATTGAAGTAAGAGCTAAAATGCCCATGGGCGATTGGCTATTTCCTTGTAAGATTTTTAAATTTATTGAATATTTAAAACTAGTTATCATTTTAACTCTCTATCAAACACTTAGTGATATCATTACAACCCTCGACTCCCGCCTATGGAGAACACTACAAGTCAGGTGAAATGCGTATTGCATATACTCGTGGCAATCACAATTTAATGTGGCAAAATAAAAATATAAATGGTGGCCGTTTATTTGGTGGTGTCATTCTTCATAAAGATGCCGAAAAGAGACATCAGTTTATGAAAGACATAACTTTGCCAAATGTTGAACATTTTGGTGATCAGTTTCATTTGTATTCGTTAACATGGACTCGAGATCAATTGGTATTGACCGTCGATGGCAGTGAATATGGACGTATTAAAACGAATTTTAAAGAAATTATTAATGAACCGGTATGGAATAAGGGTGAACAAAATGCACCCTTGGATCAAATGGTAAGTTTGAAGAGATTTTTATTATTGAAAAAAAAAAAGGAATACTTAGCAAGAAATGAGTGAGTAAAACATATATATTACACAATTTTCTACTAACACATTTGCAATAATTTTTTACTGAAACGGCGTTGCCGTTGTGTTGCTTTTGGTATTAAATTAATTTGAAGTATTTTTTTTTTGTTAATTAAATCTAAGGTTTTGCTTAACAAAGTTCAAAATGCAGCTAAGAAAAAGTTTTGTAATTAACTGTTTTCTAAGGATCATGAAAAATTTGCATATTTTTTGTAAAAAAAAAGTTACTGGCAACGTTGTTTGCTACAGACATCAGACGCATACAAATGCTTACATCACTTTTTACATTTTCCTATTAAAAATATGATAGAAACTTTGTTCTACGCAGTGATTGATATTTCCAGCATCAGATTGTCATTTGAGGGATCAAAGATGGTCATTGTTCTTGAAGGGTAGAGTATAGATACTTATATTTTTTTCGAAACTGCGAAATAATTTATTAAAAATTCCGCAATTTTTTAGACTTTTGCTTATAAAATTCACATGAAATATTATTAATTCGGCTTCAGTTTTTGGATCCCAGCATTATAATTTTAGGATATATGAGAGAAATTTTGAAAATGCTAAAACTTATTTTAATTCAAATAATCCCTTTCCCTGACTTTTTTATGAAATGCATCCTTTTTGCTCCACTTAGCGGAAAATTGAATAAATTAAAATATTTATTTAATTTTTTTGGTGAAAAAAATTCTGTTTTTTTTTTGTCACAGCTTTGGTATTTTTTTTGTTTTTGTAATTTGTGCAATTTTATGATTTCATTTTTAATATCCTTATTTTTATGCAATTGTTATTTCTTTTAGTTTTGTTATTCATTTAAATATTTTTCCTGTTAAAAAATCTTTTAATCATTAATTTAAAAATTTTGTTACCGATTATGACCACGAGGGTAGATTATTAAAAATAAATAAAAAATGTTTTCTTAATTATTTTTAGTTTTATATAACATTGGGATTGGCAGCTGGCGGTCATGGTGATTTTCCTAACACAGAAGGCAAGCCTTGGGGCAATACAGATCCACGCGGCAGTTTGAACTTTTATAGAAATCGTAATACTTGGTTCCCCACTTGGTCTCAGCCTTCACTAGAAGTGGATTATGTAAGAGTTTATGCGGTATAATTTAAATTAATTTTATTTAAAAAAGGATACAATTTAATTTAGTTTTTTCTTACATTATTATACAATAATTAAGGCCATTTAAAAAATATTAAATTATGTTTAATAACTATTTAAAATGATTTTGCAATAAAAATATAGATTTTGTCAACTAAACAAGACACGCTAGTAATAAATAACACTTTTTCTTAAAAACTAACTGCCGTGTTCATAAAATATTAAAGCAGATTTGAACTGTCTACAGTTTTTGGGTTTTCACTTAAATCTAAAAGTTCTATGTCGTTTTGAGACGGAAAATCATCTAGAACAGTAATTCCTATTGAATTATCTGGTAGACTGCAAGTGTCTATTTCATAACCAAACCAATATATAATAATACCAGCACCAAATCTAACAAAAGAAAAATGAAAACTATAAGAAAGCCACTAATGCCTTTTTTGTTTGAATTACCTGTTACAATAACTGTTTAATTGCTGGTTTATATTCGTTTTGTGAGTTTTTACATTGCCAAATTTGGCTTTACTCTCAATCCAATTTATGACTTCACCTTTGTAAAGAAATGGTAAAATCATTTTAATGTCGGGAGTCTTGTCGTAACCCAAACGTCTAAGATCATTCTCATCGTAAAAATGCATGCCAGCCTCATTGGCCATTCGCTTAAGCTACACGCATATAATACAAAAGTTTTAATTTAACAAATTTAATATTTAAAAGGTAAAAGAAAACGCACCCTAAATTCATATTCCTCACCCAATATTCTTCTCTTTAAATCGATCAAAGGGCCATCTTGAGAATCACTACATAAACATTGTGTCACATTTGCGGATAACAAGGAATCTTCTATTAAATGAGGATATCGCATCAGTTTAGACAATTTAGTTTTAGCAGTAGAATATTTAAGTTTTAACATTGAACGACACAGCATTGCTGGACCAAGTTTTTGTTCCCTTGCTATATTTAACAAGATAGTAGTATCCGTTGGATTTTCTTTTGCACGTTTTTCATATCTAAAAAAGACACAAAGCAACCACACAGTGCAGTTAACAATCACAAAGAGGCTGTTTAGCATTATTTACTTATCTGAATATTTTTGAATATTTGCCTCATACATCCAATGTTTGGAGCGCATACGGTTTATGAGCACTGTTTCTATTATCGCCTTCAGTGTTAAACGTTCAAATTGAGGAAATTTATTGCTCAATTTAATTTCACAATCAATAGCCAAATCGCAGTTATTATTAATAAAATCACACAAGTCGTTGTATTCCTTAGCGTCAAGGATACGCTTTTGACTGATTGCTCCATCGTTTGGCAGAAGGTCAGAAGTGTTGGACGTCATTCTAATAGTCGAAATTATTAAGTTTAGATCCTTTTTAATAAGGGTGCATTTTTTGCGCGATTGTAGAATGTAAACAAAAATATAATCCAAAGATAAAAAAAAGCTACTTTGCCGGGTTTATACAACAATTTATCAGCTGTTAAAAAAGAAAACAGAGATGACAAATCCAAAACAAACACTGAGGCAGCGTATTAGCAAATGAAAATTGAAATATACTATATATATATATACTTTATATACATACATATTCTAACAAACGCGATTATTCAAATAAAGGTTTGGTTTTAACAGCTCCTTAATTTGAGAGTTCTTTTCAGCTCATCTCATTATAACGAACTAGTACGTTCATTTAGTTGAAGGCTCACTTAGTGAGCTAAAACAAATGATCGAATTCAGTAGAGATGTTAAGCTCAATTGTTTTTAGTTCAAAAGCTCAATCAGTGAGCCACAACAATTGAGCGCATCTAGTTGATTTGTTTAGCTCACACAAGTTAAAAACATATTCACACATATTAATGAAAAATTGTGCAACTAAAAAACAATTTAAAGATTAACTATGTGTAAGTATGCACTTTTATCTGACTTTATTTTTTTTTCAAACCTTTAAAACTAAAAAGAATATTGGTTCATAATAGTATATTTTCTGATTACAAAAGTATATTTTTCCTTAATTTGTACCAAAATAAGTTTAAAGGTTTCACTCAATTTTTAATTTTATATTTGTTATATTTCATATAAATAATGATGAGTTATAAAAAGAGCTCAGTAAAAAGAGACTCCATAACTATGTCGATCACGAACTACACAACGAAGGGGTTAACTTATCTTTTCGTTTTTTGTCCATTATTTGCGTTTACCGCGACATGTCCATGTCCTTCAAGGCAGCAGGCAGAACACCACGCCTACCTCTAATTTTTCATGTCATTTCGAAGAATAAAGTAAGTCCAATAAAAAATAAATACATGGGGCGACAGAGAATTTAAATATAAAAAACAACATCCAGTGAAGAAATTGGCACTCGCCCATATTTTCCGAGTTACACGCCTCTGAAATTTTCAAATTTTTAAAAATATCAACATGGGTATCATTTTAAAGCTTTTGAAGAGATTTTAAAGAAAATAATAAAATTTTTAAAAATGCTTAACCCTTCAAGAGCCGATGACATTTTTATGTAAAATTATAGAAATGCCGTACCAAAATTTTTTTATTTTTTATTTCTCTGTCACCAAAATATTTGCTATTTTATTTGGAGTTACTTCACTAAACTAGATTTACATAAATAGATAGTGAAGGGTATTTAAAATTCGACATTCGAATATAGCTTTCTTACTTGTTTTTAAAGTGCATTTCTGTTTTCTTTGTTTATTATTATTATCTTTTTCTATTTGATATGAACTGAAACTGATCAATACACGCTCAAGGGTTATCAACATTTATTAAAACCTTAGCATTAAACAATTGTTTTATTTGCTTAACGATAAGAAGCGCCATTATTATGTTAGACATAACTAAATGCATTTCTAGAAGAGTATTATTGATTGTTAAATATAATTATAAAAAAACTACTTGTAAAGCTTTTTACAAAAGGGGCAATGACATTTGAAACCTCTTAAGGAGACAATAAACTTTATTGAGATAAAAAAAAATTATTAGGAGACAAATTAAAAAATTAAGTCGAATAAGTAAGAACCGTTACATTAAATGATCTTAAGTACGCCCCGTCTTTCAAATATTGCACATATACATGTGCTGCAATGTTTTACATTTATCTGGACATACTAAACCGTTTTTATACTTTGATAGTTAAATCTACTCGAAATATTAATTTTCCACAAAAACTAGACGAATACCGATGGGGATCTCTTCTAAAAAAAAAACACGTGTTAATAATAAATCTAGTATGTTTATTGATTACTATTAAATATTACAAAAAATTTAGAAATGAAAAACATAATTTCTTATGAAAGGCAATGAGTTTTTTTGTTTTTTAAACTTTCATGGTCTCCAAACAGCCCTGTTACATTTCCACATATGTTGGCATGGTCATAACACCACAATTATTTTCGCGAGCCGACATTAAAATGTAGCCATCATTACCCCAATATGTGGACCAAGAATTTTTAATCAGCCAATAATCTTCACCATTAATAGTGCCATAGCCCACAGCTAAAACAGCATGATCCAATTCATCTAAACCGTTCTTACAGGTAGGCTCATAATAAACACCATGTGAATAAAAACTGAACGTTTTGGGTGAAGCATCAATGGCTACTGATAGAGGGCCATGTTTTAATAAGGCAATCTTAAAGGCCTGGGGATCGTTAGAAGTAACATTAACAAAACCAGTTATAGGAGCCACCAGGCTAACATTTTTGACATGACAGTAACCATCCTGACCCAAATAAGAACCATATTCTTCCTCAGTAGGTACACCACCCATTTCCATCATCCACTGATAAGCACGAAAATCTTCACCACCATCACAGCCATTATTGCCATACTGCCAAGAGCAATCAATTAGCGCCTGTTGCGATAAGCGCACTAAATTGCCACCATTCTTAAGGAAAAAGGCACCCTCCAAATGGCCAATTGTGCCAAAAGACCAACAGGAGCCACAAACAGACTGATCTAAAGGAAAATGAGAAAACTATGTTAAGCCACTTATTTAAAATATAACTCTTCTTACCTTTTACTGGAGTAACAGCACCAAACAAACGCCAGTCATATTGCTCGGGTATATCGTCTTTTAACTTTTCTACATTGTAGGGAAAAGGTTTGCCGGTATTGTAAACACCTGAAGATTTAAAACCTCTGCGTGCTCTTAATTCTTCATCGGTCTTGTCGGCCAAATGATTAATTGCCAAAGTATAACTTAATTTTCCACGATTTTTCGAATTAATAAATCTTAAATTTTGTCTAAAAATATTTTTACGATATTCATGCTCCTGCTCGGTACGATAATCAATAGCATGTTTACTTTTAAATTGATTAAATGCATGTTCCACATGATGGTCCACAGTGGGATGAACAAATTCTTGCATAGGATTAAAGGTGGCGTAGTGACCTTTACCAGGTCCTGGGAAAGCCATACATTCCATACCTTCATCCAATTCAAAAACTTCATTGGGTATATCATCATGATCATAGCTATCGTAATCCAAATAATAATGATCATAATGCGAACCCAATAAGGTGTTATAACCTCTCATTTCATAACGTACTGGCAAGGGCATTCTAGAACCTGGATAATGAGGCGACTTTTTATAGCGCACCCATAAAGTATAAACATTCTTCTTTTGTCCTATATTTTCCTCTAAACGAAATTTATCGCACGTAAAGCCTAAAAAGGTTTCGGTTCCTAGCAGTTGGAAATCCTTGGCATTGGGTAAAATTGACTGAATTTGTATGGGATTTTCTGAAGTGCCATTGAGTTGCAGACAAGTCATCTTATTTAAAACTTTTTTTGTAGTTATGGGTGCTAATTTCAAGGATGTGCCATAAGGATGTTCATTGGCCAGTTGATAGGTTTTTACCATGCCTCCATAATAATCAATTCGCGAACGTCTTGTATTTTTGTCATACCAGGCAAAGAAGGGTTCAGCAATTTCCGCATAGGGTATGTATAATGTGCCTTTGACAATGTAGTTAGCATCCCAACGAGGTGGTTTAGTGGCCAGAACTGTTGTAAGTGTATAAAATATGTACATTAGCAAGATGTTATCAAATCAAAAAAATTTAATAATTTAAAGAAAAAAAGCCGGCTCTGAAGGGGTTATATTTTCATTCGGCGTATAAGAAACTTAATATTAATACTGACAAACTCTTACTTGCTTTAAATAATAAAATGTAATATCACACTGTTCTTTATTATTTATTGATTATGTATAACAATAATTATTAATAAAATCTGTTTTCGTTTTACCTGTAACAACAGCAATGCCTGCAATAATGGCAAAAATAAATGCACAACGCATTTTTTCCTTGTGACGAAAGCCTAAGTAAACTTTTTTTTAATTATTCTTCTAAGTGAAAGTACCACAACTTAATTTGCTTTAGAATTCAATAGTTTTCTTATAATTTTTATTAAACCTCCAATTTGTTTGAGAGTTAACTCATAACTAATCTAAATTATAGACTTTATTGGCTAAAAATTATAAATTTGTTCGCTTTGTTTTTTATTATTGCCTTTTGTAGTTATTTAATTCTATTTTACTTTGTTCTTCTATTCTGTTGTTTTATTTTAAACTTTAAAATGATACAGCGATTTGGTTTTTGTGTATTTAAGCATTTTAATGTTTTTAATGCAGTTCCCAAACAATTGTATTCAGTGTTGTCAGTTATGGCGATTTCTCGTCAAACGTTGCGGTAAAAAATCCGTTTTGGCGATAAATAATTTAAAATGGCGAGATTCTTGGCGGTATTTTTAGAATACTTGGTGAAATTTTTGGCTATTTTTTATGATTTTTAAGCTAAATATTTTCAATATTATATATATTATATTATTAGAAAGATATCGACATTTATAAAATTATCTTCTATGGAATTTTTTTTTACAGAAATAAAATTTTTGATAAATTTTGTAAAATTTACATTAATTTTAATGATTTTTAAAGTTGTATTTCGATTTGTATGTGCACTTTAACCATTTTTTGTTAATTTATTTTTGACATTTAATTTGCGATTTCGTTGTAATATATGATTTTTATTTTTAGATTCTCATATCCCCATGTGTTTACACGTAAAATTGTGAAAACAAGGGCTTTCACATTTGTTTGCTGCTCTCGTTCTCATTTACGAACCAAAAAATCCATGATATCTTGCGAATGCCTGCTATTTCGAAAAAAAATTGAGACTTTTCATCCTGAAACTCAACTTTCTGCTTGACATCTAGATAGTTTGAAAACTCAGGAGGTCTCTTAGCGAGGTGGCATAATTTCTTAACGTAAAATTCTAAAGAAATATAACTCGGTACAATCTCGCTGCCCGTAGTGTTATTTCAACTACATTATTAGAACGGTTTCTACGGGACTAGAAAAAGGAGACTCTGGAATATGTTATTGCTCTTGTCTGGCTTATTCTGCGAAACGAAATGTCTTGATAATTCGGGGCTACAGAACCCTCTAGACTTCTCTGAGACCTCTTGTATCCAGTTTTGTCGATTATTAAACAGCCGACGTATGCAACCTAACCATAGCTAAGGCGATAAAGCCGTAAAGGGGAAAATTGCGCTGATTTTATAAAAGTATGAAATCAGAAATTTCATGTCATGTACAAATCTATGGCTTAATATACAAAGGTCGTATCTCATTTTATTCCAAATCGGGATTTTTACATATTCTGGTAGACTAAGCTCAAATGCACTTTCCTTAAAAAGGTTACTTTTATATGTTGACGAATAACGGATTTACAGTAATTCAAAAAAAGGGCCGACTAATTTTAAAAATTCTTTGAAAGCCCTAACTCATTTTAAGTTGAATATATATTTTAAAGTTTATAATAAAACAAACAACTTTTCTAAAATTACAGATCTTTATTATGAGCCATGGTAGTATGGCAAGTTTTTAGTTGGACCCGCTTTTATATGAAGGTAGTTTTTGTGTATCAGTCAGAACTTATGTATGTGTGTTCTTTAAAGAAGTTTTGTATAGCAGTTCATAAGTACATAAGTTACTTAACATAAAAAATTTTAGTAAAATGAATAAGTCAAGTGAGATTACGAATTCTGGTACGAAAAATTTTAATAATGTGTATAAGCGGCGAAAAAATCTACATAATCAAGGCGAATCAATTACCAGGTGTCAGCGTTGGAGAATTTATTATTTTTTGCTGGTAGAAAAGAATGTCAAACTTCATATTTAAATAATAGTACACAGATTTTTTATGTATGGAGTTTGACAGTAGTGTGCACGGCGAAAATTAATGAATTCGCCTACGCTGCCACATGGTAATTGATTCGCCTTGTAAATAATGATTTTTTTAATTTTTAAAGTATCTCGCAGATATATTCGTTAAGGTAAAAGGGAAGAGAAAATCTTAATTTTTAGACAGAAGCATTGGTGATGCAACAATAAATATGCTACGAGCCTTAGCATATGATTCGTTCAAATAATTTATTTTAAAACATATAGGTCTAACAGAAGAATATGGGCTGCTCCCACAGAGATCGAAGCCTGATATTAAAGATGTTTCCTCTTAACGACTTAATAAAAAATATATCAATATCTAAAAATAAGTGGAACCATTTGCAAGATTTAAAAAAGCTTTTACCGGCAGAATGCCACCACTTTTATTATAATTTGCTCTACAAAAATAGTGCGTTTCTATAGATGTGATTTCGTCTAAAACACTTGATTTGCTCAAGTCATGCTACCAAAACCCCTTAAATCATTTGATTTATTTAAAATCATGTCGAAATTTTATTTTTTCGAAATAATTTTGACTTTGCAACACTGTGTTGTGTCTAGGATATTCAGGTTCAACTCCGTTCTATCTATTCATTTCATGCAAAATGGCATGGCTTGAATTTTAAGGGTATGTTTTAAATCTTGCTTTGTGTTCGTTTGTTGTGTACGTTTTGTTATTTGTGTGTTATTTAAAATAACACAAACAACTACAATAATATATCAACTACAATATTAAAAGCAAAGTATACAAATTCCATGGCACGAATAATTTCATCGTTTAGAGATGTGATGAAACTCGCTGAAAGACAATTGAAAAAAATTGCATGTTGTAAATCGGTACTCAAAAACAAGCAAACAGCTAACTTCATTACGTAACGCTCTGTTAAGTTGGATTTTCCAATTGCTAACTGCTGATGCCGCACTATTTAGTTATGTCAGATGTTGAAGAAAATAAATTCGTATTTGAGTATTAAGATATTTTTTTCATAATTTAAGAAATCTTGAGTCTTTCCTATTGAAACATCTTTTAAATTTTGATTAAATATAATTTTTATTAAAAAAAATCAAAATAAAACTTTACAAAAAGGTACTTAATGACTATGAATATTACTAATATTTGGGATAATTGAAAGGGTTAAACAACTTTGGCGATTTATTTTTTTTTGAGATTTTCAAAAATTGTTATAAAAAAAGATTCCATAATATACATTTACAAAATTTGTTTGTTAATAAAAAAGTTTGAAATTTTCATTTAATTATTTCACTTTTTTTTAGTTTGAAATACCAATTATTAAGATAAATAGACTCTTAAGATTGTATATAACTATAAATACGAGATATGCGTGTGTGTACTTATGTGTATTTTGTATTGTAATTGTATGTATGTATGTTGTTTGTGTAAGTTTTAAATATGGCCTAATTTAGTTGCTAATATCACAAGGAGATCGTATATAATAAAATTGTCAATAATAACTCGAACAAAGGGCTTGTTCGGAAATGCATCACTGTGTTGTATCTGATGAGCAGTACGTTCGGAAATGCATCATTTGGCATCACTGCAAATGTCATGTGTTCTAAAATGCATCAATAAAAATCTTATATGATGCGCAAACAAAAGTCAAACACGCATCACAAAAATGGCTGATGGACTTGATCTTTATTAATTTTATTTTGTTAAATTGCGTTTGTTTATACACTTTTAGAAACGAATTTGATAGTTCTTTACTATATTAACATAATTCAGAAATATTGGGATTCGTCTGTTGTTGGCACATCCATACTACTTTCAGCAGTGCACTCATTTTAAAGTTTAAAGTTTTCATTTCTTTTGTCGATTGCACACCTTTATTTCATTTTTGATTTCATCTAAACCAAGAAATAAATTTATTATTATCTTCTCCATTAGTATTGTTTAAACATTTGAAATTTTAAAACAAATGATAGTTTATTTTTGTTTGAGCATCAAGTAAGTATCAGCATCAGCTGTTTTGCATCGGCATTGCAAACTAATCACACATGCGTATCAGATGCAGTGCAGTCATGTATTTCCGAACAAGCCTAAAATTAACAAAAATGTAAACTTAAATCGAATTCTTACAAAGAACTTAAATATTTAAATTATTTTTTTGTTCAATTAAAGGCACATTTGTTGTTTTGAGCATTAAAAAAAAACAAAGGGAAAACTTAAGAATATTAATTTAAATACATAAAAATAATCTCAATTGTTTGTTTAAAAACTAATTAATTGGCACCAAGAATTCACTTGATTTTATTATAAACATTTTACAAAAGAATAAAAAATAACAAAAATTAAAGACGTTTAAACAGCCTTAAGGTAGGCTTAAATTATTATTATTTTAAATAAGCCCCTGAAGTATGCACTGATTTTTTATAGTAATTATTTTAAATTTAAAGTTAAACTCATGTAGCCTGCCAACATGTGTTTTAAGACTTTCATGAACTATCTAAATTTAATCACTTGGATTTTATTCTTTTAAACTATAAAATCCAAATTTTTCTAAATATTAAACTAATAATTATATCCAGTAATATTGTGTTATAAACATGAGTTAAAGAAAAAATTCTCTTTGTATTATTTTCCATATTCGCTTCCAGCATATTAGATACCGTTAGACCGGATAATATAAGATTAGTGGTTACTTTGTGAGCTTGAGCTGTTATTAAATTGGAAATTTTCTCTGCTTCACGCATACACGCCTCAATTTGCATGCGTGTGGGTGTATTAGTTCGTGGAACAATAGCCACAAATATACCCACTTCCATGGTAAGGAAACCGGTTAATTGGCATTCACTTATTTGTATTAAAGAATCCAATTCCTTTAGAATACTGTGCAGTGTAAGCAAATCTTTATGTTGTCCCTTAAGGGCATATAAAGCACGATCGATTTGTTTACGCGAATAGATAATACGAAAAGCTCCAGCGCAAATGGGACAACAAGCTCCGGGTGGTATGATAGCACGACAGTAGGGTGAAGGAATATTCGAACATTTAACTTGGCGGCACCTTTTGCGTTCGAGTTCATTCGTTAACAAGCCCACCTCGCGGCATCTGCCTTTATAGTCGACCAATATATAATCCGCCCAAGCAGCACATTCATGAGCATAGTCAACGCCATTTATACCACAAACCGGTCCCTTCCAGCTACAGCCACGACTGCAGGAACCCCAATAGGAGAAGATCGATTTAGTATTTAGTAAATCGCAAGCGGTTTGAAAAGTAACACCTTTAGCATCGCACACAGAATGATCAGCTTTGGAGCACGGTAACGTTTGGTTAACTAAAATGTAAACATAAAAATACAGTCAACAAATGTGGTATAAACATTAACAACAACAACACTACTTACCACATTTGTACTGTAAACAGGGACGATGCATAGCGGATAAACATATTTGAGCATGAGGCAAACATTGGGTGCCAGCTGGACAATGATAAGTACCGGGGCTACAAGGATTCCATACCGAACAGGCACCATATTCTAAATCACTATCCTGAACACCCAAACAACGAGCTATGCATAGGGAAGGATAGGTACGGCCATTACTACCGCATACTGGCACATAATGAGTGGGACAATTACAGGGCAAACTTGTATAAGAAACGTCCGTGTAGCCTAGTAATAAAAAAGTACTTTCAATATTTTCGTTTTTAAACACAATTTCCCACCAGTTAAACTTACCTGGCATTTTGCACTGTTTCTTGGTGCAGGTTATTTCCTCGGCATAGCAAGTGCATAAATTACATTCCAAATAAAAAGAGGTACCATGTTTAATTTTTCTACCACCCGGTAGCACACAACTTTCATATGAAACACTCGGTAAAGGTTGACAGTGTTCGATGCGTCCCTGTAAACCACAACGACAAACCTTAAACCCACCTCGATTGGCGGTTAGTTGAACGGGTATGCGCACATACGCACCAAAAGATACTAAATAATTTGAAGTTTCTCCTAGAGCACAACCCGAAATGCAGGTGTAGGTTGAACTGCCATTACGAGCCGCTAAGCAAACTTCACTAGCATTGCAAGGATGGCCACGACAAGGAGCGGTTATTTTATGATGACCCCCAGTCTCCTTAGGGGCATCACTTTCCTCCAAATAAGGCCTTAAAGAAATACAAGGTATGCCCTCACCCTCTGGATGTAATCTAGCACAAATGGCATTGGCATTTAAGGAGGTATTCATGCGTGTCCAATCCATACATTCACTTAATATTTCGTAACAATTTTCCCGACATATATGATTATAATGGCCCTGCACAGAGCAGGGCTTTATTTGTAAAACACAAGCTATGGCCTTCCATTTTTCCGGCGAACAGCGAGTCATATTTTTGATGGGCAAATTTACACCTGGCAAACTAACATAACCTCTTTGTTGCCACATCATTAAATCGGATTTTGCCGCCATATCTGCCTCTACAGTACAGCTACGAAACAGCTCCGTAGGACGATTATTAAAATTTGTACAGAAACTTAAACCATCACAACCCAATTCACACGGCTCATCCACCTCATCAATGCACTGGCGCAATTCCAATTCATTTGGTTGCATCAAACAGGCCGCCTCAAAATTGTGCATTGTATTTGTCCAGTCTGTGGTATACGTTTGAGAGCACAACCTACGACACTTGGACGACAAAGCCTTCTCGCAACAGTGCAATTTGGCACCATCTATACCCAAACGATTGATTTGTGATACTTCTGTTTCTTGATTGTTGGTTATAACGGCTGGTACAAAGATCTTACGTTCGGCCGTAAAGAAACACTGCCATAAGGGCAAGTGAGGCAAAACAGTGCCACATCCACCGGCCTCTAGTTCTCCTATAATAATATCTGTACTTTCGGTAGTGTTTAAAATGGAACGACAAGTATTCCGGCAGTTCTCATTATCGGAAAAATCACAACAAGGAAGATCTGTAAGGTAGTGGAGAAAGAAGCAGATATGTTAAATACTAAAAGTTTGTTAATTTACAAAAATCTTACATTTGTGGGAGTTTGTAACGGGTGTCATATCCGTCACATTTTTGACACACTGCAAAACATCTGAATTTTTTTCACCACACATTTCATGCAAACGCTTGCGATTATTTCGTTTATGAGCTGTATGAGGTTCAAAAATGTCACGACAAGCCTGAAAAAAAGAAATTCCTTTAATGAATACATCTCAAAAGATTGTAAGAAAGTCTTATGATTAAAGTTATGATTGGAATGTATAAACGCCTACGATTACAAGATCGAAAATTGAGGTTATGAAAGGATTTTGTTTTCAAATACGATTAAAATTAGTAAGGCTTCGTCTGAGAAAAAGGTCAAAAAGAGATGGATTAATCTGGACACATGCAGGGTTACCAGACTAACGGAAACCTTTTTGATATTAACTCAGCATGGAACTGATAAACCGAAATCGAAAGGATATTTCGAAGTTATCAGTACGTGGTGTCACTAAAAGTTTGGAAAGCATGAATGTCCACTACAATTTCAGTCGTAGCTCTCTAGACAGTAAAAAGCTGGTGTCAGCATTCCACCAACTCCGTGAGATACAGATTCCTTGGCAACTACATAAGAGCTGACTTTAGTAAAATTCCTAGATCCAGACTAAATGACTTCGTTAGATGTCTTGCGAAAAGAGGGTGAAGCTAAAACTCGCCTTATAGTCTTGTCTAAAAAGAGTCCCTGGAACTTCACTTGAATATTGACGCGTTAAACAACAGGCAAATCAGCTTCGTTTGAAACCATAAATTACTTTAATGCAGTATTTATTGAAGCTTCAATCGCCTAGAATTGAAGCTGTTTCAGACCTGTGTAAAGTTCCAGGCAGCAAGGGTGCGGGTTGCTGAAGTCCACGACAATTTCTGCGGAAGCAGTTACAATTGTACTTTCGATTAATAATCATCAAAGGTAAGTTCTTAAAATTACAAGGACTGCTTTCGGGCAGGTGTTTCACAAATTATTATTAAATACTGAGTTATAGCATTAAATTTTTTTATGTTAAGATTATTTGACTTCCCCGGCATACGGGCGCATAAGCAGCGCCACAATGAAGCAGCCAGACTTGGTAAAACCGTACGAGTGCTTAGGCCGCAGTGAAGATATACTGTAAGTGTATAGAAAATATTTGGCCGTGAAAACATACTTAAACAAAATGAAAATCCTAGACAGTCTAAATGGACAGGAGAGTACCTAATGAGGCGGACAAAGAAACTTTACAAAGAAGCTTTAAGCTTATGGAGATATAGTGATATCAGTAAGATTGTCAATCTGGTTGCGAAAAGGAGATATATACTAGCGACTCTAAGCGAATACGTAATAAATATAGCCACTCTAACTCTTCAGTAAGGAAAGAAAAAGTAATTAAAACGACCCAAAACGGTAGTGCTGAGATTTTCCTTGCCTCAATTAAGTTCTAAGCAAGAGTTGAAGAGTTTTAAATTTTCACGATATAAAAGTAAAAAAAATCTTGATATTTTTTTCTATGCTCTTGAGAAACGCTTACTTACATTTCCCGCAATATTTTTATCAAATTAAATTAATTTACTTAATTTGTTAAACAAGATAGTTTCACTATTTAGCTTAAAATTATAATTTAATTTTATTATACAGTGGTGTTCGATAAAATAGAACCACCTTGATCTAAATTTTTTCAAACTAAAAATAATGTAAAACAAACTTTATAAATATTTATTTTTTTATATTTCGGTTAGAAACTAAATGACACAAAAAATAATGCAAATGTGGTGATTCAAAACTTAAACAAAAATTTATCCATAAAATTTTAACAAGTCACCAGGTCCTGCCTGTACATAAAAATAGAGCCAGTAAGTTTAGTTACCTAAAATATTTTTTTTTGCTTACTGACTGGATTTTTTCTCATTAAATATTATTTCTTTACCTCAGTAATAATAATGTTTGAGCATCGTTTTGGTATTGAGTCCACAAGTTTTTAGCAGGTTTCTCCACGAACGCATCCTAAATTAGAGTCTAAAGTTCGTCTAAATTGGGGGGCTTTGTTCCTCAAAGACACATTTTTACTGTTTGCCATAGGTTCTTGATAGGATTTAAGTCTGGGGACTGCGCCGGCCAGCTTAAAACCTTGACGCTGTGTTCTTCAAACCAGTTTTTTGCTTCGATGTGTATTTCGAGTCATTGTCTTGTTAAAACACCCTTTGAAGCGGCATTTTCAATTCGGCATAAGGCATCATCGTGTTATTAAGAACATTTGTATAATAAGCTGCATTTATTCTACCCTCAATCCGAAATAAAGGCCCATTATGTTTCCTCCTCCATGTTTAATGGTTTTTGTGGTGTATTGTGGACGGAATTCGGTGTTGGTAGAGAAAATATTCTTCTGTCTGAATTAAATAAATTAACTTTCGTTTCGTCAGATCATAGAATATTTCTCCATTTGCTTAAAGGCAAATCTACATGATTTTGGGCAAATTATAATCTTTTCTGTAGGTGTTTTTTACTTGGGTATGGGACCTTTCTACTACTTCTAGCCTTCAAATTATTTCTAATAAGAAGCCTTCTTATGGTTGAGGTAGAAACATCTAGATGATGCTCCTTTTTAAGGATGGAAGAGGTGACAAAAGGTTCTTTTTTACATGACGCAAATTTTTCGCTCCAGTAGAGGTGCCATTTTCGACGGTCTTCCTCTATTTTCTGCCTTGCTTTCATATTTGATGGCGTTTTCTACCTTTTTTTAGAGCATTCAATTATTTCGGCAATTTGTCTATAACTTTTTCCTTTATTATGGAGTTTTTTATTGTCTCCCGGCTTTCCTTTTTATATACTTTTAATTAAAAAAGAAATCAATTTGTAAAAGTTAATAATTTTTTAAATCTGGCTCTATTTTTTTGCACATCTGATTCGCAACCAAATTTATACCGACAATAAAAAAAAAGATTAATGACGCTGAAGCTATTTTAAACATAACGGGATTACATTTGTAAGAGATGTGATGAATTAGTGGAACAACTCTTTTATTCGTAATTTTTTGTATAAGGATTTATAAGGCGTGAAAATATTGGGCATCAGGTGGCTCTATTTTATTGCACATCACTGTATATAATTATAAAATCTATAAAAAGGTTGGAACTTTCTCTATATTAATTAACCCACCCACTATATAAAAATTTACTCATTGAATGTACATATGTATGCATTAGAAAAGACAGATACATACATATAACTCAATTGACAAACTCAGCAGCAGCCAGATAGTCGATTCAATTAAACATTCACTTGTATTGGTGTATGAATATACGTATATGTACGTATGTATGTACTGATGTTGCTTACACATTAAGTATTTACCTGTAAACATTCTGAGGTGCGTGCGTTGCCACAACAACGATCACCGGCCTCCTGACGTTCGAAACATGCAAACATGTGTTGCTCATCACTTTGGCGGCAGGCATTGATCAATTCACCGGTTGATGATGATGTTGCACAAGCATTACTACAGCGCGGTGAAACACCCAAAGCACAACAGCGACGACCAGACCACTGAGAGCCTTTGACAACGGCTGTTATGATTAAAAAAAAAAAAACAATAAATGAATAGAAAATAAATTAGAGAAATGTAAATTAAAATTAATTTATTTGCTAAAGAGAAGCAGAGGAAACTAGTGTTTAAAATCCCTGTCAAACTGGTGTAATTTGTTTGTTATACATTTTTGTTGTTATTTGTTGTTAAAGTGTGTGTAAATTGTCATTGTTATTGATGACAGGCAATTAGATTTAAGTTTGTGTTTTTGACAACGATCATATTAAAGTGGCTGCTTTTTCTTATACACATATTTTTTTTTTCTTGTGTTCAGCCATTTGTTTGTGTTTGTTTGTATACCAACATAAATAAATCACTTTTCAATTGATTGTGCTGTGTTAAAAATTAAAATACAAGTCTGCATCTCGACAGCAAGTCATTCAGTCAGTCAATTGGTTGTCGCAAGTGTTTTTTCTTTTCTTTTCAAGTAGGCGTTTGCTATTTTCTCTCTTGCAAGTGTTCAATTTTATTAGTTCATTTGCCAGATTTGCATGTGTGATTGGATAATCTTGTGTACGTTAAATTGAAAGAGTCTAAATAATTGATTTATTAACGCCATAACGGAACGAATAAAAGGCAACACAATTTTATTTAATGAATCTACATTACGAATAATAAATTTTTAAAATTATATTGGCAGTCAGAAAAATATATAAGTAAAAAAAACGTCAAGTAAAAAAATTGTTGCTCGTCCATACTTTTATATACAACTACGATTGTGGACCATATTTTTTAAGATATCAATATGAATATTATTCAAAAGCTTTTGAAGAGATCTTTCAGGAAATACGAAAATTAAAAAAAAGTGCTAACCCATCAAGAGCCAATGACAGGTTTATGTAAAATTATATATATATATATATATATATATATATATATATATATATATATATATATATATATATGTAGTTCTTTATTTGTTTTTCTTATTTTTTAATTTTCTATCACTCCAATATTTGTCTTTTTGATTGGAGTTCCTTCACTAAACTAGATTTACAGCAATGGTGAAGGGTATATAAGATTCGGCATAGCCGATAATGGCACTCTTACTTGTTATACCCTTCACCACAAAAATTGGAAAAGTTTGTCATTCCATGTGTAATTTCTACAATATCCATTTCCGACCCCATATTCTGACTTCTTATGCATAGTCGATTGAGCGACGTCCGTCTGTTCGCCCGTAGTAGTGTTGAAATCAAGTTTCCCGAGGCACTAGATCAGCTAGAAAAAAAATAATTATGTAAAACGATCAGACATAGTGTCGAAAAAGGTGCCATTGGAAATCAGCGTGATCGGTTCATGTCCTTCGAGGTAGCAGGCAAAACACCACGCCTACCTCTAATTTTTTCATGTCATTTGGAACAATAAAGTAACTTCAATCAAAAAAATAAATATATAGGGCGATAGAAAATTAAAAAAATAAGACAAACACATCAAGTGAAAAAATTTGCGCTCGCCTATATTTTCCGAGTTACGGGTCTCTGAAATTTTCAAATTTTTTAAAATATCAATATGAGCATCATTTTCAAGCTTTTGAAGAGATCTTTGAGGAAATTCTAAAATTTTTTAAAAATGCTTAACCCATTAAGAGCCGATGTAATTTTTATATAAAATTGTATTTATGCAGTACCAAAATTTTTTATTTTTTTAATCTCTGTCACCCCCATATTTGCTTTTTTATTGGATTTATTTCACTAAAGTAGATTTACATATATGGTAAAGGCTAAACAAGATTCGGCATAGCCGAATATGGCACTCTTACTTGTTTTTTATTAATACTAAAACTGAACTGACACGGCACTGATGTGTACATCAAGACCCTAATAATTTTTGTTACATAGAAAGTACCTAAAATTTTTAGTTGGTTAGAAGAGTTTGTTTCGATAAAGTCAAATTTAGGATGTCTGTTGGTACTATCCCTGGTACACGTGTGTGTGTGCATTACAAATTGTCCTATTAATTCCCAATACACCTGCTTTGTAGTGACAGCCTCCCTAATAAGTTACAAACTTTGTTTATTTATTTTTTTAAAGAACCGCAATAAAAATGAAGTTTTTATGGGAATTTTAAGAACTTTCGCTACTTGTTTTGTCTGTTATTAAAAATAAATTTAGTTTTATGTATTTTTTATAGTTTGTAACATTTTATTAGTACATATTTTAAACAGTTTAATTTTAGATCAATGTGTATTTTTCAAAGTGTCTACGTAATTTATACATAATAATAAAACTATCATTTCTATCATTTCCCTACACGAAATAATTTGTTAAAATTTTGTTGTTGTTGTAGATAGTAATCTATATTGAATTAAAAAAAAAACATATTTTTGGAAATGATGTCTGTCTGTGTTCGCATCATTTAAAAACTGCTGGATGGATTTTATTAAAATTTTGTGAGGAGTTCCCATAGAACAAAATATTACTTTTGAAGATCATTTGAATACCAGTTACAATAAAAAAAAATCGTTAAAAAGTTCGTTGTTTTCTGGAAAATTGTATCCTTAATAATGAAAGTGATGTCAGCCAAAATAAAAAATGGGCTTTAAGCTGTAAGCCTTCACTTTTCTTCACTTTTTCTTAGCCTTCATTACCTTTTCACAAACTCTTAAATTTAGCCCTTGTTAATTCATCACGTACCTTCGAGGGTCTTATTCATACAACTCCAAAAATCCAGTTGCATTGAGGGACAATACTTCTTTAATTCCAAACGCATGCCGCGACCATTTGTGTCAGTGGGTGAAAATTGTACCAAAGACAACTGAAATGAAAGTTAGGGAAAAATTAATAAAAAAATTGTAATTTAATTTTTTACTGTTTTCATATTTTTTATTTTTTATTATTTATTATTTTTTGTTTTTTTTTATTATTTTCATGGAAAGAAAAGAATATAAACTCAGCAAAAACTGTTATGTCTTTATTTATTGTTTAATTTGGTCAATGTTAAGTTGCTGTCTATTGTTGTAAGTTCAAGTTTGAAGAGAGAAGAAACAAATTGTTATTGATAAGCAGTAACTTGTAAATAAATAACAAATAAAAGTAAAATTTTGGCACTTAGTGTTCTGAATCTATCAACAATTTCTGCATGAGGCATTGTCTCATATTTTGATTTAATTAAAATTTTAATTGTTAGTAAATTTTATTTATTTTCTTTTAAAGTGTTTATTTATTAATTTGGTGAAAACTAAATTTGTTGTTGGACTTAAGTTTTCGTTAGTTCTAGACTCTTTGTGCTATAAGACGAATTCGTTTGCAAAAATTCCTTGTGTAAATTTGTCGCGTAGCAAAAAAAAAAAAAAAAACTACGAAAAAACAACTGTTATAATTTTTCAAGTTGTTTAGTTTTTGTGTTAATAGGGTGACCGTATAATAAAATAATACTTAAAAATGAAACATTAATAAAAACACACAATTATACACATTATTTATATTGGAGTAGTAATTTATAAACTATTTTAAAAGTTATAAAATTAAAATTAAATAATTACTTAATTAAGATAACTTTATTTAATAAAATACGTCGAAACTAAAGCCAAACACGATCATATTGTACAAATTTATTCGACGTTCGCTGGCATAAGAAATGGAACTAAATCTATTGTATGATAGTATGCACTTTCACATATACAAATATTTGTTATTTTGGGCGACGAATATTCGCGACCAAAAATTTGTCGTTCGTCCCAGCAGTGTTTCGCATTGTGGTTTTTTGCGTAAATTAAAATTTTTTTGGAAATTCTTTTTAGTAAATTTAAAAATTTATTGAAGTTTTTCAACGACGATTGACGATTTTTTGCAGTTTATTCCTCTTATTTGTGAGTTTTGACGCTTTCTTAGGAAATTGTTCGTTTTTTGCTTTTCAGAAAAACTTCGTGCCATTTTTTATTTAATTATCCCGATTAAATTAATAACCGATATTGATTATTGATGGTCAAAGCACGTCTCGATGGCCATTTCATTACCGCTTACCTAACTCTTCAGGAAACTTCTGACAAACATATTAAATAAACTAAGATTTTTGTCCAAACAATAAAGCACAGACAAAAATCAAAGTTTAAACAAAAACAACAATAACCAACAGTAATTCTGTTTTTCTTTCTCTACTGTATACGGTCGATTTTTTTCGGCTCTTTTATACAGTTGAAAGAGGATGAATAATAAAATATCAAAAACACTACGATAATTTATTTATATGCACAGGCACTTTGCAAATTATTTAATTAAAGACACGGAAATTTTTTTAAAATTTAATTTTCAGAAAAACTTCGTGCTATTTTTTTATTAAATTATCCCGATTAAATTAATTACCGATATTGATTATTGAGGGTCAAAGCACGTCTCGATGGCCATTTCGTTACCGCTTACATAACTCTTCAGGAAACTTCTGACAAACATTTTAAATAAACATATTTTTTAATTGGATGATAGATTTTCAAGAGCGAAATCTTTGAAGAAATAAAAAATCTGCCATACATTTAATTAATTTGGATCTTCAACACATATACGATTTAAAAAGGAATGAATTATGAATTTGATTTATTTACATTTAAATTTAAATACAGTTTTAGTTTTTTTAGTCGTCTATGTTAATTCTTACTTAACTATGATAAAAATATGGCAGCATTACGAAATATAACACAAAAAAAATATGAGTAATTTATGAATAACCGCTTTTAATAAATACAATGAAATCCAAATTTTGTTAAAAATATTTGAAATATATTAAAAAATGTCTGGTGTCTTTACTCTCTAATCTTATTTTGTTTAAATTTATTTAAATTTTTTACCACTGCCTTTTTTAAATGGCCTTTATTCAATGCACAAGATTGTTCACTTAAGTTTTCTTTAAGTGTGTCTTGAAAAACTGGGTTTTGTTCTTTAATAAAACTTAAAGATAAATGACATTTAAATTCAACGTAAAAAAACTGGCTCTTAGAATAGTTAAGTGGGTTACAAACGATGTTTTTGTAATTGCAAGCAAAAAAACAAAGTTTTATTTTTAACGATTCATGTATGTATTTATATTTTGACGATATTTATTAATTTTTTTCTGGCAACTATGAATATAAAACAAATACAAGTTGTAACATGTTTGATGCAACATTTCATCAATTGTTTATTCTTTTTACTGATTTTCCAACTCTGTAAATATTCTTCCCTCTATTTACTTTCTCTCTCTCTCTCTATAGTTATTTTTTCTCTTTTATTTGCTGGTTTGTTTTGTTTCATTAACCACAATATTCCTTATCAAATAACTGCACTTTGTTTAGGTTTTTGTAATTGTTGTAATTGATCTTACTAGAACGTTGGTTTAAGTATTAAACAAATTTCTAAGATTTTTTTTCAAATTGAAATTTTATTTCTGTAATTTTTTTCTTTCCATCTTTTTTTACATACAAATGTTTTATTGTATTGACTAGGTGCGTCTGTTGTTTGCGATTGCATTTAAAATTTATTCCAAGAATTTTTCTTATTTTATTTTGTTATGTGTTTGTGTTTGTTTTGTTTTTGTGTTGTGTTTTTTTGTATTTAAATACTTTTTCTGTAAACAATAATTTGATGTGTTAAGAATTTATAATTAAGCCAACAATATTTTTTATAAGAGAATATTAATTTTGTTGTGATTATTTTCTTGTTTTTTATACCTAAACATTCAAAAAATTTTTTGTTAAGTAAATTTCATAAGAAAATTTATGATTAACGATTAATCACAATAGGAGACGGAATTAACCAAAATCAATTAATATTTCTAGCATAATAATTATAAGTGGTCGTTTAAAGCAGGAAAAATAGTTTTGACACTTTAACTCAACCGTTAAACGGAAGTCTATGGCTCCTCCTTTTAACAAAAATACATTACATTTATGTTTGTATCGGTTGGCTAACTGGCTGGCTGACCACTTTTGTCTAAAAGTTATTAAAAATTAGACTTGTATGGAATATGAATATTTTATATTTTAAATGTTCATAAATAAACTTCTCAATTAGCATAAATATTATAAAGCCTAAAAATCGCCTCCATACTTTTTAATTTTTTGTTGTAAACAAAAAAAAAAAAAATAAAAAAATAACCGCCATATGGGAAAGACAAATTCACAATAATTATATGTATGCGCAAGTGCGCCACTCTTTGCCAACAAACATTTGGTTGTAATTTTTTTTACACATGAGATCAATTGACGATGAAGGTAAAATTTTTTTTCTCCTCAAATAACTATTCCTCACAAGAGTTTTCTTTATGTTCGCCATAAAAGGTTTTTACTATTCCATTTGTTTTCTTTCTGCCAAACATTCGATATTTGTTTCAGTGAAGAATTCGTCATTTGAGTTCTGAATGAATGAATCTTTTAATACCGAACTGTCGCAGATCTGGAGACTATGGCGGTTGAGTAGTTCGTAAAAAAAATGTATGGGTTCATCATTGTGACTACTTATGTATTCGGTCGAGTTCTGTCATCATACAAAAATCAATAATGAATTTATCTAACAGTTCCGAACAATAAAAGTCGGTGGCCGTTTTACTATCTTGAGAATACTCGTTGCGAGTTGCTTCGTATAAGCCCCTCCTCATGACCATGTGTACCGACAGGTTCACATTTAAAACCATCAAACATGAAATAACGCAGTCACGTTGATACAGTTCACGTTCACCAACAGAGAGGTTGCGACACCAGAAATATTAATGAAGATTTTAGCGGTTTCAAAAATATATTTTATTTTACTTTCGTCGTATACATAAATATTTTTTGTGGCATTTTAATAAATTTAAAATAAATTTTTGGTTCATAATTTAATGAATAGTTTTAATAGTTCGACTAATTACGTAAAACATAATAAATTTCCCAACAAACATTTTTAAATACGTTGATAAGCAATTGAAAAATAGCTTGATGTCTAGTTTGATTTATGTTTACAAAAATAATTTAAAAGAATGCAAAAAAATTTTAAATATACTGGAGAATTTTTTATGTATTTTCTTAAGGCTTTATTCATTTTAGACAAAAATTACCTCGGTTGTGCAAAATCCCTTTTTAAAACAAAGTTTCAGTTTAGCGCAAATTTCCTATTTAGTACAAAGACATTTTAAATTAGTCTCTTTTAAAATACAAGTTCCCTTTTTAACATAAAGTACTTTTTTTTTTAACAAAGTATCTTTTTAAACAAAAGTCGCAGTAATATAAATCCTATTGTAATAAAAGTACTTAATTAGCACAAGGTTTCCAAAATGCTCAATTTTTAACGTAAAGTCTGGTTTTAACAAAAAATCCTTTTTTTAACATAAGGTCCTTTTTTTACAAAAAGTACTTTTTTACAGTTACCTTTACTTTTTGAACCAAAAGTACTTTTTTTTAAAACTTATTTTCCCAAAAAAATCTTTTTTTATGATGAAAAGTACCTTTTCATCCTTTGCATCGATGGCGAACACATCATAGCGAATAATGCCTTTAATAGTGAACAGCTGTTATCACTGAAATTCTATTAATTACCCCTATCCTCTCCTTTACAGCATTAATAAGTCTCAGTTAAAATTTTTGCACCATTATCAAAAATGTTTGCTGGGAAACTGTTATTATACAATATAAAAGTTGTTTTTGTGAACTCAGTTTTGTAATTATTTTTGTACAGCAGGCGCCGTTGAACATTTTAACATATTTTTTTTATAAATTGCTACTATTTAAATCTGCATACACGATCAATGATTAAACACTTATGAAATAATATTTAATGACAGCTGGCTCAAGAGTATTAAAATAGAGTACAACAACACGAAAAAACTATATTGTTTATAAAAAATTATCAACATTAATTTTGAAACTTTAACAAATTGTGGATTTTTAGTTTTTGATTAGTTTAATTAAAAATGTTTATTAGGGCAGTTTTATGTACTAGGTTAGTCATTCGAATAAAAGTTATGTGAATAAATGATTAATAAAATAAATTTTTTGTGGGTTAATGAATATTTAGAATTTATAATAATTATCTTAATTATTCGAATAAAGTTTATTTAGTTATATTATTACTGAATGAGGAACAATTGTGTTAATTATTCAAATAAAAATTATTCGATTAATTGATTAAAGAAAAACATACATAGCATTTTTTGTAGGGTTATATTATTTCTGAATAAGGAACAATTATATTAATTATTCGAATAAATATTAATCGATTAATTGACTAAAGAAATATAAACATTTGTTTTTGTAGGGTGATATTATTTCTGAATGAGGAACAATTATGTTAATTATACGAATACAAATTATTCGATTAATTGACTAAAGAAATATATAAAATTTTGTAGGGTTATATTATTTCTGAATGAGGAACAATTATGTTAATTATTCGAATAAAAATTATTTGATAAAAGAAATAAGTTTTTGTAGGATGATTCTGAATTAAGAAAAATTATGATATTCGATTAATTGATAAAAGAAATACATAAAATTTTTTTGTAAGGTTATATTATTTGTGAATGAGGAACAATTATGTTAATTATTCGAATAAAAATTATTCGATTAATTGATGAAAGAAATACGTAACATTTTTTGTAGGGTTATATTATTACTGAATGAGGAACAATTATGTTAATTTATCGAATAAAAATTATTCGATTAATTGATTAAATAAATACAAAAATTTTTTTGTAGGGTTATATTATTACTGAAGGAGGAACAGTTATGTTAATTATTCGAATAAAAATTATTCGATTAATTGGCTAAAGAATTATATAAAATTTTTTTGTAGGGTTGTATTATTTCTGAATAAGGAACAATTATGTTAATTAATCGAATAAAAATTATTCGATTAAAGAAATAAGTTTTTTATGGGATGGTTCTGAATTAAGAAAAATTATGATCTTTACAAATTAAAAAAAAAAATATTCGATTAATTCAAGACGAATAATCGAAAAACGGAATAGCTTTTTTGCGCTTAAAATTAATTAACTTTTACAAGTAAAGAACTTGTAACGCTGCAATAAGCGTTTAAATTCCTATTAATTTGAATACGAATTATGTATTGCTTGTCCCTCATCCCTCACCGAATTTATGGATTTAGTCCTTATGTAGGTTAGTCATTCGAATAAAAGTTATGTGAATAAATTATTAAAATAAAATAAAATTTGTTTTGGATTAATTAATATTAAAGAATTAATAATAATTATCGTAATTATTCGATTAATTGATTAAAGAAATGCATAAATTTTTTTGTAGGGTTATATCATTTCTGAATAAGGAACAATTGTGTTAATTATTCGAATAAAAATTATTCGATTAAAGAAATAAGTTTTTTATGGAATGGTTCTGAATTAAGAAAAATTATGATCTTTACAAATTAAGAAAAAAAAAAAATTATTCGATTAACACAAGACGAATAATCGAATAACTGAATAACTTTTTTTGTGCCTAAAATGAATAAACTTTTTAAAATAAATAAATGCTGCAATCAGCGTTTTAATCCTTATACTTTGCTTCTTCCTCACCCTCGCCGAATTTATGAACTTAGTCCTTACATATTTTTACGTTGTCTTAATCTTGGTTAAAGGAGAAGTTAAAAATGCATCCTTTTCCATGAAGATATTCTTGGTTAAGCGATAAAAATTTGCTATTACTCCCTTTACAAGAATTAAAACTCTTTGAAAATGAAGTCTGCTCGTTCAAAAAACACGATTCTTATCTTTTTTCGTTCCTCAAAACTAACAAATCATAGTAAAATTTAAGCCCGCCCATTTTTCTAGCCCTGTAAGTAATAGCTGAACAATCTGTGCGAAATCTGGCAAGAGAAATTTTCTTAACATATCCTATTTTATTATTTGTAATTGTTTTTTTCCCCCAAATTTTTCTTGCAGCTTTGTCATATGGCTCCTGGTACTTGCTTTAGGCTTTAGTAGTTCCTAATATACTGCTTGACAGTATTTTTGTGATCACTATGTTTATCATAAAGTTTTTGAGGTCTTGTTAAGTTGTTTTTAAGTAAAAGAGTGGAATTTGCGGTCGAGAACTTATTCTTGTAAAGTTAGGGTTGAAGTTTTATTCACTGTAGAGCATACGTCAAGAAATGAGTAACGCAAGCTTAGGTTTAGTTTTATAAGTTGCTCAATAATACTCATTGGATAAAATAAGTCTTTTAATAAGACTTTGCGACACCTGGAAGGAAGGCTACTCTTATCCCAAAAAAAAAACATTTCATTTGGGTTATGTGAGATCACTTAATGGTACCTAAATGGAAACTGTTGCATATCTTGGGGGTTCTATAAAATCCCATAGCCAGGATATTTTAAGCAAAACGCATGAACGAATTGTTGTAAAAAGCTGTTCCATTTGTAGAAAGGGAATGTTAACGCTTGATTTATTAAAGGTGTAGTGTTGTTCGGATGGACAATTTTTGACATACTGAGAGTTTCTCATAACCTCGAAGCTATTCGCTTTAGGAAACCCGTATGGGATATAAAAGCATTTCTGAGGATCCCCAAAAATTTTCTCTAAATTTTCTTTTCTAATGTGAAAGGACCGATAAGTGTCACTGAACTGTCTTGCAGTTGTATTTTATTCATTCTTACAGTTTTTACGATAATCGTTAAAAATACATGAGAGGTTCTTTCGACTACATTTCTTACGCAGAATTTTGTAAATTGGACAATAGACTTAATTGGATTTTCCTGAAAACTATGGCTGACTTCCCTCCGTATCCATAAATTGCATTGTTTCCATATTTAATCTGGGATGCCCGTCTGGTAGGAATTTACAAGGCGAATCAATTACAAAGTGGTAGCTATGGCGAATTCATTGTTTTTCGCCGGTAGTCAATCTGTCAAACTCCATATATAAAAAATTTATCTAACTGTTATACAGATTTGTTATATATGGAGTTTGATATTTAGGATACCCGCTAAAATGACTGAATTTGCCATCGCTACCACCTTGTAATTAATTCGTCTTGGGAACTTAAATGCGGTTGTTCCTGTATATCGATTCCTTTAAGCATTTGCCTTACGTACAATGATACCTCAGATTGAAAGTAAAAGGTTTTAACGGCAATTATTTTCTCGGAGTTTTTGGCATTTTTGATATTAAAAAAAATTTGTTGAAGTTGAATTGTTAAAAAGTAAGGATCTTTTCTAGGTAATTTTAAAACTAACCTCGTTGACCCAAGTAAGCAATAACAAAGCCCATATTAGCATAACGTATATAATAATTTATACAAATATTTTTATAATTATTCTGTTTTGCAATCATACTGAACAGTTTAAGAACCACTAAAGCTTTTAGATGGTTGAAGTCAAAGATTTTATTTCTTTCCACTTAATGCTGTAGACAAGCTACTGTTGGCAGATTAAAAACGTTTTAATGTCTGCTAAGATTAATAAGTCAGTAATCGTGTGACTAAAGTTTCATGCAAAAACAACGCTATAAATGTTTATTACTTGAAAGATTATATAAAATTTGTTTTTTATTTAACTTTCAACAAATTCTGAATATATTAATGTCTGCCATGTAATGTTAGGAAATAAAAATTACTCGCATTAAATTATGTCAGTTGACAATAATTTTTTTTTGGTTTTAAAAATGTTTTTATTCTGTGCATACAAGAATTTTTTAATAATAATAAAAGAGTTGGCTGGATAGTAGAGCACCCATGAAATATATGGGCTTTTTACTCCCTGCTCACTTTCGGTCATCTAGGGGATTAAATTTATGGTGGACATCAAAATTTCGTTTCTAAATTGTAGCCCGGTCAGGCCCCTAGCGATTTAGTTATAAAAAGCGCCCTAAAGAGCTGCAAAAATAATTCATATTTAACTATTTATTCTAGAGTTTTGTAGACAGTGTTAAAAATTGCCTTAGATCTATTTTACCGGTAAAATTGGGTGCTTTTCTATTTATATCTCTATTTTGTCACGAAATGACCTATTTTTACGAAAAAAAGTACTCTTTATTAGAACCAAGGTTCCAAGGCACCTCCTCACAACATTTTGTTCAAGTCATATTTTTACCGAATAATCGAATAAAACTTTAAAAAGTATTCGATTAATCGATTTTTTTTAAAACTAAATTTTGTTTATACATTTTAAGAAATTAACTTATTTAACGAATAAGTGACTGAAAAGTAAATCTCGTTTTAAAACCTAAAACCTCTTAAAATAATCGAACTCGAGCTGGAATAATTTTTCATTTGAAAGTTTACAATAAACAAGTCGAATAAATTAACTCAAAAAATATTACTTTTAGGCATCACAAGCTATTTTTACGTAAAAAAAATTGTTTAATATGATGTAATTCAAAATAAAAAAACGAGCTGATCAATTCCTTCATACCTCATTGCTTTAAGCTACATAAGTTTAGTGTGATATTTATGATATTCGACCTTATTACGGTTGTCGAAAACGAGATTCGAAAAAAGGTCGTAGTCATTTTCGTTTTTTGGTATTACGTAAAAAGTTTGACTATATAATTCTGGCAAAAAAAAAGCCGACCTCTAAACAGATTTCATCTGTCTATTTATAACTGTTGAAAAGTATGGCTACATATATCAAATTACATTAACTATTGGAATATCTTTATATTCCATCTCTAAACATTACGAGTATACTTGCTATAGCAGACTTATTAGTTAGGTAGTTAGGAGTGGCAGCCTCTCACGACGAAGCTCACTTGAGCACAATCGAATGGCCCGTTGTGATACCACAAGGAAGACGGCGCGACTCCCCTTACCCAGTTAACCATGAAGATTTCCGGATGGTCTTCGCTATGTCCCCTATATATTGAGATGATAGCTCCGTAAGAGTTCCGAAGAAAGAAGAGCCCAGAATTCTTAATCTTCTTCGAGCCAGGGATGGGCAGTGGCACAGGAGGTGCAGTACGGTTTCTTCCTCATCCTCCGAGCCACAGCTGTGACAGAAATCATTAAAGGGCAGACCGAGTCTTTCAGCATGCCTGCCGATTAGACAGTTGCCAGTAAGTATCGAGACCGTGATATTTAAGGATTTCCTGTCCAGTCCGAGCAGCTGCCTGGTCCGCTTGAGGTCCAGTGTAGTCCACAGTTGTCTGGAGACACAACAAGAAATTTTCTTCTACCCATAATTTGCGAGCCAAATTCAGCGTCTGGTAGCGAGAAGACGTGGTTAGCAGACTTATTGCTACAGCGGGTTGTTAATAGCGAACGACACACGGTTTGCAACCGTTAAACAGTTTGACAATATACATTAAATTACAGCAACTATAGGGACACCCTTTAATTTCCAAATTCAAATTTTATATTTGCTCATGTAGTAAACTTAGCCATCTGAATCATTGTAAATTTAAACAGTCTGTCTATAACGGTTCAAAAGTTTAGCCATATACATTACATCGACTATTGGCACACACTACACAAAACAGCAATTCAATTCATTTGGCTTTAGTGTGTACAATATTATTATTTATTTACTTAATATTAAGACTATATAAATATAAAATTAATAATATTTAACCCTGTAGGTTAGCACTGGCTGCCAAGGCCATCGGTATGTAAAATATAAATATTTATTTATAACTAAATTAAAAAATGAAGTATTTCAGAAAAGTGAAAATTCTACATATTTTTTATAATCATACGGAGATTTAAAAGATTTGACAAGTGCTTAGTGGAAAATAATTCACTGCTTTTGCACCACTGTAATAAATTATTTATACTTGCAGTAGCTTCAGAATAAGAAATATTAAGTAAAACTTTAACATCACTATCTTCATCTGTGTCTAATGACAAACTTTAGCTGTCAAATATATGGAAAGGTTCATTGTCAGAGGCATCTTCATTCCATCTTTCAATTTCTCTAACAAATATAGAATTATTTAGATCAGCTTGCGTCAAAAGATTTTGATTTATTTGGACAACGTTACTTTAGTCCTAATCTTCTTCCAGCAACCGTGTTTCCAACAAAAAAAGAAAAAGCCACTCGGAAATTCGAATTTTGGATTCTAATTTAAGAGTGCCAAATGTAATAAAATTGCTAATTCAAATTTCTGGAAATTCGAATTTCTGACATTTGGCTATAACGGTTTAAAAGATAAACCCATATAGGTCAATTTACCTTTCTTATGGGGGAACCCTTTAATTTTCAGGCTTATTTTTGTATTACTTTTTGTCATTGGGAGCTATAATGATACGCAGTTTGTTAGTTTGAAATTGATGCATTTTACGGTTCATAATACAAATAAAAAACATGCATGTTGTATGGGAACACCCTTTAATTTTTTAATATGAACAAATTTTAAAGCGGAATAAACTTGTTTAAAGAGAAGTTGCGTTTTAGGCAATAATACCTACTTAGTTATTTTATGTAACCATGTTACATTCTTTAGAAAAAGGGATAGATGAGTGATAAGACAGGTAGGTGGTGAAAGGAGAAAGATGAAGCCATTTTATTAGTTATTTTATTTCGCATGCGAATATGCTATAAAAAAGTACCTTCGAAGGAGGCTGCATGCTGTAATTTAAATTTTGAATATGTATTTTTACCATTAAAAAACTGTTTTATTCTTTGATTTGCGCAGGGGTTGAACCCTGGTCAACCAGATTTGTAGTAAACGTAACTACAGCAATACCTTTTAAATAAAGAAAAAAGAAAAAATTTCAAATTCGGTTCAGAAATGACTAAGTTTTGCGGGCACAAACATAAGAAAACCAACATTCAGTCGAGTTGATAACCTCCTTCCTTATTTTTGAAGTCGGTTCATTAATGAATGTTTAAATGATTATCTTTATACTCAGATCTAATTACTTTAAGCTAACTATTTATTAATTTCCATTTATTATCTTTAATAATATTTTTTAAATTTTTTTCTACTGCATAAAAGTATAAAATTTAAAAATCTAATCTCTTTTTGCCATCTACAAAATTCATGTTTACTTGGCGATGTCGATGTATTAGTTTTCTTTTAATATCTTTGATAAAAATCTCTGTAAAAAGCAATTATGTCTTTAAACGCCTCCTAGATTTAACATCGCTTTTGTTGTAGACAAATAGCAAAAAAATATTATAAATTCCATAATTTACATTTATGCAATTTTTGTCACATAAATTTTCATAGATTTTTGATTTTCATCTTTCTTTAAAATCACTACAAGTTGTAGCTGCAGAGAAAAATAAAAAAAAAACAGGCGTTTTCCTGTTGATTGTTTGTAACTAAAGGCGAAAGAGAGAAAATATATGCTGAATAAAAATATGTTTTCAAATTGATACCACCTTAATTTCCCACACATTGCATTAAGTCAGTTAGACAGACATTTAAAACCGTCAGTGTTAATGCCTCGTGATTCGATTTCCTTTGAACAAAAAAAAAATATCTGTCAGAGATTAAAAATATGAAATAGTTGCCAATTTAATTTCTATACAGGTTATTTTGGATTTTTCTTTTTTGTGTTTTTTAAAGGGTGATTTTTTAAGTGTTCGGTTTTTAATTTATTTCTATAAAAATATGATGGCGGTTTTCTCACTAATTTCAGCTATTTAGTTATTAAAGGTTGGAATTAAAAACCAATTTTGTTTACTTTATCCTCACCTATAGGGTGATCGTAAAGGTTTCTAATTGATCCTTACGAATCGATAATTAGGGTTCCTCTGTCTTTTTTCGGGTATTGGCCCTTGTTAAGGCGTTAAAAATTATCTTAACTCCAATGCACTTTTAATGAAACTTTTTGGAAGCAGCAGTACTTTAAATAAGTAAGCGCGATTTTGATTGACGGTGCTTTTACCACTAGGTAAATATTGTTACAAAAATTAGATCTGGCAACCTCTGCCTTGTTTCTGTATGAGCATGGTGAATAATGGAGACGTCTAATTTAATATAAGAGTAAAAGATAAATGTCAAGACGCTCTTTATAATATAAAAAGAACGGTAGCGGTTAGCGCAGAGAAGTGTAGAAGCATAACAACAGTTACGGCAGATCTGTGTTGTGGCTATTAAATAAATGATATGACTTGGAATGAATGACTTGGATGAAAGGCATAATGGAGTTGTCTGTGGATGGTTAAGGTAACTAAACAAGGCATCGAGTAGTTCATGTCTCGCCTCATGTATCTCATGTGTAGCCTTGATGGCTGCGTTTGTAATAATAACGCATGTTTAGTAAATACGAGACCAAAGGATTCACAAGACCGTATGATCAAGAAGTATACCTAGATAAAGCCACAAAGTAAGAATACAGAATTTATAATGAGCCACAGTGGTACTTGCAATCAAAAGAGTCCGTATGTTTGTGTTAAAAAAGGGAAAAACGTAACAATATAATGTATTTACAAGAGCCCTTAGGCACATAGCGGATGAAGTAGTAATTTGGATCACAGGGTGTACTGGACCGTGCGTTAGAATTGAAGACGATCTAAGCCCCACCGTATTTATGTTGGCGGGTATCTATGGTTATCCAACCCTCAGAAACAATAAAGTCAAGGCAGCTCTCAAAGGAATTGCTATATGGCGAGAGAAGAAATAAGAAATAAGACGACTCGAATGTTCATCTATGTATATCCCCGGTGGCATGTTCACGCTGGAGACACCCCACTATATCGTGTATTGTAACGACAGTTATACTGTTCAGTAGCTAACACCATAATTTGAACCCATGTGAAAGAATATTTAAGTTTTAATTACTATTAACAACACTAGAGGGCGCAAAATACCAAAATTATGTGCTTTAATTATAAAAAAATAAAAACTTTGCTCTGCGGCTTTCTTAAAAACGGCTGCTCACATTTAAAAACATTTAGCTTTTGAAACATGGGCGGTAGGCGTGTCCTTGTTGTGGTTTTTAAAAAAATTAAATTTTTCTTAATTAAGCTAAATATAACTGCCCTGCTAAGTTTTAAAAGTCTGTGTCAACTCTTTCTGTTTTTGTTCCATCGTTATATGGAAACAAAGTCCAGTGCTCCGTCTCCTAGACGCTATTTGCTTCTGGAAATATAAAAGGGCACTGGTCACTTAGGATTCTGGAGTCCTACCACTGGTAGTCAATGACTCAAAATCTAACCAGTGTGTATTTATTGGTAAAAAGGAAACTGGTAGCCGGCAGAGACTGCGGTCTCTCCATCAGTTATTAGTGGGTCTTTTCGAGGAGTACCAAGATGTCGCCAATTGGGCGATATTACTTAGATAATCTTCACCTGCTTAACAAATATTAAGGGCATGGCAAATAGAAGTTGTTACTCGAAGTGTCGCTATGCACCTATATGGTGCCACCCTCCGTTTAGGGCTGTCATGCTTAAGCAGTGACGCTAAATTTGTATTACAGTTGTAACACAATTGTTTTCTGTTTGTCTCTGTTATTAACCTTAATTCAGATATTGGTTTCCTCTTTAGGCTATCAACAATAAGACAAATGAAACTATTTTACCAGGGTTTGCAAGTTGTATAAATCGGGAACGAAAATACGGGGAATATTGTGGAAAGATGTTTCTCTTAAGTTTCTAAGGCTGACAGTTATCTTAACTTCGTTTTTTTTTTAGTTTTATTTCTTTAAGAACGCTGCTCTATTTTCTTCTTTTATACCTACTTTTTTTCCTGCAACAAGGAATTCACACGGGTCTTCTAAATCTGCCTATAACTCTACCTAATAATCACCTCTATTGTGAATAGTTTTTCCCTTGAAATATTTTCCCTTTTACGTAAATTGCAATCGCGAATAAATTTTCCCGCGAAATGTGTTCCGTCTTGTGAAATACAATTTAGTGGAAAATAAAATGCGCAAAATTATTCCCATTTAAAAAAATTCGCCATATCGTGAACGACTTTTTAAAAGTTGTTTTTATTTTTTTTACTTAATAATGCGTTTATTTTTACTTCTCTAGGGAACAGGATAAAAATTGTAAATAATTTCTATTCTTTTTAAGATTTAAATTATTGAAAGTTATCGATAAATAAAATGCAAAGCGGTATCCTCAATAGGCTGCAAAATAACCGACTCATTGCATGTGGTTTTGTAAAGCTTTTGAAAGATGTGGTTGGAATTCTCTTGTAGAAGAAGTGAATAGTGCTGGTCCTCCCATAAAAGGAGTATTTGACAGGACAACAAGCCAATAATACTTTTTATAACTTAAAAAAATTTCTAATATTTTTATTAGCTATTTATATTTTCTTCTTTCTTATTTGCATTCACTACGAATTGTTAGCGGGAACAAACGTTGCCATGAAATTTACAATAGCAATTTTCCCTTCATGGGGAATAAAAATTTCATGGGAACAAAAATTTCACATTTTGTTCACGATAGGAGTGAATGTGTTTGTGTAGTACTTCGAAACAAAAAGGAAGTGTTAAAAACCAAACATCATTGTCATCACCCATTACAACAAATATTAATTGTTCGTTACCTGTTTGTTGTTATCTTAAATGCAAAATTGTTTTTTATCTTGAAAATCCGCCTAATATTTTCCGTTTCTTTATTATCATCCATTAAATGCTTAAATAATTTTTCTTTTTTTTATTTATTTACTTTTAATAAAAATTTAAATAAAAATTCTGAAAAACCAAAATATGTTGAAATTAAATGCTTTGGAACTTGTTTGCCTTGCATTTTGTAGGTTTATGTTTGTTTAGCTTTGTAATTAATAAAGACATTTTAAGTTCATTAAGTATAACAAACAACCGATGTGGAAACTGGAATGATTTAGATAAGAATATTTAATTTGGCATTTGGTTGCTCAAAGTGTAATTCCGTTGAAAGTTACTTTGTGCACGACAAAAACACGTTTAACAAAATCGGTTCAATTTTCTGTTAGAGAACTGCGAATACAGAGTTTAAGGATACGAGCAATAGTTTTTGTTTGTAGCAAGAGCAATTAATAATGTTTTATTTAAACGTCAGCTACCAGTGATAAATTTTAGCTTCTAAACGTTGCATTTGAAATGATATTAAATGCATAATACGAGGGCTGCTCTATATATTTCTGGCCTAATAGTGAAAATGCGAATATTTATAATCAAAAATGGTTTTATTGTTTTTCAAAGTATTCTCCAGCATGATTAATACACTTTTGCATGCGCTCAAACCAGTTGTCGAAGCAGTTTTTCCACTCCGATTGAAACACCTCTAAAACATGGTTTTTGAACACTTCAACAGCTTCTTCTGGCGACGAAAATCGTTGACCACGCTTTTTTTTCTTGATGTGCAGAAACAAGAAGAAGTCATTAGGTGCCAAGTGAGGGCTGTACGGCGGATGACCCATTAATTCGACGTTTTGGCCGGTCAAAAACGCTCTGGTTTGAGCCGATGTGTGAGAGCTCGCATTGTCTTGGTGTTGGTTTTTCGAATTTCTCTGATGACTTCAGGCAAACAAATTGTAGTGTACCACTCAGAAGTGATCGTCCTACGTTGGTCAAGCGGAACAGTCGCCACATGACCAGTTTTGCCGAAGAAACAGGCGACCATTTGCTTCGAAGTGATTCTTCCACGAACAACTTTCATTGGATTTTGCTCGTCTTTGAAGACCCACACGGTCGATTGTTGTTTCGATTCGGGCTCATACGCATAGATCCATGATTCGTCACTTGTGACGATCTTATAAACGTCTTTTGAAGCACCGCAATCGTATTTTTGCAACATTTCTTTGCACCAATCGACGCAAGCCTTTTTTTGAGCGACTTTCAAATTGTGCGGGATCTAACGAGAACAAACCTTTTTTACGGCCAGGTGTTCATGCAGTATCGAATGTATGCTGGTGGAAGAAATGTCCAAGGATGTCTCTATCTCTCGGTATGTCGCATGTCGATCTTGCATTATGAGTTCACGCACGGCATCAATGTTCTCTGGCACAACAGCCGTTTTTGGACGACCTTCACGGAATTCGTCTTTGAGCCAGCTTCGGCCACGATTAAATTCACTATACCCATTTTTCACAGTGCTATAGGATGGTGCTTCATCGCCATACAAAGATTTAAGTTCATCAATGCACTCTTGTCGTGATAATCCACGTCGAAAGTTGTGAAAAATGATGGCACGAAAATGTTCACGAGTTAATTCCATTTTTTTCTATATTAATTTTTTCAAGTCACTGTAAACAACACAAATAATGGTCGTACATCAAAACGTTTTGAGTACGATTATGCTTAAAAATGACAAACTTTCCAATGGAAATGTCAGATTGCACTTGGCAGCACTCAGTGTTGCCAGGCCAGAAATATATATAGCAGCCCTCGTAGAAAAAACTGTCAGTTCAGTCTATTGGAATTTGAATCGAACAAGTTATTTTCAGTGTTTTTAACGCTGGGAGTAAAATATTTAAATAGCAAAAATTTCAGAATTTATACTTCTGTGATATGATATTTGAAATGTATAGAATTCAAAGTTGCCTTTTGTTGTTTCCTATTATTTTGTCTTTAAGCCTAAGGATGCAAATGATTAAGCTGGATGCAGAGAAAACTCTTGCAATTATTCGAATCCTATTCTCCTCTCCATTGAGTCATCTTCGCAAGGTGGCATTTGTGACAATTTAGCAGAAATGGATGACAAAACAATTCAACGGGTTTTGAATGGGACTACAAAAAAAGGCCGCTTAAAATAATGTGTGAAAAATAATGTTGTCATGTTGGAGAGTTATACATTTTGGAACTTGTTTTTTCTTAAACTTCTTTGGTGCATTAGAATTTGTCAAGGAATCTTTAAAATAACCTTCGCTGGATATTCTTGTCCCAATGAATTGAAAGGGTTATATCCTGTATCTTAGATTTTAAGAAAATATATAGGAAAGTCATGCAAAAAGCTCTGGAAGGTTTAGGGCTGTTGTATGATTGGTATAATTTAAATTCAATAAAAGGGGATCTCGGAGTAAAACATCTTTGATACCAAGATCCTCATGAATACCCCACTACTAGATAATCATTATAGAAAAAAATTTCTTCTCTGCAATTGCTTTATATAGCGCTAGAAGTTCGATTTTCACCTTGTCTTAATGGTGATCGAAAGTAGGCTTATGATCAGGAGGACGCCAACCAACTAAGTCTGTTGAAAAGGCGAAATAACAAATAGAAGCTTGTTCGCTAGAATGCATACTATGGATGTTAATAGATTTAAAGCTTTAATTCAGGGTATGCGCCAGGAAGGTATACCACTTTGGTTTGCTGACATTTTGATAAACATTAGTCTTGACAGTTCATATTTGGCAGTCGTGAAATAGATACGTGGCAAATTTAGATAGGCAGCCTCTCGCGACGAAGCTCACTTGAGCACAATCAAATGGCCCGTTGTGACACCACAAGGAAGGCGGCGCGACTCCCCTTACCCAGCCGAGAACCATGAAGATTCTCGGATGAACTTCGCTATGTCCCCTATAGAGTGAGATGATAGCTCCGTAAGAGTTCCAAAAAAAGGAGAGCCCAGAATTCTCAGCCTGGAATGGGCGATGGCACAGGAGGTGCAGTACGGTCTCTTCCTCATCCTCACAGCTGCGATAGAAATCATTAAAGGGCAGACCGAGTCTTTCAGCATGCCTACCAATTAGATAGTGACCAGTAAGTACCGAGACCGTGATACCTTTGGATTTTCTGTCCAGTCTGAATGGCAAAAATACTATGGAAAAATATTCTAAAAACCAACGTGTTTTAATCGTTAAAAAATTTTACCAAAAGTAATCATCGATTACTGTGACGATGAGAAAGTTACGTGAAATTCTTGGGAGAAACAACGCGCCAACAAAACGCACTATTTATCGTGTTGTAAATGATTTCGAAGAAGGAGGTTCTATAGGTGATAGGCCCAAGCATGGACCACATCGTACTGCTAGATCGGCTGAAAACATTACTGCTGCTCAAGAAAGTGTTTAAAACAATCCATCAACCTCAATTCGATGCCGTGCTCAGAAGCTTGGTCTTCAAAGAACAACTTTGGCCACAATTTTGCACAAGGATTGACATTTGTTTCCATTTAAGATTCAGTTGACACAATACAGGACCATTTACGCTGCTGTACATGTGCCAATAGGATGTTACAGCACGCTTACGACAACTCCGACTTTCATGAAAAAATCATAATCAGTGAAATGAAAATGGCACAACGGTAACTGTGAATAGGGAGCGATATCGTAATATGATTAAAAACTTTTTTAACGCAACAACTGGATGCTTTGATCTTAAATAACATGTGGTATCAAAAAGACGATGTCACATCGCACACAGCCAGAATTACAATGGAAGCAAACAAAGTAGTATACCTTCCCGACAGACAACCTGTACATTGTTACCTGGGTAAGTGAATTTCCAACCAGCTTGAGTTATAATCTTAAAGCTTGTTCTGATAGAAATGTTTGCGGAGGACCATTTCGAAATGAAGAAGAAGAAGAGGTTTAGCACTTTAGTTACTTCAGTCTTCTTGAAGCACAAAAGTCGAAAATTGTCGCGTGAACTGGAGAAAGCCGATCGAAAGAGACAACCAAGCCTTGAGTTCTAGGCTAGGAGATCATTTCGAGAGTAAGAAGATCAGAAAAGAATTTTAGGAGTTAACACTCTGAAAGATCCAAAAAAGGTTAGTGCGTTAATTCCAGAATAATAAATACGGTGAGTCCTACGAAAATTTAATTTTCCCGAAAACTCTGACTTAGTTTCATCATTTAAGAGGGGGAAAATACGATTTCAACGACAAAATTGCTGATGTCTCAGGAACCACTGCACAGACAGTCATCCAACCTATTGCATTTTGTTCGTCTAATGGTGTTCTTTCAGAGCGTGTAAACGTTTCGTTTTCAGTTTACAAGTTAAAGCTACTTTTATGCCATTTTTAACGAAATCAGTTCATGATGACTTCTTTCCTGCATCTGCTGATTTGAAAAGATAGCTTGGTATATGGTGGACAAGTTTGAATGGTCCTCAAGAATCATGGACGAAAAAAAAGTCTGATAACTGGCAAGTGACAGAACATAACTAGACTACTTCAAATATTATTTGAGTAAGATGAAAATCCAGAAACATGATGTTCAGAACTGGCTGACATTTAATCCAGAGAGTGCACAAACCGTATGAAGATGCTATAGTGGACTTTAGCCCTAAGGCTTGAATAACACGAACTTAGCAGACGAAAAGAAGAATGGCAACTATGAGTTGCTGGCAAGAAATCACATAAATATAAAATAAGTGATGAAGATAAAGAAGCGATAACCTGATCAATGGGTCTCTGTACCCCTTTGTTCTACTATGATTTCCGGTACTTTATGGCTAATTGTCATACTCACTGAGCCTTGTGCTGTGACTAGCCTTTATTCTCGACTGTAGTAATATCAGAATGTCGATTGGTAACTGTCGATCTTTTTTCCCACAACAGAGTCTCTCGTAATTGGTAACATTTGTCCTTAGAATAAGGTCCCTCTAAGCATCCACATTTAATATGTTTATTGCGATGTTCCTTAGCCTAGTTTTAGCCAGCAATGAGTTATAGCCTCTTACGTGGACAGTTCTTAATTGTCTTCTTCTGCTATTTTCATTTTGGCCAGATAGTACTAGAAGTCTCCACGACCTGTCAATAGCGCAGGTATCCAGCTCAAGGTACTACAATTATGTCTGACACCATTTCAGGCTGTCTTTCAAAAGGGAGAGGCACATCCTTAGTTTTAACGAGTTCATATCTTGTATGACCTTTGTTTGCAAAATGCAATTGTTTAGTGCAACTTAAAACTCTGGTGCACGAAATATCACAGTAGCTCACCTTTTGCTTTATTTCCAGCAGCATCTGTGAGGCCTTTAAGCGAAATAATTATGAACTTTATTTCTTCAGGCACATTTGCTCAGTTTTAGAACTTGCCGAGCTCTTCATTTTTCACTAAGAAATCAAGGTCATTGATTAAGGAAAAGCAGTCAAATTTGCCCCCGCTACATTGTTATTGTTATGACTACAAAAACAAAAATGTGCTGATGAACAGACTCTTTGATTTGCTTTGACTAAGGAATCCTTAATAATCATCCCATGTTTCAAAATGCAATTTTTATATAGTGATAACACACTTCCCTTTTACACCTTATCTCCATCAAAAGGAAGTTTACACTTACACTTCGAAACCTAAAAATTTTGTAGCGATAAGAGATCTTAACTGCTGATCATTAATATGTTACAATAAAACAAAAAGAAATTAAAGAAAAAATATCTTATTTCCTTGTTTTTTAAGGATTTAAAGATTTATTTAATTTATTGTGTTTTTATTGCCCTGAAATGATTCTCGTTTTTTTTTAATCAGTACTTTTTTAAAAGACCCAGAAACCTGCTGCTTTAATAAAAGAGATTTCTTTTTATTAATTTGAAATGTTTCAAAATGGAGATGGAATACACAAAGTACTAGCGGACGTGAAGATTTTTACAGCTTGTACCTGTAATGTAACAAAAAGTACTTATAAGAGAAAATTTTTAATAAGTACTTTTTTAAAATAACTTTAATATGGTACTTTTTGAAAAAGTACTTTAAGCTGTTTGAAGAATTTTTTTTTATTTGTGAGAACGGGTTTTAACTGTTGCTATTTGTAATAAAAAAAATTTTTAGACAATGACTTTTGTACCGTTAATTTTGTGTAAAAGTACTTTTAAGCAAATAAATGTTTAAAATCACTTAATATTTTTTGTTTTTAATTTTTAAAGTTATTTTTAAATGAAATTTTTTAAAAATTGAAATTTTGCCTTCATGATGAAATTGGGGTTTTTAATAAAAAGGTTAAAATTTTTTCTTTTAAAAAGCAGTTTCTTAAAAATAATTTTTAGACAAATATTTTCTTTAATCTATTTTCAAGCAATTCCTTAGAAAAGTATGTTTTAAAAAGTTTAAAAGTAATTTTAAAGCATTTTAAAATTGTTGATAAAAATTACTAAAAACGTGCTTTTGATAAAAAAAAGTACTAATGAATAAGTACTTTGGCTAAAATTATTTTTAAGATTTCTTTCGGTTTAGAAAAAATTAGAAAGATAAAAAATTCTTTAAGAAATGGAAATGGTTTAAAAAGGATTGAAAAATTAAATTTTGCGTAAATTCTAAAAAAGTACTTTCAGCAAAATGCACTTCAAGGAATGAGAACTGTTACATTTTTGTAAGAAAAAGTAAAATGTACTTTTGGAAATTAAAAATTATTAAATTATTTTATGAGAACTTCTCATAACCACATTTTTTTTTTTAATATTTAAGAATATTTTTTAAAACCTATTAAGAAAAGATTTTAGCAATATTTTTTGAAAAAGTACTTTTGGTAAAATATTAATTAAATCCAATTATTTTGCTGCCGTTTAAGTAGTTAAATAATATTTGGAGTAGTTTAATATATAAAACAATATTATATATAGTTAATTTACATCAAAAGAATGTTCTTTTAAATTAACTTTTTTGAAAAGTACTTTTTGTAAATATTGAGTCTATTAAGTTAAAAAAAGTATTTAAAATATGTTATTGTTAAAAAGAGCTATTTGTTATTCTTTAGAAAATAGTATTTTAAAGAAAAAAATGTGTTAAAAAATTTGTCTGTAAAAAAGTACTTTTATCAAAGGATTTTTTTCGAAAAGTACTTAAACGTTGCTTAACGAAGCAAAAAAAAAAAAAAAAAACAAATAGTTCTAAAAAGCAATAAGTAAATGTTATTTTTGTAAATATTTAAAATTCTCCAATTCATCAAAATGCGTTTAAGGCAAAAATTTATAAAGAAGTACTTTTAAGCGTCACTTGAAATAATAACGAAATCATTAGCTGTTTCTTGTTTGTGCCTGTGTCTGGCAAAATATTTAAAAAGTACCTAAAAATAACTTGAAAAGAAATTTATTTAAGGGTCTAGGAATTTATATGACAACAATTTTCTTGGAAAAGTACTTTTTGGAAAGTACTTTATTTTGCATTTTAAATTATAAAAACCATACAAATTAATAATAATAATATTAAGATTTATTTACCTTAAAGCGTTGCTCTTGAAAAATCACGTCCTGGAAAAGTACTTTGTGCAAATTATTTTGATAAACGATAATTAAATATTTTGTATAGAAAATAAATGAGAAGTAAGATAAGGACTTTTTAAATTAAGAATTTCAAATGTGTATTTTGTTAAAAAAAACTATTTTTTGAATCGTTCTTGAAAAAAGTCTTTTTGAAAAATAAATTTATATCTTTTTTTGAGTCAGGCTACAAACTGAATTTTTTTAAAGGGTACTTCAAGAGATAAGTACGTTTATTTTGAGAATCTTAAGTAAATCAGAAGAATTTTTTTTTAAATAAATATAGTTAAGTACTTTTTGAATAATTTTTCTCCCTTTTTGTGTATTTTATCTCAAAAGATGTATGTGCGTCTTGTGCAAAAATAATTAAAAAGTACCTTAAAATAACTTAAGTGAAATTTATTTAAGTGGTTAGGAATTTATGTAAAAACATTTTTCTTGGAAAAGTACTTTTTTTTGGAAAGTACTTTATTTTGAAATTTAATTAAAAACCACAAAATTAAAAATAAAATGAATAAAAATAATATAAAAACACAGCTAATTTAATTTTAGGTTAGTTTTCTCAAGACGGTGTTTTTAAAAAAGCATTGTTTCGAAAAGTACTTTTTGCATATGAATTTACAAATGTAAAAAAAATTAATAAATATTTAGTAATAACAATAATATAAATACATTTTTAAAAGAAAAACTTTTAAATGTTTTTTTTTGTACAATGAAAAATTAAAGCGTACTTTGTACGAAAAGTACTTTTGAGTAAAATTTATCAATTAATTTTTTTTTGAGTCATTTTTTAAAAGAGTTCAAAGATAGAACCTTTTAAAAGTTGAAAAGTTTTAATAGCTAATATTTTTTAATGAATAAAACTAAGTACTTTTTGAACCATATTTCTCCCTGTTTGTGTATTTTATCTCAAAAGATGTGTGAGCGTATAATTTCGTTCGCCTTCCATGTGTAACACGATCCTGTATTTTAATTGTCATTGTTTTTTTTTCATTGCTGATGTTGTTGTTCAAAGATCATTTTGGTAAGATAGCAACAACCTCAACAAAAAAAAAAAAAAAAATAAAAAAAAAAATAAAAAAAAAAATAACAATGTATGCAGTTGCTTATAACAAGTGTATGGCTGTGTTTGAGCTTCAACAAGGTGCGAGCATCCTAAACAAATTTAAAAACAATATAAGGTTCAGTTGTGTGTGTTCGCGTAGGCGTTTTTAAAAACGTTTAATTTCACAAAACATTCGAAATTGTTGTTCCTACTGCACACTCTCAACACTTTTCAAAGTGTAAATCAATACATGCTCCATTCATTGTTAGTTGCTGTTTATCAATCACAAGGTGCGATTTTTATTTTTGTTGTACTCACACTAAGTGTCAAAGAGATCGAATATCATTTAATCGAACAGACACCTTTTTAATTGTTGGATATCCTGCTTAAAGCAGATACATACGACTAGAGAGTAAATGAAACCGTCTATTGGTATTTGTATTACCAAATTCTTCCAGTTGCGATATAAGAATTAGTTTTTTATTTTTTTTTAATACTAAATGCCTGCATTTATATTCTTTGTTCAAACAAATGTTCTTTTTTATTGTCATAATTTATTTATTATTTTATGATTGCAATCACACCCATGTAAATTTAACGTTACTGGCAAACATAAAAACAGTTATTTTTAACGTTAGTTTTAACGGTAAACAAGTAACTGACATTTATAGGTTAAATCGCATTTAAACATGATTTTCCACATTTCATAATTTAAACAACAATATTTATAGACAACACATGCCTTAAGAAACTATAGTCTTGGAATATGTTCAATACAACGACATTAAGAAATAATAGATTTGCATTAAGTGTTTCGCAAAAAATTAAGTTTTTAATAGTGACAGTTTCAAAGCACTTAATTTGAGTAAATAATAAAAATAAGAAATTTGGTTGGCTTGTTGTTTTAGTTCAAGCCTGCAGATAAATGAAAAAAATTTTAATAAATCAATAAAATAATAATAATAAATAACGGTTAATATACAATTGAAAAGCACGAATCGTTCTCTCAATAGCAATACCTCTACGGTTCAAATTAAAAACGATATCTTTGAAAAAAAATTGAATTTGTTGTAACGGTAGCTATAAATCTCTAAGATATTATAAGTGGGGATTATAACGCTTTTTAAGATTTTTTGTATAAAAGTAGTTTTTGAAAATTTTATAAAAACTACTTTCAAGAGTAATACTTTAAACGTTATTTCTACAAGAAAAAAGTACTTTTGTAGAATATACATATGTTTTGAAAAAGTACCAGAAAAGTACTTTCTGCCAAAATGCAACAAAATGATTTTGGAAAAGACCTTAAATTGTTTATTATTATTATTTTTTTGTAAGAACTACTCTGAGAGTTATTTATAAAAAAACGCACTTTCTCAAAAAAGTCCCGTTTTTCTGAAATAAGCTAGGTTAAGGTACTAGAGTAGAATTTTTGTATTTAAAAACAGGTTTTTAAAGTTGTTTAGGATTTTTTATATACAAGAAAGAAAACTTTTTGAAAATTATTTTAAGGAGTAATACTTTAGTTATAATCTCTACAGGATAAAAGTGCTTTTATTGAATTTTTTTTGAAAAAGTACCACAAAAGTACCTATTAGTCAAAATCCTACAAAATGGTTTTGGAAAAGTCTTGAAAGTTATATATTTCTTTTTTAAAAACTACTGAGAGAGTTGTTTATCAGTAAGCGCAGTTTCACAGAAAAGGTGCGTTTTTCTGAAAAAAGCTAGGTTAAGGTACTGGAGTAGAATTATTGTGTTTAAAAAACAAGTTTATAAAGTTGTTTAGGATTTTTTATATGAAAGAAAGCAAATTTTTTGAAAATTACTTGCAAGAGTGCTACTTTAGTCGTAATCTCTAAAGGATAAAAGTGCTTTTATGGATTTTTTTTTGAAAAAGTACCACAAAAGTACCTATTAGACAAAATCCTACAAAATGGTTTTGGAAAAGTCCAAAAAGTTATATATTTCTTTTTGATAACTACTGAGAGTGTTGTTTATCAGTAAGCGTAGTTTCACAGGAAAGGATCGTTTTTCTGAAAAAAGCTAGGTTAAGGTACTGGAGTAGAATTATTGTATTTAAAAAACAATTTTATAAAATTGTTTAGGATTTTTTAAATAAAAGAGGTTAAAAAACTTTAGAAAAACTTCTTTAAAATTAATCTCTACAGGAAAAAAGTACTTTTATGGAAGTACCAAAAAAGTACTATTCGGTAAAATATAACAAAATGGTTTTAGAAAAGTCCTTAAATTTATTTATTTTTTTGTTTTTGAATTCTACTTAGAGAGTTACTGATAAAAAAACAGCAGTTTCTCAGAAAAGTCCCGTTTTTTCTGAAAAAAGATAGGTTAAGGTACTGGAGTAGAATTATTGTATTTAAAAAACAAGTTTATAAAGTTGTTTGATCTTTTTTTTTATAAAAGAAAGAAAACTTATTGAAAATTACTTTCAAGAGTAATACTTTAGTGGTAATCTCTACAGGATAAAAGTGCTTTTATAATATTAAAAAAGTACCAGAAAAGTACCTGTACTGCAATATGGTTTTGGAAAAGTCCTAAAATTTATATATTTTTTTTAAGAACTACTGGGAAAGTTGTTTATCAGAAAGCGCAGTTTCTCAGAAAAGATCCGTTTTTCTGAAAAAAGCTAGGTTAAGGTACTGAAATTGTATTATTGTATTTAAAAAACAAGTTTATAAAGTTGTTTAGGATTTTCTAAATAAAATAAGTTTATAAAAAACTTTATAAAAACTACTTTAAACGTAATCTCCACAGGAGAAAAATACTTTATGGAAATTAATTTTTTGAAAAAGTACCAAAAAAAAGTACTTATTTGTAAAATACAAAAAAAAAACGGTTTTGTAAAAGTCATTAAATTTATATAATATTTTTTTGAGCACTACTGACAGATTTGTTTATAAAAAAGCGTAAGTTCTCAGAAAAGGCCTGTTTTTTTCTGAAAAAAGCTAGGTTAAGGTACTGGACTAGAATTATTCTACAAATTTAAAAAAAACATGAAAAGTTACTTCTACGCGAAAAAATCTTAAAAAAAAACACAATTTTTGAAGTTCTATAAAAATGACTTTGTGGAATGGTACGTCAAATGTATATTTAATCAAATTATTTTTTAGAAACGTACTTTTATGGGATATTATTTTTTTTAAAGTTACAAAAAAGTACTTTTTGGAAAAAATTCTTCTTTTTTTGAGAATCTTGTTCCAAGAACTTGTTCTGAAACAGAAGATCACGAGTCATAAGTTCAACTCCTATCTGCGCCATGAATATGAAAGAAAATAAATATAGTTGCAAAACAGCAGTAGAAACCTTCCGCAGTCGCTAAATTAGAGAAAAACAATTGCAGTGTGCCCATGGCAAAGATGAAGCTGTTGAAGATGGCTGTATAGCCAAACAAGGAAATCGTAGGTCAAACCTTAATGGTAACGTAAATAAGACAGAAAATAAATTATGAAAGAATCTGCGGCAGTCTTAGCTGACTTGGTAAACAGGAGACGGTGCACCATCGGAATCTAGACGTCACATATAAGAAAAAAAATACATCGATTAATAAGAGTCTTCCCAGAGTAATGCGGTATTGTGGCCTGGATAGCAGAGTAAGTTTGTTAAAGTGTATTAAACTTTATCAAGAGATAGTGGGAATAAATCTACGCAGAGCCAGGGTAAAAAACAGAATCAATTGAAAATAATGCGCCACAGCAGAACAAAAATAAAAATGTATGTGCTTGTACTTACATTCGAAAGAAGCACTACGTTTAAAAAGAGAAAAACGTAACAATATTTTGCCAGAATTACCTCCTTCACTAAGGCTCTAAAACAATTTTCTTCTTTTACTATATATTCGCCTTAACCACCTTCATCTTATTTTCTATTATAGAAACGTCTTTTAGAACTCAATTTACTGAATTTTTTTTTTCCTTTTTCTAACTTGAGACTCCGGTGTAGTTTTATTTGCTATTTGCAATTAATTGCTCTTTAAACAACTTAAAAAATATGAAGTTTCTTTATATGTACTAAGGGCATTGTTGGGATGTGAACTTATGAATACGAGTATATGCTTAAAGAACCAGCAAACACCTACGCCAATGCAACCACCATGGCTCGCCAGCTTTATTTGCCTTTTATTCTGTTTAACACACACACAAACACACACATACAACACATTACCCCTTCTAGTGTTGGAAAGTAACAAATTATTTTATCTGGGACTCAAACCAATATTATCAATGGACAGCAATATTTTCTTTTAATGTTGTTACAGATGTAATGTATGGGGTTTTAATTCTTATTGTTTTAACAATGTATCAAAGTTTTTATCATTTTTTTTTAATTAAGTATCATTACATCTTACGTAATGACGTAAGTTATTGCATGGCGTAGGTTAATTAATAAAAGAAAAAGTTTGTAAAAAAGAAAATACGTGACTTAATAATTTCGAATTAAAAAATAATTAATCCATTTTAATTTCCACTTCAACTACTTGAAGCAAACAAAAATTATTACACGTTTAGCGTCAGCCGCTTTAAATAAATTTGTCACCATTTTTTTTGTGCGCTTCATAATTTGCAGAAATTGGAAAAAAGCAATTTCGTTAGTTAAACAAAAGCTATTTTTCTACTCCTCCATCGAATATTACAATTAATAAAAATGGAAATATAAATCCTAGTACTTCTTTTTTCTCCTCCTTGTTTTCAGAAAACAAGTAATTATTCTTTTGCTTTGAAAATTGTTTGTTGTCGTTGCCTTAAGGATGCAGCAACTTCAAAAGCAATTAAGTTGATAAAATGTTTATTTTTATAACAAATTTGCCACACAGCAATATACATAACAAATGACAACTAACCAACCAACACAATTAAAACAACAACAACAACAATAACATCCACAACACTATAATGCAAGTTGCAAAAGAAAACTTGTTGTTGTTGCATTGTTAATTCCAACTCCTTCCTGCTCTTTCTGGTTCTTTACATACTGGGCTTTGACTTGTCTTGATTTCGCTTTGCTTTTCACTATTTACCACTTGCTGGCTTTAATATTTATGCAACATTCTGTTTGCATTTAGTTAAACTGACATTGACATCGTACGTTTATTTGTATAAACACTGGTACGTTCGTACATTAATGTTTATATGCAAAAACGTGCGTGCCTCTGCTGCTGCTTGTGCTCCTTCTTAACTTGTCTTTACTGTCAGTTTGTTTAAGTTAACACAAACAATTTCTATTTGCGCATGCGCTCAGCAGGTAGATTTTAGATTTAATTTAAACATTAATCTTTTAACAAAAGCATGCAAGTCTTTGATTCTCTTGTCTCCCTTTAGAGTGGAGAGCAGAAGCACAAAAACAAGAATACTTAAGGCGCTTTACAATTTATGAAATTGGATTTTTGAGGATTGAATTATTTTGTGTTTTAAACAGAGTGAAGTTTAATATGATTTGTTAAATAAGAAAAAATTTAATTTAGCCCTACGCTAGAAATTTATGGAAATTTTTAAAAACCAAAGTTTTAGCATAATCTTTGCTTTATGGAAATAATATTGCAAAAACGTGTATTATTTTATATATTTATTTAGTCATAACTGAAAACAATTCTACAATTTTGAGCTTCCAAGGCGGATTAATATTAGTTATGCTCACGGCGAAATTGAATGCAACACTGCAAAGGAAATGTATACATTTTGTTTTTGTACAAATCGTCTTCGGCTGTCAAAATCAAAGGTTATTTATTACTTTTTACAGTAGAGGAAGGAAAAATCACAATAGTCACCTTGACTGTCAAGGCCACCTGTTATTAAATCGCCTTGTGAGCTTCAAAAAAAGCCAAGCAAGTTGACAAAAAAAATCGATTCAAATTCAATTTAAAGCCTTGTTCAAGAGCTTGGTCTTTAAAAAACAATTTTGTCCACAATTTTGAACAAGGATTTGCATTTTTTTCCATTTAAGATTCACTTGACACAAGAGCTTCTTTTCATGAAAAACTCAATGAGTGACGAAACACATTTTCATTTGGATCGATATGTAAATAAACAGAATAGTCGGTTCTTGGCAATTTTCCTCAAATTATTTATCAGTCATCTTTACATCCATTAACAGTAATTGTTTCGTTCTGATATTTCATGGACAAATTAACTTGAAGAGGTAGCACTGATTTTATAGATGATTGTCTTTGGGACTCTTGTTAAGATTTAGGGAATATTTTAGTTGCAAATACCAGCATATAAACTTTTATTTTACTTTTCGCCAGTTTGATTTATACCAATACGATTTTTTGCTCAACAAATTTACGCACCCATCTACACCAAAACACGACCTTAGTTTGACTTTGACTTGACTTGCTTAGCAAAAGCACAGCCCTCTACACCACAATACTCTTTGAAACAACGGCGAGATTCAAACTCATAATTTTCTACTTTAACCAACTCAGCTAAAGGTTTGTCATACTTAATAAAGGTTTTGTTTGTTTTCAGGTTTAAATTTAATTAAATTTTTAATTCCCTCAATTATACAATTAATTGAAAATTAAATCAAATTCTCTTATTAAGTAAATAATTTTATCAATGATAAGTTAAAAGAACAGAAAACAATGTTTTAATTAATTAAATAATTGAATCAATTAAAAGGTTAATTTAAAGTCTATCTGAAAACAAATAAAACTTTAGTTGGTGCAAAAACGTTTGTCTGTGTAGCTTAAACTACGTCGAGGTTTGAACTAATATCTACACTTTTTTGAATGCATCTACCGCTCATACCCAATAATTACTTTCCTTTTCTACACAGATTCTCGTGAGGTTGCGAACTGCTGTTCTCCATCTCGCAGTTTTTTATCTCGTATTATAGCGTTTCTTTTAGTAGAGTCTTTATCTGGTAAAGTTCATCTTTCTTGCCAGCAGTTTTGATCTAAGGCATGACCATGTAAATCAATAGTAAATTGTCTTGAAGAAATTTCTAAAATTAAGTTCTCCTATGAGGATGGACGAATAAATAATTTCCATTGGGAGTATCGTGTCAGCAATAAAGAATCCGTAAATTTTTGCCTGAACTATGAAGAGCTAGATTATTTACAAAAAGTGTAAGGGCTTTCACTGTTATAAAGGTTGTTCTAAAATGCCTAATTATGATTAAAATTTTTTTTAGGGGTATTGTGTTTGCAATAATGAGTCTGTGTATTTATACCACGACTGTACACAGAAAATTTATAGGCTTTTATTATTATATAGGGTGTCCTAAAGTAAAGTTCACAAACGCATAACGATAAATATACGCAAACGTTTTCAATGGGGAATACCAGAACTACTGTAATTCTGTCCGGTTAAGGCTTGACCATGCTCATCGACAGCAAAATAAATGGCTGCAATTTTATAAGCTTCCACTGATAAAGAGGGTATCTTAAAATGTACGCAAGATAACTAAATTGCAACAGTCTAGACGATTGACACAGACATTTTGGACTTTTGTCCAAAAACAATTTGCATTTGTTTACATGGTGAATAAAACACTAAATTTATCCTCTTCGCTGTGTATAGTTTTTTCAAAAGCTTTAATTCTTGTAAAAGAATAACCTTTATTAGCTTGGATCCAGTCTCGCCAAATTTTTTAATTTCTTTTTTCACAGATGACGTAGGAAAACTGAATTAATATTAATGCCATTTTTTAAGAAATTTTTAAATGTTCTTGTATTTGTATTGGGTTGCCAATACATGAAGTTGTAATTGGTATAAGAGTATGGTGAGTGCTCGAATTAAGGTCACCCACAAAAGAAAATAGTTAAAGCGAGTTTTATTTTATAAGCTTAAACATTAAACTCGCGAGTTGAAAAATAAATCTCACGAAAGAAATCGATTTATAAGGAGCACTAAATAAAACTCTCCAAAACTATTAAAAATTTATAATTACAAAATAAAATTTCTGAAAAGTTGCTAAGCCTATTGTAGAGAATGCCAAATTCCTCATTGCACAGTGGGACAGTAAAAGTAGTATATTTTTGAACTGATATTTTGTCCAAACTTTTTTATTTAATTAAAAACGACCCTGAAAATCATTAATTAAATCAATTATCAATCAATGGAACAAGTTTAAACAAACTGAATCTAAAAATTCCTAAACTTTTCATAAAAAATTCCAAAAATGGAACTTTTTGGACTTATAAAGCCTATATTCGGTCCTACTTTAGAAATATGGGTCTCTTTTATTTGGGGTTATAAACTTTAGAACATATCGAAATCAAATTTTGCAAAAAATGGTTCGAGTAGTTTGAACAAACTAACAAAAATTTTGTGCAGCAGGAATAGAAAAAATTATGAGTTGACTAAGATATTTCCTTCTTCTGGAGGCAGATAAATGGTAACTTTTTACAAAAAAAAGGAATTAAAAGAAATGCATAATTTTTTAAGTCTAGTAAAGATATGGCGCTAAAATTTTTTTAAAGTTTTAAAATTTTTCTGCGAAGACAACTTGAAAAAAACTGACTGTAACTTTTATGTCTACGGAAGACGATAGCCTTTCAATTTAAATTTGCTTTTGAAGGCCTTATCAAGTTGATTTAAAGTTTGTAAAAAATTTTTAAGTCTAAAATGAAAATTTGCAAGCCTTGACTATGGTGCCTTACTTTGAGACTTTATTACGTCGTTTCTAAAATGGTCCGCCAAGTTGAGATCTTAAACTTAAACCCAATTACTTCACTTCTGCTAACATGTAAAATTTTTTTTTTAATTTGTGTAGCCTTTCAGAATTTGCCGAATTATTTCCACAATAATTTTTTTTCTGACCCACTTTGCAATGCGTCTTTTATTATTAAAATCTTTTCAATAAACATTTAATCCCATTGATATTGTTTCACATTAAAGAATTTTATTATTCTCATTCGTTCGTTTAATTTTCTACAATTATGTATTTGATTTTATAATGACCTCAATTTCATTGTTAAACACATGTGTTTATGCTGCTTTTGACAGTTGACACTTAATGGAGCGTCACGTTTTAAATGTTTTTTTTTTTTTCACAGCTTCGTCCCTGTTTTGTGCTTTTTTCTTGTTATTTTTTTGTGTGTTCCCTTTTTGTAAGTTTGGTACCACAAGTTATTAAGGGGACATTTTTATTTCATTTATAAAAAATAAAATTAAACAAAAGGGAAATATAAAACAAGGAAAAAAAAAACCAGAAAATTTGCAAACTAAATAAAAAGAAAATTTTATTTATGTATATGTTACATACATATGTGTGAATAGAGAGAAATATAGAGTATATAATTATCAACAGTACATGCATAAATATTTTTGTTTTAAACTCAAAAGAAACAAGAAAGAAAAAAAAATAGATGAGAAAAGTACACAGACGTTGATAAGATGAATGGATTTTAATGAGGTTGATATCAAAGGAAACCAAAAAACAATAAAATGCTGCCAGATTTTTATTTAAAGGAATCAAGTATAAAAACAAAAAACAAGTTTCAAAAGCTTTATGGAAATTTCTCTTAGACTCTCGCTTGTATGTGTATGTGAATTAAAATGCTGTGAAGAGTAAGAAATCTTTAGATTTTAAATATTGATTTTTCGTGTCTAAGTTTTAGTCCTATAAAAAATAGTTTTAAATTTAACAATGCTAAACATTTCTTTTACGAAGAACGATTTTGTTATTTGTTGAAATAATATTTATTTTAGCGCTACCTTATGTTTTTATTGTTCTTGAAATTAAACTCTTTTATGATTGTTTTCTACTGCGCACAGTAAGAATAAGAAGGTCAGTAAATTTGCCGCTCATTATTCTTAATAGGTACAGGGGATGACCACATGTTGCATGATTAATGCATCATTAATGCATGATTTGTGTCAAAACTAGGAAATTAGGTTGTTTAAAGGAATGTAGAGGGAGTAGCGTTTACGGATATTCGATATGAATTTTTGCACATTAAAAGTGACATGAAAGACCTCTGCAGGGAGTTTATTCCACGTACGAAATTGTTAGGCCAAAAACGGGTTTCCTTTGTGCTATTCACTGACCATTCGACTACAGGAATGCGCTTTAGATAATGAACGTGTTACATGTATAGAATACGGTTTCCAGGAGCAAGTTCACGGATTTCATCACTACATAGTCCTTTGTAGTAACGATAAAACAATGAAGTACATTTCATTCTACTAAAACAATAAAGCTAAATACCCTACAGGTACTTCTTGGCGCTCTTCTGTATACGGGCGAGTAACTCTTAAATAGTCCTTGAAGTATCATCCCACACATGTGGATAGAATTTCATTGCCGCTCTAATGAAGGTGGCATAAATATGCCAAGAACATCAAAAGATTTCTTAACATCAATATAACCCATAATAACAGATGAAGGAACACATTTAGCCGCGCGCATGTACGAAAGTACACAACGCTGAGGTTTCAAGCATTAAGTTGAAGTAGCACATTTACCCGTACGCCTATGCGAAAGTACACAACGCTGAGTGTCCCGTTCACAAAACCCTATTTGGAGACTACTAAAGGTTTGTAATTTAGGGTTACATTAATGTGCTTTCACATATCACTATATCTCAAAAAGGGTTGACCTATTGTGAAATAAATATGAAAAAATAGATAGGGGTGGAAGTTTGACATAGAATGTCGTTTAAACGTTGGATTATATTCATGCACTAATATCTGCCAAATGTGGCAACTATTTTTAAATAGATATTTAATGCTACTCATAGCAGATCTCCGATAACATAAATTACAGCGTTGTCTTATAAAAAATAAATTCCTTTACCGATGTGAATCCAGATATGGCAATAAATGATTTAGAGGCACTCACCGGTAATCTAGATTTTCAATTCTAATTTAAAAAAACTGCTAATAACGGAATTATACCTGAGCTAAAAACAAACCCAAATATAATGGAAACACCACCAAATTTTCTTTTTGAAAAGAAAGTAGAATTCGGTTTTCAAATTACAAAATATGTTCGACCTTCCATGACTAGCCACAACCGAAGGATTATGCTTTAAAATTGTGATCAATCTTCTTCCTTTATTTAAGAGTTATTTAGAAGATAGGAGAGTTTGCAAGTATAAGTACTATCAAAATACTATAACGTCAGCTGTGTTAGGGCCGTCAAAACCGTATGATTGGCGAACGATAACCCAAACTACTACCTAAGCATCCGAGGAAAAGTTGTATATATTGGCCTAAGTTGCTTGGAAAGGTTCTCCGAGATAGTTTAGCAGTAAGCGGCTATTGTTGGCATAAAAAATTGGCCAGACCGATTTGCGGAGGAAAATAGAGGAAGGTGGGAATAAAACTGATCTCCATCTACTGCCAGATCCTTGCGAAGAACTCGAAAGCATTTTCTGTCTCTAATATTAGGGCAGGCTAATAGTATTTGTTAACTAAAGTACCTCTCTTAATTAATCTGAACAAAATTAAGAAATGTAAGGAGGAAGAAGCGCCTCAAAATAATATAAGTTGTCTTAAAAAGCTGTGCATGATGCTGCCGTCGTAACTCTACAGTTGAGGAAGGGTTGTAACCCTTGACTTTCAATTCATAATTGAATGCTGAAAAGGCTGATGGTGTTCAATCCAACACTCCAAAAAAACTTTCTCTTAACTGCAAAGAATCGAACATCGCTTCCTAGTACTTTTGGCCCAAACGTTAAGATACGTTATAAGAAACGTTATATAAAAGTTATGTCATGCCAGGGTGCGAGTGTCAAGAAATCAATCCCTATTCCCTTTTTATCAATCTCTACGGTTAGAGTATTTTAAGAGCTCCTAAAATAACGTAACCAGAGTTTAACAATGCAGGTCAAAAGAGTAGAACTCCAATTCTGTTGGCTTTAAAATTAACAGTTTCAAGTAATTATAACCATAAAGTCACGTATTTGTAATCTTGGCATCCTTCAACGTTTTATCAGAAAAATTTAATCTTTGGAAAAGTTAAATTTATAACGCAAGGAGATTAATTGATGCGATGTTTGAAGACACAAAGTCCTGCAATAAGGTTAAATTCCCATAAAACAAAGCATTGCCCTTCCATAATTTAGCTACTACGTAGCTTTCTCCTATTATTCCCATGTTCTTGCAAATTACTAAAGTCCTTAAAATTAATTTCCTGAACTAAACTTAAAAAACTCTTATTTTGAACAATCGTCCGTCCATGTTAGTGTTGAAATCTCAAAAATTAAATACGTCAATCGATCAAATATAGTGTCGAAAGGAGTGCTATTGGAAATCATCATGATCGGTCCATGTCCTTTGAGGCAGCAGGCAAAACACCACGCCTACCTCTAATTTTTTCATGTCATGTGAAACAATAAAGTAACCCCAATCAAAAATATTAATAAATGGGGAAACAGAGAATTAAAAAATAAGTAAAAAATGTCAAGTGAGAAAATTGGCGATCGTTCCGAGTTACGGGGCTCTGAAATTTTAAAATTTTTTGAAATATCAATATTCGTATCATTTTAAAGCTTCTGAAGAGAGCCTTAAGGAAATACTAAAATTAAAAAAAAAATGCTTAACCTATTAAAAGCCGATGGCAATTTTTTTTAATTTCTTAATTCTTTTAATTTTAGTGAAGTAACTCCAAGCAAAAAATCGTATATTGGGATGACACAATACGTAGATGGTGAAGGGTATATAAGATTCGTCTTAGCCGAATATAGCACTATTACTTCTTAAACACTTGAATTTAAAAAAAGGTAAAGGCAAAGAAGTAAATAATATTTTTTCTGGTCTAACTGATAGTTTTATTTCTTGTCGTTTCCAACTCGTTGATGTAACATAAGTAGTACATGAAATATAAACATGTTCCCCATCAAACGGCCATCCCTGCTATCATTTTCCCTTTAAAAAATAATACATATCTTTAAATCACATTACAAAATATAATTAAAAAACGTTGAAGGGCCATTGTCCGTAGCCAATTCTTTTTACTTTCCTCTCTTCACTGATTTTTTTTTTGTAATTTTGACAACCACAGTCTTTGTGAATATGACCTTCAATAAATCAATTAAATTTTTTGTTTTCTATTTCATGTTAACTTCAGCTTTCATTATTTCCACTTAAGTATTTAAAAAATTTGCATAATGTTTTATGCAAAAAAACTAAAAATAAGTAACCACACACATGGTAATTGTATACTGATTTGATTAACTGTCAAACTAAAACGACAGATTGTTTTGTAGCTCTTGCAACGAAAAACTGATTACAACATGTTTGCAATTTGTTACACTAAAAAAACTCAAAAAGAGTTAGTTAATAAATATTGTACTTCTTTTTTAAATTTGCAAACGAAAATACCTGGTGTTAACAGCTGAAAAATAAAGTATACGAGGGTGTTTTTGAAAATTTAAAACCGAAATTGATCCGTAAATAGCAATAGGTAGTGGTAGCAGTCACAGTCACTTAGCGATATTTTTCTGTTTTTGAAACGTGCAGGCGATATAAAAAAGACTTCTGAAAATATTTTAATGTATAATTTTGAAGTCGGGGCGCACCAGGCTATGATCAGGACTTAAAATAAGCTTTCGTGATTAAAATCTAATGTTTGGGGGATATTGGTGGTTCTGGAGTTTCAGTCATAATCAGAAGAAATAAAACCAGGTTTTGTTGTTGTTTAAGTTGAAAAACCTGAATAATCCAAGGCTTGGTTTTTTAATCCTAAGTGGAAGAGACAGATTTGATAAGGATTCGACCTTGATAAGTTATTACGGTGGTGGTCCTATCTTGCCAATTGGACATTTATGTTCATCAACCCTTCTACAAAAATTATATCATCTGATTGGAAATTTTGTCACCATAAATTCCTGAAGAGTGTTCTCTGTTCCTACTGCGAGGTTTAATAACGCTGCTTAAACTCTGTCGCACTTGCTTTTTTAAAATAATCTTCTGGCGGGGTCTTTTTAACGACGAAATTAACACCTTGCTCCCGAGTTATATGTGGGCCCCAGTACTGGTGGACTTTTGACGGCCTGAAAATGAAAGATAAGGAACTACGAGGCTTGAAGATTATGAGAAGTTAATGATGCTGTGCAAACCTGTAGGCCTTGAGGTTCCGAGTACCTAACCAATTATTGCGAAGGCTCATTGAAGATTCATGAGATAGCTGTGGCGTCAGAGAACGTTAGCAGTTCGATAAAGTATTACATGGCAAATGATGTCTTCAAAAGCGCGGTCAAGTTTAGATGACCTCAAAGATGTGCAGGACGTTTAAGCTAAAACTTTTAAAATATGAAAAGACTACCGTCAGACTTAGATGTATCATAAATTCTCGAAGGCAGACACTGCAATAACTGAGCAGGGAGTTGTCTTCTTGAAACTAGCTGTTCTCACGCGCTAAGTGACTGGTCGGACCGCGCTAGTCTTTTTCTTGTACTTTCAGTCTTAAGATCATTCTCGGAGACAGGTTTTTTAGGCATAATAAAAGGCCTCACTGCTAAGACAATAATGTATGGCGAAAGGATGTGGAATATTTTAAACAGAATTAAAAATAATCTGTGAAAAATTTCAATAATAAAAAATCAGCATTTTGATAAAGGAAAATCATTGTCGTTCATTATTCAAAGTTCTTCCAACATTTAGACGACGTTTCCTGTTAACTTGATGAACTTGATGATCCCTACTGAAGTTAGAAGTGCTGCAAGACTAAGCGAGAGTTTTTTACAATAAAAAGTAAAAAGGCCTTCCAGTTTGCCTTCGTAACTGGCTCAAGCAATTCTGGAACCGCACTCCTATGTTTTTGTTAACATCCTTATTATTACAATGTTTTTATTCTTGTCTGCCTGCATTGTTAAGTGCTGCTCTATCAAGTGATAAAAGCCTTATCATTTATATTTTTGAATATGCTCCATTAACGAACATCCACCTCAAAAAATAAACCAAAAACTAGTTCATTTACGAAAACAAATAATTTCAGTTGCTTCGCCAACAACTCTGCATGGCGTGAGTTAAAAAGGCGTTACATTAGTTAAAATTTACAATGGAATGCAAAAGACGGTGGTGACAAGAAGTGATCGTAGTAGGTTTGTTGTTAAAACAAGATATTTCTAAATATTATTTTGCTTACAATTTTCAAGCAGTTTGTTGTCATTAATCAGTTGTAATGTCAGTTTTAAAAGCCGAAAAATAAAACAAAATAATTTATTTTATTGAACAGATTTAATTTTAAGGCAACGAACGGAGTAATAGCAAATCAGGTTTAATGTTTTTTGTTGTTGTTGTTTTTGTAATACTTACATTTTCACAAGAAGTCCTGCATGAACCAAATACTTCGTTGCAACAATTGTAGAAATCTGTAATGAAAAGAAAAAGATAAACAAGAAAAATTCAAATTAACTTTGTTTTAGATTCACAAAACAATAAATAATTTTGTTAAATGTCTTTAAAAGTTGATTAAGTTGTTGTAATATTTCAATTTACTGACTCTTTTGCTGGCATTCCTTAATTAAAATATTATTATTCATTATCATTTTATCAGATTTTCCAATTAGAACAGGTCGTTGGTAGAAATCAGCGGCGATCATGATATTTTAACGGCTTCTGTGAGTTGCGTAGTTTGCTACTGAGCCCAAACGTCAAGTTAGCAGTGTGACTGATGCAAGATAATTTATCCTCAAAGAGTTACTGTCCAGAGTGGATTAAAAGCGAACGATTTGTTTTTTTTTTCTAAAGAGAGACAACAATACCTATTTAGTTATTTTTGTAACCGTGCTACATTCTTTAGGAAGAGATAAGACAGGTGGTGAAAGGAGAAAAATAGAGGAGAAAATGCTTAATTTTTGTTTAACACTGCCTGCCTTATGTTGTTTATTAGGCGCTTGATTATAAAGCAAATAGCTATTTTATTAGTTTTTTTACTTCGCCGGGAATGTTCTATGAAGAAGTACAGAAGTAGAAGGAGGCTGCTTGTTGGATTGTAAATTCTGAATATGTATTTGTATTTTTTGATTGTCATAGGGATTGAACCCTGGCCAACCAGATTTGTAGTCAACGTGCTTATTACCATGACTACAACAGCCTCTAATTAATTCTTGGTTTTTCGAAATGGTTGATAGAGAGACCATTTTAATCAACGTATTATAGGCCAACTTTATACTCTTTCTTTTGGCTTAGATGACATATTGTTATTTAGGTTCGCATACACTCACACCAAACGCCAAAGTGGATATTCATCAAAGATAGAAGCAATATAAATTGCTATAAACGATTTTTTGAGACCACTTTCGGGGTCATTTTCCGAGTCATTTTACAAAAACAACTGGATCTATGAGATAAGGTCAAAGAAAAACGGACTTCTTGGATCCTTGGCATAGTTTCCAGCCCCTTCTATTTACAAAACAGCTTCTTCGATTTTCTTATAACATTTACCCACCCCCATGGGAAAACCCTTTGTTTGTTCTTAAATATTTTTAGTTTTTGAAATATTTTACTTTAAAAATGCGCCCATCCACTAAAGAGCAATGATCTTCAGTTGAATTGTGTGGCATTCAACACATATTTAGGCGACCATTCCAACATACATACATGTGTTTCCATTTTTAAAATGAACTTATAATGAAGAAAATATGGGAGTCTTCAGTGAATAAAGATAAATGTCTTTATTTTTTTTAATGCAAAATTACGATTAGAAAAGTATGTTTGGTTGTGTATATGGTTTGGATCAATTTCAGTTAATAATTCAAAAGTCCAAGCGGGGCATACAAATCGGTAAAGGGTAAGAGATATTTGGGCTTAAATAATATGTTCTTAGCTGGATAATGGTAATGGTAACGGGATATGGAATTGTCATCTGGTTTAGACAGATGAAGTCTACTGTTCTGTACCCAGAAGTGAACGGCATCAGGACACGTTTCTTGGTAGGCACATATATTTAATAGGAATGCAATCGAACACCTCAGTCTCAAACAAATGCTAGCGATTATGAAGTTCTCATTAATGAAAAGCGACTACGTCCATTACTAGTTGTTCGCCAGCTATGACGTTAGCTGAAATTAAATGCCTGAAGGTTGTGTGGGACTCAGTAATAAATAGCGAGATACAAGAATACTGAAAGAACTTCATTCTCCTTATGGTAAGTCCGAGGAAATTGATTAAAAGCTCCAAAAAGTGTGGATATGGTTCAATATTCCACGCAGATGCTGAGGAATTAAAATTACTTTTTAAAGCGAATTTGAAGTGGCGTTCCCAAATTCTTTTTCAGTATCAAGGATATCCGTTTGCAGAAATTTGTTGTTAACTGTTCCAATAGTGTTTTAGGTCCTAAGGAGCTTAAGCTTACTTGAGTATCGAGGAACTCCTAATGCAATACATTGTGGAGAAAACAAGACTTAAATGATATTAAAAAAACTTAAGTGCTGTGTGATTTATAAGTGGTATTCCGATTAAGAAGCGGCCTTTTAATAATCTTTAAGGTCCTGAAAGTTTAAAGCTTGCTTAAGTACGAAGGAACTTCTTTTGCAATTGAGTTTGAAGAAGAAAAGGCTTAATTGGGATTTGATAATAAATGAAAGTTCAATGCTTCCAGGGAATGATTGAAAAGTTTTGAAGTTCAGAACTACCGTAAATCGGGATGGAAAGAGATAGTGGACGCATATAAGCAAAACCTTATATTCTGTAGATAGCTTTATTCCTATATAAATTTTGAAGGATACATATTTCTGATATTGATCTTCTTATTATTTTTTGATTAGCTGCACTGTTTCTGAGATATTAAATTTTTTATTGTTTTTCTGCAGCCCATTTTACGGACCTGGTTATTTTTTCAAAAACACTAACAATCCTATTCACAAACAATTTACATTTTTAACTTAATGTGTGCATTAGTTATAAAACACGTTTTTTTATAAACCATTATTAAGAACTCTTATTCAGAAACGTTTATTAACGCAAAATTAAACAATTTTAATACCGAGGAGTCGATTGCGCGACTTGGTGGCTGCGGTTACTTGAACTAATTCCAAGAGAATGGGTCTCCCTTTTATTGATTTCTGCAGAAGTTAACAGGATGAAGCTGAGACGGTGGAATACCTACTCTGTCTGTGCACCGCGCTGCGCTGTTTAGTGAAGTAACTCTAATAAAAGAAAATGTATATGGGGTGATAGAGAAATCAAAACTAAGAAAAAAAAACTTCAAGTGAATAAATTGCCGCTCGTCCATATTTTCTGAATTTTGGGCCTCTAAACTTTTTATAGAAAAGTACGATTGTGCACCATATTATTAAAGATATAACCATGAGTAAGTACTATTTAAAAGCTTTTAAAGAGATCTTTAAGGAAATCCTAAAATTTAAATAAAATGCCGAAGACATTTTATATAAAATTTATAATATGTAACACTGAACTTTTTTTTTCTTATTTTTTAATACTTTGTCATCACAATATTTATTTTATGCTTTTTCACATTTTTTTTACTCGTAATAACAAATTTTAGAGCAAAAAAAAGGGTAACTGCTACATTAAGTATTTGATATTAATTAATAATTAATAACAGTAGAATTGTGCTATTAAACACTTATGATTGCTACTTCACCGATTCTTTCTTATTAACCTCTTATTATGCAGTTTTGTGAATTAGACTGTAAGTAGTCTTTTATGTATTTCACCATGATTTTTTGGTCGAATTTTGGTTAACAAGGACTGAAATAAAACCTTTAGATAAAAAAGGGCTTTAATTTCCAGTTACCGATGACGAGTCTCCTAAATATACACTCAAGAGGGTTGATGTTTTATGTAACAGAAAATATGGTCAGTTGGGGAAACACCTCCTGGAAAATGGGCATCTGCTACTGAAAATCCTAAGATTCCCCACGAATGTAGATGAGGATGAGAAGCATTAACACCTGGTAGGGTGTAGAGTGGATCGCAGTGTCCGAACTTTCTCCTTAATATACATGCTTTCCAGGTAAAAGCAAGATCGTTTTTATTTGGAAATTTTTTTCTAAAAACACATCATTCCATTGTGAATGAAATAATTTCATCTTATGACATCTAAAGTTTAATCAAGAGTGTGTGAGTTGTAAAGAGACTTCTTAGTGAATAAATTATAACCACATTTGTTGCTGCCTTTGTGTAGGGTAATTTCATATTCTAAAACTCTCCAAGAAATTAAATTTAATATTTGTTGTTGTATTATTTTATATGGTTTTGGTTTCGAACATCATCAATTCTGAAACTACATAGTTGTATTTGTTTTATAGAGTGTTATATGTGTAATAAATTTTCTTTTCTTTTATTTTTTTTTTATTTTTTTGTCGTCGCCTTTCTCATCTCATGTTCCGCACACACACTCTGTACAACGAACTACAAACATACAACATGCAAATAAATGTTTTCCTTTTATTTTATGCATTACAAGTGTCACAAACAGCGTGTCGAAACTATTTAGTGTAGGGGAAGGAACGCACATTGGTGGAGGTTAATAGAACGAGCAACAAAAAGTAGAAGAAATTGTTGAAGGACAATGAAACTTGGCACATAGGTATTATTTATTTGAATCAAGAAAAAAAATGAAAAAGTCAAAATGATCCGCCCACTTTTACGCCCACCTTTCAAACAAAGTGAAAATTAAATTTTGAACTACGGCATTGTTTTTTCGCGCATAGCATTCTTTATCACTCAGAATCATTTGTGTGAAATTTGAAAATTATCCGCCTACTCTTACGCCCACTTCCCATACAACTTGCATTGAAAAAGTGGCATAACTCCCTTGATTTTTCATACATCAACTAAATTTTCTCAGAAAAAATATTATAGTTGTAGAATGGGCTCCTGAAAATATATACCTAATACGCCCACTTTAACGCCCATCTGCCATAGAAAAAACATGAACAAATAATTTAAGCATAATCTCTTAATAATTTATTAACATCATTATTGTACTCCAATTATTTGATTCGTCGCTTTGAGGGAAATCTATTTATAAATGGGTCTGAAGACAGTAAAAGATTATACATTACGGCTTTCTTAGTGGCTACACGTCCAATTCTTCGCTTTATAGTCTTTATTCCTGGCTTGCTCGGACAGCATAGCTGATACAAATAATTAATTAAAATGTAAAAAATAAAAATGAAATCATTAAATAAGTGCCTTTAGATAGAGACATATGTAGCTAATAGCAGAATAGCTTTTGCTATAATTTTGCTACCATTTACCAGAATCTTATGCACAGTTACAAGCATGTAGTACCAGCCATAGAGATCAACAAACAACTTGGCAGTATCCATGCATTATATATGAAATTTGTTACTGTCGATCGCTGCATTATAATTTATTGCGGCCAAAATAATTTTAAATCTATGTATTAGCACGTCTTTTATGCCAATTAAGTCTGCAGTTTTCTCTGGATTTTTGAAAAACCTTCTTGCCGTATTACCACTAGAATTGTGTAGTTCGTGAACGACCTAGTTTAATAGAATATTAACTCAATTAAACTATATGCAGCGCTCTTTTTACTATGATTTTGGGCTTAGTTACTGAGCGCCTATTCTAGTTCATCATTATTTATACTAAAACAATTATAAAATTAAATCTGGAGTGAAACCTTAAATCTTATTTTGCTACAAATTAAGCAGAAACATCCTTTAGTGATCAGAAAATATAAACCAATATTGTTTTTCATTTAACGGTTTAAGTCAGAAAAATGTGCATAATTAGATATAAATAATCTATTAATTGACTTTCAATTGCACAATTTTTCATTACTATGTGTGAATATGTTTTGAATGTCTGATAAATTTATCACAGAACACTAGAAATTGAATTAGCTAAAAACAATTGAGCTAAACATAACAACTGGATTCGCTCAGTTGTTTTATCTTACTAAGTGAACTTTGAGCTAAAAGAACGAACTAGTTCGTTCTAATGAGCTGAACTGAAAAGTGCGCTCAGTTTAAAGAGCTAATAAACCCAACTCTAATTGCCACCGTTTTTTATGCCCATACCTTGTTTCACTGCGTCTACATAATGCCCAGTGTAAACTTTGTCCTCTTCTAAATTTCAGCTTTATTTGCCGCCATGAAATATATAACAAATAGAGATGAGCGATATTTTAGTACCTGTGATTAAAGCACTGTGATTAAAAAATCACTGGTCGCTACAGTGACTGAGTTGATCAAATAACAGTTCCGAGTAAGAACGTTCTTTTATATTTGCACACATACAAACTTAAATGTAATTCAACTTTGTGAAAGAGAAATCCAAGTACTTTTGACTCTTTTATTCTTTCATATGTATAACAATGCAGCTTCTTTGCTGTGTTGGTTTTTCTTGCTTCTACTTATGAACAACGACTATTTTTTTTTTCCAAACTTCACACATACATACATATGTAGCAGAAATTGCAATCTAGAATAATTCACATACATAATTTTTCACTTAAATAAAAATTTCCCTTGTCGTGAATGAATTTTTTCCCTCGAAATTATTTCATATTTCTATTTAATTTGTTCCTTTCAATTTTACTGTGGAGAAGTGTTGCCGTTTGGTTATATTTGAACTGTTTTTTACTTTTGACCAAAACTTCGTAACTTTTTGTGAAGACACGAAGAAGAGCAATTTCGATTTTAATAACAAAAGTTAGACGTTTCAAATGTTGTGTGCTTCTTTTATTTGAACCTATAATCAATCAGTGTTACCGAATTCTATAGTTTTGGGCAAATTTTATTACAGCTGTTTTTAATGTAGAGATCAAAATACATTTTCCATTCTAATTACAGTTTGTATAAAAAATTACTTAGTATTATATAATTCCTATATAAACATGTATGTTTAAATATAAGAAGAACTGCAAACGGTGATCACGGTAACTATTTAAAAGAACGGTTATTTGAAAATCACGTTCACTGGTAACGATGTTCCTCAAAATTCACGGGATCGCTCATCCCTAATAACAATTAACACTATTGACTAGTATGTAAATTACATTTTGTATTAATTTTAAACAGTAAAGAATATTGGCAACAACAACATGCATGAACAAAAATTTATGTTTTGTTACTTTATGATTTTATAGTTTTTACTGTTTTTTTTTTGGAGAGGAGCAGGTAGGAGCAGCAGAATTATTTTACATTTCAGCTGAGACTTCAAGCTGTAATTTGACATCTTTCGTTAAAGAACGCTTCACAGCACTGATGTTGAAGAACATTGAAATTAGGATGCTGTTTATATATTGTTCTACGAAATTTTTTATGTGGCACTTTTTTCAACTTTTTTTAATGCAAGTCTCATCTATGACAATTGTCATTTACGTAAATATAAAACAAAGTGCAATGGTAAGTTTACTGTAATTGTAACAAAAGATTGAATATACATTCAAAACATGCGAACCTATATGAACTTTGAGTGTGTCTGTCCAAACGAAGTAAAATTAATGTTAAATGTTAAAATCTTTAAGCTACGCAAATCACATCTGTTGTTTAGCATACTGTCCCTTGTTTAGCTTGCACACTCACACAGCCATCACGTTAATGTTTTGGATTTTGCTTTTTGCTCATTTAAATGTTAAAGCACAAAGAAAAAAGAAATTTAAGTACTTGTACTCGATTTCAGTCAAACATATGAATTGATATGACTGAATGTTTGTAAAGATTTATGAAGGATGGATGTGCGTATGTCTTCTTGTATGCCAAAGTGTTAGGAAAATATTATTGTTTTTTTTTGCTATAAAAGATGATTTCCAGTTGTAGCGTGTCGTGGCTCGTAATACACTCCATAATTTTTAAGTGTGTGTCCAGCAAACTTAATGATTGGAATGACTTGTTATGTTTATTATTTAAAAATGTTTTATATTTTTATGATAAGCAAAAGATTTTTTTTTGTTTTGCAAAAGATTAATTTGATGACTTATTTTGTAGCACATATCTTGGGGTGGAATATCGAACTTCAAGATTTCTAGAAGGAGATGTCAAAAGTTTTTCTTACAAACTTTGATTGTTTATTGATTTATTATTATCCACTTCGTCATATATGAAGAACGAATGGCAGTTATGCATAATATATCGGGTAATCTAAGATCGGCTATCTGAGCTGTAAATATGTCGCAATGTTATTTAAGAAGAACACATGCAACCCAAATTAGATGATCATCAACAAGTAGGGTAGAAGTTAGAAGAAATATCAGCCATAAAAAATATTTCTTAAAAAAGATTCCAGCTTTTGCGTTGATCACAATTTTCAATTAGAGCCTGAGTTTAAGGAACATTTAAAATAATGGTCTGATTTGGTTTAATAGTATCCAAAGATAATCGCGGCATTTTCAAAAAAGGCAGAAAGCTTTTAAGACAGGATAAGTGATTAGATTAACGTTTGTACCTGGCAGTAAGCCCCTACTATACGGTGGTCAAACCACTATTCTGTGTATTTTCAAGACCATGGCATGCAGGACCATGAATCTACCCCTTGCTATAGGTTCGGAGCCTATCCATAAGTTTCTCTGTTGAGAATGCAACAGCACACTTCCATCTGTTCCACGCCAGGCCCGTAGAAATAGACTTATTTAACCACAACCACCACGCGTACCTTGAATAGACCACACCCATTAACGGCTACCGAGAGGGGCGGCTCTCTGTATGGGCTACCGATTCCCGTGGTGCCTGTTTATTTATTATTATTCATGCGTTATTTTTATTTAGGGACACTGGTAAATCCTTCGACAGTTACCCCACTGTCTATAAAGATTCAGTGCCTGCACACCGGGAGACTGGTTCCCCCTATACCCCCGAGGACCCTCTTCACCTAGGTTAGGTCAGCACAGACTCTGGGTGCCCCGGGGGGCAGCTTTTAAGACAAGCATTTACTGATAGAGAAAAATAATTTTAATACGACGCCATGATGAGGTTTGACAGCCTCAAGTGGGAGGGCTTAGCTTTCCTGGCAGATCATCAGCTGGTAAGATTTTTTTTCTAGCTACTGAAATAACCTCACGTGTTGGCAAGAATAACCCTAAGACGGCAAACTCTAGCCGGTGCTTAACGCCATCATACCAGCGTGACCAGCAATCTGGCAACCTCAAATATTTACATATGGTTTTCTTTTTCTATACAGCAGCCTCTACAATTCTTAATTATTGAATAGACTATTGAATTGAAAGCGAATTATGCTACTTTCTGAAAAAGTCTACATATCCTGTAGCCATTAGTACATAATTAACAACGCTTTTTAATCGTAGCTGATTCTTCTTTAATCTAACAATAACGTTTTCATTCGAAAATCTATTGTGCTTCGATCTTTTTCAGAGATATTTCGATTAAAATTCTATTCAAATTTCGTTCGATATCGATAGTTTTCGCAGTCAAGCAAATCGTCTTATTAGTATTAGTATAAGTTGTATACAGCAGGGGTGGGTAGCATGCGGCATTGTTATAGTGTAGTAATAAAAAGTATTATAAATCTATTATCAGAAATATTTTACTTTTGTTCAACGTTTAAAAATTTTCTTCACCGTTTTTTGAAAACATAATTTCCATTTACCTACAAAACCAACGTTAATGGCCCGCGTAAGTTTGGTTGTTTTAAATTTTGGTCCGGAATACGAAAAGGTTGCCCATGCCTGGTATACAGGATAGAGAAGAACATAACATTTAAATACACAATAAGTAGCATTTACTGTCTCCTTGTGCGTTTGTTCACAAAACCGCAAAAAAAAACTCAGGCATCTCATTGGTTTGGTTGGCGATAAAAATTCCAATGCCACTTAACTTGTTTAAAGTCCTTTTGGTGGTGGAAATCTTAGTTTAAAGAATACTTCAGTGGGAATAAAAAGACATTCCTGAGTCCAAACCGTTTGCCCTCTCCCGAGAAGACATTCGTTAAAACTCAGAGCGTTCATGGTCGGGGGAAAAGCCCTCTGATATTTCGAAGTTAAAAGTTCATAACAAAAAAAAAAAAATCTTGAAGAACAGCAGTCAGTTTTCTGAAAGTGTTTTGCCCGCTGCCTCGGAGAACATAGACTTATCTTGCTGATTTTTAATAGCAAAATTTTCAAAACTATGTTTAATCGATTGGCGTATTTAAATTTTCTCTACCTCATCTAGTACCTTGGCAAATTTGATTTGAAAACGAACACGGACGGACAAACGGACACCGCCCAATCAACTTGGCTATGCATTAGAACTCAGAATTCTTCTGTATTCTTTATGGAGTCGGAAGTGGAAAACTGGCTGTGCTATCTTTGGTTTAGAGGAAGTACTTTCGGGGTGTAGGAGGAAGCAGTCCCCTGGTGTGCAGGGAGCAAATCTTGATAGGCAAGTTGGGTACTTTTCGAAGGACTGACTAGTGTACTTATTTATACTGGAGCCACGAGAACCGGTAGCCAATATAGAGAGCCGCCCATCTCTGTAGCCGGTTGATGGTGAAGTCCCTACGGGCTACACGTGGTGATTGTTGGTTAAGGTTCCGAGAGTGCCGTTGCTCTTTCAACAGACGGGGTTGGATAGTCTTCAGCCTTAAGCAAGGGGTCCTAACTGTCATGTTCTTAGATTTTCAACTTCGTTGGCTACGCCAGTGAAGGGCGTTAGTAGACGCATTGTATTTTACTCAGTAGTAAGACCACCCTCAGGTTAGGGCCTCACGGCTAGTTACTGAAGTTAATCTGTATCACGTATATCCTTTTCAACCTGTGGTAAAGGGAATACAAACACTCAGATTCATATTTAAGCCATACAAGATTTATGCAAAAAACGATCTAAAAAATCAATAATTCGTGCAAAAAAAAAACCGACTTCAAACCAGATTTCATCTGTCTGCCTATAACAGCTCAAGTGTATGGCCACATAAATTAGGTTACATTAACTATTGCGACACACTTATATCTCCAAACTTTATACTTTTTCAACTGTTCAATAGTTTGGCAATATACATCAAATTGTAGGTCCTATAGGGTCACTCTTTAATTTCCAAATTCAAATTATATACTTGCTGTTGTATTAGATTTAGCAATCAGTTTCTCTGTAAATTTCAACCATCTGTCTGTAACGGTTCAACAGTTTGCCCACATACATCCGATTGTATCAACTATTTAATTTATAATATAACATTTTTATACTTCTTATTATGCCAAATAAAGTAGTGGACATTCTGTCTAAAATTAAGGTGTTTGTATACAGCGGTTCAAAAAATACGGCCATATAGAACAAATAACATTAATTTTGGGAACACCCTTTAATTTCTAAACTCAAATGATAAGCTTCTTGTTATAGCGGACTTAGCAAAACATGTCCCTTGTAAATTTCAGCTGTCTGTCTGTCTATAACAGTTCAAAAGTCCGGCCGCATACACCATATTATATCAACTATTGGGACACCCGTTTATTTCCAAATTGAAATTTTATACTTATTGTTAGAGAGGAGTTAGTAATACAGTTTCTTTGTAAATTTCAATCGTCTGTCTACAATTGTTTGAAAGTATGGCTATATACCAAACTGAATGAACTATTGGTGCACCCTTTAATTTATAATTTTAAATATTATACCATAACGGCCATAGCAATCGACAGTGCGTCAAATTTACAAGCGTTTGTCTATAACGGTTTAAAAGATAGGCCTATATAAGTAAATCTAAGGTAATTATGGGACACCCTTTAATTACTAAATTCAAATTATAAACTCGTTGATATAGCGGACTTAGAAATACATGTCCCTTTAAAGTTTCAGCGTTCTATCTATAACATTTCAATGTACGTCCACACACTTGAAATTACATTAAATATTGGAACACCCTTTAACTTTCAAATCCATATTTTATACTTGCTGTTATAGCGGACTTACCAATACAGGTTCGTTGTAAATTACAAGCGTCTGTCTATAACTGTTAAAAAGTATGGCAATATACATCAAATTAAATGAACTATTGGCGCACCCTTTAATTTATAATTCTTAATATTAACACTTGTTACTATAACAGCCATAGCAAAATCGACATTCTGTGCAATTTGCAAGCGTTTGTCTATAACGGTTCAAAAGATAGGCCCATGTAAGTAAATTTACATCAACTATGGGGGCACCCTTTAATTTTTAGAGATATTTTTGTATAATTTTTTATTTTGAAATTATGAGCTGTTTTTAAAACGGGACCAATCTGTGTGCATAATCTATCATATTACCAAAAATTTTCAAAATCGGATCAGAAATGATTGAGTTCTGGAGGCGCAAATATAAAAAAGCAACTTTCAGCCGAATTGTATAACATCCTTCTTTTTTTGAAGTCGGTTAAAAAAGGTAATCAACTTTCCCATGAATTTAATAAGAAAACTGCCACTTGTTTTAAATAGTTCATTCCAAGTTTTGCCACAAAAACATTTGTAGTGAAATTGTTCTGTCAAAGGAAATAATAATAATAAAATGAAATAATTTTGCATTGCTTTACAAAAGAATATTTATTGTGTTTTGTTTTTCTTTATGAAAAATAAATACAAGTAGTTTTCAGCTTTTAGCCAAGTAAAATCAGAATTAAAAAAATACTATAAAATATATTTCAATACATTTAACAACTCGTACTTCTCTAAAAGAGTGTAGTGTGATGTATAATAAATACATAAATAAATAAATGGTTTTTATTTTGTGCATTTCTAAAGTGTTATAGAAATTTTAATTAAAAGTGTTGAATTTCATAAATGAAATATATTCTTTATGCCAGGCCCAAATCATACAACTGAATACATGAAATACTTTGGTAAAATAAAACCAAATAGACCCAGATCCGTTTTGTATTCAAGGGTGGTTTTAGTAGTCTTTTGAGCTGCTTTAAAGATGCTTTTGAAAGTAGTTTTAATTGTTGCTCTTGTTTTTGTTGTTGTTGGTGTTATTATTGCTTATGCATGTTGCTTTCCATAATTGAACTTAATACCCCACATTAATGCAGGCGCCAGCATATTGAAATGAATATGCAGATAAAAAAACATGTTTATAAAAATGAACAAGACACGGCCCACCAAAGAAATAATAATTTAAATATGACAAATTTATCTTTTATTTTTTACTTCAAAATTTTTTTTTGCCAGTTTTTGATGGTCTTTGAAGAGACGATTGTTAAAAGTAATAAATTCTCATTAAATTTAATTTAAATTAATAAAAATTTCTTCTTTGACAAATAACATCAGTAATTTAAACGAATTTGTTTTAAGTGATCACTTAACAAGTGTGAATTTAAAGTGAAAGAATAAGGGTTACTTTCATTGAATAGAGAGTTTAATTTAAAGCGTACAATTTTATTTCATAGCTGCTACTAATGAGTAAATGGTCAAGTAGAATTGAAAGCATCATCCTGTTACCTTGAGATATCCCAAAAGACTAGACCCAGATATCTTACAAAGGTCAGCAAGTATTTATGTAATTGGACAGTCGTCTGCCAACAGATGGAGCGTGGTATTCGCAGAGAAGATGGAAGACTTTCTTTTTTTTCCTTATTCCTTCAGCTGCGACAGTTATCATTAGAAGAAAGTTTAAGTCCGGGAGCATTTTTCGCAAACGTCCGCTAAATAATCAATACTACCAGCAAATTAGAAATATCCTTCCAAGTAGTGCCTTCCTGCGTCAATCTGGCAACCTTACATGTGTGACACTTACGTCAGAAGATACAACTTTTAAAAGTCCTCAGCGGAGTTGTAATTGATAATACAAAAGACCGCATAAGAGGTAATCAAAACAGATATCGCTTTGGCTTTCGCATTACCATGTTCTTTATCATAAAGTTTTCTATGCTTAAGAACACCAGTGGAACCGCGGCCGATAACTTATCAGAGATATTTAAAGTATTGCTTGCAAACTCGTCTGTCTGTTCACTACCGTTAAAGCTTCTACGCGTGGAAAGCCAACCGTAAATAATGACAGAAAGGCACCCATCCTTGACAGCACTTCATTTCATTGAATAAGATTTGTAAGTATAACAGTTGAGGAACACAAGTGCCGCCTAACTGTCAACAAAGAAAATAATATTCTCATAAAAAAATTTGAATAATTGTCAATATTTAAATGTTTTTAGTTCTATAACCGCTGCATTCAATATACAAAATACTTTTTTAAGTTCATCAGGGAAGGCACTAGCTTCAACGCCACAGCTCATCGTTAAGCCGTCTGTATATATTCTGGTGACACTGTTGTTTACAAGGTTCGTGTTGCACGTTGATTTGAGATTGGAAGTAATAACCTTTAAATGCTTGCCACATCTCGTAAAATTTCAAATGTAGTCGAGTGGCAGACGCTTTGACAGAGTGTAATGTCAATAGTTCGACTTAAACCTTTTCGAGGTGACTACCCGTTAAGGGCTTCTAAGGTTTTTTTAACTAGTGCTTATTTCGTGAATGGTAACACTTAGCTCATGTCTGATTTGACAGATAATTAGTTTGAAGCCGAAGCTACACTCAATGTTTTGCGCCCTGTTTTTGAAGATCGCATTATCAGCCGCAGAGCTGATGTCGTTTAGCCACCTCGGAGCTGCGATTTGACACCGTTGGACTATTATTTGTGGGGCGCCGACAAACCAGAGACAATTGACGCTTTAAATGACAATATTCGTGAAGCCATTAGTGAAATATAGCTGCACACAATCGATAATGTGCTTAAAAATTGGACCGATCGTGTAGAGTACTGCATGAACAGCCAAGGCAGCCATTTGAATGAAATTATTTTCCACTATTAACTGGAATAATTGTACTTTCAAATAAAAAATTTGAAAAAATATTTAGTAGTTTTTTATATGTAGCATTTAAAAAAAAGTTATTTGGCGGACCCTTTAGTAAGGTGGAGACCTTTGCTTGAAAGTTGACCCAAGTTTTAATGTACCTAACCTGCACATTTGGAGCTCTGCATATCTTTATTTTGTATTAAGGAAAATTTTATGAATTTAAAATTTTATTTTTTGATTTTTGCTTAAGTTTATTTTGGCTGGTACAAAGCAAAAACAATTTTACACGACGTGTTATAGAGAAAAAAATAAAGAAATACTTCAGTTGGTGTGTGGACTTCGTCTAACGAAATTAATATACTCCTCTTATTTTTATTTACACTTTCAGTTTATTAAATAGATGATGTTTACAATGTAAACAACCTAAGGTAAATAGATGCGATGCAGAAAATGCAGCATTACATTCTGCTGATGTCTAATTTGTCTTCTTTTCTTTGGAAAAACGAACTCATACATTTGTAAAATAAATTTTCTTAAAAAAAAATAAAAAATTAAGGATTTTAGAAATTGAAAAAAAATTAATTTAAGCCAAAATCAATTTCAATTTATTTAATTTTAATTTTTATAAAGTCAAACAGGACCGTGAGAATCTAAAAGAGATGGCCAAGAAAGTATGGCAAAAAGAGGGGAGATTAGGCTTTGATGAGTGAAGACAGCACAGATACCCAGAAGAGATGGATAAAAACCATTAGGATACTCCTGAGATAATACTCCGCAGCAGAAGGTCCAGTAAGTTGTTTAAATGTAATTATGGTACCTCATGTCCAACCTTTTAGTCTGCTGTATCGCATATAAAAGTTTTTTCAAAGTCTCTAGGAAAAGATGGATTCTCAAAAGAGAGATAGAGAGTTAGTCGAGGCCAGCTGCATGTCACAATCAAAAAGGTTTTAACTGCTTTAAAAGTTGTCTTAATAGTTTTTTTTGATAAATTATTCTTTATTAAAGTTATTACTCATTTTTGTAGAGGGAAGAAGAACTTGAGTTATTATCTTAAAAATTTTGTTCAAATAAGTCAGCACTATACAGCTCTGGGGATATTTTAAAGGTCAAATAGACTGCAGGCTTTTAGACCTGCAATTCAATTTTTTTTCTTTACTATTCGTCATCAAGCTAAGACGTGAAGAAAAATCGTTTTCATAAAAATGTGATCAACTTGCGCTAAAGATAATCATATTGTCATGACCCACTGTCGTTAAAAAATAATAAATAAATAAAAAAAAAAAATCACACAAACACTTTTTTATTCCAACTAAGAGTATTAAAATTGAAATTTCCTTTGGTTTGAAAATTTTAAGTTTTTCTAGTTGTTAATATATTTAAATTGTGTTAATTTTTTTATGACCTGAAAAAAAACTCGCCAATTCAAAATTTCAAAAATTCACAAAACTAAAAAAAAAAAATATTTCTAAATATAAAATTCATTTTTTTATATTATTAAAAAAAAGCTAATTTAACGCTAAACTAATTTCTTTTGACACTTTATAAAAAACTACAGAAAAACAAAAAAAAAAAAAGAAACTGAATTTGATGTATTTTTGGTTTTCTAAAAACGACATTCTTTTTAATAAAAGCAGCGCACAATTAATTTGTTTAAATGTTGATGACTTATTTGCAAAGAAAACTCAAAAGAGAATTATTTATTTAAAATAAAAATAGATTTTCAAATGCTTAATCTAGAAAACAATTTAAATAAAAACACTTGTTCTTGAAGTGTTTAAGCGTGTGCAAGTGCGTGTGTGTGTGTGTAAGTGAGCTACTAGCAAACAATATAAATAAAATAGATCTTAGAATCTAAGAATGAGGAATTGAAAATTCTTTAGAATTTGACATAATGACATCAAACAAAACAAAACTGAAGTTAAAAATGTTGCAAATCTTATTCTACTTATTTTTTTGAGAGGCTGTTTATTTGTTGTTTATTCTTTTTTATTATTTATTTGCAGTAGCTTTTGTCTTTTGGCGGCAAAGATCTAAGAAAAATAACTTTGAGGGATTACAAAAAAAAGAAATTGTGAATTTATATAAAAATGTAAATTTTTTTTTTTAACATCAAAAAGAAATAAAATTTCTTTGATAAGAATAATGAGTGTCCTAGTAAGATGTTACGAGGGTAGCTTGAAAAGTGAATAAATTAAAAAAATATTTTTATTGTGGAAAACGCAGTCCTTGATTTTTGCTCAAGGGTTATTCTTTAGTCTTGGAAACAGCAAATAGTAGCAAGAAAAATATATTGGATACGAAATTATAGATTTTCGGCATAAAAACTACACACGTGTGCGCTGCAGCGTGATCATAGTGAAAGAGCTCTTTTTTCTCTTTCCAATTAGGAAATTGTGCTCTAAATCAATATCGTTTTTTAAACAAAAATGTTTAGTAAAGCTGTCCTACGTTATCGTAAGTACTTTTATTCTACCATCGTTCAAAAATCCGTGGATTTCATGAGGACCTCTTCTCGACTATCTCAACATGCAGGGCCACTTGCGTTGTTATTGTTTATAAAGATGTATTTTGCCCATAATATTTATAAATTTTAATTTCGGTGACGTTTTATTTTCGTCCAAAAAAATTTAATCATGGCAGTGTCACAATTTATTCCAGTGTTTAGAAAAACTGCTATTAGTAGTCACGTTTTACTAACCAGTTCAACTTTTTTCAGTTAAAAGCTGAAAATAAACAACTGAATTCAGGGGTGGAATCGTTACATCCGTGAACGTACAACACGTATCGTAAAAATACGTTTTTCGGATTATGACATACGTTAACGGATGGTAATTAACAATAACGCAGATTATAACATACGTTATCGTATACATGAACGTACATTTTTTACGAACTGTCATACGTTAACAAAACTTTGATCGAATAAGATGAAAAATGCAACAAATTCGCTTAAAGAAAGTGCGAATTAAACAAATTTAATTTTAGTTTATGATAAAGTTATTATTACAATAAGTTAAATCTAAGATTCATGAATGAACACAAAAATTTGGCAAAAAACAATCATCCTAACTGGGCATATTAAAATCTACTGCTAACAGACTATGGGATGAGCTTTCCAAGTGTATGAACGTACTAGTACCACAAGTTAATGATGTTTAAATTTTAAAATAGGAAATTCGCAATAATTTATATTTTTGCAAGAATATATTTATATTTATAATTTTGTGCCTAAGGCTGATCAAAAATAGGTATCAAGCAAAGAAAAAAGTTGTTTTTTAATTGAAAAACTTTCCGTTTACAATCGTATGTCATAATGCCATTTAGTTCATATGATTAACGTATCACGTAATTTTTTTTTCGTACGATTGTCGATGTCGGATGTAACGATTCCACCGCAGTTTTCTATTTTACGCCAACTGAAAATATTTGAACTAAGCACACACGCAACTAAAAACCAACTGAATTCAGTTTACTATTTTCAGCAGCAAAACGTACACACAGCGACTGAGTTTTGATAAAATAAATACATTTTATTCACATTCATACATTCTGATTAAAGTTTTAATTTACTTGCAGTTTAGTCACAATATAGCTTATTACAGTCTTTTTACATTTAATTTAAATTCATAACGTAGTCATGGACCAGTCACACTATAGTCATTTTTTTCATCTGTACCTCTCTGGTCTTTACTTATTTTAAGCCTAAGACCTAATTTACATGATGCAATTTTTATTGCAATAAGTTGTATGCAGTTTATTTCTTTTTTTTTTTTTTTGACAAGAGTTATAGAAAAGTAAACGGAGTAAAAAATTTCTTTTTGAAGTTTTTCGTTCATAGTTTTATAAATTGGTTTAATTTGACGAATAATAACAAATTTCAAATCAAAGTTGAAATGTAAAAAAAAACTTGAACTAAAAATTGCAAAGTGTAAACATACGATGAAATATGTAGAAAAATTTAAAGAGAACAGCAAAAAGAATTATTGCTTTGGGCAAATAGTAATTAAAAGTATTCTGTTCATATCCAATTTATAACGTATGAAAAGTTATATCTAAAACAACTACAACAATAAGCAAACAACATGTATTTTGTTTTTGTAAAATATATTTTCAGATGTCAAATCAACTGACGCACAGTGGTTTTTTTTTCTTTGACAAATTTCGGTATCTTATGAACCGCTCAATATATCTCAACAAAATTTTACAGAGGCAGGGCAGAGGAGCTTCTTAGTGAATCTACGGACGCTCAGGCTCCTAAGGCTTCTGGGTAGGTCTCCAAATTTAGGTACTTGGACATATAATTTTTTTAAAAAATCATAAACGGTTTTTACTTAAATGTTAAAGTTTTTTAAATTAATTCAGACCTTAAAAATATCTATAAAAATATGCTCAAATGTGCAGGGAGAAAATTTGCTTGCATTTTCTTTTTTGTTTTTTTAATTTTGGCCAATCTTAACTTAGTAACTTTAGCATTTTATTAAGCATATTATAATTATTGGATTATTGCTTCAAGTCATTTGCTGTACCCTGGAGTTAATGTCGACGTCGTTGACGGCGTCAAATGTCAAAAAAAAAAGTTGAATCGTATGAAATTGTATGAAAGCAGTTAAACTCAACGCGTTGCTACGCCGTAAAAGTTCAATCTGTTTCAACTTTTTCGGCGTTGAAACGCCGTCAATGACGTCGACATTAACTCCAGGGTTATTCTTAATAAAATTTAAAATAAACAAATTTAAAGTTTTGTTCAGTAAGCGCCTTTCGTTAAAAAGTTACAAGCCTCTGAATTAAGAAAATGTTTAAAATATCGTTGTTTGTTTATGTAATTTAAATTTACTCCAGTACTAGTAAATTTGCTTAAACCATTTTAAAGACAAACTACAGCAAATGCGAATAAAAGCAAAATTAGGCCAGCTCTTTCCAACATTGCCAAATTTGAAATAAAATTTTCAATTATTGTAAAATTCCTCCGATTAAAAAAAAAAGGTAAACGGTAAGTCCCCAAATTATTGCTACATACTCCAAAACGGATTTGGCAGCCCTATGAAAAATTAAGGCCTCTTTTGTAAAAAAAACAAATTTTTAGACATTTTCGCCGTTCCGGGAATTTGTATGTTAAAACAAAAAAAAAATTTTATTTCACCTTTGGATTAAAAATTCTTTTTGCTATATCACTTTAAAATTTTGTAAAATCCAGTTTCAAAAAGTGTGTGAATGTTTTTTGTTTTATGAAAATTTTAAATATATTTCCACAACACCACTGTAAGAAAAATATTTGTGTTGAAAAACAAATAATAAGTGTAACAAAATTTTACATCTGAAAACGTAAACAAGAAAGTCAACTGATCTACTGCCTTGGTCATAACCATGTGATAAAGTAGTCATCGTCTTTTCATACCCTGATTTACTGAAGCAGGTCATTGTACAAATAAAGTAATTGTCAGAGTAAAGCTTTTTTATAACAGGCTGCTCATAATCTGTCTATAGATAAATTAGAATCTGTTCATATTTTATCTGTAGCTGCCTTACGTTTTGTCAGGGTCTGCCCGTAGTCAAGTAAAAAAAAAAGGAGTAGTGGAGATGTCTGTGAATGGTTAAGGTTACTAAACAAGGCATCGAGTAGTTCATGTCTCGCCGGAGTAACACAGTAGTGTAGCATGGATTGCTGCGTTTGTAATAATAACGCATGTTTAGTAAATACGAGACCATCGGGTTCACAAGACCGTAGGATCAAGAAGTATAGCCAGATAAAGCCACGAATACGGAACTAATAATGAGCCACAGTGGTATTTGCAATCAAAAGAATCCGTAGGTTTGTTATCTAAAAGGAAAAAACGTAACAATATTTATTATTTTTTATTTATAAAAAATTAATTTTGCCTATAAATATTAATGAACTGAAGACTGACAGCAAGGGCTTTCACCTCTCAGAACCTGTACTGTACTACGAGAGCTGCTCTATATATTTCTGGCCTAATAGTGAAAATGCGAATATTTATAATGAAAAATGGTTTTATTGTTTTTCAAAGTATTCAAGTATTCAAAGCATGAATTATACACTTTTTCATGCGCTCAAACCAGTTGTCCAAGCACTTTTTCCACTCCGATTGAGACACCTCTAAAACATGGTTTTTGAACACTTCAACAGCTTCTTCTGGCGACGAAAATCGTTGACCACGCATTTTTTTCTTCATGTGCGGAAACAAGAAGATGTCATTAGGTGCCAAGTCAGGTCTGTACGGCGGATGACCCATTAATTCGACGTTTTGGCCGGTAAAAAACGCTCTGGTTTGAGCCGATGTGTGAGAGCTTGCATTGTGATGGTGAACAATGATTCGTCTTTTCTTGTTGGTTTTTCGAATTTCTCCGATGACTTTAGGCAAACAAATTGTAGTGTACCACTTAGAAGTGACCGTCCTACGTTGCTCAAGCGGAACAGTCGCCACATGACCAGTTTTGCCGAAGAAACAGGCGACCATTTGCTTCGAAGTACTTCTTCCACGAACAACTTTCGTTGGATTTTGCTCGTCTTTGAAGACCCACACGGTCGATTGTTGTTTCGTTTCGGGCTGATACGCATAGATCCATGATTCGTCGCCTGTGACGATCTTATAAACGTCTTTTGAAGCACCGCAATAGTATTTTTGCAACATTTCTTTGCACCAATCGACACGAACCTTTTTTTGAGCGACTTTCAAATTGTGCGGGATCCAACGAGAACAAACCTTTTTTTACGGCCAGGTGTTCATGCAGTATCGAATGTATGCTGGTGGAAGAAATGTCCAAGGATGTCTCTATCTCTCGGTATGTCGCATGTCGATCTTACATTATGAGTTCACGCACGGCATCAATGTTCTCTGGCACAACAGCCGTTTTTGGACGACCTTCACGGAATTGGTCTTTGAGCGAGTTTCGGCCACGATTAAATTCATTATACCAATTTTTCACAGTGCTATAGGATGGTGCTTCATCGCCATACAAAGATTTAAGTTCATCAATGCACTCTTGTCGTGATAATCCACGTCGAAAGTTGTGAAAAATGATGGCACGAAAATGTTTACGAGTTAATGACATTTTTTTCTATATGAATTTTTCCAAGTCACTGTAAACAACACAAATAATGGTCGTACGTCAAAACCTATTGAGTACGATTATGCTTAAAGCTGACAAACTTTCCAATGGAAATGTCAGATTGCACTTGGCAGCACTCAGTGTTGCCAGGCCAGAAATATATAAAGCAGACCTCGCAACAACATAAAATTTTTTTTAAATAAAATGGTGTTCCAATATTTTATGTTATTTGAAGTATGTTGTCAAAGATTTGAACTATTCTAAACAAATAGCTGAAGTCTCTATTGAAATCGGTTTTTTTTTTGCAATTATTCCATATCCTTTTATCAACTTTCGTTTGTATTATTGATGAGACAACAATCCCAAGCAAAACTTAAAGTTTTAGACGCTTTTTTTTATACAGAATAATTTACGGGTAGAAAAGAATTTCTTTTGACGATTTATATGGTAATACATTTATGTTAAAGGGTATATAAGATTTGGTTTATAAAAAAAAACCTTAATAATTAATAATAATTTATTAAAGGTTCTCAAAAATAATATTTTAAATTAAAATTTTTATATTAATTCCCTTTAAATATAAAATATTTATTGAAAAATAAAACAGCTAATAATGGCATTAAATAGACATAAAACTACTTTGAAGCACTAAATAGATATTTAAAATTCTGTTTATAAATTAGCAGGAATCATCACTAAATTGTTAAACATTAAAATAACCCGCTAAATGACAGCCAATTTGAAATAAATTTTGAGAGAAATTAACAAGATAATAATAGACATAGAAAATAAACACACACACACAAACAATCAAATGTTAAATGAGTAATAATAATTTTTTTTTTATAATTTAATTTTGTTGCAACGTTTCTTAATACACATAAATTCTCTATTACACAGTTTTTTGTGTTTGGTTGGATTCTTTGACAAGTAGGAGAGTATATTATATGACAGATGACAAGTGTTGTTGACAGCTGTGTGTATTTTGTTTTATATACATATATTTTTTAATATTTTATTTCAGTTTATTTAAGTACAAACTAAAAAATATAAAAAAATAAAAAAACTATTCTCGTTTGTCTAAAGGGAATCTAAATTATAAATTTATGATTGTTTTGTTTGCCTGTGACTATATCAGTGTCTGTGTGAATGTGAGCGTGTGTTTGGATTTTAGTACCATAAATATGACATTTTCAAATACTCGTTCGTTCATACATAAAATTAACAATTTCCATAGAGAAAGATCAAAGCAATGTTTTATTATTGTCTGGTGAATAATGAATGAGTTTTGACTTTTTGCATTGTTGTTGTTGTTGCTGTTGTTATAGTAGTTGTTAAATTGAAGGTGATGAAAAGTCAACAAAATCATTTCCATTTCTCTATTTATGAGTTTTCCATGTGTATGAGTTTTATTTTTCTTTATTTTTCTTTGTATAAACGTGCAAACAATCTCATTATAATTGCATGAGTTAAAGAAAAGTGATAGTTGATAAGAGTTGGTTTGTACGTTGTAAAGAACCATTAATTTCTTTAAAAAATTATTTCTTTTTAAAATAATGAACATTTTCAATTGATAAATGGCAGAATAAATTACAAAATCGTTTTAATATGTGCAGATTTAGTGAACTAAATAAATTAAAATTTTATCACGTTTCACAAACGATTTTCAGAAAGTACTACTTTCTGACGCAGTTATCAAAATCACAAAATATTCTGCGACTACGGCGAATCTGCGAACTCATGAACACGAGTCTTTTCACCAGCGCCGCATTCCTCAGACCAAATCTGAACTAGCAAGACTTATAAAGCAAGCACATGTCTTTTAGCAGAACAGCCATTAAGTAGATCTGACTAGATTTATACTCATGCTCCCCTTGTTTATCAAACAAGAGCCTTAGCAAACTTTCGCAGTTGTCTTTATTACATAACTCTGTGACCAATGCAGCCACCATCACTATACTCTATGGTTCCGAGGCTGCCTTAACATATGAAATCTTATTTACCAAGAGTATGCTACCCACGATATTGCGTTTCACCAGCCACGTTTTTTACCGGACATGACTGCCATACACTAACTTTCCTTTCTGGCTAAACCAGAATTACCTTGTTTTGCTATACAGGCGTCTTAACTGCCGTTGTATTACATTTACAGGCAAGGCACTTTTAACCAAGCATATTTAACGCGGCTGTAGCCCATATGATGTTCAAAACCATTTCCCTTGCAAAGCAAATCCAACCCAACTAGAACAAAGATGTCTTGGAACTCACGCTGTGAAGGCAGCTAAAGCACAAGGTCTGGATCTATCTTTCTTGGATGACCATTACCGTTACAACAACAACAAAAACCGTGGCTACATAACAATTGCTTTTCATTTTTTAAATGACTTTCCAGAAAGGTTTAAATTACTGTACACACTTTATTTACCTTTAAACAGCTCATTTCCCGTGGTTACTCAACAACAATTATTAAGCTTTCTACTTAAAGCTCTGCAAGGATTTGTCATGTCTAATCTTCTGCTTAACAAACTTGTAGACAGCTGTAATAATGCAGGTACTACACCTGCTCAACACTTACTCGCTAACTATTTCCGTTATTGCGTTTTAACATATACATACCACACTTGTGAGTGGTGTTAATGTTACAACTTTAGCTCGTTTTACGAAACACACATTTAATCCAACAGTTTTAAACAACAACAATATTAACATTAAGCTTCATGTTCTCACATGAAATTCCTCCTTAAGATGACTCTAATGTTTTAATTAACATTTTGTAAATCATTTGCAGCTAACTTCACTTTACAACAAAATACTTTAGGTTGTCAAGAATACAATAATTTCATGGTTGATCTACTAAACGAAAACCTTTGCATATTTGGGAATTAGCTCATTGTTTTCTTTCATGGCCTTTACTTGAAATCTTCTTATCTATCCGCTTTATGATATTAATTTGGAAGTTCAGTTTGTTGTTATTGACGAAATTCAAATATCTGGCACTGGTTAAAAAATGCCGGACGTCCTTTAATGCGATGGATGAGATTTCGAGAATCACCACTGCAGCAGATAAGCATATCTGAGGCGGAAATCTTCCCGCAAGACTTTATTTTTCCCTTCTTTAACGGACTTTAGCTCCATTTAGCATAATTCTCTTGTCACGCTTATGATTATCATCCTGAACTTGGAAAAGTGGTGCAATAGACCTACTAAACTCCAGATTCAACTAACCCTGGTTAGATCGTGACAAATCGAGGAGTGTAAGAGTGCTTATTGGTGGCTACGGTAACGGAGTATTGTAATTTTGGGCTCATGCTAGTATAATGTGGAGGAACATAAGACGATTATGCTCCTTCTCTGCTTCTATCCTGCACTGCATTATCAACTGTAACTCAGAATCCTGTAACGCCAAAAGTAACTGTAACTGTGGTAGGCTCTGAACTAGCTACTGTGGGAGAGACAGGTAATTCCGATGCGAGGTTGTCCTTTCAGCTGAATTTCCTTACTTTCAGGCAATAGATGGCTACTGTAAGAGAGCTGGATAATTGTGACACGAAATTATACCTCTAGTATTTCCTGCTCTCTATTAAAAGCTGATAACTGTGAGAGAGGCACGTTAATCCGACATAAGGTTATGCTTCCAACTGATTCCTAGTAATCTTTGCCAAGAGTTAATTTCGCGTGAGGCTACTTTATGTAAGACGAGTAAACTCAACTCGAGGATATATCTCCGTCCGCTTTCTCGTGCTTTCTATCAACAGCTAGTTTACGAAACAATTATGTGAGACAGTTGACTTGTTGATTTCTCAGCACCTTACTATCACGAGAGGCTCACCAACGGACCAAACTTTTGACTTTTTCACCAGCACGATTTATAACGTTGAGAGAAGGAGAGGTCTTTTTATTTACTCACCGCTCAGATCTAAACTGAATTATTAACCACCTTAGACTTCGCTGAGCCTACTCCAGCCACTATCGAAAACGTGTCGTTACAACCCTTTCCGAGTTTATCAACAATTAGGAATTGGTTTCTTCTTTGAGAGTATAATGTGGTACTTAAGGATTGATAAATTTTTTTCCTATGTATCCACCGCCTCCCTCATTTCTTATTTTTCCCATTCTCCAACTCCTTAATAAATGTTCCCTTTTCGACTTCTTTTCTTGTTTTTGCACATTTCTAAAGTCTGCTAAATGGGACTGAAACTGTGTATCCGAAGTGAATGTTTTACTGCTGCCTGCTGGTATTATTGGCCCTGACAAGCGCGCTTTCCATCCCGCGTTTTTGGATCATTCCTTTAGAAAAAGTAGGAGGGGGGGAAGGTGAAAAAGGTACGCAAGAAGGTGGTGATCTGCTTCAGTATTCCTCATGTACAATTAAATGACGTACTCTTGTATTTTATTGAACAGAAACTGCTGTCACATACGCACGTGATCTAGTGCAATCAGAATACTTTCTGTACGGTTCTTCAAAGTCGAAGTTACTGGAAAGTTACAGCAGAATACAGCAGACTATTGCTCCGCACAATCAAATAAATTTTTCCATTTTCTAAATGATGTATCACCTTTAAACATATTTTGATGAAGTTTGTAATGGGACAGAATATTTTTTAAAAATAGTTTTCCTTAATAATTATCTTAATTCTACGAATTGTCACTTTTTAAGCTAATTTTGTTTGTAATTGAATAATGAACTTGGGCATGACTTAAAACTGTATTTAAGTATAAATTTTTTATTTCAAAAATTTTTAATTTTTATATAAAAACAAGTTGATGCAGTTAATTAAGTGTAAGCATCCACATTTCTTATTTCAGTCTATTTTCAAAAATAAAAATGCAAAAATACTTTCCGCCTGTTATTTGCCAGACATTTTTTTCTTATCATTTTGATGTTGTTCTTTTTGTTTTTTTTTGTTGCGGTGGCATATTTGGTTGTTTTCTTTTTCCTAGTAATTTATAAAATTTATACCACATTAAATCATATTTAATCATTGTAAAAAACAAGTCTATAAATGAAAAAGAAAAAAATTAAATAAAAAATAAAAAAGCAAATATAACAAACACCCTCATGAGGATGCAACCTAACAAGCAACTTTTTAAGTAGACATCAAAAGAAAGTTCCTTCTTGTTTGTGTTGTGGCAGAATTTTAATATATTTAAAAAGTTTTTTTTTTCATATCAAAGATATTCTTTAAATAAAAGGGAGCAAACTTATATTTTTTTTGCTGCTGTTGCAAGGGGCATTGCAACTTGCAACATACAGGGCAGATACTGGCTTCACACTCGTACAACACGTAAAAGAATTACACACTTAATTAATGAGTGGTTTTTGATCTAAAGCAGCAGAAGAATGTTCAACATGACGACGACAACAACGATGAGGAGGATGATGATGATGAGAATGATGCATGGCCTGGTAAGTTGTTCGTTCTTTTTTTTTTAGTTTTTTTCTTGAAGGATTTAATTTTTTGTGGTACATTTTCTTTCTACTGAACCATAAGAAAGAAGTGACAAAATTTATATAAGGTCTGCTGGTTATGTTTGGATTTAAGTTTCAGCATTTTTTTAATGCGAGGATAAGTCTAGAAATTATTTTAAATTCATATAAAGAGCACTTAGAACAATAATACGTTGAAAGAGAATATCATATAAATAATCAAAGCTGATAATAGACATTATTTTGCAGGCAAAATAATGAATAATACTCTGTGGATTCTTTTATACTGTCTGAGTTCTATTGCGTTTAACGCAAACACAAGCAATGGCGACCCTTCAGCGATGCAAAAAGATGTCGCTAAACATTTTAATACAAGTGAGGCTGCTGTAGTCATGGTACTAAGCGCCGTGACTAGAAATCTGGTTGGCCAGGGTTCAACCCCTGCGGCAATTAAAAATTAAAACTGTTTTTTCTATTTAATGGTATAAATACATATATAGATTCTGCACGCAGCCTCCTTCGTCGGTACTTCTCCATAGCATATTCGCCGGCGTAGAAAAATAACTAATAATATAACTATATCTTTCTCCTTTCACCACCTGTCTTATCTCTCATCTATATAGCAGGGTTACAAAAATAACTGATTAAAAATAGCTAATGTTGCTGGAAATGCTAATTCTCTTTTGTTTAAAAAATATACAGTTATATAACAAGACCGAAGAATGTTTGTGTATTACGGGACAGGGGGAGCTTTTCCTTCGTTGCGTAATAATGGACAAGACACGGATTTCGTTACAAAATATCTTAGAAGACTTCTTCGGATGTTTGATCCTCCCACATGGCCACTACAATAAATTTTTTTAAAATATTAAAAGATCCCCGGAGATTTTTTTAACACTTGTTGGACAGACTCTACATTGAGATCTTCCACCACTCCACCAAACCCAGAGAAGTAACACTCCGGCAATAATGCCTACTTATTAATTGTGTGTAAGTGTAGAGAATATAGGTAGTGAAGAAGAGTGATAGATAGAATGTTAGAATGTTTTGATTTCGACTTCTTGACATTATTTTATCTGGAGTGTTAGACGGCAACAGTCAAATGTGCCTGCAAGGGCCTAAAACCGGTTATTGGTGTCGCCCCTCAGAGAGTAAATTGGATTACGTAATGCTGCAAAGAGTAGGGTACGGTCCTAGCCGCCTAGGAGACATTGATAGACGTATGTTGTGGTGAAACTGCCGTCAAGTTTTGGCCTTCTTGCTTGGTATTGACAATAATCTGTGTTCCACAATGTGCCAAGTCACACAGTGGTTTGAAAACGATTTATTTTGGACAAAATTCAGTATCTCATGAACCACATAAGATATCTTGATATGAAATTAAACATAGGCGAAGCAGAGGTGTTTTTAGTTCAGTTTCTTCAGTTGATCACAATATGACCACATTTCTGTAATGCAATTTTTGATGCAACTTTTTTTCAAGACTCTTTTTAAGTTGCAGTGATATGCGTTATTTTAAACAAAACATAAGTAACAATGGCATCCCTTTAAAATTCAACCCATGCCCAGTAGTTGCATGCTAGTTTCATGAAAAATTGCATAGTGTAAATTGGCTCTATATGTTTCTACACATGTTAACATATAAAATAAGCAAAAAAGAAATCATGAGGAGGCGAGGAAGTTCTTATAGCTAAAATATATGCTCGACAGGCAGTTAAGTGGTATTAAAGGAAAGCATATGACTTCTACATTAATAATATTATAATGATTTTTTTCGCGCCATATTTTTTTTAATGATATTTACCACAAAAGCTGAGAAAAATCACGTTAAGGTGGTTTTTTAAGTTATAAAGTATGGAATTAAAATTGCCATAAAATCAACATGCATTGAAATATTCTTTTGATATTATAAAGATAAAAAAGTTTTAAATCAAATGGTAAAATAAAATAATTTTTTTTTAATTTAACATTCGTCAGCATACGATGAAAAAATCCATCATTTTGCAGATTTTCTCTATGTTTCACAATTAACTGCGATGACTTGCTGGTTTAAAACCGAAAGACAATGTTTGGTTGCGAGAAAATTGTGTCTGATAAAGACGTCTTTAATGAAAAAAAATCGTTCGTTTTCTGAAGAGAGAAGTCCACTTTCAATTACAGTATTCAATATCTTCGAGTTTTAATTATTTAACGCTTAAATTTTTATTAACGAAAAGACTTGTATTTAGGGACATCTGATGCGCAGTGCGTTCTAAAATGCAACAGTTGGCATCACTGCAAATGTCATTTTTAAAATGCCTCACTGAAATATATGATGCTTCGCAAACTAATCAGAAATGCTCATCAGGTGGTGCACAGTGATGCATTCTTTAAAAAAGCTAGTTAAAATCTACTTTTACTTTTTTTAGGGTGCTTTAAAGCTGCCATCGTAGGTTAATAGAATTAGTTCTATAAAATAGTCTATTCGATGTGAAGACATTAATTACTATCTCTCTACATTTAGAATAGTACTAGATAGCTAGATAACTTATTGGCATGCCCTCGTAACATGCTTATCATATTTATAATTATTTTAATCATCATCTTCATTGCCATCATTATAATGTGTTGTTCTCATCATTAGGATGGCGGGCTAAAGTTTAGACATTTGTCATGGGTTTAATATAATGAAACATGTGCTTTTATTAATTCACATGAGGGTGTATAAAAAAGTAGTTTTTTTTTTGTTTGTTTGGCTGCTTTTGAAAACAAAAATGAGTTGCCATCATTAATTTAAAAAAATTAAATTATCCTTTAATAACTTATTTTTAAACGGCGAATAAAACAATTTAAAAATATCCTGTATTTTTATATTGAAAAAGAATTAACTTGCTTTAAATCGTATGAAAAAAGTTAATTATTTCTTTTCGTAAGCAAATGTTTGACTAAACTGAAATTGAGATTTATAAAGCTTTAAAATGCTTCTTTTTAAAAGACCACTCATAAATTTTAAATGTATCAATAAAACTTGGACACACTTGTTGACAAGAAAGGGGTTAAAATTACTGCTAGTTTGTAAAAAAAAAGTAAATAACGAAGGAGATCAGAGATGGAAAATTAAGTACCATTGAAATCTAAAAATTTAATTTTATAAATATTTGCTACTTTGCTATCAATTATAGAATGCATTAAAAGCTGATTGAAGCATTTTAAATTATTACTTTTTATTTTATAGTGACTATAAGCAAATGGTAAGAAATCTAGTCAACTGACTTCTATAACACGTCTAAAATTTGTTACACTTCTACATTATTAAGGTCCTAAATGTTTTTTTCTTAATAAGAAGAAGGTTATACAATTCATCTGAATGTTGCATTTTTATGTTTGTGTCTGCAGAACTCAGTTATTTCTGAACCGATTTTGAAAATTTATGCTAACAGATTGGTGCCATTTTAAAAACAGTTCATAATCTTAAATTAAAGGGTGTCCGCATTCAACAAACATATTTTTTATGTGTGTTATGAACTGTAATGGACGCTTCTGTAAAATTTTAAATGACTTCGTATTACTATAAGAAAAAGTTATACAAAAATAAATCTAAAAACTAAAGGGTGCCCACATAAATGATGTAAATTTACTTATATGGGCCTATCTTGTGAACCGTTACAGACAAACGCTTGCAAATTCAACAGAATGTCGATTGCTAGGGCTGCTATAGCAACAAGTATTAATATTAAAAATTATAAATTAAAGGGTGCGCCAATAGTTCATTTAAGTTGATGTATATGGCCATACTCTTTAATAGTTGTAGACAGACGCTTGAAATTTACAACGAACTTGTATTGCTAAGTCCGCTTTAACAGCAAGTAGAAAATTTGTATTTGGAATTTAAAGGGTGTCCCAACAGTATGAAATTTTTAGTATGTGGCCAAACTTTTGAACCGTTGTAGACAGAATGCTGAAACTTAAAAGGGACCTGTCTCGCTAAGCTCGCTATATCAACGAGTTTATAATTTGAATTTTGAAATTAACGGGTGTCCCATAATTGATGTAGATTTACTTATATGGGCCTATCCTTTGAACCGTTATAGACAAATGCTTGCAAATTGGACAAAATGTCGATTGCTATGGCCGTTAAAGTAACAAGTAATAGTATTTAAAATTATATTATTAAAGGGTGCCCCAATAGTTCATTTAATTATGATTATGGCCATAATTTTTAACAGTTGTAGACAGACGATTGTAATTTGCAGAGAATCTGTGTTACTAACTTCGCTATAAGAACAAGTACAAAATTTAAATTTGGAAATAAACGGGTTTTCCAATAGTTGATACAATTTGGTTAATGTGGTCGATCTTTTGAACTATTATAGAAAGACAGCTGAAATTTACAAGGGAGAAGTATAAAAATTTTAAATTATAAATTAAAGGGTTTTAAAATAGCTGATATAATCTGACGTATATGGCCAAACCGTTGAACCGTTTTAGACAGACGGTTGAAATTTACACAGAACTTAATTGCTAAATCTACTACAACAGCAAGTATATAATTTGAATTTGGAAAATAAAGGATGACCCTATAGTTGTTGTAATGTAATCTAATTTATGATGCCATCCCCTTGACCCGTTATAGGCAGACAGATGAAATCTGTTTTGAAGTCGGTTTTTTTTGCAAGAATTATTTTTAAACCGTTACATTTTCACGTTTTCATATTTTTACTTGCCCTCTTTTCATTTATTACGCTAGAAAAATAATTTTTAAAAAGCTTCACTTTGAGTGCTAAAAAGTACCATTTAAGACGTAAAATTTTATGCTTTCAGAAAAAAAAACTGTTGACAAAATTAACCATGTGTGAAACGTTATGAAATTGAAACATGAGATTATTAACTTTTACTCACACACTTACACTCAAACCAAAGAGAAATGTAAACAAAACTTAGCACATTGGAACAAATACAGAAAAGTAATAAATATAAAACTATTGAACAAAAACTTTATTTAATTATGTCCCTTTATAGATTGAAGTCTGAAGTCGATCTGCATTTAATATTATTTGAAAATTCTTTGTGAGTGTTCAGTTAGCACAAGATAAGATGTAATGGCATAAGCGACTGTATAAATGGTCTCACTAAGAAAAGATGTCAAAACGAGGCAGGTCAAACTCGCTATTCGTTATTAAAATGGTCTCTTTTCCAAACAGTATGTTCCAGAATATTATTATTTGCTAAGCACGTTACATGAACCGTTCGCTTTACATTGCTATATGGATGCAAATCCTCGAACTCTACTGTAAACGACATAAAATTCACACAAATATAAATATTTAAGAAAAATAGTTGCAAATATTTTGGCCGAATGTAGTTTCCAATATAGACCTCTGGCAAAGAAAAGGCAAAACACTAATCCATATAGAATTTACAAAGAGGAAATGACGTTGGAATGGCCGTATGATTAATCGAAGGCGGGAATTAAGGGGAACCCCCAAAGCAGTACAAGAAAAGGTAGAACCGCCAACACCTGGAGAAGACTCTATGAGAATTCAAGACAGTTAGTTACGCTTGAAATAACTTGATCTGAAATTGAATAAATGGCACAGGCCCTTTGTTTCAAGTTGGAACCATCCATAGGTTTCAATGTATCATTACGAAAATAAGATCTGGAAACCCCTGTTGTTGTTGTCAGTATGTGCGTGGTGAAAACTTACTTCCAGTAGTGGTGTGTGTATAGAATTATACGACAGCTCAATGAAACAGCAGATTAGGATTTCGAGCCCACCATCGGAAATGCGTATAAATGATAAAAAAATAACAATTGTTATAATGCAATTAAAAATTGATAAAAAGCAGTACCAACCTCTCGGAAAGAAAAAGACAACTATTGTGTGAGCCATGGCAGATAATTCAGCGAAAATGCCTAATTTAACACTAGAGTGACAGATTGTGAAGGAGCGCAAAGTTCTAGCTCTTAGCGCAAGGAAGTAACAACAGTATACGGCAGATATGTGTTGTGGCTATTGGATTAAAAGGAATGTGATGACTGGCTTGGATATAAGCCGAGGTGGAGTTGTCTGTGGATGGTTAAGGTTTTTAAATAAGGCGTCGAGTAGTTGATGTGTAGCGTGGATGGCTGCGTTTGTAATAACGTTGGTTTAGTAAAGACGAGAATACAAAATAGGATTCACAAGACCATAGGATCAAGAAGATAGAGCCACAGAGTAAGAATACAGAATTTATAATGTGCCACAGTGATATTTGCAATCAAAAGAATTCATACGTGATCATAATAATACAAACATACCCATACGAAACTCTCATGAGATGATCGTTGGTAGTACTAACTCTGGGCCTGTTCGTAAATGCATCACTGCACTGCATATGATGCACAGTACGTTCGTAAATGGAAAAAGTGGCAGCACTGCAAAATGTCATCTGTTCGTAAATGCATTACTGAAGTATATTAGGCGCAAATAAAACAAAAAACTAATCTTATAAATGGCTGCTGCAATGAACGTCTTTTTTGTTCAATAATTTTTATAGAATTAAATTCATTTTTTTATTCTTTAATCTAATTTTTTTTAAGTATTATACACAAATTTTTAACATTTTTATATCATCTATTTCACAAATCGCGTTTATTATTAATTTTTCTATTTTCACAGTATTTCTTCGTTCGTTAATGCAAACACTGAAATGAGAAAAACAAAGCATGCGCAACAGCTGATTAGCAGTGGCAGTGCTGAATAATCATATTATGAAGGTATGGACTCCTAAAAAGGAACACAATTCGCAATAATTTTTTTTTGCATTTTTGTTTATCTTTTTTTTAATGTTTTATACCCACTGTGTTAATTAAAGCAAACCTTTAGTTACTACAGTAAACTACAATCTTTAACACTTAAGAATGCTTAAGTAAAATTCTTTGAAAGAAAATGTTTTGCATTCATTCATATTTCCTTTGAAATGCAGTAAAAATAAAGATTTTTTTTTCAAGAAAATAATTTTCCTTTCTGTTGACATTTTTACTAATTACATTGACATAATGACAGCTTATAAATGTCAAATGTAGCAACTTAAAACTTTTAAATGATATTTGCAACTGTCAATATGAATTTCCCGTATTCTGCAGAAAAAGTAAAATAATTTGTAGGCTGCTTTGTTTATAAAAGTACATATTTCTTAATAATAATATTCCTTTTACACTTAAAGGTCTAATAAAAAATTTAAAAAATTTTAATTAAAATTCTTGAAAGGTTTTTGCTCATAAAAACACAACTGACTGTCAGTCAACCAACTCTAAAGAAATCTGCCAATTTTTTTTTTTATATTTTTTATATTTGTTTTGTTACTTTTTTTTAACGTCCAATATGTGTTTGTGTGCGTCTTTTTCCTTTGTTGCATATTTATTGATTTTGGTATAAAATAATATTAAATATAAGTATAAAAATTAAAATTATAATTATTTCTTAGCACGTTGTTCAAGTGTTTTTTTGTGCTTCTTTCTTTTGATTTTTCCAATTAATAGGAAATCTTGGGAATTGTTTTAATGAATACTAATTAAATACGTTAAGAACTTAATATGCACGATTGTGCAGGCATTTAAAAATTCATAAGAGTTGCCAACAATAAAAAGGGAATAAATTATAGGGAAGATATATTTATGGTTAGAAACTCAAAGTTTTTGGCATTTTTCCAAAAAAAAAAAAAAAAAATAATAATTTACTGAAAGTTAAAGCTAATTTCACAGTTTTAAATTAGGTTAGATTAAATTTCGGGAGGCAATTTTTTCATAATCATGTCTATAGATATATCACAAGTTTATTGTGTATATGATTCATTAACTGCTTGAGAATTATTTTACAAAAACGTAACACTGTTTAAAAGACAGATTAGTTAATATGGCAAAGAATCTTTTTGGAAAGAATATATTAGTTTAGGCTTTTTATAAGTGTTTTACAAAGTCTGGCAACATTGCTTATTAAATAAATTGAAGAAAAGCTGGTACAAAATTTTAAGGAAACCACACACTGTTCATAAGTTTATACTTAAAGCTGGAGATTTCCTTACTTCGCCCAAGCCAATTGAAGTAAGGTTATCTTATTGTAGAACCTTGGGATCGATGTTATATTTGCAATTAACAGCTGATTAACCAACTAGCAATCGTGTTCACGTACTAACAATGGCTAGCAACACAGTTTATTCTTGAAAGTCTCATTTTGAAGGACCATATCTGTACTTAATTAAGAAAAGTGGCTGAAGAGATGGACTTAATGCGACCTTTTTTTTAATATTGGAAATTACTCCTCTACTCTTCTAGAATCTTGGAGGACAGGAGAATTATTTGGCTGGTTCAAAGGAACAAAACGCCATCAAAAATTACATTCAAGTAAAATCATAGCATTATTGCAGCTTTCTCCAAAAAAATTAATGATCTGAATATATTCCGATATTTTCGCATTACTGAACAAATAAGAGCTGGAAATCAAATATTTCGGCGTACACCTTCTAACGTCCCTTAACTTGGAAAAGTCGCCTAAAAGCAGAACGGATTCATGTAAAATTTAAATCGGTACAAATAAACTGGAACAGAGCCATAATCGTACAAAGAGAATTTTTCTGGAGGGGTTATAATCCGTAATCGCTGATGAAAATTGTGTTTTACATTAGCTAAATTTTTTCCTAGGGGTGGTTTCACTCCCTCCTGATAGGCCTATCGAAGTCAGTTGTCATGTTAAGAAATTTAAGTCTTAGTTTGGATTGAAAACTTCCTAAGTCCAATACAATGGCATGGATTTCAATTAAAATTAAGAAAAAAAAAATTAAAAGCGTGAATACAAAATTCAATTCTATGAATGATGACAGCAGCCTGCCGTTATCTTCAAAAATTCAAGCTTTTACAAAGATCTGAACTTTACATTGAATTCTGCCAAACTTCCGACAGCTGAAAGCAAATCTAGATCCCCTACGCCATAATCTCTCAAACGCTAGTGATCGCATTTGACTGTAATTATGCGAAGAGCGATACCAAAGTAAATCACTAACAAGATGAGTTACTCTTCGTTCCTCAATGGATACCATTGATTACCCAATCAATTGCTTATTTACGATTTTTCTACTTTCTCATGAAGCATTTTTTTGTCGGAAACTTTTATTCTCGACTGTAGTGATATAAGACTTTCGACTCCTAACCCTCATTCCTATTTCAAGTTCTCTAGTAATTGCATTTGTCTAAGGCTTAAGTCCACTATAGCATCGACATTAAATAGTGTCTGCCTAAGCTTAATGCTAGCCATTACTAGTCAATTGCACATAGGCTTTACGAGTGCCAGTTTGGATTTTCATCTTTCTTTCAAACTTGCAGCCTTAATGACCTGCCGCTATCATAGTTATTAAGCTTAAGGTGTTTTAATTATACTTAATAAGTTTTCTGGGTTTCCTGCCAAAGGGATTTTGCTTCAGGAATCCCTTTTGAAAACAACCCAACAACTTGTTGTGAGCTATTCCTGTTAGGGTCCTTGGGGTTCCAATTTGACCAATAAAAATTGGATTTCCTTCACACACTTTTAGAAACGGGGAATGAAGTTCCTCATACCAATCCTTTTAATACTCCAAAATGAGTTTTATACTTTAAAATCTCATCTGCAAAATGTTCCGCACTTGTTATTATCTACAGGATTTATTCAGATAGCATGTTGTTGCTATTTTAAGTGCCCTGACTCATCCTCATACATCTTATATTTGCTTCGAGAGAAGTTGTTCCCTCTTGCTTAGTTTTCCCTACAACCCGGTGTTCGTCTCATTTTTAACTAAGTTTTTGTGGCCTTTAAGGTATACTTTTACTAAGTTTATTTACAGCAGATCTTTTTAATTAATTTTTTTTTGAACTCTAGCAATTACTACAAGGCGCTTGTCATTGATTATGTACTTGACTCCTAGTATCAAAGACCGTATTCCTTTGTGATCGACTGTCAAGTGTAAAACTCTACGAAAATCAGAGAAAATTCAATTTTTAGCCTTGTAGACCCTTGCAACCTAATTTTCTAGCTCTGTCTCAATACGTGGCATTAAAAAAAGATGACAATGAAATTTCGTGGTTCCTAGTTTATTTAAAAATAACCTTCATTTTTAGAAATTATTTCTGTAATCTACATGTGTACTGAAAAAAAAAAAAAGTAAAAAATAAATAGTAAAAACCCTGATGTTATAATTTTATCTGACGTTTCTGACGGCTTAAAAATTATTTTTCCTTTAAATTTCTTTAAAACATTTCAAATTCATCTGGTTCATTTTCCAACACTTTAATACAAGTGGTTGCTGTTGTTGTCCTTAACGTAGTTGTAGTAAACAAAACAATGCTTTCCAATTTACTTACTTACAAACTACTTACTTATATACTACTTAGGGCACTTATATACTTACTAATTACACTGTACAACAAAATCAAATTTTTTCAAAAATTACAAGGTCCGGGCTATAAATTCTGATAGAGGAGACAAAAAAAAGATATACGTGTATCGGCGTTTTGAAAGTTTACATCTGGATTTCATTTGAGAGGGGGTTAAAGTTTCCCAGCTCTGGCACATTCTTATTGTTAAACGGCATAAGAAACCATGTGACCCTTACATTTTAGGTAAAAAATGTGTTCAGCAAATTTATGTAAAATGTTACGCAGAACATTTTTGGAGAAATGTTAACCCTCTAACTCCTCAAGATATGGGTCTTTTTTGTCCTTCTTTTAAAAAATAGCAAAAAACACCATTAAAACAGGGTTTTAGAGGGTTAAAATGTTCCACAAAAATGTTACCCGTTAAATTTTACTATAAGTCCCTGAATACACCAAAAAGGAAAATGCAACCATAAAGTCAGAAATGAGACGCAACAAAAGAGAGCTTAGGGTTAATTACGCATTTATTAAGAATTTTGTTTTAAAGCAAATTTGGATAGCATTAATTACATTTTTTTAGCTCTAGGCAATTCCACTTCATTATCATACAATGTCCAGCATATTTCAGCGATAAGCGAATGAATGCTTTTACCTTTATCTTACGAAAATTGTTATTACTTACTGCCCTTTTATATACCTTTTATTACGTGTGAAAAAGGATAATAATTGTGGTTTTAAAAAATCTGTTTTAGAAAAAACCAATTCGAGAATGTCCATAGACCAAAAAAAAAACAGGTAAATATAAAAAAAAATTTCAATTGAAAATTAAAAGGAAAATGTTTCATTTAGAATAACAAATTTGAAAAAGCAATTAAATTTAACGTAAATCAGGGGTGGAATCGTTACATCCGTGTTCGTATCGACAATCGTACAAAAAAAAATTACGTGATACGTTAATCGTATAAACTAAATGGGATTATGACATACGATTGTAAACGGATCGTAATTTTTTTAATGAGTCACAATAGTTTTGAAATTAAAAAATTCTAGAGCTAAAGAAAGAGTATTCAGGCTGGTCAGTTTTTAAAATTTTGTTGTTTGCAAAGGTCAAAACCGATTTTTTGCCTATAGCGCTCTATTCAAGGACTGCTGCTTCAATTAACACTTCTTCACTTGCCACCAGCAGCTTTTCTTCATAAAGGCTTCCTTCATTCTGGCTTTTCAATTAAAAAAAAAAAAAAAAAAACTTTTTTCTTTGCTTGATATCTATTTTTGATCAGCCAAAATTATAAATATAAATATTTTCTTGCAAAAATATAAATTGCGAATTTCCTATTTTAAAATTATAACATCATTAACTGGTGGTACTAGTGCGTCCATACACTTGGATAGCTCATCCCATAGTCTGTTAGCATTAGATTTTAATTTGCCCAATTAGGAAGCATGTTTTTTGCCAAATTTTTGTGTTCATTCATGAATCTTAGATTTAACTTATTGTAATAATAACTTTATCATAAACTAAAATTAAATTTGTTTAATTCGCACTTTTTTTTTAGCGAATTTGTTGCATTTTTCATCTTATGAGAACTAAGTTTTGTTAACGTATGACGACAGTTCGTAAAAAATGTACGTTCATGTATACCATCCGTTAACGTATGTCATAATCCGAAAAACGTATTTTTACGATACGTGTTGTACGTTCACGGATGTAACGATTCCACCCCAGGTCAATTTGGATGTACAAAATAATGTAATTAGTAATTGTGGTTGTTAAAATTCCACAAATTTGGGAATGTCCCTAAATAAAACCAGGTACTAGAATAACAAACTGTTAAACCATTTTTACAAGTGATATTTTAAATACTTGAAAAAGCTTTAAAATATTTTCTATAAATTATTTTAGTGTTCAATCAACGGGGCCATTCCTTCCATGATTGGCAACTAGAACGATTAACGATGGTGTTAACCATATTCACCAAAGGCTTATTTTACTAACAGATTAGTAACGATAATTTCTACATACAATTTACATTTAAAACAAAAACCAAAAATATTTGTTTTCAGTTCCCGATTTGGATATAAATTATGTGAAGAATACTTAATTCTATGAAGTAGTGGTCCTACGAATTTATTATATGAGTATTCCCCCTGAATCTGTATTTTTTATAATCGTAAAATAATTGTTTTCAGCCAGAATAATGATAAAACAACACCTTATTGAGGCTATAAATACATTTTCAACTACTTCGCAAAATTATTTCTCCCCTTAAAGATTGTAAATAACAAGTATAAGTAAATCTAGTTCAGTGAAGTAATTCCAATAAAAAAGCAAATATTGGGGTGACAGAGATTTAAAAAAAAAATTGGTACTACATATATATTATTTTACATAAAAATTTCATCAGCTCTTAATGATATTTCCTTAAAGATCTTTTCAAAATCTTTAAAATGATATCCATATTGATATTTCAAAAAATTGGAAAATTTCTAAGCTCCGTACCTCGGAAGATATGGGCGAGCTCCAATTTTTTCACTTGATGTTTTTTTTTCTTATTTTTTAAAAATGCAGTTTGGTATTCCTTTGCGGTGGTTAGATCCAGGTGAACATAATGACGCTACGTGCTACGTGTGCCAAAATATTTCCATATTAAAATTGAATAGATATAGGCGAAAGAGTTTTGTATACAAAACTGTGCCATCAGCCATGCTGCCATTTCCGCATTCTGACGAACTCCCAGTACCTGTGCTACAACTTCGAAGTCCTAGTCATTATGTTGATGGAACCATCGCTGAAACAGGAACCTTTTATTGCGTTCATATGTCAACAAAAATTAATTTTTTAAATTCCCATATGGATTACTTTGAGAACCAATTGTCAATAGAATCTGATGAGCATGGTGAAAAATTTCATCAGACATGCGCACCCATTGGAGAACGCTATAAAGGTAAAAGCATTTATTCGCTTATCGCTGAAATATACTGGACATTGTATGATAACGAAGTGGAATTGCCTAGAGCTAAAAAATGTAATTAATGCTATCGAAATTTGCTTTAAAACAAAATTCTTAATAAATGCGTAATTAACCCTAAGCTCTCTTTTGTTGCGTTTCATTTCTGACTTTATGGTTGAATTTTCCTTTTTGGTGTATTCAGGGACTTATAGTAAAATTTAACGGGTAACATTTTTGTGGAACATTTTAACCCTCTAAAACCCTGTTTTAATGGTGTTTTTTGCTATTTTTTAAAAGAAGGACAAAAAAGACCCATATCTTGAGGAGTTAGAGGGTTAACATTTCTACAAAAATGTTCTCCGTAACATTTTACATAAATTTGCTGAACACATTTTTTACCTAAAATGTAAGGGTCACATGGTTTCTTATGCCGTTTAACAATAAGAATGTGCCAGAGCTGGGAAACTTTAACCCCCTCTCAAATGAAATCCAGATGTAAACTTTCAAAACGCCGATACACGTATATCTTTTTTTTGTCTCCTCTATCAGAATTTATAGCCCGGACCTTGTAATTTTTTGGTGTGTTATACAGTGTTATTGACAAAGTTGCCAGACTTAATGCATGAAACAAAAATTTCACAATTTTTTATAGTTTGTTTTTTAATTTTTTAAGCAAGATTTTCAATAAATAAAAACAGCACAAGAAAAAGTATTTAAGCATTTTTTTTAAACTTTTAAACTCAGATAAGTTATGTGGAAGCGCTGTGGAGTAATGTTAATGTTAAGAATACGAATGGCTTTATCAGTTTTTGTTTAGTTTAAAAATTTAGATTTTTCCCGCATTGCTTTGTAGATCGTGTACATTTTTGTGGTAGCTTTAAAAAACACAAGTGTGGTCTTCTCCGTAATTTGAGAATCAACTAGCTGAGAATCAGCTAGTTATTTCTCATATCGATCTTGAATCATTGATCTTGGTTTGAGGATAATGAAACACATTAAATACAATACCAGTAGAAAAACAATAAATCGTAGTCGCAAGGGACCAGTCTCTTTTTTTTCCAATTTGAAGTGTTTTTCTTTGCTTTATAGTGGTTCAGGCAAAAAAAAAATTACTGAACTTTTTAATTTATATAAGAAATTGAAATAAATAGATTTTATGTGGTCGGTAATGGATATTGTAGAAATTACACACGGAATGATAAACTTAGATATACCCTTTTTCCAATTGCGGTGAAGAGTTCAAAAGTAATTAATAAATGCTCGCACCTGAGGGTGCAGAATATATGAAAGAACAATGGTTTTTCATTATTACTCTTTCATTTATTTTTATTTTATTGCATCAAACGCAGCGGCAGAGAAATATTATCTTAAAATGTAACCGTCCCTAATTAAATTCATATATCGAATGAGAATTTCCTGTTTCTTAAAGTAAGAGAAGATCGACTTGCACAAAGTGGAAAAAACTTATAAACTTCAAAATTCTCTCTACAGTTTTCAGTTTATAAAAGACACAAAGTTCAATATAAAATTTAAACAGGAAGAACAAATTATGAATTCTTTGAGGTTTTGCGTCTCAATTGCAAATTTATTATTTTTAAAAAAATGCAATATTTTTTATAATTACAATTTCTTAACGATTTTAAAAATTCATTGTGATGTGTTTTTTCTTAGAGTTTGACGATTTAACATTTAATGTGGCAACTTTAAATGTGGATAAAATTAATTGTTAATGTGTAATAGTATGTGTATTTATTACAACATATTTTATTAGTTAGGGTGTCCAATAAATTGTAAAAATAAAGTCAAGAACAGTTTTTCATAGAAGGCTTTTTTATTCTTATTACAATAGGGTAACGATTGTAAAGATAGAAGTGGGCTTATTCGCATCAAATGCTGCATAATCAAATTTTGTTTTATGAGACGAATTTATGATGTGTTAAAATTTTTTTGTCGCAAGCAAAATTCTTTCATTTTGACATCTTTTTATTTAGGGAAAAGCAGACAGTCTATTATACTGTAATGGAGAGTGTCAGTATAAGTCAACGCTTAACCGGTGCGCCTTCAACAAAATAGCGGCACTTAACGAATAATTTTGCGAATCGATATTCAGCTGTAGGTTCCCTAACTGCAAATGCTAAAATATTTATAATAAACAGAGGTGTTACTATAAAATAAGGATAATTTTGATGGAAGGTGATCATTAGATGACGGTCACTTACATATTTAATCGACAGTGCTAAATATTGACCTTAATTTTATGTTCTTGTGTCGATTAGACTTTGTAAGCGTGGGAATACGGTTCAGAAGTAAGTAGACAGAATCAAGAGCTTTTTTAAATGATCAATTTTTATTTACGGCGTCGCTATAGCCAACAATATTCTTGGATTAATAGCAACGCTCTTGCTTACTGCTTCAAAATTATCATTTGAATTGTTAGTGTAGTGTTAAGAATTCCCAACTCAGCCAATTCTCTTAAGGGCAGGATAGTGTGAAACGGATAGTGTGGATTAAAAACAGTATGTGTGTGACAGACTTTTTTACAGATCTGTACGAATTTTTAATCTTTTGAGATAATTCAGAAAATAGTTTTCTATTTTAAAGCCATATGTTTTTAACATCTGTTTTTGTATAATAGTGAGGCACCTACGGCGCCATTTTGTAACGATTTTTAAAGTAGGACAGAAATCTATGATAGTGAATCCTTGCCTTTAAAATTTATCGCCAATATAAAAACAAGACTCCCGTGTAGCTGTCAAAATTTTTTTTATTAAATATATATTTTTTAAATATCAAACGTCGGCAAAACTTTTATCTTGCGTAAATTTATGGGACACCCTATGATTATAAATTTGTTTTTTTATTTCTGTTTTTTTATTTTAATGTTTATAATAAAACTTACACATACTTAATCACCTCATTATTTTCACACGCATTTGTTTACAAGCATCATCAGCATTAACACCAACAACAACAATAACAACAACACAATTTGTTTGTTTATACAAATAATGGACATTTATTAAGCAATTAAAAAACAAATTAACAACAATAAAAATTATTTTTAAACCAACAATAGAAGTGTGTGAGAGTGAGAGAGAAAAAGATCAGAAATTGAATTTTAGGACAAGTATTTAAGGGAGAAACTGTAAAGGCCGTGTCAGATAAAACTTTGTCGTTTTGCGTGACGTTTCAAACTTTGAGAAAAAAGCGTAAAACTCAAGAGGTATGTCACAATAAAAACTTTAACAGCTCTTAATTATTGTTTGTTTACGTAAAAAGTGGATAGTAGTTTTTATTGTCTCTATAAGTTTTTCTTCCATAATTTTCTAAAAAAAAATAATAAAGGAATAATAGTTATCTTTTACATTCCATTGAGCCAAAATAATATACAAATGTATAGCAGCTGGTTGTCAAAGCTCGCTAAAAGATGAATGTTGCCCAACTTTGCGCTTTGCTTTGCGTTAAAAGTGCTTTATGTGACATATTTCATATAAGTTCCTGCATTTTATCTTAGATGTCAAAGCGAATTTGCAACGCAGCGCAAAGCAAAAGTTTTATCTGACACGGCCTTAACAAATAATGTTTCATTGGAGAATGCAGTAAAAAATGTTTGCTATGCAGTTTGTCTATAAACTTATGTTAAATTCATGGGAACATTAAAATATTTTTTTCAGATATTTTAGATATTTATAAAATATTTATATTGAAATTTTGTTTCCACTGAGCAAAAATACAGAACAAGCAATTTTGCTCTTATTTGGGTGTGTAAGACGGTAAAGGAATACTGCAGGGTCCTTTGGTTTAACATGATAAATTAATCTAGATAAGCAGGTAAGGTCCCTATATTGAAACTTTTGCAACTTTAAGATACTTTGATTGAAAGTAATTGAATATATTTGTTCCACCAGTAAATAAAATACTGCTGCCAGCTAGTGACGACGGACTTCACCAAAAGGTATGACAACAAAAATATAATATTCTTCACTAAATTGCGTTAGTCATATACATATGTATATACAAAGTATATCTGTGCCATCCTATTGAGAAACAAATAAAAAAATTTTTCAGAGAGTTCAAAATCGGTATTTTTTTTTTTTTTTTTTTTTGTTAAAAATACCAGCTGCTAGATTTTTTACTTCACTATGGGTTTTTGGGGAAAACCGTTGCTAAAAGCTATCGGTCCCTTGTCGAAAGTGGTTTAGTAGCTTTGAAAGTAGTGCTTTTTAAGTGCCTAATAGGAATTCTCCCAAGTAACTGGAAGTGTTTGAAACTGAAGCGCTGAAGGTTCAGTTCGCTGAAGACTCATGAAAAAAATAAGAAGTGCTTATAGAATCCCTGGAAGAACATCAATTAAAAGTTTTAAGAAAACACTTGTGATCATCTAAAAACAATGAAATTGGATATGTGTCATACAAACTGAATCCTAGGGAAACTGAAATGAAATTTTGCATGAATAAAGTGTAAACCAGCACGTCATAAAACGAAGCTTTTTCTGTATCTAAAGCGCAATAAATCATTAGTGACGTTTGGGCAACTAGCATTCTTTGCGACAAAGTTTTTTATATTGTGGGGGAATAGCACAGTAAAATGATCTGTTAATACCAGGTAAAACATTCAAGAGAGAAAAAACGGGCGAAGTATGCGGGCAGAACCGAGACCATAATTATCTATCGAGGCACTGTTCGCACCTTATGTTCTGTAAGCAGTTAAAAACTGGGAGGAAAATAGTAGATGGAAAGAGGTGCTGTACTCACGGTACAACGCAAACATTGCTCCTTGAGACAACTTATTGTTTCATTCGACGCAGATCAACTTGGAATAATCTTTACTTCAGAACAAGTTATCAAAAATGGTTTTGATTCGTTTATAACCTCAAAAGATGACAAGTTGTTTTGGAACGGAATAATAAATTGCCAGAAAGATAAACCAAAATTGTAGCTTTAAGTTGGCAATACATGAAGGGAAGAATAGTTCTATATAAAGTTAATACTAATTATCATACATTTTGAGAGCTGCAATGTAACACTATTTAAATTTGTAAAATGCTTCTGTAAGGCTAACCTGCATTTTTGAATAAAGTCTTCCTGTTATAGGACCGCGGAGCAGGTACTCTTCATACAGTTTACAAATTTGATATAAAATATAAATATAATATATATAAACTATTTCTTGATTTTAAATGAACCTAAATTTTATTAAACAACATGAATCATTGTTTATCATTAATGTTGTTTGTGAAGGCAGTTTAACGGCCTAATTAAAATTTATTTTTATATTTGTGATAACTACACTGCAGCTGACTCGAATACGGTAGCTTAGGAGAGTAAAATGAGAGAAATATAGATTTTTCGCCTTATTTATTTATTAAGGATAACAAATAACAAATTTTAATTTAAATTTGGATTTCTTTATATTTTAAATTTTTATGAATTGAAAAATATTTTTTTTGTAAAAAATTTCAAGTTGTTCCACCAAATTTAAGTCGCCGCCTTAAAATAAAGGTCATCAGCAGTAGAAATTAAAGCTAACGAAATATCAAAGATGTCCTATCTAATGAACAAGATGTCTTATTTTATGAATTTTATAATCTAAGAATATGAGTCTTCTTTCTGCCTATAAATTGCAATTTTTAATATTTCTCAAATATGTTGGGCTCATTTGAGTGAATTTATCATGATCTTTATCCCGATAATTAAAGGGATCAGTCATTTGTGTCTTGATTTTTTATATTATTTGACACAATGTTTTTGATTTTTTGTGTTATGTAGCAACCATGTCTTATTATAATCCCAAGATTAATAAAAGATTTGTGATCGTGAACTATGTAACTTTAAGGATTGCCCACGAAATATTCTGCAGAAGGCAGTAATTTTAAAGAACATTTTGTTTACTGATAAGAATTGTTTTTGCAATAATTTTATTTTCTTTAATATTTATTTAAAAAAAGAGATAAGACCTCAAGAGTTTGACTGAGGGCTTGTTTTTAGTTAGATATTTTACACAAAAAAAAAAAAAAAAAACAAAAACTGAAATTTTTTCCAGGAATATGAGCCTAAAGACGCAATATTAATGTGCATAAGATAACTTAAGCAAACTTAAGCAACTGTGCAAATATATTAAATTATTTGTGGCAATTTATAATGTACTTAAGAAAACTTTTCCTCATATTTCTTCAACTGTCATTTCTTCTTCTTCAAAACTGATCGCACCTTCCTTACGGAAACAGCTGATTGGCCTTTGTGATATAGACCCATATATACGCCACGATACAGTCTATAAAATAGCTTCGATTTTGGGTATTCAAAAACCGGGGAAAAACCGAAAAGTACAAATACCCCGGAAAGAGATATTTTTAATTAAAAATAAAATATTGGCAACTAGTAGAAATAAAACAATTTTCTATTTGGAAAATATTTATAAAAAAAGCGTTTTTACTGGTCGTAAACAATTCTGATTTTTCCCATGGAAACTTAATACTCTCGCCCTAAATGTTGATACATTATGAAATTAGAGACCTAGACGAACAAAACTTGCAACCGATGCAACAATTTCGTTAAGCCAGCAATGCTTTTTTGTGCCCGCTTCCGGCTCGGCGGAATTTTTTCACGGTTGGCAAATTCTGAGGTCAGATGCTTAATTTTTTTTATTAAATTTTTTCTTAAAATATGAACAAAAAATGTATGCAAATATGTACGTGACTGTTATTATAAAATATAGTTATGAAAATAACATCTGGCAACTCCTGTTGTTGTTGTACGCGTGTGTGTGGTAAAAAACAAAGTTGAATAAGTTACTTATATTAATTGTGTTTGCATAGATTAATACGACAATTATCTAACAAATGTTGAGCAACCTCGATGGTTGCATTGGTAGAGATGCGTGCTTTAAAACAGAAGGTTATGAGTTCGAGCCCATCATCGGACATGCGTGCGAGCACAGTAGTAGAATGCAATTAAAAATTGAAAGCAGTAGTTTAAATCTCCCGGAAAGAAAATGACAATTATTGTGTGAAGCCCATGGCATGATAATAAAATGAAGACGTCTAATTTAATGTTAGTGGAGCAGTGATAATTGTCAAGGCGAACCTTATATTAAAGAGAAAGAACGCTAGCGGTTAGCGCTAGATTGTAACAGCATAACAACAGTGTACGGCAGATGTGTGGATAAAAGGGGCTTGTATGGAATGGAGTGGTCTGTGCAGGTTTAAGGTGACTAAACAAGGCATCAAGTAGTTCATGTCTCGCCGAAAAACAGTCGTGTAGCGTGGACGGCTGCGTTTGTAATAATGTGCCACTATTTGTAATCTAAAAAAAACGTAACAATATGTTCTTTAAATACCTCTTTGGTCTTAAATTTAGTTTTTTAATAAAGAAATTATTGTTTGTAAAAGAACGTATAAAACTTAAACGTGCAACTGTGACAAGTTAGTTACTAAGTATATGTAAGTACATTGTAGTCACCTAAAATTCTTTAATGGGTTACCAAAGCATTTGAAAGGCTTATCGTTGGGTTTTTAACACAACCTTTAGTTAGCTAATAGACATTATAGTTGGGCCTTAAAACATACATTTGAAGAAGTCGATTAATACAATTTGAAAATTTCGTTTACCATCCCTGTTGTATATTATCTTTACAAGCGCAAAAAACTTATAGTTTAGTGATAACCTTTGGTGTTGAACTTTTCCATAATAAATAATATTTTTAGCAGCATAATTCTCAGATTAAAAGTTTTTAGTTATAGATTTTAAAATTGAAAAAAGTTTTTAATAAAACAAATAATTTCATTTACAAATTAAAAAAAAAATAATAATAATAAGAAAACTTACCATAAGGAGGATGTGCATGTTGTTTAACATCTGTAGACATTCTGGAATCCATAGATTCATCCATATTGTTGTTGTTGTTATTATTATTGTTATTATTATCAATTGCATCATCATTACCTACAACATCATCATTATCATCTGCTGCTGATTCGTTATTATCTATCGTATGATAATTATTATCATTTGCATTGGTGTCTTCTTCATCATCGGCATATTGAGTTTCAGAACTTTGATATTTTGTAAGAGCCATTGATAGTTTATTGTAACTATTGTATAAATTATGTTTGTTGTACATGTTGTTATTGTTATAATTTAAATAATATTGTTTATTAAAACGTTTCCAATGTTGTGATTCATTTTGTTTATGACTGTTGGGTTTATTATTTTTGTCGGCGCTGCTACTGCGACGGCTTAAAAATAATTGTTGCTGTTTCAAGTGTTGTTGCTCTTGATTTACACTTATTGTTTTGCTACTACTACTACTACTACTGCTACTGCTACTGGCACTACTACTGCCAATCTCGCTATCATCATTATAATTGTATTCATCGCTATCAATATGGCGAACGGATGTCACCAAAGGCATTAATGACATCAACAATAATATCAGGCCAACTAAAAGCAATGGAAGATTACTTAGCAACGATGACAACTTGATGGTTGTTTTTAAGTGTTGTTTCTGCATTTTTGTTTTACTTTTTATTATTTTTTTTACATTAATTTTCCAATGGAGGGGCTACAAGTGTTGTTGTTGTTGTTATTATTCAAAGTAATTTTTATTTTGCTTTCTTACATTAATTATTTTACTGATAATTTGTTAATTGTTTCTAGCTGAATTTTAAACATTTGTGCAAGTGATAAAAATTGCTGTCTTAATTTAGCGTTTACATTTGCTTTCGTTTTAAAATAAAAAAAGTAAAAAATATTTTTTCAATTACATTCCTTATTTCCTTTCTCGTTTTTTTTTTGGCTGGCTTGCAATTTATCACTTGTATTTTCAATTGTTTTTTCTCCATATATTTTCTCTCTTTCCCTCTTGTAAATAAATTTCATTGTTCCTAATTCCAGCCTGAGTTTTTAATTAATTTTTATTATTTTTAATTGTCTCATTCATAATTTTGAATTTTTTTATTCGCTGTTTTATGGCACTGTTTTTTGTCTCAGTTTTTTTTGGTCCATTAATTATTCTTAAATGTTTGTGGGCTGTTGTTTAATTTATTAATTAAGTTCATATTTGTTAAGGCTGCAAAGAAACAGAAAAAAATATATTTTTTTGAAATTATGAATAAATTAACGACCAAATTTCTTAAAAATAATTAAAAATATGCTCTCAAAAAATAAGAAAAAAATCATGCGAAATTGTTTTTGATTTACAAGACAGTCGATTTTGTAAAATTAAGCTAAATTAACCTTTAGTGTATAGTAAGGTTAGAGTTAGAAATTATATGCAGCCTTCGAAATGAACCGATAGTCACATCAGTGCAGCCACAAAGTAAATGCTTAAAAGTGTTCTCAACTTATGCGTCGAACTTGTGTAGATTTATCTTAACGTGGCTTATTGCAAATCAGCCATTCTCCAACAGAAATTTCTTCACTTTTATCTTCCACTTCGCTGAAGGGTTACAGCCCCCTAAACAAAATTTCTCTACTTAAGCTAAAGACGTCCGGTCAATTCTTCTATAAGAACTTTAAAGTTACTCTTATAGAGTGACAGTAGCCTTTAAGAGGTTTAACGAAATAGCTAAATCACACGTATTGCTAAGTCTGAGCCCAGGAGTTTTGTTCTGAATTGCGATGCGAAAGTCAATGCTATGCGAAAATAAATTAATGCGGACAATTGCTATTCTGTATTGCGATATTCGCAAAGTTCTTTTTTTATAACATTTCAAATGCGAAAAGGTGGTAAGTCGGTATTCTAAATAACGAAAATAAATGTCCAATTCGTAAAATTTATTCGACAACAAAATAGCATTCGTTAGGTACAAACATGTAAATAAAAGATAAAATTTTATTTATTTATTCATCATATATATATTTTTTAATTCAGAGAAGCAAGCAATAAGACCACCAAACCACGTCAATTTAAAAAAAAAGATAGAATTTATGAATAAGCACAGCCAATTGGCAAGAGGCCTTTTGAAAACATCAAATGCAAGTCAGTCGGCAAGTACTTTTTGGCAAACGTTAACTGAAGAACTAAATATCAATGGATCATCTATTAGAGAAGCTACAGGATGGAAAAAATAATCAAAAATAATTGACTTCAACTATAATTTTAATAGGTTTAGGCCGATTTTAAAGTACACATCAAACAGAAGCTTAGACGAAATAAAACTGACATTGGCGGTAGCCTATCAATATACAATTCACGGTCTCCCATAGAGAAGAGAGTGATGAAATTGCTAAACTTGACGGATAACGTAAATATATTACCGGGCGCACTTTCCTTTGGGACAAAAATTGCTTCTAAGCAAATTTCTCTGTATCCTCTTATCGTCGTTGAACCACAGTGCCACAGAATCCATTTTTATTACAAACACAAGCTATTTATCTATTTTCAATTTGACGCTTGTTGATACTGATGTTTATTTCAGCAGCGTTGCCACGATTTTGAATAAATTGCGAATGTCATTGCGAAAGTTTAACAGAATACCAATTATCTTTCCTATTGAATTTCATTTACGCATCGCATTGATTTTCGCATCGCAATTCAGAATAAGCCTCCAGTTGAAGGTCTCGAAGGACGAGAAAACGTAGGCTTGACCCTGGACACAATCTTCATTCTATTATCTCTCGTGTAGTATATGGAATTGTTAACACGGTTTTAAGCCCATGAATTTGTCCTACGTCCTCTTGTTGGCTAGACTCTCTCAGCCTATTTTCAAAGTATTTTGTCATTAAAATTTCATTCAGAGATGCCACACAGACTATGAGTACCTCGCCCAATGCCAATTATTAGATGATTAGCTATAGAAATTTTAAAACTTCCTGTAGGGTCATGGAACTTGTGAGATGAGCATTCTTGACTTTCATCGGTGAAATAACATTGAAATTCATTTTCCAATTTTAAAGAAACTTAATCGATACGATAAACGTTGCGAGTCTCGTCGACAAGAAAAAAACAATACTTCGCCTCTTGGTTGATTATCTGCGGCGTGTTAAATAATACTTGAATTCCGCCAAGATAAGTTCTTCGTCTTAAACTACACACTCCAATTAGACAAATGACCGGCTAACTACAATTCTCCTGCGAGAAATATGCTTTCGTACTCGTACCTTCCTAAATATGACTTATGATTTACGACTTAGTTATGGAGAAAGGCCTCTGCTTCAGCGATTCAAAATATGATGTTTTATTTATCATGACCTAAATGAGAATTATAATTAGCTACTGTAGATATGTTATTATTAATAACATATGAGAAATATAAGTTGTAACGTTTCCTAACAAAAAAAAAAAATATATATATCATATAAGAAAATGTTTTCTTTATATGAAAAATGAGGCTTACAGATTTGTCCCGTTTTTTAAACAGGGTGCTCCCATACAACATACATGTTGTTTTATGATTTGTGTTTTGTGAATCGTAAAGAGCACCACTTTAAAATTTAAATCATTATAGCTCCTAATGACAAAAAGTTTTACAAAAATAAATCTAAAAAAGAAAGGGTTTCCCCATAAATGGACTTATAGGGGTTTATCTTTTGAACCGTTACAGACAACGGCTTGAACATTGGACAGAATGTCGGTAGCTATGGCCGTTATAGTAACAGCTGATAATATTTAAAATTATAAATTAAAGGGTGCACCAATAGTTCATATAATTTGATGTATATGGCCATACTTTTGAACAGTTGTAGACAGACGGTTGAAATTTATTGCTAACTCCGCTGTAACAAGTATTAAATTTTAATTTGGAAATTAATCGGTGCCCCAATAGTTGAAATTACTTGACGAATGTGGGCAAAATTTCAAACCATTATAAACAGACAGCGGAAACTTACAAGGGAGATGTATTGCTAAGTCCAATTAACCAACAAGTTTATAATTAGATTTAAAAAATTAAAGGGTGTTTCAAAAATTAACGTAATTTGACCTATATGGACGTATCTTTTGAACTGTTATACACAAACAGTTGAAAATTAGAGAAAATATTCACTAGTTTGTTTGGTATAATAAAAAGTATAAATATTTAAAATTATAAACTAAAGGGTGTTATAATAGTTGAAGTATATGGTCAGACAGACGGTTGAAATTAACAAAGAACCTGATTGCTAAGTCTACTACAAAAGCAAGTATAAAATTTTAATTTGTTGATGTAATTTGAACAGTTGTAGACAGACTGTTAAAATTAACAAGGAGCTGTAGTGCCAAGTCCGCTCTAACAAGTATAAAGATTGAGGATGGAAAATAAGGGTGTCCCAATAGTTTATGTAATTGGTAAGTGTGGCCATACGTTTTTTCCCTGATTTATTGGTCTTAAAGTACGATCACTTTGAGCGCATTTTTTCATACAAATGCGTGACCACTAATTTAGTTAAATCGCTAATGGTTTACTAAACTTTTGGTACAATTTTCCTGAGTACTCATAAATTGAACTTTTACAGAGAAAACTTTATCTTGAGCTGTGTATTTCATTAGTGGTCACGCATTCTTAAGTACAGTCTACGTCTAGTTTAGATATCCTATCTTGAATTTCTTTTCAAATTACTTAAAAAGTTATAACGAAGGCGCCATTAGAATGTGACTCACCATGGCTATGATGGTAGGTCTTGACTTGCTTAAGTCCTTATGAATAGTGTTGTCAGATTAGGAGATTTATTCCTAATCTGAGTAGGGATTTTTGGGGAATTATGGGGATAAAATTTATTTAATTGGGGATACGGCTCAACAAAAATTGGAAACCGTGCTTATGAAATCCATAGCATATTTTCAGGCTTTACAAGAAATATCAAGGAATGATCTATAAACTTTTAAGCAGAAAATTTTACCATTATTATATGCGCAATAATAAAAATTTTTAATAATTCTTTGCTTTAATTAATAAGTGCGGATTTTCTTAAATAAATCTTATGTTTGATCTGTTTCTGGTCTATATCTAATCTATGTGTAGTCTACGTCAAGGCTTGTCTTAGGTGTGTTTAGTTTATGTTTAATAAATGTCTAGCATATATTTAGTTAATGTATATTGTAGTGTGAGAAAAGTCTGTGTCTTGGCTTTGTATAGTGAATATCTATGTCAGATCTATGAGTAGTCTTTCATAAGTCTACTACATGTCTAGTTTATGCCTTGACAATAACTAGCCTATGTGAAGTTTACTCTTAGTTACGTCTAGTTTAAGTTTAGTTTGAAAATAATCTATAATTATTTCATGTGTTTAGTTCTTCTCTAGTTTGAGATTTGCTTGTGTCTTTTCAAGACTTTATTATTTTCCTGGTAAAAATAATGCTATTTTTCTTAAATCATTTTCCTGTCGGCTTTTTGTAGCTTTGTGTATAAAATTCTTTAGCTCTACTTTCTTAAGCTGTCGCATTATTTCTTTTATCTTAAGAGTGCTTTAAAGGACATTTTTTACTTTTATCTTTTAGTTTCCCTAGCAATTACAATTTTTTTCAACATCTAAGAAGTTTTAAACAGTTGCGCTATTTGTTTTTTGGCCTGTTCGTTTGTTTATTTGTTTTAATGTAATGCTCCTTTATAATTTTTCTTTAGAAGGATTTGTAGATGTATCTCTCCATCTTTTGATTTCTTTCCATTATTTTTTTTGGCTTTATGAAACAGCAACAAAATCAATAATTAAACATTTTCCACATCAAAGCTAAACTGTAGATTTAAGACAAACCAACTGAGGCGAATAGGAAATGAAAATGTTAATAGAAAAAGAAGAAAACAAGATATTAGCATATTCCTCCTAAGCTTCTCATATTTTTCGCTTCTTACAAATCGTTAATTCTCTTTTGCAAAAAGTAACAGATGAAAGAAAATTTCCATAAACGGTGAAACATCAAATGAAAGTTTTATACCCCGCAACATTAATTGAAACCAATTGACCTGCACTTAAACAAAGTTCAAAACTTTTCAAAGAATAAACAACATTTTGCTCTATTTTTTATTTTGCATTATTCTCCAGTTCTGCTTGAATTGTTTCTTTTTTTTCTCCTTTATACTTTTATATTTTTTTATAGTATTAAGATTTTTTGTTTTTGACAATATTTTGAGAGAATAAAGTTTTTTTTTATGCTAAAGAATAATTTGAGGCAATTCTTTGTTAAAACAAGTGACAAGACACGAAATTAAATGAAACTAGAAATTAAAATGACAAACTAAGAGAAACAAGTCAATGAAAATTTACATACAGAAGTTGAAGTTTTTTTAGATCTTTTGTAATTTTTTTCATTTTTATTTGAAAAAAGTCAAGCGAAACTATGATGTTAATGACGATGATGATGATGATGATGTGAATAAATTTCTATATAGTTTGTGGAAAAATCAACATCAAAGAGAATTTTAAAAAAATACACAAAAAAAAGAACAAAACAAATACAGTTTTATATGTTCAAAAATGGTTGTGAAAATTTATATTAAATGGTACAACCACCCTGGTAGGAAAGAAAATTTATGAACAATGTTTCTAGTTGGCGTTGTTTATCAGTTTAAAAAGTAGCAAAAAATGAAAAAAACAAAAAAAAAAAATAACTGATAACCGGTTAAAAAACTATCCGAATAATCGGTTAACCGATTAAATTTTAGAATAAAGGTGGTAAAATCTTACGTTTGACACTAATAAAGTAATAATCACACAATGTGGTCAGATTAATGACAACTGCAAGACACTGATCACACTAGAAAGCCCATTATTTGGCCAAAACTAGTCTTCTTTTGTTCTAGACTATTAGCACTTTATAAATGTATTTGTTTATTGTAAAAGTTTTTAAGAAATTAAATCTTTAAAGTTAAAAAAATTAATTGATAACCGGTTAAAAAATTATCCGAATAATTGGTTAACCGATTAAATTTTTTTGAATCTTGCGTTTGACACTAATGAGGTAATAATCACACAACGTAGCCAGGTTATTGGCACCTACATGACACTATATAGACGAGATCACCATTATCTGCAAAAACTAGTTATTTTTCGTTACAGTCTATCAACATTTTATAAAAGCGTTTGATTTTACTAAAAGTTTTAAGAAATTAAGTCTTTAAAATTAAAAAGAAACTAACATATAACAAGTTAAAAAATGATCCGAATAATCGGTTAACCGATTAAATTTTTAGATAAAGCGGTAAAATCTTTCTTTTTACAGTAATGAGGTAATAATTACACAATGTGGTCAAGTTAGTGGCAACTACAAGACGCTAATCAAACTAGGAACCCAAATATCTGGCAAAACTAGTTTTCTTTCGTTCCAGTCTATCAGCACTTTATAAATGTGTTTGATTTTTCTAAAATTTTTGAAGAAATTAAATCTATAAAATAAAAAAATAACTGATAATCGGCAAAAAATTATTCGAATAATCGGTTAACCGATTAATTTTTAAATAAAGGCTGTAGAATCTTACGTTTGCTACTAATAAAGTAATTATCACACAATTGCAACTAAAGGGCACATGAAGTTTTTCAGCATGTTAACATTATTTAAAGGGTGTTGCATAAATGTATTTTGTATTGAAATATAAAGAATATAGGGAAAGTGTTTCAGTTTAATTTCTAAAGGAAATCACTTTAAGGCAGCAAGTCCATATAGTTGCTTGGTAAAGGGGGTACCTAAGCGCACTGATTAGGACCACCTGTAGACTCATATTAAATGCAAATGTCATGTGTGAGGGTCCAAATCCTTGGACAAATGTTCTAGAAGTAATAGCAGGCAATGTGGAATCAATGCAGTTGAAGGGCTAGTGATAGCACGAGTCTTAATGAAAGTAAAGTAGTCAGTCGTAAAGTATCAATCGGGCACCAAAAAATATTCAGAATAGAAGAGATAAAAAAGTCAACTGTAATGTAGGGTATCCGCTTCGGTATCGTTTTCTCTTTTATTTTAGTAAGGCAATATTGTATCTGCTCCCACTATTTAAAGACTGTTGTGAAATTTATAAAAAGAAATCTTTTTATGTTAAGCAACGTTCTTTAAAGGATCACTGAGACGAAAAAGCGGGCAACTTGAAAAATCTCATGCAATAAATAATTTTGTTTATAATCAGTGCAGCAAACGTTTACATCAGTTTCAACTGAGGGTGCATTTACTTGAACGTTAAATACTATGTAAAAGTGTAATTAGCGTATGGCCTGGGTTCATATCCCAACCTGTGACTATTAAAATAAAAGATTTCTCTAAAAGATTGAGTACGTTCATAAAATACTTTTTTGATTTACATAAGTAATAGAGGGTCAAAAATTTATGAATGACAACCCATGCCCATTTGCATAGGTCGATTCTTTTGGCAAAGTTTTCGATGGCATTTTGGCATAATTGTGGCTCTATTGTATACTTTATTTGAAAAAACTATATTTAAATTAATTATGAAACAAACTTTACCTCGTCAAACTTGCCATGTGATGGTTGTAGTTAGACTAAATGACTGTGACTGTCGCCTTATTGACAAATATTAATTTTTTTAATTGCTTTCTCTAACACCCACGATTTTTTCAGTTGAGTGATGTTCTGATACAGTCGGTTCAAAATTTTCGTTTAACTGGCTTTTTTTCACACGTAGTATGATCATTATACTGACTGAAAACAGTTTAGAGAATTATGATTTTCTCCGATTTTCCAGGTTGGTAATGGATTTTATTTGTTATTGTACGTCTTTCGATTGAAATTGTATACATTTGCGGAAATTGTACAGTTTCTTTGTAACACCTTCTAAAAGAAAAATCATGCCCATATTATTTATTACAGCGTTCACCTTCGTTTATATTATCCAGTTGCATTATATCTTTGATTAAGTAAATAAAACGGCTCTAGCTTAAAAACTGTAATAGGCCTTCTTAACAGACATACGACGGCGGCAACACTGCCCATTAAAAGTCCACTTCTGCACCTGCCATCCCCATGCTAATCCTTTTCAAAGAATGTAACACAAAGTCATACTCATATTTTGCGTTAATTTTAGATCACCCTGTACATATTTAAAATAAATTAAAAACAACCCCGACCTTAAATAAATATTTATTTCTTGAAACATTTTTAATCAAAATTACACTAATATTAATAAAATATTTTCCGATTATTCGATTAATCGATTAAATTATAACTATAAGGACATAACGATTTCTTTTCGCTGAGCTAAGTATGAGCGAAAGTAGAAAAGTTTAAAATTCTTTAAAAACAACCTTTAACGATATATTGTTATCGAGTATGCGATTATTCGAATAAAAAATTTTTCACAAATTTTTTAATTTACGTACAACAATTTAAATATATTAAACGGTTATTATACCGACGAAGCAAAATTCAACTAAAATAATAAAAAAAGTTATATTTATTTATTATTCGATTAATTGTCTAACTGATACTGTCTAATTTATAGTTGTATGTTAGCAATGATGACTAGCGTTTTCTTTTAAATTTTAAAATCAAGTCCATTTGCAAAATAGTTAAATGCTCAATTTTAACAATATCTTACCGCAATTGTTTATTCGGGTTAGCGAATAATTACATCACAAGTAATTATCTAAAGCTCCATCTAGATTTAGGGAATTTTTTTAAGATAACAGATTTAATTTAAAAATAAAAATCAAGTTTAAAATGTTGCTAACACGTATACGAGATTGCAAGATTAATCGGTTAATCAGATAAAAGTATGTTTTTACAACTTTTAAAAATTAATTTGAAAAAGCAAAAATTAAACATCAATTGACTTTAAGAATAAATTTTCTAAAATATTTAAACACGTCCTTGTAAAAAATATCATGCTAGTTTTTCACTTTTCCCTTTTCTCTCATTATACATTTTTCCCCTTTTGATTGAAAAAAAAAAAATCGGGGAAAAAAGTAGGTTAATAAACAAAATAACCCTTCAAATTACGATGATGCCACTTTTTTATTATTTGGTTCCCACGGAATTCATAATTGAAGGAATCTATTCTCGAGAAAAATTTTTTCTGTGGGAAAGAACTTTCGTGAGAATATTCATGATGGGCTGTTTGACTTCTTTCTACTAATATTTTTCACACATTTTTTAAAATTATATTTTAACATCTAAACCCTTTTTATATAATTTTTATTTAAAATTCTATTTGTTCTTAACTAAAACAGCAGTATTTTTATGTAACCAAATTCAATTAAAGTTCAATTCAGTTGTGTTCAACAAAGTCCTTTTTGCTTAACAATTTTGAAATTCTAAAATTATTTTGATCCGTGTTTAGTATGACCAACTGCCAAAGGGTTTTCCTAACGGGTTTAAGGGCCACAGTATACGTACATAACTATTCATACAAAGAAACGTATGTAGTTTTTCACCAACAACAACAACAAAAAGTAAAACCTAAAAAAAAACTGTGAAAAAGGATTTTTTTTCGTTTTGCTTTGATGTTGTTGCATGTACTTTAATTGCTGTTTTAAAAGCATATTCCCTGCTTTTGTACTCACTCTCGTATGTAAAAGCAAAACAACTAAATAGTTACTAAGAGGCCTTTCAGCAGCAGCAATAACAACAATAAAAACATTAAGAAAAAGGACGAGTATGAGGAACAAGAACGAGGTAGGGCAAATACTAAACAAAGAGTGGGTGCCAAAGAGAATAAATTGAATTTGCGTGTTAGTGTGTATCTCTCATCTGTGTGTATGTGTGTGTGAATGTAAAGAGTAGCAAACGTTTGAAGTTTTCGTTGGGGATGCTGTAGGGAGCTTTTAAAACAGAAAGTGTGGGTTTATATTGAGAAAAGAGTAGTGATGGTAGTTGCTTTTTTTTTTATCAAAAAGGATTTTAGTTTTTCTGGTTTGGTTTCGTTTTGTTTGATTTTGTATGTTTTCAGTTTAACATTGGTTTGATTGTTGGCATCCTTTAAAAATTAAGGAAAAAGATCAAGAAAATTCGGTGTATATTTTTTTGGAAAATAAAAGCATTTTTTTTTAAGTAAATGCAAATTTTTAATAAGGATGGATAGTTGGTTTAGGAATAGAAAAAAAAATCGCTCTTAAAAATTCTAGTGGGGTTAAATAATTTGATTTTGGCAGCTTATTCAATCAACACAGCAAGGGAAACCCATATCCTTAAAAAGTTCATACAATATCTCCTTTAAGTGGTACGTTACCCTCTTAATTTACAGCAAAAAGCCAATCGGATTTATTTTATTTAATTTTGGTAAAGAAGATTAGATTGTCTTTGATTTTTAGTGCTGACCCTGGAGTTAATGTCGACGTCGTTGACGGCGTCAAATGTCAAAAAAAAAGTTGAATCGTATGAAATTGTATGAGAGCAGTTAATCTCAACGCGTTGCAACGCCGTAAAAGTTCAATCTGTTTCAACTTTTTCGGCGTTGAAACGCCGTCAACGACGTCGACATTAACTCCAGGGTGAGGGTGTTGACGTCGAAGGACTCCTACCCGTTGCAGCTTTTTGAAATTGCTATTGTTTCGCTAATGTCAATTTCGCTTGTTACCAAAGCTATAAAGTACTGCTTATAAGTATAGCGCACTTAAAAAAATATTTGTTTGTCAGTTCGTTAATTTTATGCACTTAGATAATAAAAAATAACAGAGATTTTTTAATAAAACATATCTTAAAGTTACGTGTTATAATTATAGCGGACTCTCTTTGAATAACTATCTCGTATAACGGGAATTTTTGTTACAGAATTAACACATTTAAAAAAATATTAATTGTTTGCTAGGCACGTGTTGTAGTTAGTTCGTTGACATTGCGGTCAAAATTTTTATACGTAAGAGAGTCACTTTAGTACAAAAACGTTTCATTATAACTTTACTTTTTGGGAGACTATTCCATACAGAAATATCACGTAGCCTTTGCGTTTCTCGAAAATGTGTGTATAATGTAGATAAAAAGGTTTCTGATAATAAACCTCTTATAAAAAAGTGGGTAAACGACGATTAAAATGCACAACACATGCACAAGATCTGTATTTGAAACAAATATGTAAACGAAATCGAACAGCTAGTAGTCGTAAACTTGCTTTGGAATGTTCATCTACGATCGGGAAGTCAATAAGCGCCAGTACAGCCCACCAATCGGGAAGGCAATAAGCGTCAGTACAACCCACCGTAGACTTGTTAGTTTCGGCCTCAAAAGATGTACACGAAAACGGCGTCCATATCGAAACAAGCTTCAGGTAAACTAGTAAGAGTGGTATATTCGGCTATGCTGAAACTTATATACACTTCACCATCTAGGTAAATCTAGTTTAGTGAAGTAACTCCAATCAAAAAAACAGACAAAGAATTAAAAAATAAGAAAAAAAAAATAAGTACTACATCTTAATGATTTTATATAAAAATGTCATCGGCTTTTAAAGGGTTAAGCAGTTTTAAAAAATTTTAGTATTTCCTTAAAGATCTCTTCAAAAGCTTTAAAATGATACACATATTGATTTTTTAAAAAATTTGAAAATTTCAGAGCTCCATAACTCGGAAAATATGGGTGAGAGCCAATATTTTAACTGCTTGTTTTTTTTCTTATTTTTTTATTCTCTACCGCCCTATATATTTATTTTTTTGATCGGAGTTACTTAATTATTCTAAATGATATAAAAAATTAGAGGTGTTTTGTCTGCTGCCTCAAAGGACATGTACCGATCATGCTGATTTCTAATAGCACCTCTTTCGACACTATATCTGATACATTGACATATTTTTTTTAAATCATGTTTGCCTTGGCACACGGACGGACAGATGGACATGGCTCAATCGACTTCGCTATGCATAAGAAGTCAGAATTTATATACTTTATCGGGTCGGAAATGGATATTATAGAAATTACACACGGAATGGCAAACTTTTTCACTTTCCTTTTTGTGGTGATGGGTATAAAAGGTTAAAGAAATATGTAAATTGGACTGAATTGGATTGGTAATTTTTAGCGACAAGTCGCACTTTGAGTTGATTAATCTCAAAAATCGATTATTTTTGCGCCGTACAAAGCTTGAAAATAATCAACCATTTTTTTCGCGCCTCGAGCATAAGGTTGTGGTGACTCTGTTAGCGTTTAGGGATTTTTTACAGCTCCCGGTACCGGTGTTTTACTCTTATATGAAGGACGTTTAAACGCTAAGAGCTACATTGAATTAATTTCTGAAAAACTTCCATCGTATTTTGACCAAATTTTCGGATGTGAATCTGCCCAGGTTTTTTTCAACAGGATAATGCCCCATGTCATATGGCGAAATTTTCGATGAACTGGTTTCAAAATAACAGTATACCTCTACAAAAGTGACCACCAACTTCACCTGATATTAACCCAATTGAGAACATTTGGTCCACTATCGATCGAGGAGTTGAAACCTACAAAATTACAACTAAATATTAATTAAAGAGTGCCATAGAAGACATTTGGTCTAAAATAACTATAGATGATTGCTATAATCTAGTGAAATCAATTCCTAAAAAATCAGATGTGTTTTAAAAGTCAAAAGTGGAAGCATTTCCTCCTACCGAGTTAAAATTTTCCATATTTTTGTAAATATTATATTATTATATAATTACTAATTATGAATTTATTATTATAAATTCTATTAATTCTATTATATATTATTTTCTTATTTTAAGCCAATTTTTGCTAACAAATCAATGAAATGTAATGAAATTGATGAATTGGGAATAAAATATTGTTTTGTTTAGATTTTTCTAGAAAACCACAATGGAAAGAAAAAAAATATTACGTGCGCTTTATTATTGAGCAGCGCTTTATACTCAAAAAAGCTGCTGGTTGCTAAAGATGGTCCTTCGAACTAAGGGTTCGCAGCAACGTACATTGTGTTTGATGTTATAAATGTATCTCTAAGACACAATGCTCAATGCTATTTTCTTTTATATTTTTGTTTATTGTATTTACTAGCAGTAACTGAATTATAAATAAAATATTTGACTGAAGCCGTTACCACACTATTGATATCAAAAAATATAAACTCAAATTCGCCCTAATAAATTTAAGTCTTTCACTAGTTTGTTTGAGATCAAACCTTAATACTCCATAAATTGCTTGCTTTTGTAGTTGCATAAAGGTTTCGTTAACGTTGTCTCAAAAGGCTTTAATAAACCCCACCCATCCCCTTTTCCAATCCAAATGAAAACAGGACACTTTGATTCATATACAGAGACACATACAGCTGTAACTGTTAAATAATACGAGTAGTGTGGTAAAGGCAAAAACAAAAAGTGGAAAAAATATTTTACATACACACACATACACACATTAAAGCATAAAGAGCACAGAGTTGTCGTATTTTATTATTCCCTCAAAGGATAACAAGAGCAAACGAAGACAAAAACAAACATCAAACGAACAGCACTCTTTGAAAACAAAGACCCCAAAACCGCCATAACAGCACCACCACCATCATCATTAACAATAATTTTACTAACAGCCGCTTTGAAGCCAAGTATTGCCATCATTATTATCATCATTAGCAGTTTCCATTTATTTTCTTTTTGCTAGAGATGTATTAAAAAGGATTATATTAAACCCATTCCGTAGCACTTTTTTTTTAAGTGCTTAAATGTACCACAGTGCTAATTTTGTAACAAATTGATGTGATTTATAAAAAATATTTGCTAATTCAAGGCATCGAAAAAATAAAAAAAATATTATTGTTTTCATGGTTGTTACTCTAAAAAATAAAATATTGACTTTAATGGTGTTTTCCAAAAAAAAAAAAAAAAAAAACAACACAGCGTTTGAAAAAAATAAAATAAGTTTTCGAAAAACAGTACGAAACTAAAACCATCCTATAAAGGGATTAAAATAGATACGAACCCAAGAAGGCTCACACATGAATATTAAACGGCCTGTACTTATTTTTCGTTGAAGCATTTAACAGAAATATCTTTTAAAGCATTTTGATCTGGGATGGTTCCTCATCTAAGTCATTTGGTATTTAGACGGTTATTATGAGAGCAAAAGCTTTATCAATTTAGAACTTCTTCCTTTTAAGTACCTCATCAAAAGTTGAGACATCTAAAATCTACTCCTATCCAGTTTTTTAAAGATTTACTTCAGTACTCCTTGGTGAGGTTATTAAGTACGCTCCAATACATAAGTTACAATTTTAGATTTCGAAATGCTAGAACCCCTCGAAAAGATGTTAAAACTCCCTGTTCTAATAACGATTTTTTTTTATATGCAACGAAGCTTTGGACAGCTATTTCCCTCATACCACATATTCTAATTCTGCGCCTCTATACATGGCTTGCCAATTTGTTAGGAGTTTTGTTGACAACATGCTCACGTAGTGCCTTGTTAAGGAGTTAGACATCTTCTCGTTGCATCTATTTGAATTTAAATCTTTGCCATCTCCTAACTTTGAGTTTCATCATTAAAAGGACTCATGATTGCTGCGCTTGCTGGTTCCCATAATGCGCTTTGTTACTGGCAGGGTTCTGATAGTCAACTTCTTAACGTTTTTGACTACAGAAAAGCCTCAGAATAGCAATTTAAGAATTTGAAAGAGCTTCAAGTACATGTAGTGCCTATGCTATATGATTTATTCTATTACAGTTGCTGGTTAGAATGATCGATCGAGACAGCGGTACCTTAAAAATTTATGGTGTTTGCCCATCGATGCCGGAATAAAGTGAGGAGAATGTTTTAATTTGTCTTTATTTCGAAGATTTTGGTAAAAAAATTTAAGCAAAAATCCATTATGCAGACATCGTTTCGAATTAGTGGCGGTCGTGTCTAACAGGTAACGTTATTGCGTTTTGGAATCCTCTGTTACGCTTATAATCCTGGCCTTCTTTGCATCGTAAAGAGAGTCACTGAGAAGAGTCCTACATAGCTTACCGACAGAGGTTAAATAAATCCTCTCCCCAGCAGAGTGAATGTAAATCTTGGAGCAAAGATTTAGAAAAATACGTTTTAGGACCAATTTAAGGCAGCCCTCGAACCAACATACGCCCATTTTACGATTAGTGTTTGATATTCTTTGGAAAAATTAATAAACAATGTGTTAAAATGTGCAGAACAAAGGAAGAAAAAATAATTTCACAATTCTCTCTTAACACTAAATGAAAAAGCTGAAAACTCACGAGAAAAATTTCAGTACGAACGGGCGCCTTTAAGACTTTTACCTTTAAGACTTAAGAAAAGAAGAAAGAAATTTTACATTGAATAGGTCAAGGAGTCATAAGGAGTAAAGTTATTTTTTTTTTTTTACTAAATAATGATTATTTAAAAAAAAATTTTTTTTGAGCATTTAGATTTGTTTCGCGGATAATAAAATTTGATAAAATTCGTTAACTTCCTCTCAGCGCTTTTTTAAATTTTTTAATAAAGAAAAGCAACTATTTTGAAGTTCAAAAAACTCAAAAATATATGCTGTAGTATAAAATTACAAAAGTAAACACTTTTAAGGTATGTTTGAATTTTCGAAAATAATTTCGAAGATTTAAAATTAAATGAAATAAAAATTTTAAAGTCTAAATTAACAGAAATAATTTGTTTTGGCAAAAAGTTCTAATTTTTTAAATTTATACCATGTTCGAAAATTCGAAATTTGAGAAAAGTTCAATATTTTGGTTAAACTATTAAAAAATTGTCGTTATTAAGTTTTTCTTATTGCCTATTAGTTATTTTCAAAAAAGTTTTTAAAATTAAAAAAAATCCATTAAATTCCTTTCGACGCGTTTTTGAATTTCGAATATTCGCAATAAAGAAAATCAACTATTTTAAAGTCCAAAAAACTAAAAAAATATATGCTGCAACATTAAATTACAAAAGTAACCACTTTTAAGGTATGTTCGAATTTTCGAAAATAATTTCGAAGATTTTAATTTTAAATAAAATATAAATTTGAAAGCTTTAATTAACAGAAAATAGTTTGTTTTGGCAAAAAATTCTATTTTTTAAATTTTATGTTATGTTCGAAAATTCAAAAATTGAGAAAAATTCATTTTTTTGCCAAAAATTTTAAAAAGTTGTCATCATTAAAAGGGTAATACGTGTGGCCCATTTCACAATTATATCCTCTAAAAAGATAAGTAAAAACAAAAATGTCTCTGTGTTCTCTTAGTGTGTTCTTTATAACGGAGAACTGTATTTTCATCTTAAATACTTTTTCATTAATCAACAACTACTCCAACCTTTTTTTTTTTTTTTTAGGATTTTCGAAACATTTATTTACGGCTCTAAAGTGTTTCATGAATCAAGTGCTTAATTTTAAATATATTTCAGATAGGTTGGGTAAATTCGACAAGAATCACCAATACCAAGAGATTTTTAAAAATTTTTTGAACTTTCAGAATCAAGTCAGCTGTTCAAAGCATTGATTTAAAAATTCCCAATTTATTTCTTAATTTAAGTTTTTTTAATTAGTTACGTTTTTTTTTTAATTTCGAATTAAAGTACATTATTTGTATTCTTTTGGTACAATTTATTTTTTTGTTTTTCATCTCTGATTTGCATCCATTTAAACACAAACAAACTCTCACTTACACTTTGATAGTATTTAACAGGCATTATTACAAATAGCATATTACAAATAGTTTTGGTCTGAGTAAAGGGTGGTTCAAAAACAAAGTTGCTTTTTGATTTAAACAAAATAAATACTGAGATTTGATTAAGTTATCTTATTGTTTTAAACAGATCGCTATTATATTTAAGAATATGAAAACAAAGTAAAATTAAAAGCCTGGTTTGAAAAAATATGCCAAAACTAGGTAAGTTTTTTTTCTAGCAAATCTTAGGCCCCTGTTTGATTATGTTTTTATTTTTTTAACTTGACAATTTACCAGTTAAAAAGAGAAGAAATCTATTGCATAATTTGTAGCAGTTTGGAGTCAAATAAAAATCTAAGATATACTGAAAGTTGCCGGAACAGTTGTGTAGACAGCCTCATAGGGCAATAATGATAATTGTATACGATAGAAGGCAATAAGGGTTGTAAAGTTAAGAATCAAGAAGTCAAAATATTGAAAAAAATTGTTATGAAATTAGACGGCCAGCAGGCAGAAGATTATTCAATTTACATTAAATAGCAGGTGTTTCAAAATCTGTTCCTTCTCCAGTACCTAGTAGACAGTGTACCGGATTACTTCCCTGATTGTACTGGCAAAGCGAAAAAGGGTCATTGAATTCGTATTTAGTTACCGAGATAAAGAACATTAATGTATGTATGTTAGGAAAGGGCACTGCAAAATCACAAACTGTCATTGAACTCCAGCTGCAGTTACTTAAAAACCCAATAATTTTTTGAGGTAGACCTGCCATCTCCTTGATCTTGTAATTTAAACTTAATAGGACGACAAAAAATGAAGAAATAAAAATCGAATAAAAGTCATGAAAAATCAAAATGAAGAATATTTGTCTGTCACAACAAAAAGACAATGGGAAAGGAGCTCCATTACTGTTAACGAAAGAAACAACATAAAAAAACGGCTGTTAAACTATTGATTTTCTTTAAAATAAATAAGAAAACTACTCAGTATGAGAAAACTTCTCAGCATAAGAAAACTTCTTAATGTCTCCTTATGCTAAATACACACGAGGCAACTAGTGAAGCAACCAGGATTTTTTACTTCGACAGTTGTTTGCAAGACTTGGCCTAAGGAGGTAAATGGGCATTAAAAAATTTATTCTCTTAAGTATTGAGATATTTATATTTAAAGGTTGCCAGAACGGTTGTCTCGTGTGTATTGCATAAATAAAAAGGGTTGCTTGTAAACGTTAACATTGTATGTGTTTAGTTTTAGATGCTTTCGCAATTTACATTACCTTAGCACATAACTATTTTGAGACGGAAATATGTATTTGATAAAGACTTGTTTTCATACTAATTCTTGATGTGCCTTGGGGTATTCAAAATATTTTTTATTTATTTTAGGAGTGGTTAAAACTGGCAATCACTTTAAGCATTTAATTAAGTTAAAGTAAACAATTAAAATAAATAATTTGATGTTTTAATATTTAATATCAGTATCGATTAATTACCTTTAGAGAGTATCGGCAAATAAATTAGTCAAATGCAAGTTGGACTCATCATGAAGAGTTTTATACTATTAATGGGCCACTGTTTAATTTTAATTTTAAATTTAATACTTTATGCCTATGTGTAAAATTTAATACTTCTTTTGCCACAGCCTTTTAGTATTTTTATTTTAATTTTTATGTTTTCAAGTGTCTGCCCAAAAGGGCTTGAAATATGAGGTTATGCGCCTGAAAGTCACGTCTCTATGGGCACACTCTTAATTTTTTATTTTGCATATTATTATAGCTGACATGCTGCTAAATGCTCGTTATAGATCTTAAATGTGTTTCAATAACGGGTTAAAACATACCACAAAAAGTGGAAAAAGGGTACATCTAAGTTTGTCATTCCGTTTGTTATTTCTACAATATACATTTCCGACCCCATTAAGTATATATATTCTCAGTTCTTATGCTTAGCGAAGTCAATGGAGTGATAACCGTCTGTCCGACCGTTTTAGTGTTAAATTAAGTTTGCCGAGTCACTAGATCACCTAGAGAAAAATTTAATACGCCAATCGATCAACATATTGTCGAAAGAGGTGCTATGAAAATCAGCATAATCAGTTCATGTCCTTCGAGGCAGTTGGCAAGACACCACGCCTACCTCTAATGTTTTTAATTCATTTGGAACAATAGTGTAACTGCATTAAAAAAAAATAAATATATGGGGCGGTAGAGAATTAAAAAATTAGAAAAAAGCATCAAGTGAAAAAATTGGAAGTCGCCCATATTTTCGGAGTTACGGGGCTCTGAAAATTTCAAATTTTTTTAATTATTAATATGGGTATCATTTTAAAGCTTTTGAAGAGATATTTTTGGATATAGTTAAATTTTTTAAAAGTGCTTAACCCATTAAGAGCCGATGGGATTTTTTATGTACTACTTAATATTTTTTATTTTTTTATTCTCTGTCACCCTAATATTTGGTTTTTTGATTGAAGTTCATTCACTAAACTAGATTTAAAAAAATGGTGAAGGGTATATAAGATTCGGCATAGCCAAATAAGGCACTCTTACTTGTTAATTTTTAATTTCATTTTAAAATTTGTCATTGCATTAGCCATTATAATAAAACTGTTGTAAACATTTTAAAAACCTAACTATTGTTGTTACAGAGATTGGGGCCTTTGACAGACGGACAAAAGCTGTGGCGATAACAATAGAGTAAGATGTTTGCCATTTTTGCGCAAAACCCTGAAAAACAATTAGGAAGCAAAAATATTACTGTGAATACGAACTTGGACCTTGTAAACAACCCATATGCACACAAGTCTGATTTACAAAATTTCTGCATAACTTCCGAGCAAATAATAGACATAACCTTAAAAAGACCTGCCATGTAATGACTTACTTCTGTTACACTAGTTCTCAAAAATAGAAGAAGTAATTTAACTAGTTTTTTAAATTAAAAAATTTAATTTAAAAAATTAAATTTAAAAAATTAAAATTAAAAAATTCCCTGCAATAATCAATGTAAGAATTTGTCAGTAATTGATTATAAATGTCTTAAGCCTTGTTAAAGTCATTAGGTTGGTAATCCAGCTGGAAGTCCTTCAGCCAAAAATTATTAATTCCACACTCGATACCTTTTCAAATTTTTTTTGCTGAGTTCCTAACTGACAGAAATCGCAAAAGATTTTAAATTTTATTAATTGTGTAAAAAAAGATTTATGATTTCTTACCGATATCCGAGAATAGTTTTGATTTGTTTAAAAAACCACATGATTCCAAAGGATGAATCTCTTAATTGAATCACTCTGTTTTTTTTTGTGAGATTGTGTTGTTGTTGCAGATTTTATTTTTTTCTATGTTTAACACTACCGACATGAGTATTATGTGCTTGTTCTTTCATCTTACTTTTTTTTGTTTTGTTTAAACCAAAGCTTGTTTTTGCTTGTTTTTGTTCGTTTATACAACGCAAATACCGTTAGGATACCACTTCCGGCGCGCACAAAGTGAAATATAAGTGCATTTCTGTTTTTTTGTTCTTCTTTTGTGTATCTGTATTTGTGGGTGAATGTTTTTGTGTGTGGGTTGGAATATGGCCAAATGTGTTTGAGCACATGAGTATTTTAACGGTTTTTATGTTAAAGGAAAAATAGAGCGTATTAATTATGAATGTAAATGACATGAATGTTTAAACATACAAAAACTCCTCTTTAGCTTCTTCCTGCTGCTAATGGAGATTCTCTTACGCTTCACTGTTTGAAAAAGATAGACGACAGTCTTTGGTAACGGTTATTAAACAAATCATTTGAATTGCACTAAACAATTGTTTAAATACTTTTAATTAGTTTTAAAAGAATAATTTTTTTCATGTTAAAATATTTTTATTTTACACTTTTAAATACAAAAAAAAAACTCTACACTTGAAACCTTTTGAGCATAAATTTATTAAAAATAAATTAATTGTGCTTTGGCTAATTATTGTTGTCTTTTATTTTGTTCTTTATTTATTATTAATTTTTCTTTTATCTTTCGCATCCGTCTTATTTTTTAACGTTATATACGCGTCCGCTATCAGCGAAACACTGACATTATTTTTATAATTTTTTCAAATAGGAAAATCTGTTATGATTTTTCTCAATCTTCCACTTTGTTTTCTTTTCTCTCTCTCTTTGTCTCATCGCTTACGCTCATTTTGTATGCGTTTCAATTCCGTTGATTTTGTAAACAATAAATTCCTATATCCAAAACATAACAACAAGTGGCGTTTAATGTTGTAAATTATAAGCAACCAACTGTGTTGTTTGTAGTTGTTTGAACAAAAAAGGCGCATTTCATACTTGTATAACAAACAAGAGAGTTGCCACTATTATTGGTATTAAGTAAATATGTGCAAAAATGATTGTATATTGTCCAGATTTTTTACGGAAGTCAGCGATGCAATGTGTGTGTGTGTGTGTTTGAAAATAAGTTTCCGTATGACGTTATTTGAAAATCTAGTTTTTATACGCTTTCTCAAGTGAGCAGTGTCAAATCTTGTCTTCGAAGCGTTGAGTTTTACCATGAAATTATTCTAATCGCGTCAATTTAAATAAAATGGTTGGTCAACAGTTCATTAAAGTTCATTAAAGCTAAAACCACACGTCTTCCTTCCCATGAAGTCTTGAAAAATTAAGTAATTTTGCTTATTACCGACTCATGTTTGATTGTAATGATCTGATTGTAATAATTTTTAAATATAAAATACATTAATCCAGCGGCCTATAAAAAGCAGCAAACTGTAATGGTTTTTTTAAATAAAATGGTGTCCCATACAACATACATGTTTTTTACGTGTATAATGAACCGTGAAGGGCACCACTCAAAGTAAAATAAAAAACTAAGTTTCACTATATCTTCCCATATAAAAAAGTAATAGAAAAATAAATATAAAAATTAAAGGGTGTCTCCATAGGTGACACAAATTTACCTTTATGGACCTATCTTTTGAACCGTTATAGACAAACGCTTGAAAATTACACAAAATACCGATTACTATAACCGTTATAAGAACATGTACACATTTGCAAAGTTCTAAATTAAAGGGTGCCTTAATAGTTTATTTAGTTTGATGTACAGTTGTAGACAGACAATTGAAATTTACAAAGAACCTGTATTGCTAGGGCCGCTATAACAACAAGTGTACAGTTTGGATTTGGATATTAAAGGGTGCCCCAATAGTTCATTAAGTTTGATGTATGTGGCCATACTCTTAAACAGTTGTAGACAGATAGTTGAAATTAACAAGGAACCTGTATAACAACATGTATACAATTTAAATTTAGAAATTAAAGGGTATTCCCATAGTTGATGTTATTTGACCTATATGGCCCTATCTTTTGAACCGTTATATACAAACCCTTGAAAAATTGACAGAATATCTAATATAGACAGACGGATGTTATTTACAAGGGACCTTTATCACTTATTACGCTATTGCAGAAAGTATTAAATTTGTTATTGGAAATTAAAGGGTGTCCCAATAGTTGATTTAATTAGATATATGTGGCCAAACTTTTGAACATTTTAAACTTACGAACTGCACTGCTAAGTGCGATTTAACAACAAGTATAAATATTGGACTTGGAAATTAAAGGGTGCCCATATAGTCTATCTAGTTTGATGTATATGACTAAATTGCTAAACAGTTTTAGACAGACGGTGTAAATTTACAAGGAGCTAATTAGCTAAGTTCGTCATAATATGGCGAATAAAATATGGATTTGGAAATTAAAGGGTGTCCCAAAAGCTAATGTACTTTGATGCATGGTTTTTTTCATGAGTTAGTTTTCTTATACTGTGTCATTCAGAGTTTTACTCGACGTTTGAAATGATAATATCTTATATAGTTTTTTGTTCAATTTCGAGGACTGTTTATGTTTTAAAATTATGACTTTTACACAAAACTGCCACTAGAAAAGGTTGACTAAATTCTGAAACATTTTTTTGTATTTTTTTTCAAAATTTGCAGTTCTTTTTTGATCGGAAATATAGAGATCTTTTATATTTAAATCTTAGTGACTTTTAAAAGGACTCTTTTTTTTAAACCGTTAAAGTTTTCTGTTTTTAGTTTTTTTTACCCTTCACCACAGCTGGAATAGGTGTATGTAAGCTTCGTCATTTCGTTTGTAATTTCTGCAATATTAATTTCCAATCATACTTATATACTGCATCATTATATATAGGAAAGTCAATTTAATGATATCAATTAATTTATTTTAATTTTGTTTAAATCGAAAACTTACAAACTTATCGGCAATTGAGGCATTTATACACCCTTCTTATTTTATGAGCTAACTTCCTCGTATATCAACTCAAGGTGAATCATTGTCGCTTTCGAAAGCATACGCCAGAGAGACTTTGGATACCTGTCTAACTCCATTTACAATAAGACTTGACTAAATAATATTTCCTTCTCTTTAGGTGGCCTTGTTTTCTATTCTTCTTCAATAACTGCATAGAAAAGACAAGACAAACCTCCTTTCTCAAGATAAAGTTTAATTTTTGAGATAAACTTTATCGAAATGTTTTATGTGGCTTCTCCCGAAATATGTAGTAGAATTGAAAGGACTGAACTGAAATCGGAGAAAGATGATGATGAAGTGTTATATGGAGTGGAATGACAGCGCTGTGGTGATTGAAATAGTTCCATACTGGCTATCTATAGATCGTGGACTACAGGCTTTAATCAGGCTAGAAATACAAAGAGTTAACGATGACTGACTAATAACTGCCCCTCGACAGCCATTGATATATAGTGTATAATCAAAATCAACTAGTAACACTAGAAACTTTGGGCCTTAATTCCCTTTGCTCTACTAACATCTTAAAGACACCTTAATGACTGCTTTGAAAAACGATAGATAAAGAAGTTTTTTTTTTTTTTAGTTTCATGGAGTCCAAATAATCCTTATAAGAAAAACGTCTGCCATTCCTAACAAGAGCTACATACTGTTGTCTATTATTTTCCAGCAGAATCAAGATTAAAGCGATTCTTTCAAAGTCTTTCCTATTTAAGTATGAAATATCTCAAGGAATACCCTGTAAAAACTCGTCAGTCGACCAGTAAAATGAGGAGGATTCAAAATGGCATTAAAAAAGTAGTGATCGGTAGCACCCCAACCAAGGCGAATAAACTATAAGTTGGTAACGATGGCAAATTCGTTAATTTTCGCCGTTAGCACGAATGTAAAACTACATATAAAAAAATAGTATACAGATGTTTTATATATGGAGTTTCATAGTTAGGCTACCGGCGAAAATCAATGAATTCGCCATTGCTACCACCTTATAATTAATACGCCTTGACCCCAACACAATTAATATCTTCTTCTTTTTAGAACACATTTTTATTAAAAAAGCTAGATACCTCCCATGGCGAATTCAATAATTTTCGCCGTTGTTCAGCATAATAAACTGCATATAAACAAAATCTGACATATTAAAATGAAAATTTATACATTCGCCTTAATAACTCCTCTGCCCATGTACTGTATTCTGAGAAGATTTTAAAGTCAATTTAGAAAATTTTTTAATTTTGTAATAAAATTTTTCTTTTCGCTCTTTTTATTTATCATGATGCCAACTATAAAGATTTTGGTTTAAATGACAATTACTATGTGGGAAGTGAAGAATGATCTATTTTTTCGAAATAAAATTAAAAATCTTGTTTTAATTTTTTGTTTTTTTTTTGTTTGTTAAATTTTATTATTTAAATATTTTTTATATTTTTATTATTATTTTTTTTACACATTTATACATAAATATACATTAAATCATTGTTAGTATTAATATAAATTTTTTGAATAGATAAAAATATTCGTATATATACAGATTAGTAGATATTCTTGCTTTTTATAATTTATCTTGAGTTTGTTATAATTAATGGCTGTTTCATTTTGATTTATTTAGGAAAACTTTTGTTTTAATATTTTAAATAAAATGTATTTTTTTGTTAATGATAAAGAAATTTTTAAGAGTTATAAAAAGAGGAACTCTTACAGCAGCTGAGCACAAGAGGGGCTTTAAATAATTTGAAATATATTTATTGCACTTCATAGTAATTATGAGAGATTTCGTGATATCGAAGAAGGCCGACAGCAGGTTCCTAAAATTTTTTTAAGAGCTGGATTTTTTTATAAAAAGCTTTTATTCCTAAAAATCCCTAGAATTAAATAAAATTTGGATGATAAATCCCGTAATGTGACAACACTGGTTACCAGTCTAAAAGTCTAGGTTAAGCATGACACTCACTAAAAGTAAGGAGCTAAAAATCATCGATAAAATAAAGGGGCTGAAGTATGACTTATAAGTTAATGGTCTCCTTAGGTATCACCCTGACAAATAAACCCCCAATTTTATTTTACATTTGCGTTAATAACAGTCGCAACTTCGTGTTCTTTGTAGAACATATCAGATTTAGAATCAGAAGTAAAATAAGTTTATATTCTGGTTTAATGGCTTGGAATACCATCCAATTAAGTCATCATGAAGGGTGCATTATACCCCTCTCTCTCTCTCGCTCTTTGTGTTTTTTAAAAGTTTTATCTTTAAAAAATTTAAAATGAATCTGCTTTCTATAGTCTTCATTTTTTACATGTTTTAAAAATTATAGGTTATTTTTTTATTTATTTATTTTATCTAATAATATTAAAAATATTTTCAAAATAGTTTATTTTGTGGTAGGACACATGTTTGTTTATTACTTAGTAACTTTAACAGTTTTTGTATTGATTTAAATTTCCTTAAAATGTCATATTTTTTTAAAAAGATTAATTTCCATAAAATATTAATTCAATTCAAAACAAATTTGTAGAGTCGTATAATGAAATTTAATTAAGAGTAAAAATATTCAATATATTTACACACTTAACTTACCATCTCTGAAGGTAATATCAGTTCACAATGAGTGTTAATGTATTTATTTTCCTAATTTTAAAGTGAATACAAAAAAATTGATGAAACTTATAAAGCGCGAAAATCCAGATGTCGCTGCAAGACTTTTAGCTTTTTAATTTATGAATTCTCTCGTTTTTAGATATTTTTTTACTTTGAAAGGAATTTACGACAGGCAGTTTAGTTTGAATTTAAATATTTTTTGAAGAAATTAATTTAAATCTTCTATTGTATATAAAAAAGTGTTGCAAGTTGTTGTGACTTTACAACTCACGATCGGGCAAACCGAATTCGATTAAATTTTTAAGTTTGTTCGTATTGTCGTGCAGATGGTTTATCTAGTGCATATGTAGCGCATACACGCATACACATTTACAGATGTCAGTAAGTAATCATTTAATTTATTTATTATAAAAAATTTAATTTAAGTATTTATAATACGCTTTGAATTCAATATATTATTTTATAAGCAATTTTATTTTAATTAAATACTTTTTTAAACTTATAATTCTTATCCAATTCTTAATTTTCAATATGAATGAGATTTAGTAATAAATTGTTATTTTAATAAAGTGGGATTTTAAATGAAGTTTCAAAAGAAAGTTTTAAAAAGATTTTTCGGCCATAATTTGAAAAAAATAAGGGTAAATGATTTATTTGTCTGTGAAGAAAACAAGCTTGTGGTGATGTCACGTACTATTATTTCAAAATGGATTGAAAGTAATTAAATTCATAAAAGGATTTGTAATGACGTCCTTACCTGGCAGTGACTGAGTACATACATTCTTTAGACATTTAACAAAGAATTATAAAAAAATAGGTCACATTTTCCCATACTGGCTGACTTAACCATAAACGTGCCTCTTGCTAAGTGGTTACAAATGGCTAGATTCAGATTCTGAAGATAAAAGTAGTGGTTGGCAAGTAGGTGTCCCGCAGGCTTTATGATCTCTGTACTTATCGGTGATGACTAAAATTTATGTTATTGCATACTCAATATAATCCTGTCAGCAGTAAAGCGGTGAACTTTAAATGGTGCTTTAAGGCCCAACTATCAAGTGCATACGATAATTTAAGCAAACTTAAACAACTGTGTAAAAACATTAAATTATATGTAGCAAACTATAATATACTTAAGAAAACTTTTCATCAAGTTTCGTCAAATGTCATTTCTTAAAGAAAGGTGCGAAACTAATCGCACTTTTCGTACGGAAACAGCTGATTAGACTTTGTGTTATACATTTATAAAGAAAACTTGCAATGAAGACTAACACTAAAACATTTTTAGTTTTTAATGTAGAAGGAAAAACATTTTTATTTCTTGTCAATTTTTAACAAACAAAATAAATTAAAATTAAATTGTTGCATTTTTTAGTGTGGTTGATCAGAAATATAAAAACAGAAAAAAACTTGTAAATTTTTTTATTAAGTTATTAGGTATATGTATGCAAGTACATTGTAGTCAACTTAAATTCCTGATTGTGTTACTTAAGCATTTGACAGGCATTTCGTTGGATTTTTGACATAAGCTCTAGCTATCTTAAGGCCATGATTCACTATCATACACAATTGTGCGAGTTAATCACACAAAAATCAGAAAGAATTTTCACCTACTTGAAGAATCTTTCCAAAATGGCGTTGTAGGTGCCACACTATTAATGACAAAAGGTTTAAAAAAAAATCAAATGTGATCACATAGAGTAAACTATTTTATGCCTTATTTTAAAAGATTATAAAATCGTACAGATCTTTTAAAAAGTCTAATATACACAAACTCTTGTAATCCACACTATCATACTTTAAGGGCGGTTTACATTATACTACAAGTAATACGACATGTCAAATTTTTGTGTAGAAGAGTACAAGTAGAATCGTTAAACATAATAGGTGTGTTCATTTACTAAAAATTTGTAAAATTTGTAACAATTGTTACTATAATGCGTTCATTAACCCAAAACATTTGCAACGAGAGAGCGTCGAAAGAGCATAAGAAATTGAGAGACAGACAAATTCTTGCAAGTAAAAATTTTACTTGTAAATAATTATTCAAACAGCTGTTTTGCGTTTGTGTTTACAAAAAAATATTTCAAAATTAAGTTGAAAATAAAAATATTTTGGAAAATTTAAGAAATTGTAAGTAAATGTAAACTTTTAAAACGATAAAAAGTATTAAAAAGATAAATCTATTTTTGTGTAACTTAGAAACAACAGAAGCAAAATAAGATGTCTAATGAAATTGAACTAAGCAACACAGTATCTAGTACATCAGTGGCAAAGGATGTTCCGGCAAACAATCTTAGTATTGTAAATATTACGAGTAGGTAGCTACTCGAAATAAATTTAAATTAACACATACATGTATATCACAGAACTCAATTCCAATCGAAACTGGTTTCAATTCCATAAATTGGTTCTTCAGAAAACGAAAAATTTCTTCGGAATCAAACCACTTTTAAATTTCAAAGTGGAATCTAGTTTCTTTGAAATTTTGTTATTTGCGGGTTTCAAATTTTCATTTATTATGTGTCCTTATTAAGATTAGCCTTGTCGCTTACTTTCGTGCGCGGAATATTGACACATTTAAGCATAAAGGTGGAGATTAAGCATTTTTAGAAGTAAGAAAAATCGATCGGAATCTGAAGAAGGTAAAACAAAATCGATCGGAATTGTTAATACGGAATTAAAACCATTCCGATCGGAATTTGTGACATGCCTGATAATTTATTAAATTAATTTTCTACTGCTTTTGATATTTTATTTTGGATAAAGCTTTTTATTAAAATGAAAGTAAAAATTGCTTAAATTTGTTTTCTTTAAAAAATACATATAACCCGTTTTTCGCCGGTTGTTTATTATTGTATAGTTTGGAAACGATTGCAAAGGCGGATCATTAACGTTAGACAATAACGAACAAAATTTCTCAATAATAATATCTATTAACGCATGCTTATTCTACCACGCATTAAAAACAATATTTTATGAAAATCGCTTGGAAAATAAATCACAAAGTTCGACATAAACATTTCTGCGACCTTATTCTGTCGTTATTTCCGATATTTGAAATAAAAATTCTATGTGTAGGCAGGCTATTATAACGTATGAACTAATCAAAAATAGATATTTTATTCATTCATTTTAGTCAAAAGTAGTTAATCACCTTTATAGTATATAGCGTATTTCGACTACATCTGGTACTAGATTAAATAAAATTGCAAAACTTTTCATTATTCTATTACAAGCCGTACTCGAAAAACGCCAGTTACGACAATGCTGAAAATAAATGACCATAATCACATCATTTTTATAATAATATACATATATGTATAATTTTTCCAAAAATTATAGGGGTAGTTATTGAGTACTCATATGTACCTATACATTACTATTTTAACTTGCAAATTTTAGCTAGTAAAATGTTCATTTACTTTTTCACATTTTTAAGAGTAATTTAGGAAAATTTCTTGTTACTCTCTCATTGCTAGTTTTTACTAGTAAAGTAAATGAACACACCTAATATGTAATGAAACTGTCCGACATTGAGAGAAAATACGGATGGAAATTTGATAGTCGAACGGCTCTCTTTATTTTTTGAAATTGTTTAAAAACTATTCTACTTCATTAGATCAGGGTTGCATTTTCTTAATAATGCTTACTTTTTAAAGGTAAAACTCGTCAAAAAAACACAAAAACCGCTGAATATAGTGCAAAATAGACACAAAATTGTTGTAAACAATTATTGTTTTAACAACAGCTGTTTCAATTTTACATCATTTTATTCAACACCAATGGTGTAAACATAGGAACAAAATCATACGATTTTTAATCTTTATTTTTTCATACGGATAGATTTTCATTTTATTTTCTCTTAGATTTTACGTACGTAAAGTCTTACCGTCTAAATTGGCCTTTATGAGCACACATTCAACATTTGACAGATCGTACGATTGAGTATGGGTGTGAGTCCTGGCTTTTATGCACATTATAGTTGGGCCTTTAACCCTCAAGCAAGAAGTAACATATGCTCCTGCTCGCATTGTTTCCACCATGTGGTAAGATTTCGTAAAGCCTGTTACTGTTACGTTAATCGATATCACTTCAATTTTACGGTGGTCCAAAGGACTTCCCGTCTGTCCGTCCGTGTTAGTGTTGAAATAAAGTTTGCCTTTGCAAAATTTAAATTCGCTAATCGATTAGACGTAGTTTCAAAAATTTTCCTATTGAAAATCTGCAAGATCAATCCATATCCTTCGAGGCAGTGAGCAAAATACCACAAAACACCACGCCTGCCTCTAATTTTCTCATATCATTTGGAAGAAATCTAGTTTAGTGAACTAACTCCTTTTAAAAACACAAACATATGAGTCGATAAAAAATAAGAAAAAAAAAAACATCAAGTGAAAAAATTGGCGCTCGCCCATATTTTCCGAGTTACGGGGCTCTGAAATTTAGTATATTTTTAAAATATCAATATGGTTTTCATTTTAAAGCTTTTGAAATGAACTTTAAGAAATACTGAATTTAAAAAAAAAATGCTTTACCCATTAGAAGCCAATGACATTTTTATATAAAATTTTTGATATGTGGTGCAAAATTTTTTAATTCTTTGTCACTCCAATGTTTGTTGTTTGATTGGAGTTATTTCATTAAACTAGATTTACATATATTGTGAAGGATATATAAGATCCGGCATAGGCGAATGGATCACTGTATTATAGTTTTGAATTTTTCTAACATATTAATATTTTTTTATAATATTATTTTAGGATTTCAAAATTTATATAACATTCAGTAAATATTTCTATTTATTTATTAATTAATTTTAAATAACAATATTAATTAAAAATATTTAAGCGTAATTTTACATTTTGTGTTACCTTACTTTTAAGAGGATTAAAATTTTTTTGAATTGTTTTTTATAGGAAAAATAATGAAAAATAATTAGTCTCTGTCATTTAGTGGACTTAAAAATCTTAATAAATTTAATAGTTAAATAAGAAAGGAATGACAATATTATAGTCTTAATAAATTTTTAAACGGTAGTCATTTTAAAACTTAAAGAAATAATTATTTCTCCTGGTAAACTTAAAGTTATGTTCGGAAACCCTTCATTTAGGATGTTGCGGAGGTTTCTGTCACTTTTTCTTTTAAATTAAAAAATCTCTTTTAACCCTTTTATTTTAAGGAACCTTTGCTTGCAGCCTCTATGTCTTTTTCTGTTTTTCATTTCAATTATAAAAATTTGATTAGTATTAAATCAAATTGAAGGTCCATGTTAAAAATTTATGTTCAAGAAGTATTAAACTGGTAACATTTTATATTTAAAGCTATTTACATTTAGTTTTTCGTATTATAAGATTTTAATCTTAAATATCAAATATTTAAGACTGAATAAAAGGACTAAATTTGTATAAAAAAATAGTACGTATTCCCTAAAGTACTATTTAAGTACAGTTTGATCAATATGTGTTCTCAAGAATTATTTGCCATACAAAAACCTCTAAACAAAATATATTTTGTTAGAGGGTTAAAATCCATAATTTTTTTAAGTACCAAGAAAGTACTTTTAATTTAAAACCACCAATTAAAACCACATAGAACTTTATAATTTACTCTAGTGGTTTTTTAAAATTCAGTTTCAATTAAATATCCAATTTGTATATACACTTTTTTTTTTAAAAAAGTGTACCAAAGAAAGTACTAGCAGCCTTGTGATATGAACATTTTTCAAAAATTTTAATTTAAATTTACATAATTAAATTAATTAATTAATTAAAGTACTGAGTTAAATCAGCAGCATGAATAGCATGATAAAAGTATTTGGCTGCAAATGGTAAAATGAATAAAAAAGTACCATATACTTTAGTAAGCACGAAATTGCTTGGATTCACTTAAAAATATACATTAAAGCAATTATAAGGTTGCACTTATAGTGTCACGCTTAAAAAAGTTCCAAATTTAGTACTTTTCCTAATTTACGAATTTTACAAAAAGTACCAAATATAAACTTCACATTTTAAATTAATTTAAAGGTCAAAAAATCAAAATCCTTGTAGAACTTAACAGTTTTAACAGACGTACCAGAATTACATTTCTAAAGAAATTTTTAAAACTGAACATTTATTTTTTAGTTTAGTAAAAAGTACTAATTAATTACATTTTATGTCAATATTTTAGAGTGCGACCTTAAGAGTTTACATAAATTTACATTGACTTTTCAGCAAAAGCACTACAAAATCTTAATTTTTTTAATAATTTAATTTAATATATCTTAAAATATAGGAAAACATACTATTTTTAATCAAATAATTTTTAAAGTAAAAGGTACTGATTGAGGAATTTTTCAATTAACATTTTTTTATTGTAAAATATAATTAATTTAATTAAGTGCTTCGTGTGTTTTGCTTGGGAAATTATTTCCTAAAAGTTGATAACGAATTTTAAAAAAGTACCATTGTGGTACTTTTTCCATATTGAATGGTATCATTGGTTTCAAAGTTGATTTTAAAAGTTTTGTGTTAATAAAAAACACTAAATATAAAAATTTTTAGATTTACTAAATTTCTTAAACATTTTTTTTTAATCACAGTATGTACCAATTGGAATAAATAAAGGACAAATTTAAATCTGTTTGAAAAGTGCACAACGGGTGATCACATACACTTACTAACAGATTTGTGGCGTTACTATCCTATCGTTAACATTTAGCAGAGACAATTATTTGTTTCCTTTTATGGGATATTCTGTGTTTATCGATATTTCTATTACGGGCTGCCAGATTTAGTTTCTTAAACGTTAGTCTTTTAATTATTTGAAAAGTATATAAATAATATTGGGAAATTTTTGAAGTTGTTTTATTTTTAAGGATATTATGTAAAGTTATGCGCCTTTGATTATAAACTTAAAGAAATCAAATTAAAGCTTTATATTAAGAAACTTTATACAGAATAAAAAATTTGTCATAAACTTTTAGATTGATATTTAATAAATAAACGAGTAAAATTCTTTTGCAAGCCAAATTAAAAATAATTTAGGCAATCGAAAAAAAAATATTAAAACTTTTGTTTAAATAAAAACGATTATTTTTTACGATTAGTCGAATGTTCGATCATAATTATTTTATTTTTTGTATAGAGAGAATTCGATTATTCGCAGCAAACAATATACAATTCCTCATATTATAGAAATTAGCTTAAAAATAATTAATTTTAAATAAAAAATTTAAAGGATTGTTATTGGTCACCCGAAAATGCTTTTTTAAACAGAAATTATTCGGTTAAAGGAAAAAACTTTTTTCTAACTTGAATAGAAATTTTACTATTTAAAGCTATATTTTATTAATAGTAGCGTTTTGAAAAAATTCTATTCGATTTATTTACAGAGTAAAAGAAATTATTCGAATAATTTCCTGCGACAAACCGAATGTTTTATAAATATTTATTTAATAGCCAAGTACCGAGGCTTTATTAGCAGATTAATATTTATTCTCTCTCATCTGTATAAAGCATTCCCATTACGCCTGATTGAAAATTTGAATAACGAAATAGAAATTGTATGTAAAATTCATGTATCAGAGCATAATATTCATAATAAGATTTTTTAAAAGATTCATTATAAGATTAATTGAATTATTCCCTTAATATATAACGAATCACTTGGATAAATTTTCAACTAAACGAGCATTTTTGATTAATCGAATAAAAAATTTTTTTAGTCGAATAAAAAGACCCGATTAATCGAATAAATTTTTTTCTTTTGTCAATATAGCGTAGCCATTAAAATAATCTAAGACGGATATTTTTTATGTTAACGAGTTCTTTTAGTTCAATTTAATTTAATCAAATAGTTATTCGATAAAAAATTAGTAAACTTTTAAATAATTGAATCAAGAAATTCAATTTATATCATATTTATTCAGTTTTCAGTTAAGCATCAAAATCATTTCTTTTTAAATCTGGCGAATATTCGAATATTTTTTTTTTGCAAAAAGTTAAAAAGTTATTCAAATAATCGAATGTAATGCAGCTAATTGGGAATAAAAACATATTTTCTCATATTAATCAAAGCTTTGAATTAATCATAAAAAGTATATATATATTACTGAATGATAAATGTTCGTGAATTGAGCCGATTTTTCTTATTCGATTAATTAAAAAAATAATAACCATACAAATTTTCTATTTAGTGCAAAATGTTCACTGATTTGAAAAAATTAAAGTAATTTAAGTATTTTAAAGAGTAAATTGGATTAATCGAATAAAAATTTTTTCTTTGCATATAAATTTTCAATATAGCTTAAATTGATATTTATATATTTTTAAACATTAGAATAATTTAAGAAGGATATATTTTTTTAAATCTATTTTCTTGAGTTTTATTTAATTTAATTAAATAATTATTCGATTAGAAATTAGTAAAATATTAAATAATCGAAACCAGAAATTAAATTTTTATCAAATTTATTCAAGTTTTCAGTTAAGAACCAAAATCATTTCTTTTTAAATTCGTCGAATATTCGATTGTTTTTTTTTTGCAAAAGAAAAGTTTTCCGAATAATCGAATGTAAAGTAGCTAATTTTTTCATATTAATATAAGCTTTGAATTAATGACAAAAAGTCTATATATTCTATTAATGAATGATAAATGTTCGTGAATTGAGCCGAATTTTTTTTATTCGATTAATTAAAAAAATATTATTATTTCTGGCTAGCATACAAATTTTCTATTTAGTACAAAACGTTCATTGATTTGAAAAAATTAAAGTAATTTAAGTATTTTAAAGAAAAAATTCGATTAATCGAATAAAAATTTTTTCTTTGCATATAAATTTTTAAAATAGCATAGATGCATATTTATATATTTTAAGGCATTGAAATAATCTAAGTTGGATATTTTTTAAATAAAAAGCAATTTTTCCAGCTCGAGGTCAGTTTTTTAAATAAATATCGGCCAAATAAAGAACGAATTTAAAGAACGAATTTAAAAAACTGACCTCGAGCTGAAAAAAATTGCTTTTTATTTAAAGCTTTATAACAAACAGGTCGAACAAAAAAATTCAATAATAAGTTGGATATTTTTATGTAGCGACTTCTGGAGTTTAAATTAATTTAATCAAATAATTATTCGATTAGAAAGTAGTAAAATTTTAATTATTTGATACAAGAAATTCAATTTTTATCATATTTATTCACGTTTTCAGTTAAGTTCCAAAATCAATTCGTTTTCAATCTGACGAATATTCGATTACTTTTTTTTTTGCCAAAAAAAGTTATTCGTATAATCGAATAAAAATTTTTGCATTTTCGTGCTCGTACAAAATTTTTAATTTAACATAAGTAATAATTGATTAATATTGATTGATTAATACAGATGATATTTTTAGGAAAAAATATGAAATTAATCGAACAATTATTCTTCTTTTAATAAATTAAATTGAAAACATTTCCAATATAACAGAAGTATTTTTTTGTTGGTTTTTTATTTCACCTCAAAAATTTATTCGAATAATATTTACCGAATAATCTTGTAGTCCAAAAGTCGGGATAGTCAAGCCTTCAAGGCTTCCTTTTAGGATTTTTTTTAAATTAACGTTAAAATAATTTGGTTTCTTTTTTAAGCGATAAATAAGAAAGTCATAAATCGAATAAAAATACTAAGGTTTTAAAGAGTTGGTAATTTGTCACACTATTACTTTAAACTAAATATAAATATCACACAGTTACTTTTAACTTAATATGCATTTATTTTTATTCATTATTCATTTGAAAATATGAATATTTTCCTTTTGCGCTGAAGGAGCAGCAAACTCTTTAAGTCAAAAACTCTTAAATTATTTATGTCAGAATTTCCATTACAAACGCTTAAAGACACGTCACACATTCTTTCTTTAAGAATTATTTGCACCCCAGTCCTATTAAAATGGTACTTATTCACCTAAATAATCTCATTACCAAGACAACAACAACAACAAACAACTTTATATTTTTCAACTCTGCAAACATTTTTTCTTTAGAAAAATCAAAGGCGTTGAAAAGGTTGTATGTGTGTGTGTTTTTTAACTTCATAAGTAAATGATTGACGACAAACGTCATCTGTCATCAACTGCTACTCATAACGTCTTTCGCAATATAAGATTTTATTCTCTTTTGAAATTTTTAGCATCTGATTGAGAGTACTTGAACATTGGTGACATAAAGTAAAGAAATGAAATGAAAGAAGAGAAAAGTTTTAAAGAAAACAGCATCAATTATCCGCTAAAAAACACAAACGTTCTCCTCAACACATTTTAACTATTTTTGTATGTATTTCAAACAAAATTATGACAATTATGATTTAAGAGGGCAAAAAAAAAAATTAAATAACGTTGACATTTTTGCTTAAAAATATCGAGTGTTACTGAAGTTGTTTGTTTGTGTTTCATTCTTCGAAAAGAACAATTTGTTTTATGAACGCTTCAAATGTCTTAAGAGTTTAAAAGGTCGCTTTTGAAATTGAAGAAAACATAAAAGGTGAATAGAATTTTACAGTATTAAGCGATTTTGTTAGTAAGTAATTTTAATCAATGACGCGATGTATTTAAAATATACTCGACTTTTACTTATTTAATGCACATGTGTTAATTGTTTATTTTGAATAGGCTGCACAGTGGGTATGAAAGTATAATTTGTAACTTAAGGCTTTTTAATAATTAAAGTATTTAATTACGCACGATTTGGCAGCATTAGTCTTGTACCAGTCATTAAGTTATATTTTTATAAGAAAATGGGAATAAAAGGCTACATTTCCAGTTTAGTTCTTTCTTGCAGGATACTACGTTTTCTTGTTTGCTAGTTTTAAATATCGGTGTAGGACAATTTAGAAGCATCAACAATCTTTTTTGAAGTATATTATGTCGATAAGGTAAAAAAATTAGAAGAAAGGAAAGGGTAAAAGGAAAGGTTTCATAAAATTTATTTTTTACGTAAGGTTACGTGTGTATTTAGCATTACGTAACGCTTTTAATTAATATTAAGTGACGTTATTACCTGACATTACGCGATTTATTTATTTTACATAACGCGTTGTAGGTGCCTAACATTACGTGACGTAAGTACCTAAAAATGGGTGAATCATGTGCTTAATATTACGTTACGTGTGTACTTGAAGAATACTTACTACGTTATAACATTAGGTAAATTATACACATTACGTAACGTAATTTGTTTTCAGTAGAAATGAGCTGGCTACATGAAAGTTAAGTGTTATGTAACGTAACGTGACGTATGTAATTAGCATTACGTAACAGTTTTACTTATTGCTACCAGACGTTATTACCTGACATATATTTAACATTACGTGTTGTAGGTATTTAACATTAAGTGACGTAAGTACCTAACATTACGTGACATAAAAGCGTAACATTACGTGGCATACGTAAAAAAATGGAAAGAAAGGGTAAAAGGAAAGGTTTCATAAAATTTATTCTTTAACGTAACGTAACGCAACGTATGTATTTAGCATTACGAAACACTTTTAATATACATTACATGACGTTATTACCTGACATTACGCGATTTATTTATTTTACATAACGTGTTGTAGGTACCTAACATAACGTGAAGTATGTGCTTAATATTACGTTACATATATACCTGAACCATACATGCTACGTTTTAAAATTATTTGAAGCATAAACGTTACGTAAAGTTATTTGTTTTTTGTACTGCGGAGCTGGCTAAATAAAAGTTAAGTGCTACAGGAATTTTTTGCGAGCTTTTAAAATGTTTTTGTGTAGGTTTGTCCTTTACTGCAAAAATGAGCTATAGCTTGGTTACCCTTCATCCATTATTTACTATAATCTCCGGGAAAAGACAACTTATTGCTTACAGAAGAAATGTACTAAGATTGTTTATCTGTAAAGTGTTACAAATGCTGGAAATATATCTTTTGAGTTGAGACTTCTTAAGTCGTAATGTAAATGGTAAAGTTTGAATAAAAATCGTGCGATTTATTTGCTAGAAGTACGGCGAAACTGAGAAACAGGTTACAGCGTTATTTGAGCAATTTTAAGAAGAATGCCCTTGAGACATTATTGAGGTTAATTGCAATCATTATTATTGTTTGTTTGAGTTAAAAACATTTACACAGCATTTTCAGAAGTTTAATCAATGGCAGAGTCGCGTAGAAATTTAGTCCGGCTTAACTTCTAGTTAGACCTCCTAGGAGCATCGTGGCTACGTGCCGAGTAACACGTCATTCAGTATAGTACAGTACCGTACAATACAGTGCGGTATACTACAGTGATTTATAGCACACACAGAAGAATATAGCATTGTGGAGTAGATTAAAGTAAAGCACAGTAGAATACAGTACAATATGGTGCAGTCCGTTGGAGTACAGTGCAGTACAAAGCAGTACAGCGTAGTACTTTTTAGAATGTTTAGCACGTAATCACTGTTAACAACAACATTTTCTATTTTTAAATACGACCTTTTGCCATAAGTTTTGAAAATATTTATTTAATTTTAGTCTTTTGACTGGTTTCACTATGGACTAAAGTTTTTGTTTTTTTTTTGTTTGTATTGTGGGTGTGTATTTATTAATTGTTTTCTTTAATTTTAATTATTATTAATATAATTCTTATTTTGAAAAATAATTATGAATATGACATGTTTTTTGTTGAATGTTTTCGATAAATTTTTAAAATTAATTAAAGTTTGTTTTTGATATTATTTTACATATTTAAAAATATTTTCGTATTTTTGTTTAATGTGTTTGTTTATTTTATTTTTTAACTTAATTTGTAAATCTTTATTAATATATAATATTCATAATGTTATTTCCCTTTTAATTTTTCAGGTATAATTTTGTAGTAATATTTTTTATCATTTATATTTATATATTTAATTTGTATATAATATATAATATATAATTTTTATTTGATTTGTAATTGTATTTTAATTATAATTAATTTTTATTATTAACGCACATAGTGCCACATGGCTGTCGGTTTACGGGCATTATTAATCATGTCATGCCAGTGTTGACATCCAGTGCCATTTTCTTGTGGTCCCAAGCCAATACTGCCGATTTCTTGGGAATCACCTCCGACTGACACGACGTAGATCTTGAAAAACAGAAGAAAATATATTGCTTAATTCAAAATTATTTTTTAAACTGGTTTTGTAACTATTTATATAGCGTGTAATCACATCTGTTATTTTCTTCACAATGAAATGATCATAGAATAAAGAGGTCAATTTTACACAAACGATTCTCAAAGTTTGGAAGTGTCGCTGTTACTATTTTTACTATTGCTGGAGAGGCATCACTTTGGCAGGAAATAAATGGGGCAGTTAGGAGTAAAAGATTTATCCATTCTTGACAGAAAACGACTTAGAGTCGGTAGTTGATTTTGAACGCTATCTTTAAAGACTTAAGTCGACGTATGAAGAGCAACCAATAAATCTACATAAAACGAACCTTTTCAATAGCTTTTGCAGAAAAAAAAAATTATACGCACGATAAGAGATATATTAGCTATAGAGGAATGACAAAATCTCTTCATCGCCAGCAAAGAAAACACGTTACTCAGAAAAAGTTGGTAGTCGTTTAAACGAGGCCACAGTTATGGCATGCGGTCAGCATAATATCTACGAGAACATTCCTTGTTGAAATACCGGTTGTCCCAACTAGAACGCAATTTTTAAATTTTAAATAATACACAGATATTTAAAAAAAAAGTGAAATTTTATTATATCGTAAAGATATCTTGCAGATGGCCGCCGCGGCTTTGCCTTTTTGACATTTTTGCGGTGTTTCATTAATGCAGCGTCCAATTTCCAACACGACCGGGAAATGACTGATGCAGCAATTGAATTGTTTCTCTGGCTGTATGACATGTGGCGCCGTCTTGTTGAAACCACATGACCTCCACATTCATTTCTTCAATTCTAGGCAAAAAAAAAACTGGTTTTCATTTCACGATACCGAACACCATTGACTGTTTGCGCTTGACATGCCTCATTTTCATAAAAAGATCCAAAAACCACACCACATAGCCCAAAAACCACACCACATAGTGACACGTTAAGGATGCATTTACTTCTTGTGGATTTTCCTCACCGCAAATGCGACAATTCTGTCTATTGACGAACCCATCAAGATGGAAATGGGCCTCATCAGTGAGGATGATTATATCGGCAAAATCGACATTTTCATGTTGTCTCTCCAATACCCATTTAACGAACTCCCTTCGCTGTCCATGGTCAGCTGGCTTCAGTTCCTGAGTCAATTGAACTTTGTATGCAGCAAGATGCAAATCTTTCGTTAAAATTCGCTGCATAGAGAATTTGGAGACACCAATTTTCTGAGCTCGGTGTTGAATTGAGGTGGATGGAGTTTGAGCGACATCATCACGTACAGCTGCGACATTTTCGGTCAATCGACCTGGTCGAAGACGCGTTGTTGTCTTTACATCACTAAAAGACCCAGTTTCGGCTAATTTATTCATTAATCTCTTTACGGTTGACAATTTTGGATCATTATTGTGACCCCAAATTGATCACAATTTGCGAACTGTGGCCGCAAAACTTTTACCATTTTGGTAAAACAATTTCACAATGAGAATGTTGTTTATTTGTGTAGCGCTCCATTTTTACTAACCTCGTACCTTCTACTAGCAAACAATAACAATTGTTCAAATGTCAAACAATAACACTTCGAATTGCGCCAAATTTAAAAATTGCATTCTAGTTGGGACACCCGTTATGAAGTTTTTTTGGATCCTACACACGTGTATGCTTAGCAAGAGAAAATCGAATATTAAATATTAAAACACGAAAAAAATTGGACCGAAGTAATCGACTTTATAACGTTACTAAATGAAACATGCTGCAAATAAAAGTAAAAGAACGAAATGAAAGCAATTGCAAAAGGATAAAAAAGAAGAAAATAATGCTGATATATCCGTAGAAGATGGTGAGGTGTAGTTTAAAGCGGTGTAAATCTAACATCCAAACCTAAATTAGTGCGTAAGACGTAGCGCAATCTGATGCATAGCTTTTGCGCCTTCAGAAAAAGAAGGAGGTTATTAATTCGAATGAATGTTAATTTTTTATGTTTGTTCCCGCAGAATTTAGCCATTTCTGAACCGATTTGGAAATATTTTTTATTTACAAGACGATGCTAACAGATTTGTCTTGTTTTAAGAACAGTTTATAATCTTAAAAATTAAAGGGTGTTCCCATACAATATACATGTTTTTACGTGAATTATGAACCGTAAAGGGCACCACTCGAAATTAAAAAAAACTGCTTAGCATTATAGCTGCCAAAAGTGGCAAAAAGCAACACAATCATAAATCTAAAAATGAAAGGGTGTCACCATAGATTCCGTAAATTGATCTTTATGGGCCTATATTTTAAATAAAGGCTAGAAAATTGGACAGAATGTCGATTGCTATGACTGTTATAGGTAATAAGTGTTAATATTTAAGTGTGATAAGTGTTAATATTTAAAATTATAAATTAAAGGGTGTCCCAATTGTTGAAACAATTTGACGTTTAAAGCCATACTTTTGACCTGTATTTCCAAATTAGCTATAACAAGAAGTGTTACCGCCGCCACTGTATTTTGTATTCTATTGTAGCTTACTTACATACAAACACACATATATGTACATAAACAAAAATTCCTTATTTTACAATATCTTCTCATTCCACCGTTGTCCTTATTTACTTTATTAAAATATTCATTTAAATTATACTAAATTTGTAACTGTTCCGCTTAATAACGGTAGTCTCTTGTTTTGTAAAATATTTAACATCGAAAGATAATTTTTAAAAGTAAAAAGAATTAGTTCTTATTGTGACACGGTGGAAACAAGTTGTTTTAAAGCGCGATATACGCAAATTAATAATTAATAAACAAAACGTGCATATTTAAGCAAAAGTAAAGTGTTTTAATATTAATATTGTGTAGCTCTTAAAAGTTTGTATTACGCCGTGCGAACTCAACATTCTTTAAAACAACTTTACATAAAAACAATTTAGTTGAAAACAAAAAAAAAATACAATTTGTACATAAATCTTGTGTGTATCTCTTAAAATCAATATATCGCAATTTTATTAAAAAAAATTAAAAATTAAATCGTGTTTAATAAAAGACTAAATAAAATGTCTCAAACCGATTTTAATTGTAATAAATGCGAATTAAAAGACACCGATCGTATGGTGCAGTGTGATTCCTGCGATAAATGGTATCATTTTGAGTGTGTAGGGGTAGACTCAAATATTGCTAATGAAAGCTGGAGTTGTTCAAAATGCCACGAAAAATCAGTGGTCCAAATGAACATGCCCAAAACTACTCAACAATTGCCGCCGGTTGATACAATCGCCGAATTTTCTTACGGAACGCAAGGAACGTCGTCATCTACAAATTACGAATGCACTAGAAAACCAAATAATGTGCCTAAATCAACGACTATTGCCCAAAATGCAATAGAAACGTTAAAATCGTCTCAGTCAACCGTCGTGCAAGATAATGATTCCAGTAAACGGCACTATGAAACTCCCTGTGCTTCGAAGTTGTCCTCTCAAACACAGCTTCGGCTGCAAATGTTGGAGGAAGAAAAAGAGATTCAACGCCAGTATTTGGAAAAGAAATATAGAATACTTTCTCAAGGTGACTCAATGGAGCCGTCGTGTTCCTTTTCACAAACATTTTCGTCTTCCCAACCAACAGCTACGCAGATTGCAGCAAGACAGGTAATACCTAAAGAACTTCCAAATTTTGATGGTAACCCAGAAGATTGGCCGCTCTTTATCAGCAATTATAGGAATAGCACAGAATTAGCCGGTTACACTGATGGTGAAAATTTAATGCGCCTTCAGTCGTGTCTCCGTGGTCGTGCTAAAGAACTGGTAAAAAGTAAATTGCTAGTTCCATCTATGGTGGGCGAAATAATTCAAACTCTTGAAATGTGTTTCGGTCGTCCAGAGCATATACTAGACTCTATGATAGAAAAGGCAACAAAAATTCCTCCATTAAAATACAAATTAGATAGTATTATTGAATTCGCTCTTACTATTCGAAACATTTGCTCGACGATGGAAGCTTGCAATATGACGGCTCATTTAAATAACCCAATGCTTGTTAAAACTTTAGTCGAAAAATTGCCAAACAATCATAAGCTCAATTGGGCTATGCACCCAAAAGAAAATAAGGTTCCCATAGTGAAATTGTTTAGCGATTGGATATACGCTATAGCTGTTGCAGCTAGCCAAGTAGTATCCCCAGCAATGTGTAAGAAAAGCGGTTCAGTGAATACGCATCAAAGTAGCACCAATAAGCCAATTTGTTTTTCATGCAAAAGCGAGGCTCATAAAATCCAGAATTGTGGTGAGTTCGCATTATTAAATTTAGATGCTTAATGGAATTTAGTAAAAGAAAATAAATTGTGCCGTCAGTGTCTAAATCTTCATCGTCGTAAATGTTTCTCAAACAAACAATGCGGTATTAATGGCTGTACATTAAAGCATCACCCATTGTTGCACAAGCATGCTAATGTGCCCGAACGGAGAGAAATAGTAAATGCACATAGTGATGAAGAGAGATCGTGTTTCAGAATACTACCAATCCGTGTTTACTTTAATGGTGGCTTTGAAGATACATACGCGTTTTTGGACGAAGGCTCATCAGTGACTCTAATGGAGCAAACATTCTTTAACAAACTGGGACTAAAAGGTAAGAGTGAACCTCTAGAGCTACGATGGACAGGCAATACTACACGGTCTGAAGATGATTCAATGAAAATTAACCTGGAAGTTTCTAGCGTACAAGCTAAATCCAAATTCTCTTTATACGACGTCCGTACAGTTAAAAACCTTGATTTGCCCATTCAGTCTCTGAATTTTGCTGAAATATTAAAAGCTAGCCCGTATCTCAAAGGCCTACCAGTAAAATCATATAAAAATGCCAAACCCATGATTTTGATTGGGCTCAACAATTGGAGAGTGGCAGTCCCGATGAAAATAAGAGAAGGTGACCGTGGGCAACTAATAGCAACAAAAACACACTTAGGCTGGACGTTGCAGGGTGGTGGAAAAATTTCAGAAAAGTCAGCCTCATTAAACATTCATACATGTAAGTGCGAGGACCGGTATAAGGAGCTTCACGATGAAGTAAAAGAGTATTTTGCCCTAGAAGTCTCGCAGGAGAAAAATATTTTATCAGCCGAAGATGAAAAAGCCATGCAGATTCTTCAGAGTACAACTGTAAAGAAAGAACAACAATTTGAGGTAAATTTGCTTTGGAGAAATAAACAAGTATCGTTGCCCGATAGTTACGAGGTCGCATGTCATCGATTAAAGTGTCTGCAGAAAAAGTTTATAAAGGATCCACAACTACAGCAAACCATGCAAGCTCAAATTGATAAACTTCTGCTTAAAGGCTACGCAAGAAAGGTGTTGGGCTCAGAAGTATATTCATATCCCGGTCGTACGTGGTATCTCCCAATTTTTGTAGCACTTAATCCTAACAAACCAGGTAAAATACGTCTAGTATGGGATGCAGCAGCAAAGTCGAACGGTGAATCCCTTAACGATTTTTTATTAAGTGGTCCTGACCTGCTCACCTCGCTCTTTAATATTTTAATTGAATTCCGAGTTGGTCAAATCGCGATTTGCGGCGACATAGCTGAAATGTTTCATCGAATTAAAGTAAAGGATGAAGATATGCACACACAACGATTTCTGTGGCCCGCAAGCAGTAATCAAAGTGAACGTCCTACTATGTACGTGATGAAGGCATTAACTTTCGGCCTTAACTGCGCGCCGTGCATTGCCCATTTTGTTCGAAACAAAAATGCAGAAGAATTTCACGATAACTATCCCCGAGCATTTAAAGCAATTACGAGCTACCACTACATGGACGATTTTATCGACAGCGTCGACTCAGAAGAAGAGGCCCTTGAACTGGCGACAAACGTTAAGATGATCCACGCTTCTGGAGGTTTCAACATGAGAAATTGGGCTACAAACTCTACTTTAGTTAGGCAACATTTATGCGACGATGAATCAGCCGCAAGAAATTTGTTTGGAGCGGTGGAGAAAATTCTCGGTATGTATTGGGAATCCAATAATGATGTTTTTCGGTATAACTCCAGATTCTCAAGGCTTAAAAGAGATGTGTTTCAAACGAATGTGGTTCCCACTAAAAGAGAAGTCCTTCAAGTTCTGATGTCTATATTTGATCCACTTGGACTTGTCTCACATTTTACAATTGGCTTGAAAATTTTACTGCAAGATGTTTGGCGCTCAGGCACACAGTGGGACGAAGAACTTAATAAGGAGCTGTTTGTAAAATGGCATTTGTGGCTCTCGAATTTGAGCAAAATATCATCTATAGTTATCCCTAAACTTCTCAGAATAACTGCTGATGTACAACTGCATACGTTCGCTGATGCAGGCGAAAATGCATATGCAGCCGTAAGCTACTTTCGAGTTAAATATAATGATGACGTCGACGTGTCGATTGTCGCAGCTAAGTCAAAGGTTGCTCCTTTAAAGCCTATGTCAATACCCCGATTAGAATTGCAAGCAGCTTTATTAGGCGCCCGCTTAGCCACGAAAATCCAGAGTGCTACAAGGCTTCGTTGTTCAGAACGCTTCTTTTGGTCCGATTCCAAGACGGTTTTGAAATGGTTGTCTATGGATCCGAAAAACTTCAAGGCATTCGTAATGTATAGAGTCGGTGAAATTTTGGAATCAACCGACACAACCCAGTGGAATTGGGTTCCAACAAATTTAAATCCTGCTGATTTTGCTACAAAAGTAGGTCCAACAGATAACGATATGTGGACGACAGGACCCGAGTTTCTGAAGCGCAATAAAAGTGAATGGCCAAAATCTGCAGATTTAGGTAACCCCGATAATGAAGAGGTACGTAATCGTCTTTTGCATATCGATTTGCTTAAAAGTTTCTCTATAAATTTCGAATATTTCTCATGTTGGAGACGACTCTATAGAGCCTTAGCCCTGTTTCTGTTTTATATAGAAAAATTAAAGTCTGTAGTCCACGGCTTCAAAATACAAGACGACAATATATTTGAACGTATCAGAAAATCCAAAAATATCTTATTTAAATGCGCGCAACTCGGCGAATTTTCTGATGAGATATGGAGTCTGCAGAACTGTAAAGAGATCGAGAGAAGCAGTCAATTAAAGCAATTCAACGTTTTTCTGGACGAAGATGGTGTAATTCGGACTTGTGGCAGAGCAAACACGTTAAGCTGCAATCAAGCGATAGTTTTACCTCATGGCCACTATATAACCTTTCTCGTAGTCCGATATTATCATGAAAATTACCATCATTGTATGCACGAAGCAGTGATCTGTAGAATAAAGTCATATTTCTATATCCCCAAATTAAGAGCTCTCTATAAAGTAGTTCGACGGAAGTGTCAATTTTGTAAAAACGAAGCAGCTGTGCCCCAACTACCACAAATGGCCTGTTTGCCGCTAGCTCGACTAGCAAGTTTTGAACGTCCATTTACTTACGTTGGTATTGACTTTTTTGGCCCTTTATATGTAAACGTTGGCAGACGTAAAGAAAAAAGATGGGGTGTACTGTTTACTTGCCTGACAGTGCGAGCACTACATATTGAAGTGGCACATAGTCTCGACACAAGTTCGTGTATTATGTGTATACAAAATTTCATAAGTCGACGTGGCACTCCAAGAGAAATATATACAGATAATGGCACTAATTTCAAAGCTGTGGAAAAAATCATCCGAGAAGAAAATTTAAGTCTTCGACAAGTCTCCTCGAAATACGACGAAATTAAATGGTGGTTCAACCCTCCAGCTGCTCCACATATGGGCGGTGCATGGGAGCGATTGGTAAGGACGGTTAAATCAAATCTTCACACCATGTGCCCTGCATTTAAATTCAACGACGAAACTCTAAGATGTGCCCTATGGGAAGTTGAGTTCATCATAAACTCTCGTCCATTGACATTTGTAGCCCTGGATTCATGTGAAGACGACCCCTTGACTCCAAATCATCTTCTTCTTGGGTCTGCTGCAGGCAACAAGCCTTTGTTAGAACACGATCATGATCTCCGACACCGGTGGCACCAGACGCAAAAGTTTGCTAATCATTTCTGGCGAAGGTGGGTGCGAGAATATGGCCCAAGTTTAGTGCGACGCAGTAAGTGGTTCGAAAAAACAAAACCCCCGACAGTAGGAGATGTAGTCGTCATAGTCGATGATACGCTTCCACGAAATAGTTGGCCAAAGGGCATTATTACAAAAGTCTTTCCCGCGAAAGATGGTCAAGTTCGGCGTGTCGCGATCAAAACAAATTCCAGTACATATGAGAGGCCCGTGGCAAAAATAGCAGTCTTAGACGTCGGTAAAAAGGATGGCAAGCTCATGGGCACCTAACTCGCTTACGATGGGGGGAATGTTACCGCCGCCACTGTATTTTGTATTCTATTGTAGCTTACTTACATACAAACACACATATATGTACATAAACAAAAATTCCTTATTTTACAATATCTTCTCATTCCACCGTTGTCCTTATTTACTTTATTAAAATATTCATTTAAATTATACTAAATTTGTAACTGTTCCGCTTAATAACGGTAGTCTCTTGTTTTGTAAAATATTTAACATCGAAAGATAATTTTTAAAAGTAAAAAGAATTAGTTCTTATTGTGACACGGTGGAAACAAGTTGTTTTAAAGCGCGATATACGCAAATTAATAATTAATAAACAAAACGTGCATATTTAAGCAAAAGTAAAGTGTTTTAATATTAATATTGTGTAGCTCTTAAAAGTTTGTATTACGCCGTGCGAACTCAACAAGAAGTATTAAATTTGAATTTGAAAATTTAAGGGTGCCCCAATAGTTAATGTAGTTTGATGTTTGTGTTCAAACTTTAGAACTGTGATACACAGACAGCTGAAACTTACAGGCGGTCTGTATTGCTAAGTCCGCTATAACAACAAGTATTAAATTGGAATTTAGTAATTAAAGGGTGTTCCAAAAATTTATGTTTTGGACCATTATATTTTTTATATGAAAATTAGACAGAATGTCCACTACTCTGTTTAATGTAATAAGAAGTATAATAAAATATTTTAAATTATAATTTAAAGGGTGTTACAATAGTTAATGTAGTTTGATGTATATGTTCAAAGTATTGAACCGTTATAGACAGACAGTTAAAATTTGCAAGGAACCTAAGTCTACTACAACTGCAACTGCAACTGCACTATAGTTTATGTAATTTGATGTGTATGGCCAAACTGTTGAACAGTTCTAGACAGAAGGTTGAAAGTAACAAGGATCTGTATTGCTAAGTCCGATATAGCCAGCATAAAGTTTGGAGATGGAATATAAGGGTGCCTTAATAGTGAATGTAATTTAATGTATGTGGCCGTACTTTTGAAACGTTAAAGAGAGACAGATGAAGTCTGTTTTGAAGTCCGTATTTGTTTTTTGAGAGAATTGTATTTTTAAGTCACAGTTAAGCCAGTATCTAGGGCATGTTCCTCATATTATGTATGATTATAACATATGCCCTATTATTTCTCTTCACAATTTCTTACCTCTATGGCTGCATTTTGCAAATAGGATGATTGTAAATTAAATGTAAATGGTTCATTCCAAGTAGGATTGGCGGGGTCTTCCGATTTACTTATGCTGGTCTTGCGTTTCTTAACACGTTTACCATTCTGTATCAGATACAACTAAAAGAGGAAAAAGAAAATTAAATAATTTAGTGAGAAATACTTGTTATCATTGACGTCATTTCATACCTTCACATATGTTTCTTGAATTGTATCCAAGTTTTTGGCCTTCATTATGACGACAGTTAAGCGTTCGGCTTGAGGTAAATAATTTAAGGAACAAAGTAATTCTGGACGATCTTCTGGTGGCTTTTTGGTACGTAATAAATCACCCCAAATCTAAAAGGGAGTAATTATTTTTTTTACTTTTGTTTTAATAAAATTTAAAGCTGTTCATTAACAAACCTCCACGGATTTCGATAGATCCAATTCATCAATACTTATACGCACTTCACCAATAATGTCATTGTGCGAATAACGATCATAATCTAAGACCTGTAAAATTAATTCTTTGCCTTGCAATTGATCACGTGAAACCGGAAATTTAAAATGCTGATCAAAATAGGGATTTGTTTCGCCACGATGTATAAGCGTCTGGCGTTTACGTTTATCTACTTCGGGTTCTAATAGTAAACGTACATAAGGATCTCTGAAACCTCCTTCCTCAATAGGACACAAATTATGAGCTGTTTTAGAAAGAAGAAAGAAAAGTTATGGGGATTTTTAAATTTAACTTTTTGGAATAACGAACCTTCAATCAAATGCACGGTTAAATCGAATAAATGATAATCGTATTTAACTCTTAAATGTAAACGACCCAATGCAGGACTGTTTTCGGGAGCATTTAAATAAATAGGGCCATCTGGTCCCCTATACAAATCGGGCTGTATAGCACCCAATGGCGAGGCTGGACCCAGGGTGGGATCAGCATTGGGTTGTATTCGTGGTGGTATTAACAGTGGTGAAATACATCTGTTACCATGCTTGGAAGAGTGTGGTGAGTGAGGAGACAATGGAGCATTGGAGACACTAGACAGCGAGGTTAAACTATTTTGTGAAGGACTTGATGCACGCAATTCGGCCACTTCTGCAGCAACTTGACTAGCAGTGCGGGCATCCAGAGATATAGTGCGCATTGGACTGGGTGTACGTGACAACTAAAATAAAATAAAACTTAATTTAATTAAGAATTATGTCAAGGAGAAAAATATGTCTTTAATTACATAATAAGGAAACACCGAATCGGCGGGTAAGGAACTACGGCCATCAGGACCAAAGGTACGAATTTGTGGCGAGGAACCACGATGACACTTAAAAAATAAAATTACAGAATTTTTATTTTAAGTTAAAACAGTATAAGAGATATCGTTAACACTAACTGATTGCCTAGATGGTGCACTATCTACACTGGATTGGCTTGACATTGAGGGTGTCCTTTGTATTCTTGGTGGAAATGAACGCGATTGATGGTGCAAATGCAAAGGACTGTGTAAAACATCGGCTGGACCCCGCAATACATCTGCATTAACAGCATGTGAAGAACCCTGATTCGGTTGAGGTTGTATCGGTTGAGATTCTCTGGCAAAATTTACCTCCTGGAAAGAAAAAGATTATTTCGCTTTTTTAAACTTTTCCATAAAAACAAAAATATTTAGAAATAAATTTCAAAAAATTAATTCCTTTCTAAAGAATATATTTTTTATTTAATATCCAATACTTCACCTGTTCCGAATCTGTATGCAAATCATAACTATCCGTTACACTACCAATACCGCTAGTATTCGATGTTATCGATGACGCCGATGGTGGCGGTGTCATTGGCTGTGATAATGGCGGTGTTTGTGATGATCCTCCTGCTGCTGCTGCTGTTGTTGTTGTCTCACCACCAGCATTACTAACACTATTCGAACTGTTTGAAGTGGTTGGCAAATCTTCTGAATTACGATCTATTGTTACTTTACGCACAGCACCAACACGTTCTTTGGCCATGCGTGACCATGATTCGATACGTTTGTGGGCGAGCCAGCAAGCTGCCGGTCCCAAACCACTCATTATTTGTGAAAATATTTTGAAAAATTTCTAAATTTGAACACTGGCAAGATTTTCAATACAATTTTTTTTAAATTTTAATTTTAAAGAACGCGATTTGTTAATTACTTTTTAATCGTCTTTTATTTAAAATCATTAAATTGTTTTTTTTATGAAATATAACTTCTATTAAGTTTTTGGCCAAATTATGAAATGAAAATTTTTATTTGTGTAAATTTAAAAAAAAAAAGCTTTTCATCTTTAAGTGGATTCTTGCATTCATCAGTTGTTTCTTTGAACCTGTTTTGTCGCTATCCGATGGAAACAAATTTATCGAGTCTAAAAATATCTGTTTTTAACCGACTTTAAAAAAAAGAATGTTGTTCTTTTATATTTGTGCCTCCATAACTCTGTCAATTCTGGATGGATTTGAAAAATTTCTTTTTTATTTGAAAGCTGATGCTCACATATTGGTACAGAATTAAAGGGTGTCCCCATACAACACACATGTTTTTTTACGTGTATTATCAAGCGTAAAGGGCACTTCTTTAAAATTAAAAAACAAAAAGTAATACAAAAGTAATTCTCAAAATTAAAGGGTTGCCAATGAGTGACATAATTGGTCTATATGGGCCTATTTTTTGAACCGTTATAGAAAAAAGCTTGGAAATTGGACAAAATGTCGATTGCTATGACCGTTATAATAACAAAATTCAAAATTATAAATTAAAGGGTGGCCCAATAGTTCATTGAATTTGATGTCGTTTTAGACAGACGCTTGAAATTTAAAAAGTATCTGTATTGCTAACTCCGCTATAACAACAAGTATAAAATTTGGATTTGGAAATTAAAGGGTGTTCCAATAGTTAATGTAAAATAATGTATGTGGCCAAATTTTTGAACCGTTATAGACAGACAACTGAAACTTACAAGGGACCTGTATCGCTTAGTTCGCTATAGCAACAAGCTTATAATTTGGATTTAAAAATTAAAGGGTGTACCCATAATTGTTTTCAATTTAACTATATGGGCCTATCTGTTGAACTGTTATAGACAAAAGCTTGCGAATTGGACAGAATGTCGATTGCTATGATCGTTATAGTAACAAGTGATCATATTTAAAATTATAAACCAAAGGTTACCCCATTAGTTCATTTAATTTGATGTATTTCGCCAAACTTGTGAACAGTTGTAGACAGACACTTGAAATTTAAAACGATTATTTAGGTTCATCTCATACTCAACCTGTATCTTAGATGGTGATATTGTACCTCTAGAAATATTTTTTTTGCGTCTACGAAAATTGGTTGGAATAGTACGGTCTCAATTCATTCAAATGAGCTGCTATTGATTAAAGTCATAAAGCCAGAAATAGTAAATATCCTCATGAAATGCAAATTTACCATTCTTGTTCTATTTTAAAACCAGCATCAACAAAAAATGCCTTCAAAAGGCACACGGATCCAACTTGAGTTAGTAGAGAATTAGTAACCTATAAGCGAGCGAACGGACTCGGTTAAGTAAAAAAAGAAACATAATGACAGCTAACATTAAGTTTACCTGCCAGGCCATCGCACTGTGTCGCGATTTCATACACCGGATGGCCAAAAATAGAAGCAGCTAAAGTTAGGAGGTGAAATTTGATATTATTGTTTAAAAAAAAAGAATTTGTGCGACATTTTGAGAAAATTTAATAAGTGCTACGCCAACCTCCCATACAATCAATGTCTCACTACTATTTTTTTCTAACAATATCTGACATATGATCAATATTTGTAAACAAAAACAGTGCTGTTATTACAACTAGAAGTATCCATCACAACCCTGTTACAAATTTTGATAGTTGTTACATCTAAATACTTAAATTTTTAGTATTATAAATGAAAATAAAATTTGCGATTTTCCCATAAATTTCGTACGCTGTACACAAACCTTAATATTGAACCACTATAACTTTCAAATTTGTTAATATTTTAGGAAGATATTTTAGACATATCTACGCACAATATTTTTAAGAAATAAAATTTAAAAAAAGTTTAAATGCTAACATTGAATTTAACCATTTTTGGTCACCCTCGTGGCACAGGGTGTCGTGAGATAAAAAATGTTCAATTAAAGACGATACGGCATTAAACTTCCAAGGTCTTCTTCAATCGTCAGCTGATAGATTCATCACATTGGGGGATATAAGCCTCTTTTATCAGTCGTGCTAGCTAAATAAAACCAACTTCCTCTGGAGTACAGAATAAGCAACAGAGTATGGTATGTTGTGCAGACCATACGAATGGTTAAGACCATTTCGTAATTTCGTAATATATTCTCCGTGTAAAAAGAAAAAAAGGAAATGTGAATTCGCAAGCGAAGGGTTGGAAAGAAGCCTTACGAATAAATAATTGCGGAAATTAATTTCAACTTTGCCTCAGTGTAGTGATGACCTAAGAAATGATTCTACTCGATAAGAATTTGGAGGCGTGTTTTATGGTTGATTTCTCACAAAAATAATCTCTAAGGTTACCTCAGTGTAAGGTTAAGGAAGAAAATGATTTAAGAAGGGGATAATTGGAGTAAGCCTCGAAGCAGGCTTAGGATTGATAACTCAGAAAACTCTGGCTGATACCAAGCGCAAATGTTAAGGAATCGTCAAGTTTAATGAGTTCAATCGAGCAATATGGCCGAAGAAGCACTGCATAAGGAGGAGGTTGGAAGTGTAGTAGAGGAGATAGGTGGTGCAACTGTACGTTACGTATAAAATTTAAAAATACTACTGCAGCGCCTCTGGTGTTAAACAGTTATATGACAGTTCTTAAAAACTGATACAGACATCATCATTTATTATATTTTTTCGCCGATAATTTACGAAGTCGTAGTCGGTCAAACCGCACAAGGAAATGATACCACAGAAGCGTAGCCTAAGCTTCATATAATAAAGAGAAAAGGTATAGAAGCAGCTAAGATCTTGTAATGTGTGAACTTTGCAGGTTTGAAAAGGTAACCTTACAAGTTTAACGAACCTTTCATAGATAAGTAATGCAAATTTAATTCAAGTACCTGAAAATTGTAATATTCAGAGGACACGGTGTTAGCAGCTTTAAATATCATGTAAATCGTAATAGAAAGAGTAAACCAAAATAAAGGGGAATAAAAGTAAGCACCTTTACAGCATTCGCGGTAGGTCTATTCATGAGTCATGAGTTCAAATCCCAACAGAATCCAGAATATAAAGAAAAGCCAGTATTTAAAGCGAACACGCCTGGAAAACTTTGGTTTTAAGTTCAAATACTGGCTTTTCTTTACACTCTGGATTCTGTTGGGATTTGAACTCATGACTCTTAAGTAGACCCACTGCGACTACTCTACAGGTGTTTGCTTTTGTTTCCCTTTATTTTGGTTTGCTGCATACACAACAATTTTATGTGGGTTTTAAATTTAATTTTCTCAATAATAGTTTTAAAACAATACTGTTATTACTCGTATCGCGTTTACAACTGCACATATTTTCAGTTTTTGTTTATGTAGCTCAAGCAGAGCAAGATAGCGAAAAAGGTTTTTTAATTATTTAATAACAAAGTTTCCTTTCTTTCCTTAAACTAACCTCTAATCTAGCCTACAACCATTTTTTCCATTTTCACATTCCCGTAATTCCTGAGTTGTTGTAAATTTCCATTCTGTAGTTTTGTAAATGAATGTGAAAGCTTAATGTAGGTCAAGCCGTTAATTTGGCACCATTAGGCTTTACTGTCTTTAATAACTTTTAACTCCTCTTTTTGTTTCTCACTTTCTTTAATAAAAATACTCTTTGTTGTACATTCTTTTTAAGCACGCGTTTTTTTTCTTAATTTTTTTTGGGCTTTTACTGTCTTTAATGTAAATAGTGTTGAGTTAATCCTTTTTTATTTATTATTTGATTTTTGTATAATTCTTCTAAAGGAGGAATAAAACGCACAGAAAAATATTAACACTTGTTAAGGTTTGAAAACTGCAGTGTTGTTGCCGCCTAAATTTCTGCAGCATTAGAAAGAAAAAAATCGTGTGAACTACATTTTTAAATCTCTTAAAAAGCATTTATCTGAACCAGTTTTTCAAAGAATATAAGTAATGCTTATCTCCAGCTGATCTCACTGTTATATCTAAACGAAACGGAATACTGCCTTTTGAGCTGCTCGACTGCGTACAGGAGAGAACAAAGAAGCTCTTCGGTGACAGTTGAGTTCTTAGCTCTATTGGCTTGCAGAAGTATCGACTCAGTATGGGGGAAATCTTACAGTTTAATCAATGTTACTGTAGTGAAATGTTTCTTATAAAATCAGTACCTGGCTGCTGTAACTAAAGAGAAAAATTTCTCACACTAAAATTTTAAAGTCGTCTTATTTTTCATAGGGTGAGCAAAGTTAATCTTGAAATTTGTTATTACCTTATATGCACTTTTTTTTCAAACCTGACTCTGCAACTTTGATATTTTCATGTAAAATAATTGTCACTTAAGGCTGGTTCACCCACAAAAATTTTGTTCCGAAACATTTTTTTTTATATGTAGTTCTCTCTCTCTCTCTCAAAAAATAAAACGTCAAACTACATATAAAAAAAATGTTTCGGAACAAAATTTTTGTGGGTGAACCAGCCTTTAAGTTACAGAAACGAGGCACAGAAAACTCATTACCGATACCAAATCTATTTCATATATGATACATTTTACATTTAAAGCTTATTAGTCCGTGGTCAATTGTTTAGTGAATTACATAAGGCATTTCCAGAAATTACTTGTATGTGAATTAAAATCGCTGCGGTTACCTTTCCAGTCACTTAACTTTACTTTAATTACTCAAATCAAATTGACATAGACACTACTCGCTTTATTCCACTTCCTATAACCTTATTTCTTAGTTCCAGCACAATAACTGAGGGTTATTCCCTGAGTTCTTGCTCTACATAATAAATATTAAAGTTAAAAAGGGAAACAGGTGGCAACTCTATATTCCAAATTTCCATTTTTTAGAATTTTTTTCTTTGGTTGAAAGTTCTTAAGAGATTTTCTTTTATTTACTGGTGATACTTTGTGAGTTGAGGTTTTTTGAAAAGATTCGGTTATTTGGTGAAAACCCAATTTTTGAGTAAAATTCACAATTGATGTCAAATCTTCCAATTTCTGGTGAATTGTAACCCTAATAATTCTGTAACCAAAAAGTCACAAATAATATTTGCAAATTTCTTTTACTAAAAATTAAATTTGTAAAATCCCTTATGTATTTTTATAAATTCAAAAAGATTTCCAATAAAACCCGACTTTTTCACTTTCTTTTTCTTTTTTAGTTTTTGATTTTTTTTTTTTTTTTTTTTTGGTTAAAATCCTATTTACATAATCTTTAAATCCTTCGTTTTAATCTGTTACCAATTAGTAACTTGTTGTTGTTTTTTTTCTTAACAATAGATACACACACATATATACTTTTACAAACTAATTTTACATTTTCTATTTCCTTTTATTAACATCCTGTCGCCTTAACAACCATATTGTCAATTAAAATGTTGTCCTTACAATTTTTAAACAAAAAGTTACAACAATAACAAATGTTAACAGCAAAAATATGAATTGTTCCTTTTTGCAGTGATACTAAACAGTTGTTGAGATGGTGCCTTTCGGGTTTTAATTTAAATTTCGTCAGTTGACTTGATACCTGTAACAAAAATTTTGAGGTGGATTAGTTTTTAGACATGACGATATGCTAGATAATATCCTGGATGCCACACTGGAATCTTAATGTCCAAAGTAGAGAATATAATGCTTCTACAGTTGTGGAAGTTGCAGAAAGGACACACTGAAAAAAAGAGACATTAAACTGGAAAAGCTGATAGGTTTTCAACACCTTAATACGGCCCATATTAATTTATGATGACATGTACTGTGAAACTTTTCTCATTGCCGGATAACTGACATGTTATACTATGATACATTGGCATTTAGGCGGTTTAATGGCCAAACAACTGATGATGAATTTCAGATATGTCCGGATTTAGGATGTGTATCGGTCAACTAGTTTAATTTTGATAACTACTCACAAACACCCATGACTGAGAAGAGATTTCGATTTTAGCAATGTCGCGCAAGACAACATTTGGACTTCTGCTACAAACAGCTCAAAGTTGGAAAGAGGAATTAGGGGAATCACTTTTTCAGCCACAAAAAGAACGGTCGGTGGATATGTGTGCCGACAATAAAGTGGCGATAAATTTCTTATTGGGTTTGAAACCGACATCTAGACTTTTGTGTAAATTCCAAGTATTTCTCAACACGATGTTATGATATTTCAGTTACTGATGAACTACTTTCTGCTCCACTAAGTTGACGGACAGCATTTTCACAGCAGGAATTATTAGGAACAGTGCAGATCAAATGGCCTAACAAAGTTACTTAGCTTCAGAAAAACAGAAGAAGGACTATGGTGCTGCATAGAGTTCTTTCTGGCTGGAATACTGATGAACTTATTTGCAAATACACTAGAAAAAATAGCGAGGAATGCGATGTTTTTTTACCACAAAAGTTCGCATCTTAGTAAGCAGAAATAATTAAAGCGACTACACAGGCAACTGTCATTGTTTCTCTAGACGTGCAAGGAGTTTTAATGCAGCGGAAAAATGTTGGGCCCTTTGAGCGAAAAAAATTACATGCGCGTCTAAAATGGGTAGTTCCGCTAAGAAAAGTAACCAACTTAACGCACACATTGCTCGTAGTTTTATCTCCTGCGACACATTTCTTTTTGAGGTTTTTAACTCTACTGTAATGAATTCGATCTAATACGAAGATCATTTCGATAACAAAAATCTTTTATGATAAGCTTAAACAAGTTTGGGAACCACTGGAAGAAATGTTTTAATTCAAACAAAAGGACAATACTGATAATAAGTCTGTTATAACTCAACGTAACAATTTTTAAGCTTTATCAGGCTCAAATGTAACCATTTGCAATGGCTTAAGTAAAGTTATTTTTTGCTTTTACTGTTCGTGTGTGTTATGTGTTATGCAGACGAGTTTCGCCAGTTATGTGTAAATAATAAAAAAAAAAAATTCATCAAATCTTCTGGCCAACCGTTAGTTAAAAATTAATTAGAAAGTGTAGGACTTGAAGTTATCAGAAAGATATTTCTTTATTTTCTTGCAGAGAAAACTGTCCTCAAAATAAGAGCCAAAAGTCTCTTAACCATTTTACTGTGCGGGCAGAAACAAAACATTGTAGATATAATTTCACAATTTAAAAGGTTTAAGATGAGGAGCATTCGAGCTTAAATTTTGAGTTCTAGGCTTTCTAGACTTTTCAGGAGCGGAGCAATATGGTCTCAAAGTGGCATATTTCAAACATGTTAATTTACGCAGACTGGTTATATTTAAAAAAAGTCTTAACTACGTCTTTAAACCCACGTCAAAGGCATTAAATAATGATCTACAGTTCACGGGTTATATGCATTGGAAAATGTTAAAGCCCAGTTTTTAAAAATTTTTTTTCGAAAATTATAAATAATCTTCTCTCTTAATGATTTTTCAAAACAAAATATCTTATAAAAATGTTAGCCTTGTGTCTATATTATAATAGATAAAAATATACATTTGGGATTTGAAATTTTTTAAAAATCCCACAGTTTTTTTATATTTTTGGACAAAAAAGAACTATTAATTATGCCCCCATAAAAAGAAAATTTAACAGTAAAACTAAAAATTTTGTACACTTTTCTAAAACACCTCTTTATAAAGTTGATTGATACATATACAATTTAACGAATTTTCCTTAATTACAAACCTGGAACTACTCGAAATTCATCAGTTTTACAATCGAAAAGCTGCGATCAAAAAACTAAAGTTTTTTTGAATTAGAAGGTTTAAATGTCGATTTTCTAGATAAAATTACAAAAAACTCCCAATTTGGGATTTTATATGCGTGACTTAGAAATTTCGGGATTTGGGTTTTTTTTTCTAAATCTTAAATCTTAAATTTTTTTATTATTTATTATTATTGATCAAACAAATGCGGGCGCAAAATGTCACTGGAATATTATAATTTAGTAAAAAGTTATACATTTTATTTTATATGAAAATTTATTATTCGAAAACTTTTTTATGTTAGTTTACTTTACTCGTTTGCTGTATTTTTCTATAAAACATTTTTGAGTTTTTTTGATTGAATATAGTTCTCATTTAATCAATTTTGCTTTTGATATAACATTTTTAAATTTTTTATACAAAATTTGGGTAGAATCCACTGATGAGCTATATGAGCAATAGCGAAATGTCCATATTGATATGCTTTCCCCACAGTAACTTATTTTATTTTGGAGTTTTTAATAAAAAATATTTCATAAAATAACATGAAATACTTATATTTGAAGGAATCAAGCACGATTAAAGTAAATTAATTTTATTATTATTAATATTTAATGGATAAAAATATAATAAGTTAAGGTTTTATAATGCAAACCTATATATCGGTAAGAAAAATTCCTGCTTTTAAGCTATTATATCCGGCGGCTAATTTTTAGCTGGCTCATGCTTTAAGTCGGCACAACTCGCTCTAAACTCATAATCTTTTTATTTAACTGTCTTATTATTTTATACTCACACTTATTCACCACTGCTTTTCACCACGCATATATGTACGAACAACATCAACAGGGGTTGCCAGATCTTATTTTTGTAATAATATTACAATAGATAAGAATATACATTTGGAATTTAAATTTGATATTTTTTTTAAATGTGGATTTTCTAGGTAGAATTTAAAAAAAAGTTCCATTTTGGGATTTTAGATGCATTACTTAGGAGTTTCGGGATTCGTTATTATACCCTTCACCGCAAAAAGGTGGAAAAAGGGTATAACTAAGTTTGTCATTCCGTGTCTCATTTCTACTGAGTTCTAATGCATTGCGAAGTAGATTGACAGAGTCTATCCGTTTTAGTGCTAAAATCAAGTTTGCCGTGGCTCTAGAGAAAATTTAAATACGCCAATCGATCAGACATAGTGTTGAAATAGGTAATATTGCAAATCAGGATAATAAGTCCATGTCCTTCGAGGCATCGGACAAAACACCACAAAAAACATATATTTGGGCCGATAAAGAATTAAAAAATAAGAAAAAACATCAAGTGAAAAAATTGGCGCTCGCCCACATTTTTCGAGTCACGGGGGTCTAAAAGTTTAAAATTTTTTTTTAATATCAATAGGGCTATAATTTTAAAGCTTTTGAGGAGATCCTTAAGGAAATACTAAAATTTTTAAAAAATGCTTAACCCATTAAGAGCCGATGTGAAATTTTTTTTAAGTCTCTGTCACCCTAATATTTGCTTTTTTGATTGGAGTTATTTCACTAAACTAGATTGACATATATAGTGAAGGGTATATAAGATTCGGCATAACCGAATATAGCACTCTTACTTGTTTTTTTTTTCTAAATCTGAAATATTTTCATTATGTAACGCAAAATGTCAATGAAATATTTTAAATAAGAAAAAAAATTAAACATTTTATTTTTTTTTCAAATTGAAGTTAAAACTAAGAAATTTTCCAAGAATTTCAAAAATATGTTTATGTATTTGTGCCTACTGTGCGCTTTTAGATAGAATTAAACCAGTTGTGATATGTGGCAAAGAATAACTCATGGATTCATAGCTACAACTTAACTACCAAAAATCCAAAATATCAGCTTGCAAGTTTGTTATATCCGTGCTTAAGGATCCTTTATTCAGGCCTAAAAGCCTTTTATCTATGACTATAACTTGCCGGTATTATAACGGTTTAGCAAAAGAAGAGAAAAAACGCGGATTTGTATCACAAGCCGATAAGAACGATGATAGAATTGAATGAGTTCAACTAAATACTCCAGGGGGAAAAGTTAAGTTTCACATCATTTGATATGAAGGAAAGGTAAGCAACATGTTTAGATCGCCTTCCGTCGACAATACTTATAGGCAATGATTTTTAATTTATACCAACTGGCCTTTTTTCTCATCATTAAATCCCTAGTAATTGGTTACATTAGTCCAGGGCTTAGATCCGCCATAGCTTTTACAGTTAACAAGCTGCTGCGTGTGCCAGCCGGCGCCTTACATGTATACACTATGTGCGTTATCGTCTCAGCCTCTTCCCTCTTCCACATTCTACAAGTATCATCTTCCCTCCCTATCCTGGCCAGATGATCCTTAAAATGTACATGACCTGTCACTAACGCAATTGTTAAGCTTTAGGTACTTCTATTATATCTAAAAACTTTAGTGGCCTTCCTGCTAAGAAGCAGCCTCAAGGCCTTTGTCAAGGTCACCCTCTTTTGAAAAACAAACTTAAATTGCAGGTTTTTCTATTCTTCATTTTGTTTCACAGACCAATCCTTCTCTAGTTTTTAAATACTTAAAAGATTTTTGCACGAGCTTTTTTTTTCTTAAAATTTGTGATAAGATTGCGGTTGTAACATCGTATTACACAACCAATATCCAATATGTTTATAAATCAAGGTGTGGTCATTAGTTTTACCTTCATTGAGTTTTGATTAAATCCCTCTTAAGAAAATGTGAGCGTGTGTAGAAAAAAAAGGTAAAATACACTCTACTCAAGCATCGTATTAAAATATTTTTACCTCATCCCTGATTGTTGCTACATAACACACGCACACACTTCTAATATTTTGTAATTGGTGCAAAATCATGTGCCATTTGTGTGTCATTTTTTCCATTAAATCTCTAAAGGATAATAAATGTTGAACAACAACATTTTTCTTTTTTAATCCCATTAATCAACACATTTTTAGTGTAAAAAATAACAAATAATTAAAAAAATAAAACGAAAGGAAAGGAAAAAACATTTTAGTGTTTTGTATTCCGAACTACAATTACCCCACACACTTATTTATATTGATCCTTTTACTATATTTTCTCATTGTGTGTGTGCGTGTGGTTATGTTTATTTGTATGTATGTGTGTGTGTTTTGTTTTCATTGTAATAAATTTAAAAAGTGTTATAATGATTTCCTGAGGGGCTATCATCATCGCTATCATCATTATTCTGCTTGATACAAGTTCTTTTGCAAAATTTTTGTTCTTACTCACATAAAAACGAAAACGTGTGATCCTAAGGGGCAGTTATTGTCCTCATATTAAGCCGCAAGTATTTGGCATGTGTTATAAATGGAGTTATTTAAAGCCCCTTTTAAAATACTTTATAAAGAGCTCTCTAATAGAAACGAGTACATTTCGGTTGTTCATGACAGTTAAATTTTTTAGTGTTTAAGTTTGTAGACAAGAAAAAAAAAACGACAAGTTATATCCTTAAAAAACACCAAAATGCTACAGAATCGTTGTATCAAAACAGATGCTTTCTTGGTAGAACATTGCTCGTAAGACGCACAATTTTAATGGTCCTTCTTATGTAATGTGGTCCTCCGTAATCCGTTATTCTCGACCAGAATTCGTAAATTTTTAATAGATAAGAGAAACATCGGCACAAAAGCTACTTTGCTCTCAGCTTCAGAAAAGCCATAACGAGCAACACTGCTCTGCTTCATAGAAAAGAAAACAAAATGAAAGAAATATTCTGAATTTCTCTTCTTAATCGTCTTCTTGATCGTAAACCTTGTAGGAAAAAATGTTTATTTTTTTTATTGCACAGTGCTTCGCTTTATGTACAAAAACTGAAGAATAATTTTTTTTCTGCATTTACTTAACTACCATAAAAATTTATTGAAGATCATTTAAAGAACATAACATACCATAAAATGTATATACAATGTATGTACAAAAAAGTATATATGTGTAAAAAAATTGTAGTTTTACCGCAAAGTTCTTGATTCCATGGGTTAAAATTGAGGTAAAAAATAATTTTTTTTATTTGGTTTGTTAAAAAGTAGGAAATAAAATTTTTTCGCGCCGTAAGTTATTATTAAAGTCATAAACAATATATTAGAAAAATTGGTATTTTTGCCGCACAGTGCTTCGTAACAGGGATAAGAAATTTAAAAATTTTTTTAAAACTTTAATTTTTTTATCGCTGCAGATGGTCATTGAAGTCGAAAAATATTTATAGTAAGCACAGTGGTCTGTTTTATGGACTAGAACAGACGTAAAAATTTATATCAAACTTAAAAAAAAATCTTTTTACTCCCACTTAACTGCCGCAAGAAGTGTGTTTTGGCTCACAGTGCTTTGTTTGATTGGTAAAAAAAATTGGTTTAAAAAATTATTCAGATCAATAGAATTCAAAAAGATTGGATAAGACAGCAGTTCCTAAGTAAGTTTAAAAATTTTTACCGTAGGGGCCACACGTTGTTGCTCTCCAAAATTCTGTAAATAATATTCATTTTATACTTTGCGCTCGTTTGTACAAGTTCTTTGAAAAAAAATCCACTACTTTGGCTGTTGTTGCTGGGTTTCCGATTTGGCGTTGAACAGCATCAAATACTTGCTTCAAGTGGACGCATAGTTGCAGGACAAATGTGAGCAAACGCTGCATCTATCATGTGGATAACTGTTTCTGGGCGTGAAAAAAAATAATTAAAAAAATAAATGTCTCAGGAACTACTGCTCTATGATCGTTTAATATCATAACAAGGAATATATCAGCGGTTATTTGTATGGCGACATCTTTTTAGTGTTCTATAGGTCTGGTAGCAATTTTGCTGGCACAACTGCAATGCAACACAGTAAATAACTTTCTGCCATAAAAACTTATGGTTCAGACTGTCTTTATGATATTTAAACCATTAACTATTATAAGAGACAGGTGAAGTTTTGGTTATGGTCATGGTACCCAATTAAAGTTTTTATCATAAATATCTATAAATATGGATTATGTTTCATTATAGAGTTTTTTGTCGGTTCCTACAACACGGTTACCTTTAATTTACTTAATTTTTTATTTACGTTGGTTCCTTTTACTTGCAGAATAAGACATGCCATAAATTTTTTTTCTTTGAGTTTCCTTTATTTAGCCTTCCCTGTATAGTACCTTTGAAAATACTGTTAAAGAGTACAATCTCTGTATTAAACGTTTAATACTGCTATATCGCTATTAACTGCTATTTTAATTTTTAGGCGAGTTAAAACGGCAAAGTTCTTCTAATATGAAACCATCTGGTAATTCCTTTTATTTGTTTTTTATACTTATATTTATATATTTACGTGTGGGTATGAAACAATCGAAATATTTATTTAACAACAATATAACAAACCTTAAAACGAATATTTGGGTTTTCAATTGTGTCAAGATATACGTTACTTACAGTTTTATCCGAGTCTGTTTATGCTTAAACTATACTTTTACCAGTTTCCCATTTGTGTTACAAACTTGATGCTGATGTCCTTTAAATTAAATATTGTAACAAAAAATTGAGGGAGCATAAAATTGCTAATGAAAACATCTAAATATAATACAAAATAGCATAACACATCCTCCCAAATCTGTTGTCGTAGTTTTAAAACTTATTTGTGATAAAAATTCAAGGAGGATACTGATACTTTAATAATAAAAATAATAATAATGTTTGGTGGTTTTATCTATTTTAATATTTAAAGAGTCCTTTTTAAGGGTGTTTTATATGTCATGCACGTGTATTATTATCATTTTGTCGAAAAAGTTTTTCGTTGTTTTTTTGTTGTTGTAATTTTTCAACATTTTAAATGGCACAATCTAAAATTATTTTGCCCTTATTTGTGTTGTTGATTTTTTTAATGAAAATTCTCCGTATTTCTGAGGCCTTTTTTTGTGCGTGTTTATATTTCTAAAATTAGTAAAAGGACATGTTATTGATCAATAGCATTTTTTTTTTTAATTTGATTTTCATAGCTCTCAAAAATATGGAGTGGAATACTCTACTGTCGTTTTGTTTAGTCGTTGTTTTTGGTGGCTTAGATGGCTTAAAAGATTGAGAGGGGGTGAGTTAAAGTTCAATTTAATTTTATCAGTATAATAAGAGCCAATTATAGCTACACTTATTATTATAAACTTATGCAAGAGGCGTGTTGTTTAGGATTAAAAGTATCACATTTTAGGTGTAAAGTAATCATAAATAATTTGTAAATAAATGATTTTAATAGATTAAAGTAAAATTACTAAAATTAGGGCAAAAATTAGCCCATGACTTCGGCTGCATAATTCGTAATATTGCAAAATATCATTGTAAAAATGGTTTGAAGTTAAAATTATAAACTACAACTGTACGAAAAAGAAAGTATTCAACTGCATAAAAGGACTTATTCTTTTCAAAGAGTCTATTTTGCTTGTTTAGATACCAGCCAAGATCAAATTGAGCTTCATCTGAAAAGATGATTTTTTTGGCAAAATTTTCAAAGTAATGTCGCAATATTTCCCAGCGTTGTTCAAGCGTTCACACAACTATATTCGTTCAGCGGAAGAATAAAAATAATTACTTGTCAGATCAGACTTGAGCTAAGTGTTACCATTCACGAAATAAGCACTAGTTGAAAAAATGTTAGATAGTGGACCCTAACGTTTTTTTTAACGAAAAGATACCTTTAACACAAAAGAGTTTTTTTTTACACAAAAAGTACCTTTTTTAAAATGTCCTTAAAAAAATAAAAAAACAGACATCCACACACAAACATCATTCTCTTTTTGCACAAACAAATAATTTTTCATAAGAAAAGTTCCTATTTTACAAAAAGTACCTTTCATTACATCATATTTTTTTATTTTAAACAGAATAAGGAATCACGACACAAAATGTCTCAGTATTACAAAAATATCTTTTTACACAGATTATTTTTTTAGCAGCCTCAATTTTGACATAAGTTCACTTTTCTGTAACGTATAATCCTTTTGTTTTTCTATCCTTTCATTTAATGAAATTTGTTTAAAAAAATAAAAAATAAAACATTTTTAAAAAATTACTATAGCCAAAAAAAGAACGTTCTCTCAAATGGCCATTCTTAACGAATAATAGTTTTTTTCACAATAAGTACTATTTCCTTTTTTATGGATATTTTTTTTATCAAAGTTCCATGTTTTCATATTAAAAATAGTTTCATTTAATGAGTAGATTTTTTTTTAATTTTTTTTTAACAAAAAATATTTTTTCTCCAAAAAGTACCCGTTGGTTGTACCCAAAAAATGCGTGTTCAATAATTCAATTTTCTTAGAGAAGCCATTTTTGTCTAAATTTACCTTTTGTTATAAAAATTTTTTTGCTACAGAAAATATTTTTTAAGAAAGTACCAACATTCTCTTCTTTAAAAGTATACTTTTTTCGCAAAAAGTACCTTTCTGAAAAAAGTTTTTTTTTTACCAAAAATTAAACCTTTATAGTTAATTTGCATACTGCTTTGTTTAACATTATCATGATCCTATTTTAATCCTATTAAAATTTTTTACTTCATATAACTAAACTGCAGGATAATCTTTTTGTTAATTAATTGTTCTACAATTGACTATTGTGTCTTAAACTGAACAAAAGTGAAGAATGATATTTTGTTGGACTATTGGCAGGCGACAAGATGAACTCAGTTTTCATTCATAAAAGAGCAACCGGAAATTGAAATTTGCATTATTTTTTTTGTTGCTGCTTTAGTCAAGGATTCCAGGGTATGTTCATTTTTAATTCCAATGTATTATTTTAAGCAGTTTAAGTTTTTTTCATAACACAGATAACTTTAATTTTGTTTAATGGATACTAAAAAATTACATACACAAAAATTTTGGAAACAAATGGACTTCTTTAAATCTTTAGTTTTACGTAACAGAAGAAAATCTTCAGAACAGCAAGTTTAAGCATTCATGTGTAAATGACTCTTTTTTTATTAAAGTTTCCAATCTCATTCCTTCGTGTAATATGTCATCCCTTTAATTTAATGATAGTATTTTATCACACTTGATAAATAAAATAAAGTAAAGTATAGAGTTCTCTAATATTGCTTTGTTAAATGTTTGTTATTTTTATTTTTCGACCACCTTTAGCAATCTTCCACTTTTAGTCCTGGTACACTTTGTGGCTCTACTCCAAACAAAAAGCTATATATATTTTTTAATAGAAAGTGTACTTTTGGAGATAAAACATTTTAGATTTAATGAACAGCACCATCTATCAGGTGCAATCTGTAAGTCCTGAGAAGAAGGGTACCAAATATGATGCCTTGAAATTTATCATAAAAAGTGCGCAGCGGCCATTTACTTCTATACGCAAATTGTTGGTATTTACTGTTTTCGCCCCCTATAGATTCGAAATCCGATTTTTGAAATCAAGCAGAGAACGTTTTAACTTATAGAGAAGTAATCTACTCGTATGTTTTAAATTTGATTAAAGTCGTTTCGGGCAATATAAAACTAGCGATTCCCATAGTGCTTCACTAAATATTCACCCTTATCGTGTTTGGCGTTTTCGTAGCAAAAACTCGGCGTTTTTTTAAAGATTTGTAATAGATTAAAGATAACTCGTAACAGTTATTATTAATCTATTACAAAAGCTATTTTTTAAGCTTCTAACTCTTGTCGCTTCCAACATATAGTGGACTATTAATTGCTTTATACTCAATAGTACACAATTGCGGCTATTCTATTCAAAGTTGTGTCGTTATAATTCTAATTTCGTTTATTTTTATTTTACTTAAGCAGTTGATATTTATTTGCAATCGACAGAGATCTTTACTAGTGAATTCTCACTGATGTTCAGTAGTGCAGCCGATTATCAGGACTCACCAACTCTTTTTACATTTGTACAAAGAGTGCGCCGGGAAGGTATACTACTATTTTTTTGCCGCCATTTTGTAAACATAAGCCTTGCCAGTTCATATTTGGCAACGTGTTTATAATCGATTAACATTTTATCAAAGTCAGTCATCGATTACTGTGAGAAAGTTACGTGAAATTTTTGGGAGAAACAACGTACCAATAAAACGCACAATTTATAGTGTAGTGAATTATTTCGAAGACAGAGGGTCTGTAGGTAATAGGCGCAAGATTGCACCACAACATATTGCAAGATTGGCTGCAAACCTCACTGCTGCTGAAGAAAGTGTTTAAAACAAGACCAATAGGATGTTACAGCTCGTCCATGACAAACCTGATTTTTATAAAAAAAAAATCATAATGAGTAACGAGCCAATTTTTCATTTGGATGGATATGTGAATAAACAGAATAATCGGTTCTGGGCAATGGAAAACCCCCAAAGTAATCATCGGTCACCATTAAAGTGACAGCCTAGTGTATAATTTGGTCGGGAGGAATCATTGGACGTTACTTCTTTGAAAATGGGGAGCAATATCATGATATGATTGAAAACTTTCCCCCTGTCGTTTGCCACCAACATTTTCTTTAAAAGCGCTGGTTAACCATACAATGGCTTTAATTAAATTAAAAACTATCATTGTTCTGAAGAAAAAGAACAAGTAGTAGTTCTTGCCTATGGGGAGCAGTTATACCCCTTGTTCTATGCTGCTAAGTTTTTATTTGAAAACTCACATAACTCTTAGAGTACCCTGTAGCACATTTAAGGATTGTTAAGTTAGTATTTTTTTTTAGTTTGAGGACAGAAAATAATTACGTGGCTTGGAGCGGATGCGTTCCCCTCTGTTCTATATCTCCTATTTTCCTTGAAAATGCACGTGATTGTTTTAGTTATTAAAATATAGGATAATTAATAATGACATTTCCTCCGGCCCATTTAAAATAAATTAGTTTTTTTTTTAAATTTCCGCATTATCAATAAGCCAGGTTCTAAATTTCAAAATAATAAGTATCACCGTTAATCTTTCTATGAGAAAGAAACGTACAAATTATCAAACTACCCTAAATGAGTTCTTGTGGCAAAGATACCTTAAGCAGTCTTAAAAAAAAAACAGAGACCAAAGTATAGATTTCTCAATATCAACATGCATCAAACAAGTAAAATTAAAAAATGTCTTAGCAAACGAATGCGGCGATCAAATATGCTCATCCAACAGAACGGTGTATAAATTTGGATAAGAACACGTACCCAAGTAGCACAATCTGTAGAATTAGGCCGATTGTAACAATTCTCTGTTTTCGAACCTTCGCCTATCCTGTAGTAGTAATAAAATTAAAAATTGGCCATGTCCAATTTAAAATGGCTAAATCGAAGTCAATTAAAATTTAAGACGAAAATCTTCGAGAATTTGCTAAAATAATTTAGAGTTTTGTGTTTTTAAAACGTGCGTTATTCAAAACATAAACGTGTGATTTAAATCTTTATAATTCTTAAGATATAACGAAGCATTATCTCCTTCCCATCTACTATTACTTCTCTTTGAAAACACATATTTTACTAAAAAAAAAAATAGTCGGCTTAAAATCTTTGATCGTGTTCTTTAGACTTTTTAACAACACAAATATTATAATGACACTATTTGCGGTTTGGATCAAAAACAAACAAAGAAAGCGAACAGAAAAACATTTTGCTGCAAATGCGCCAAATTGTTGTGCGAAAAATGCAGGGATTTATGAAAACAAATGCTGGTTAAAAATAGAAAAAGGAAACAAATCTGTCAGAGAATAACAAACAAATAAAATAAAACAAAAGGAAAAGGATACAATAATGCAGCCCGTGAATAAAAAAAGGGTTAAAATTTTCCAATTGTAATCAATTAAATCATTGCAAAAAATGCCAACACATGCAGACAAATCTCTTTGCCCACAACATATGAGTTCATGAGTCTGTATAATACAATGCATTAAATCCTTGAATGTGAAAATTTATTCAATGAATTGATTGAATACAGAATTGTTGCTTGATGACGTCCATGATGATGTTGATGATGATGACGCCTTAGGCCACATGTATTGCATTGTATTCCAATTGAAATGAATGGAATTTGTATTGTTAATGGGACGAAATTATATTTTAATCCTTTTGCAAAAACAAAGTCGGAATGTTGTCTTAGTTTGAAATACTTATACGATTTTATGTTTCCTCTTTAAATTTCTAAAAAAAAGAATTAATAAATCAGATTTGCTTAAACGGATTGTTATAAACAACTCTAAGTTTGTAGAACATTTACTATTAAGTCTTGTTGCAATTTGATGAAAGGATATGGTATGGGTTACCTGCTTCTCCCAGATTGTAATTATCGTATTCCTCTATTCGAATACTGATACTTTTTCGAAACTTTTCTAGTTAGAAAATACTAATACTTCTACTTCTATTACTCTTAACTAAAAATCATACAACTACGAAGAGATTGCCATCTTAAACTATTCTACCTCAGCTTCATATCTGCTATTTTGGCAATAAGATCCTCGTTTCCTACAGGTAGAAGAAGTTCAGTGTGGATTAGTTCATAGTACTGCTATCTTGCAATTTATTTCGGCGTTAGATTGAAGAACAGATTGGGAGAAATCGCTTGCATAATTGAAGTGTTGCCACACAATTGTTAGCCGCAGTGAGTATGACGCTTTACCTTCTTGGTATTAATTATGTCGATTAACCTGTTGAGATTAGATACTGAATCCCTGGATGAAATAGAGACTCTAGTCTCCGAGGGCAGAATGAAATAGAGACTCTAGTCTCCGAGGGCAGCATTTTGCATTTAAATTGGTTGGGGACTTTAGTTAAACGACGTTCCTTGTTTTAAAGGGCCTAGTGGTCTAAGTATGTCTCCTATAATTCTGATTGCTACCATCATCCAGCGAATATTTCTGCTCTTCGATACGGTATTTTTGTTGTGGACCAGACATTAACTTTGCTAGAGAATTTTTCTAGAAAAGCCTTGTGTCATACAATAAAGAAAATCTATAACGAAGGAAAAATATTTGGTGGTGCGTGGGTAAATAGGTAGCTTAGCACTCCTTAGAAAGGTTTATCTTGCCAATGACATTAATTGTAAAGGCTGGGTTCAAAAATCGAGGTTGCTCAGCTTTTGTTAGCTAATTGTGTTAATATTCTATGCACACCATTAGTAGAAGTAACTTTATTCACCACTCTTAAAAGGAGTTGCCAGATCTTACCTTCGTAACAATATGATCTGAAGTACCCTCAAAACACACACTATCCGATCTATGATCGTAGTATGATGAAGATGCAAAAAATTTATAGTTCTAATCTATATCGTATAGTAACGATAGGATCTTAACTCGACAGAATTTTATTTTAACCATATGATACCTCAATTCATCTTTTATGCTTTTTTTAAATTCTTTTCCTCCTTTCAGGCGGAATTGGAAAACGGGGTTTAGTATAGTATTTAAATATGAAAGCGAATCAAAGATGATACTTAACTTTATGCATTCTTCTTCGTTCATTCTTGATTTATGATAAGAGATATCATCTTCGCGATGGCACTTGCATTTCACAGTCTTAAATTCTGGTCAGTAGAATAGATTTCTATACAGATGTGATCAAGATTCGCCTCAGTGCCTACCAAAATGGCCTAACCTGATGGTGCTCTTATCACTGAGTGAAATACCATGAGCCGACTAGCGCTCTACCCTGGCGTAGCCAACGTAGTAGCAATTCTGAGAACATGGCTGCATGACCAAGAACTACCACTTGCTTGAGTGTTGAAGACTATCCAACCCCTCTGTTGAAAGTGTAACAGCACACTTGGTTAGCACCGCACCATCCCTGCGGACACCAACTTTAACCAACAGCCACCACGTATACCTCGTACGGACCTTACCAATAACCGGCTACATAGATAGGCGGATCTTTGTATGGACTCCTGGTTCCCATGGTGCCAGTATAACTAAGGACGCTACTGAATTGTCTATCCAGATTTGTTATCTGCTCTCCGAGGACCTGGTTCTCCCTATAACCCGAAAGCTCTCCGTCTGATTCTGGTTAGCTCATCCAGACTCTTAGTGCCCCCGGGGGAGATATTTCTATACAATAGGAATGTATAAAAGACAGCCGCCATTTGTGTTAATAGTCATGTGGATCTGCTATCACTCAGATCACATACTAGTAAGTGTCGCCAAGCTGACTTTGCTCTTGTATGAATAACAGGGTTTCCTTAGGAATGAGTTGAAATATAGAGTGGTCAGGGCAGAATCAGCTGTGGAAATATCTAATACGTTATAGGTCGGTATGTCTTTTTTCACTTATTAAAAAAATATCATGACATATTACCTGAAGGAAGCTTAGATAAGATAGCGTAAACTGTGAAATTGCAAGAAGGGATATTGGGGGATCGTTGTGGTTCTAGAAGTGTAGGATTGGCTTACAATAGACATTGTTGCAATCATAGGTTACATGATAAAGAGATGAAGTTCCTTTATTCAAATATCACACAAAGAGCCGATACTAAGCGGGGTATTTGCAGAGAGTGTTAAATACTGTCTGATTTTTAGACAGACTACCGGAGATTATTAGTGTACTTCTTTGAATCTCTTACTAACTTCTTTAACAGATAAGTTAGTGGTTCTTCCAGAGCGGTTTTAAATTTTTAAATAGAAATACATACACATCTTTTTAGTGAAAAAATATTCGGGTCGGTAATGAATATAGTAGAAATTACAAACGGAATGACAAACATAGACGTATTCTTTTTCCACCTTTGCTCTTTTCAACTTGTGGTGAATATCAATTGAAAGATGGTGTGGTGAATATGTACTCCTTCTTTTAATGCTCAAAGTCAATAAGTCTGTTCTATAAGCTGCTTTTTATAACCAGCTTAAGTTAATATTTGCTACGTATTATTTTAATTAGATATTTTAAATTTATGCTCAATTTAAAGCAACAGTTTTAATTTCAATAACAATTCATGGCCATTAAATAAATTCCCTTTAAAATTTTCTTTATCTACATCAATTCTCTCCATTGATAGTCATAATTTATTTTATTGCAAAATTTCCCACAAAATGCAAAATATATTAAATATTAATAATTTTCAGTTTCATTGCTTTGAATTGCATGTAAAGTGAATTAATATGGTGGCACTCGTTTACACAAAATGCACATGTGCACATTTTTTCAAACATTTGGTTTGAAATAATATTAAATGAAATAATATTTAAAGAAATAATTAAATGGAAAATTAAATGAAATATTATTTGATTAGCAAGTGGCGTAATAAATATTTAATATTAAATCAAAACTTTTATTGTCTGACTGCGGCTGCTGCTATTCGTTTAATTAATAAATTTGTTTTATGGGCTGGCACTCAACAAAAATTTCTGTTGCTTTGAAAACGTTTTAAATAAGATGGTTTTAACACAGATTTCTGTGGAAATATAGAAACATTTTGCTGCAGGCAACAATTTTGTTTTCATAGCAAAAAAAAAAAAGGAGACTAAAAGTACAGAAGGCGTATCTGCGAGATGTTTTGAAACATCGGTACTTCTGAGTTTTCAGTTTGCGTAAATTTCGATTTTATCTTAAAAAAAAGAAGATTATGTTACAGGGATTATGTTACAGTTCTAAAATTTCATTATCTTACAAGTCAAAGTTTATTGGGAATTTAGTTCTTTAATGACAGCAGATATATATTTCATACCACAAATTTTGATAAAGAATAGAACAGCAAACATTAATGTTTTTAAATGAGTCATTAAGATGAGGAACTTAAAAATTTTTTTGTTAAACAGGTTCTCGATTTATTACATTCGTAAATTAAATAGATGCTGTATATACAAATTACAAGGGGTCTTACAAAACGCAGACAACAGTCTTAAATTTCCAGCTGAGGTATTGGGAAAAATTTAAAATACACCCATTTGTTGGAGGCTGCTAATCAAATCAAAAATTTTAAGCGCATTTTTAACCTCCACATTTTTACGACGAAAGGTAGAGACTACGCGTGAATGTGACACCGAGATGCTCGCACGTACCAAAAATATTTTTTTTTTTTAAAGAGTTATACAATATTTTTTCTTTATTCAGAGTTTGAAAACGAAAGAAGGGTTTTTTCCGACATATTTTGTTGTTAATAATTTGCAGAGAATTTATAAAGTAGTGGAAACCAGGTCTGCTTCAAAGCCAGGAAACAACAAGCACACGGCTTGTAAGATATCACAGAAGTCACCGTTAAGTTAAAAGGATCTTGCGTAAGAAAGCACCAACGTTTAGGGAGAATCATTAAGAAGACCGCTTTTTGTCAGGTAATTTTTCGCTCCCCCTAAGGTTTCTAGGTCTGTCGACAAGAGGCGGCTAATAATTTTTTTCTCTTTTTTTATTTTTATTCAAGTTTTTGCTTTAGAATGAGATCGCTTATAGAATTGTGCACTAATTTCATCAGGCAGTGCCAGATTTTCGCACACTCTGTCTGCTTGACCTCCAATCAATCCTACATGCATGCTGTTGTCTTCTCTCATATTTTCATGTTTATTTAATCTTCAAATCCTGTCTACGACCAACTTTTCAGTAATTGGTCTGGAGTACAACCAGCTGGGCTAGTACCCTTGAACTTCTTCGGTCATAACGGGAGTAGCGCCGACGTCCATTCAAGTACTGTACTTACTCAAGTGTAACGCTCGTAATCTTCTGAACTGAATCCCATGACATTGATACCAGATGACTTTTATAGCCACAAAATTAGGTATGAACTAGCTATGACGACTTTGATCGAAACAGTCTGCCTATCGGTAATGCAACAGACAAACACTTCTTCACTTCTACTCTCTCTTTTTTGCTCTCTTTTTTTCTTGATGAACCAAACTCTTCAATCCTAGTGACCTGGCCTATTAGTTGTCATGTGACAGCTAAATCGACTAAAAGAATTTAAGATAATGATTTACTCATGCATTTTTATTATCCTTTTAACCTTCATAAGGTCCTTAAATTTTACTTACGTTAACGTTCTTTGGGTCAAATTTGACCCAGTTAGAAAATTCGATATGAAAAAACTTGTTTTCTTTAATTAAGTTTGTTTTTAAAGTTAGTACTTTTTTTTAAGCTTTGTTTTGAATATTAAAGCTGCACGTTTTGTTTATTTATTACGAATTCATATATGTATATATTTATTTTAAATAAAGAAAGTTGAGTTCTTGGCAAGAAATTTCGCTGTTTTATATAGGGTGTGGCAAACTACAATCCTAAATATTCCAAAAAAATGACGATGTTTGGCAAAACAGGTTTCTTTCCAACCATTACTAGCCGATCTAAATAATATAAAAGCATTGAAAGCTGATATATCTAAAATGTTGCAAAATACAACTTGAGGTCATCCATTGGTTTTCCTTTTGCAAGTGCAACATGAACAACACTATCCAGAGTATCAACTCCTCCTTTGCATTTATTACAGTCTAGTATCATTTGCGGCTTATGTCCTCACGATTGCTTATTTCTGGACTATGATGCAAAGTGCTAAGAAGATTCATAGACTTATTTTTCTTTGGAATATATGAAACGAGAGTAGTGTCCTTAGTGAACCAAAAAAATGATGAAAATAACGGTCTTCCTCTAGTTGACAAAAGCTTAGGTGTCAATTCAATCCTTATTGTCAAATCTTATTACTCTAGAATGACTTTTGAATCTTCTTAATGGCATAATTGCTCTAAAAATTGGTATTCCTTTCTCAGAGTCCCATACACATTCTGTATTTTCATTATTTGATCTTTACACTCCAGCTAACAAAAGTGTACCCATAAAGGTGTCGTCAACTTCAGTCCAATCCATATCAAAAACACGTTTACCTTTATTATTGGTATATTTCAAAATAATGTTTATTACAGGTGGCGGGAAAAACAATTGAAAAGTGGAAATTTCTTCCCTTGTGATTATCGAACAAGAGAAGCGGGTGAGGTGTGGTTTCACGCTAATAATGTTCTTGCTCCGGAATCTTCCTTGACTATTTGTAAGAGGTTGTCTGAAATATCTTATTCCACCTACTTTTGTTGTCATTGCTGCAGTTGTTGCTACATCAATTTCATTTCCACTAAAACTGTCAGTTGTCTCCGCGATTCTAAGTTATCTTCATATTCTAAACAAATCTCCTCTTCGTCCGATAGTGCATTTAGCAAATTTTCTATTTCACTAGTATTCATTTTCCTACAAGAAATACAGACTCGACATTATATAACGTTGATACGTTTGATTAGTTCCGTGTTTATTATATGACTGAAAACAGTTTTGCATAAGAAAATAAGCTTTGCTTTTTACATGGGGACCCATTTTTCATTCCAGTAATGTTCACCAAAAATGGAGAAAATAAAGGAGACAGATATATTGACTTTTAATTTTGGTGAAAAAAACATTTGCCATTTTTCTTTACAAATAAATTATTTTAACAAAACTGTGTAAAAACATAAAGATTTTGTTACGGGTCAAATTTGACCCGAAGGTCTTAAGTGCTAAAAACTGCATAATTTTTTTTTGGTACAATATTTTCTTATAAAAACCAAAAATAGTTATTAGTATTCAAAAATAAATAAAATTCATAAAATATCTAAAATCTAAACCCCCTACTTTCGGAAAAAAATACAATTTTCTTGCAAAATGGGTCAAATTTGACCCGAAGACCTAATGAAGGTTAACTAAAAATTATTTAAAAAAAATGTATTTTGCGGTTTCGGGCGCATTTAATTTTTATTATTCTAATAACTGCACTGTGCTGGGACTGTTAATTGAAAAATCAAGCTTTAAAATATATTTAATATTTATTAACTTAATTTTAATTTATTTTTACCCAACACAACCGCAATAATGAATAACTTTTAAAACGATAGATAACAGTTCCGGTATTAATTAAATTCATCTTTGTGTGTATATTTGAAAATGATAATTGTGGTTTGAGAATTCATACGAAATTTTACAAAGTTATGTGTAAAATGTTATTTAAAACTGGCAAATAACATCAAATGTTTTTTTTTAATTTCCTTAGAATTCAGTTAACAAAATAATTTCGGAGGTTCTACCGGCCTTCTCTTTTGTTTTAGCCAGCTTCTCCAAAACCAACATTAGTAAGTAAAACAGCTGATGATATCGTAATTAAAAAATTATTTACAGTTAAGCGTAAAGTTAAGTACTCTGCTTAAATTTGAAAAATGTTTATTTTAAATATTTCGCTTGAAAAAATTTGCTAATTAGCTGACGCTGCCCACACTACGGTTTAAAACAGGGGTTGGCAAACTGCGGCCCACGTGCACTGAAACTGTGGCCAGCGAACATATTTTAAATTTATATGGTGGCCGGCCCTTATGCAGTGACAGGCAACAAAACAAAGTTTAAAAAAAAATATATTCTAAAACAGTCTCTAAAAATCGTAACGAAAAAAATACGTTAGAAATAGTTACGAAAAACAGAAAATATATTAATATTTTTTTTTGCTTTGTATTAAGAATTTGAAGAAAGATTAATGGATTTCAGCAGTAAAGAATGCAATTTTGATGTATTTTCAATTCCATTTTTGTTAACAGATGTGAACAAAATTGCCGAAAATTTTAATTTAAAATTCATTAAATTTATGGAATTATTAAAAATTGAATCCTATAAAAAGTTAGATGCGCACATATTTCGCATCATGAATATTCTCAGGGAATCTCTTTTCCACGAAAAAACTTTTTCTCGAGAAACTATGAATTCCGTGGGAACAAAATAATAAAAAAGTGGCATCATCGTAATTTGAAAAAAGTTATTTTGTTTATTAACATAATTTTTCTTTTAAACATTTTTCTTTTATAAATTTTTTCTTTTATAAATTAAATTAAACAACGGCAATTTTTATTATATTAATTAATTAAAAAAAAATTTTTTTCTTGCTATTTTCTAGCTAGCGAAATGGCCATCGATACATGATTTCACCCTTAATAATCAATATTGGTGATTTAAAAAATTAATCGGGATAATATAAAATAGCACGAAAAAAAGGTTGTCCATCCCTGGCTTAAGACATAATTAGTTTTTTTTATTGCCTTTGTTTGCTGTTTTTTACATTTCCACTCGAAATAGGTTTATCTCATGTTACTACACAGTTGGCAGAAAAGTGTTGCCAGAAATATTTTGGTGTTTATAAACATGGTGTTTATAAACATTTCCTGAGTTTTCACAAAATGAGAGATCTTTTTTAATTTATTTTGTTTTTACTTGTTTTATATGTGCTTTTGACAGCATTTCGCATAAAATGCTTAACTCAATGATCACAAACGGATCTGACAACGTATCGAATAGCTTTGCGAAAGAGAAAGAAAGCAGTCAAGGTATAAAACTTGTTTTTAATTTTTTTTAACGAAAATACGATCATAATATTTCTTGGCTATTAATGGGCTTGTGAAGTTATTAGAGTTGAGAATCAAAAACCCCTTTGGTATTTAAATTGAGGTAGAAGTGCGTTACACATTCAACATGAATTTGCACTAAAAGTAATATTGTCCATGGTACAGAGGGGGTTTAAGTTCTTAAGTGCCTCAGGTATAGTCTTAGGTGGTCATACTAAAAATCTAATTATTATAAAAAAGATATCGGCAAATATCTATATTTAATCTTTTTACTCGAATAGTTGAAACTCCCTTCATTTTTTAAATATCTTATCACATTTCATTTAAGTTTTTTGCGTTGGGGTCTTTGAATTTTTGTCTAAAAGGAAAATAACAGTCCCTATGACTCCTTCTAAATTTTCCAACAACATTTAGTAGCCTCACTGTTGGTTTTGTAAGGAAGTTATTGTCAGGAAAAGTTATTCTAAAAAAACAGTTCGAGAGAAAATTTCTGGTGTTGAAATTACAAAAACGTATAAATCAACTGATACATTGTCTCGCCTTAGTTTTTTTTCGGTCTCGCAAGGGGTTGAAAAATTACTTAAAAATATATCTACAGAGATAGAGAGAGATAGAAAGAGAGAGAGAAAGGGTAAGAAGAAGAGAGATTAGTTGGGGGTTAATGGAAGCAAACTTTGTGAACAATTTTCTTATAACATGAGCTTTATTTAAAGTTATGCATAATTGTAAATCTACCCTCGTAAAAAGGCTCCCTTATTTACATTACCACAACGATATAAATCAAAAATGTTTAAGAAAAGTTAACGATTTTATTTAAAAAAGGCTTAAATACAAATCGTATCCTGTGTGGCCCCAGGCGTAACTCTTCTCTTTACAACATTTTTTTCAAATAAAATCTAATTTAATTTTAAAAAAACTTAGGCTTATTGTCAATTATGTTATAGATTTTAAATAAATTTTATTGTTTGATAATCCTCTTAATGCCCCTAATTTCTAGCAGTGTGTTTGTGTGTATTGCTTTTATCTCATCTCTTTGCACACAACACAACAGAGACTTTAAATAGAAAAAATTTGGCTTCAGGGTGGCGGCGGTAAACATTGAATTAATTGTTCATGACTAAGAAAAAAATAGAAAAAAAAAATTAAATAATGAAATTGCAGTGCGCAGCATTTTAATGGAAACTGTTCTACCATTAGAAGTTAAATCTAAGATTGAATGGTGGTCTTAAGATTCTGTTTATGCCTGTGTTTTTTTGCTGTTAACACTATTTAATTTTTGTGAGCTGTTTTGATTACTTTATAACATCTTATAGACAGACATAAATCTTAGCATATAAATAATGCTTGTGTTGTAATACATGTATTGGCTTTTAAGAACTTATTTCTTTTGGGGATTAAAATAGCACAGATGAGAAGACTGTATGAAACTCTTAACATCTACAAATACTTAAGAAAATTAATGACATCCTAAAAATGTGTAGTCGAGTTAACAAGTGCTTGTTGCTAGGGTATTGTGTTTTGAAGATATTTACTAAAACCCTTAAGACTTATTTAAAGATAGAAATAAAAAAAGTATATAATTTTAATTAATATGAAGAAAATCCTAAAAGTATGCAACACATAGCAACTTAATATACATGAGATATTAATTTTTTAAAATATATTTTTATTTTATTGTAATAATTTCTTTCAAACTGTTTGATAAAGCAAATACAATATTTTTCAGTTTCATTTAATTTTAAAAAGGTTTTAAATAAACTACTCCTAAAAGTAGACTACACATTAAAAGTTTTATTTCAAAAGTGTCAAAAAAAATTTTAATTTAATTTTTTTGTATTTTAGAGCGTGATTGTCGTTTGCACAGACAAAAACAAAACTCTGAGTTTTGTTTTTGAATCTGTCACTGACATATTGTGATTTTAGCCACTTGTTTTTTGAGTTTTCTTTAATCAAAAATAGAATTTCCGGGTACAAGGCATTTGAAAATAGTCCTTATTGACACATGTTAATAACAATAACTTATGAACTTATTGGAAGACTTAACCATAACCTTAAATAAAAGTAAGGTTATGTTTACTTGTGGCCTAAAAGATACAAGAAAACAAAAGACTTCAAGCTCGTTTGCATCCGATTCTTTTGTGTGGCCTATAGTGAAAGAAAGAGAGGGGGTAGGCGGTGGTAAATATGAAAGGGACCGAGACGTGGTTGTAAATTTCTTCTGCGCAAATGCAGAGACGAAGCAGGTGGAAAATCTTGTTTTGTTATTCCTTTTAATGTCAAAAACTGACGCAGTAATTTGCTAGTAGCTCTATCCGTCTGCTCAGTACTCTTGTCTCTTAAATGCTTGGGCTAAAACTCCAAAATAACTCTTATCCCTTTCTGAATCAATTTAGTCCCATAGGTCCCGTCAGTCTGCTCTCTTATAGGGCGCAAGCAAGATCTACAAAAGATTTTATCGATCATTGAATCCTATAAAAATGAAACCTCTTACTGCAGTCATCCTCACAGTTACCAATATTACCATGTGACTGCGTTCCGGATTTTGGCAATCCCGCACCAAGTTGGATGGTATATATGGATTTAAATATTTTTTACCAAATATCCTATTAAAGAAAAAGCAATTCGCCGTATTGCCGACAATCCGCCTTGAAAGATTCTACGTCTTAAAAAAAAATTTATGCCAATCATGAGTGTAAACAGAAAAAACAACACAGTTTTCGACTTATGCGTACTAGACTCCTAAAAGTAGACTACAAAAAAACTTTGTTGCTTCAATTTTATTATTATATTTTTTTTTTAATTTTAAACCCTTTAATTGACATTTATTTCACCAGCACTATTTCATTAATAAATGCTAACAAAAACTTAAAATTCTCCTAAAACTATGCTACATATATATTTCATTTTGCTTATTGCTACTGACTTTGAAAGTTAATTATCATTGTTGTAGAGTTTTATTACAAGTTTTGCTATTTATTTTTTAATGAAAAAATTTTTAATTACTCGCAAAGTTTTTCCATCTAATATTTTTCCTTATGAGAGAAACTTGTGTGTGCAAGCAATTTATTCCAGTACAGAGCACTTAACTAAAATCCAATTTAGATGTGTAACTCATAATTGTTTCGTGGAAGTGTGAAAAACGACGACAGTAATGTAAAACTATAAAAGTTTTCTTGTTAGGGGGTGGAGTAAATCACCTCAAATAGTTGTAAATATTTGTAATGTTTTAAGGAATTATCACACAGTTAAGTGCTGTGGATGCAAACAGAGAAGTTTAAATGAAAAACATTTTAAAAATGTTCTTTTTCAATGGAGTTCAATAAAAAGGGAAATTCTTTTCAGTCGTTGTAAAGTACTTTATCAATTTTCTTTTTCAATTTGTTTGTTTTTGAATTTTAAACAAACAAATGCTGAAACCAAAAGATATTGCAACAAATATGATTTATTACCACCATCCCATTGTTATAAATTTTTAAAAAGAATATTTATTACAATAAAAAATAATTTAAGAAGACAAATATGATTTCTGCTGCTAAAGCTGATGACGTTTAATGCAAAAACCATTTCTCAAGAAAGTTAAAATCATCATATTAAGGGGAAAAAAATTTTCAGGGAATAACAATTTGGTATTTTGAAAGCGTACAATCCTTCCTTAAGGGACCTTTCCCTGAATATAATTTTTTAAAGTATTTTATTTTTCCGACATCTCCTTTTACTCAAGCACTCTTAAATTTATTTATTAAAATGAAGATGTTCCTAAATGCTGTTACAGTAATGCCACGAAATTTGTTCAACTCTACCTTGAGCTTTTTTTTAATTTTTGGAAAAATTGCTTAATTTTTCAAAATAACAAGTATACTCTCAGTTGTCTTAACAGCCATTTTCTTTGTTCTTTTCTTTTATTTAATAAAAATTTTATGGAATATAGAGTAAATAGGAGACTATTTTTATAGACATTTCCATGAACACAAAGAAGAAAGGAAGAAGGCCTTACTTTAAATAAATGTTCCTCGGGAAATTTACAATCAATGTCTTTAAGAAGAGTTAAGTGTATCACCAAGGCTGTGCTGGGCAATACAAAGGAGTTTCGCTTCTTATACGACTCGTAGGGTGTTCCGACTTTTAGAACACTTTTTGCTTTAGTTTCATTCATGGCTTATGGCTTTAGTTTTCTCGTATTCTTCGTTTTCCTTTTCGGATAACAAGACTGGTATCATAATCTGCTGGTTGATTTAAAAGCAACCAGATGAATTAACAGTCCTTTGTTTGCTTTTCACTTATTAGGAGGAAAAAAAAAGGATTCTGGAGGGAGTCCGAACTCTAACTGTAGAGAATTTTAGTTAGGCAGTATTATGTTTGCATACATTCTTCCAATGCTGTAAATACTTTGATAAGATAAATGTTTAGCCCGATTGATACCTTAAACCCAACACTTAAAGGAACCCTTTCCTATATGCTATGACAGCGCGAGTTATTCTTGGTTTAACAAAACTTCCGTTCAAATAATATGTACCGCTGAGTAACATGATAGCTCGCTTCATGCCACTAATCACATAAGGTCTAAGCGGCTCTGTTTTACCCATCAGACTTTCAGTTACTTGATTGTTTCCTACATTTTAGTAATTAAAGCACTAGATCCATTTTGTGGTATGGTTATCTCAAACCAAGTCATCATTCAGTACATGTTTGCTTAAGCATCTCCTCTTCGAGATAGACTTAAGCCGGGGAATTCATAGAGAAATTGAAAAAAAAATTTTATCATCTCAGAAGTTGCGACAGTGAATTAAAGGGAAAGTCCGAGCTTTCTTGCTTTTTTCCTAATTAACGGTGACCCATTAACATGACACTGCCACAAAGCTCTAAAAGGCCCTTCGGTTATGATTCATAAGTTGCACAGTGTGTTTTCGGTTTATAAACGCGCCATGTTCATCTTGGGATCCTGCCATGCTCGCCATCTGGGATCGTTATCTATTCCAGCTAGCTCATCTGTCAGTATATTACTGTAGTGGTCACAACGCTCAGGGACCCAGAATAGAATAATATGCGTCAGGAAAGCCATTGAGATTTTCTATCAGCTAGAAGCCCATATTTCACTTTAATTGCCAGATTCTACTTTTGAAGTAGGCGGCATTTATCAAGGAGATGAATTTAGATCCTGACCTCAAAATCAAACTTTGTCTAAGACTTCGAGTCCACAGCTTGTCTTCTTAACAACCAGCATCAGTAGTTGTATCATCTAATTATATTTCCGTCTCCGCTCTAAGGTTTTTGACCTTTTGTATTGAATTCTGGCTGGCGAAAAGGCACGATTTCCATTTTCTTTAAAAGAAGAAATAATTTTATGATTTGATTCGAGCTCAAAGCAATCCAAACATTATTTGTAAAAGCTTATTTTGCACTCAAGAAAGTATCCTTTCTTGTTCTTAAAGTAAACTGCCTTCGGCCAAAACCCAAGCACAATCGATGCAAGCAAGGATACAATGTAGATTCCAGCAGACCCATTCTTTCATCGGGAACTTAGTACTTGAATAGAGAAAATTCATACTTTCCCTTTTTTTTATTTTAATACGGAATGAAAAAATATGGAGTGAAGCTTTTTAGAAAATGCCTCTTAGTTCGATTCTAAGGTGGCATCAGTATAAATAAAATCATATGAATGTATGTACGTCATATCGGCACTTTAAGATAAATAAAGCAAACATTGCTACCGATCGATTAAAATTTCAGTTTGTTGTCTTTAATTAAATATAAAGGATACGAAGAGCGTTTGTACAGATTAATGAAGTAGAGAGACAGTGGTCAAACAATGGATATTCAAAATATCTTTCTGTTGGAAGGTTTTTGTAACCATCCTGCTTTAATTTAGGAGTTTAGTCCACAATGAGAAGCTTTTGTTTAAAAAAAAAATGTTTTTCTATCTCAAATTTAATTTTCTTATCTCACAAACTATATTTCATTTATAATAAATAAAAACCATCCTGGTTCTTATTAAATTTTAAATTCAATTTTTTTTTTTGGTTTTTGGATATGGTGTTTTAATAATAAATTTTTATTGAAAGCCAAAAGCTGTGTTTGGTAAAAGAAAAACAACAAAATTTATGTATATTTTATCCTGTCTTAAAAAGGATGACAAGGATTATGGTTGGTTGGTTAGTTGTGCGGTTGGTTGTTACTGTGATAAAATAAATAAAATACATGGAGTTAAATAAAAAAAAGATGCGAAACAGAAAGGATGTTGGGTATTTTTTTAAAGAGAGCCTGTTGGCTAATTTAAGCAGGAGTAACAAAAATTCATGCCATTTGATAGGTAATTCTTGCTATTGCCTGCAGAACTGTAATTTGTTCATCCACGGACTTCGACAAAAATCGTCTTACTCGTCGGCATTAATAATTTTACGAAAGGATATCTGTAACAATTTGCTTAGCACAGCTCGCCTAAAAACTAGAGGCAGAAGACAGGCTTAAGATTAAAATTCTTTCTATGTGGACTTTATGTCTTGATAAGTACGATTAGTTTTTAAGAAATATTGCCAGAAAAGAGGAGTGCTTTCGGTTAGGCTGCAGTGGAAGTTCAATGGTTTTGATATGACAATCATTTACAGGCAGCAAAATGTATTGTTTACATTAGTTATATTGTCTTCGAAGACTTCATTTAATATTTTTTTAAAGTCACTTTAATAGACTAGCGGGCTTAAAGTTTAAAACTTAAATCTTGGCTCGAAGGACCAACACCGTGAAGGTAAAATTCTTGACATGAAAATGTGACACTAAAACGTACTTTACGTTTGACTAGTCCGGGTAATAAATTCCAACGTCACGAAATTGGCCGACATGATATTTGATTGCCAAAAGTAGTGGCTTTTGCCTGTCAGAAGTTATATTTTAGAAACAATTAATCTGAAGGTCTATTTATTAGTACAACTTGAAACTCCTCCTTGGTCTGACTTTTTAAGTCCTGTGCGAAAACAAGGGTTTCGTTTTAAACATTCCCTACAGTAAAATGAAATTAAAGGTGGATGATAATTAAGAGCTTCTATTCTTGAGCAGTCTCTAGTAAATAACTTCCCTAAAGAGAGAAATTAAAGCAAACCCCTTAACTTTAACTTGTGTACATTTACAATATTTTCCATAAACTATTTTGACAGCACTGTAGTTATTGCAACTTGAGTACACTATTGTGAATTATAATAAAACATTTTTTGGTTAAAGATCAAGCAAAAATTTACAGCCGTATGCATAACAAAAACTTAAAATAAGTTTGACATAAGTGAAGAAATTGATAAGGCTCCCATTGTGTTTTGGGGTACGGCCTGGCACTTAATATCATTGCAGATTGTTGTCGTGGTCCATTCGTCACTTATGCTAACCTTATGGCAAGTTTTTGTTTTGCATACGGCTGCTTATGTTTTTGAATTGAAGCTCTTGTCAAACCGAAACTCTGCAAGACGGATACAACAGACCTTTTAATTGTATTCTATATTCAGTGGCAGTGAATCTAACATCTAAATCTTGTTAATTCTAGAATTACTCTTAAGAGGCTTATTTAAAGGGGTAAGTTGAGATCAGTATATAAAACTTGCTGGTTAGTTCCATGTGGTGGTCCTTGTTGTCATATTCCAAAAAGGAAAAAGTGAAGACTTTGGGAATTATTATTTTCGTTAAGGTATTAAAGCATTCCAAAGTCGAAATAAGCTTATTCTTAAAACTTTGGACTGAAAAGCTTAATTTAATTAGTAATTAATTAGTAATTATTAAAAATTAGTAATTATTTTAAAATTGGAACTCCTTCTTGATCAATTTACAACATTTTCTTCACCTCATGCTGCTATTGCCATTCAAATTGAATTTTTTTTACAATTTCCTAAGCCAACTTATAAAAAAAACACTCTATATATGCATACACACATACTACAACAACTGTTGATATTTAACTTATTTATAAGACATTTGGCTGCTGTCGTTATATCACATGACATTTTACAACCCAACAATATGAAACCTTAATCAAGTGTTTATGGTTTTGATGCAACACAAGGACATTGCATCAGTAATAATAATGAAAACCACATACAAACACATACATACATACCGTAAGTTTTTTAGGGAGGGAGTCTAGGAGGAAATATAATATTTTTATTAAGACTAAGAATCAGGAAATTAATCAGTAAAATTGAAAAAAAATTGACACTTTGAAATGAAGTGTATTTTTTGCTGATATAAGGAACAGCTTCTTTTATATCAAAATGCATTAAATTTGTAACGACTCGTGGTAAAAAATAAAATAATTATAAATAAGTAAAAAAAGGTTTGGTGCTGGTGTGTTCGTTGCCACATGAAAATAAACTACGGAAAACTTTTTTATAATAGATTTTATAGTAGAATAGCAGCAGTGTTGGCAATGCGAGAATTGTGTCAGTAGCTGAAGCTCCAACTTTTTAATTGAAATCAAAAATTAATGGATGCTGAAGCAAATCTTAACGGTTCTCTGCACACACTTAAATATAACATCAAATAAGCTTTAGATTTTTGTAATGTCTTCAAATAATTCTATTTAAAGATCCAAAGGCGCCCGAAAAATAATAACAACTTAAAAGAAGCAAGTTTTTAATGTTCTCTGCACACACTCAAACATTTATAAAATAGACTTTTAAGATGTATTAGAATAATTCGGCTTAAGGGCAAACGCACCACGAAATCAATGCACACACTTAAATAAGGCTTAAGACTTTTGAATGAAATAAAACAGTTCTACTGCAAAGGCCAAACGCTACAGGAACTCAACGACAACTCAAAATAAGCACGAAACAAGTCTCCATCGCTCCTTGCACACAGCCAAATATCGTATCAAATAGACTTTAGGCTTCATCTATAATTTCCTATTAATCTATTTAAAGAGCCAAACGTCCTAAAAAAATAATGACAACTTAAAAGAAGCCGAGGCAAGTTTTAACAGTTCTCTGCACCCACTCAAATATTTATCAAAAATAATTTTAAGATGTATCAGAATAATTCTATTTAAAGGCCAAACGCTCCAAGAAATCTATACATACACTCAAATATCCCATCAAAGAGGCTTTTTAATTTTTTTATGTAATAGACAAGTTCTTTCTAAAAGGCCAAAAGCCCCAGGAACTTAACAAGAACTCAATCGTTCCGAGGAATTAATGGCAATTTAAAAGAAGCAGAAACAAGTTTTAATGAGTCTCTGCACACAATCAAATATTTCATCAAATATAATTTTGCAATGTCATTAAACTACTTACAGCGAGTTTACAGAACACAAATTACCGATTAGACGCACAAAAACGTTACCGTTTCCCATGTTTGGGTTTTTAAAACGCGAATGTCATTTTGTTTTTGTAAAAAACTTAACAAATGGTCATTGTTGCTGGTTTATATATCGCGCATTGTAGTGTCAGACACGTCGAAAATGAGCGAAGAAAAAAATACCATTCGTCAGGAGTTAATATTGTTGGACAACTGCCCATCATAACACTTTCACTTAAAAAAACATTTATTAGTATTATACATAAATTTTTTATTTTTATTTTATTTTTATAACTATTGTTTAAACTTTTTATTTTCACAAATTTTTGTTTTGCAGATAAAAATTTTTACTTCATTGTTTGATAATTTCGTTTTGTTTATTTAACTCAGCTGTTTCTTTTTAAGCGCCAAAGCAGGGCTACCATCATTTAAGGCAAAAACAAAAATATATAAGAAAAAAAGTAAATAAAAAACGTTAATTAATACATTGGCAATACTATGAGTTGACGAAACGCAACAGAAGTTAAACAAGAAAACCGGAACATGTTACACGGAAGCTAATTATTACGTATTCGTCCATATGCCATCCGGTTTCGTTTCGCTCTTGACGTCTTCTATAAACAGGCTGTTAAAGGGCCAAGTGCCCTGACAATTAAGAAGAAGTTGATGAGACTTCTGTTTAAGCCTTTAAAATTGGGTGCTCAGATAAAGAAACTGCTGCGAAAATTATTGTTAAAATCCAGGACATAATATTTAGTGACTGAGAATTTCAAGTAAGCAAACTGCATAGCAGTCACTCTGTCACCGGCAATTTTCCTGATGAGCAGATAATTAAAGAAATAAAATATAGAAAATATATCAGTACTCATTATTACGAAAATACCTAAAGTATACCCAGTTTATGTCGCCTTCTATTTTAGTAGATTTGATATGAGTTTTTAAATTGCTGCTTTTCATACATGGGAGTAATTAATTAGATCGACTAATTAATTGACCATTTTATTAGCATTGAATCATAAATAATGCTAATGATTTTTTTTAATTAAAAGGTTTAATTGATAATTACTTAAATAACAAAATCACTACCAATGACTAATGATTAAATGCTTTACAATCATAATGATTTCAGACATAAAGTTAAACATTTTTCTTATTTAAAAAATGATAAATTATCACAATTTTCAAATATAGATTCATCTACAAGAGCTTTAAGATTTATTTATTTTATGCGCAGTTCTTTTTAAGTTTTTGCGATAAAAATAATTAGTTTTTGACTTAATTGTAATTAGTAATTAAATGATTCCATAAAAATTTTATTACCATTAGTCTAAACAATTATAATTAAAATAAAATCATTAGCATTAAATGGCAGTTAAATTCTTTTCATTGTACGAGGGCTGCTCTATATACTTCTGGCCTTATAGTGAAAATGCGATTATTTTGTAATCAAAAATAGTTTTATTGTTTTTCAAAGTATTCTCCAGCATGATTTGTACACTTTTACATGCGCTCAAACCAGTTGTCGAAGCACTTTTTCCACTTTTGGCCGGTCAAAAAAGCTCTGGTTTGAGCCGATGTGTGAGAGCTCGCATTGTCATGGTGAACAATGATTCGTCTTCTCTTGTTGGTTTTACGAATTTCTCCGATGACTTCAGGCAAACAAATTGTAGTGTACCACTCAGAAGTGACCGTCCTACGTTGCTCAAGCGGAACAGTCGCCACATGACCAGTTTTGCCGAAAAAACAGGCGACCATTTGCTTCGAATTGCTTCTTCCACGAACAACTTTCGTGGGATTTTGCTCGTCTTTGAAGACCCACACGGTCGATTGTTGTTTCGTTTCGGGCTCATACACATAGATCCATGATTCGTCACCTGTGACGATCTTATAAACGTCTTTTGAAGCACCGCAATCTAATTTTTACAACATTTCTTTGCACCAATCGACACGAGCCTTTTTTTGAGCGACTTGCAAATTGTGCGGGATCCAACGGAAACAAACCTTTTTTCCGGCCAGGTGTTCATGCAGTATCGAATATATGCTGGTGGAAGAAATGTCCAAGAATGTCTCTATCTCTCGGTGTGTCGCATGTCGATCTTGCGTTATGAGTTCACGCACGGCATCAATGTTCTCTGGCACAACAGCCGTTTTTGGACGACCTTCACGGAATTCGTCTTTGAGCGAGCTTCGGCCACGATTAAATTCATTATACCAATTTTTCACAGTGCTAAAGGATGGTGCTTCATCGCCATATAAAGATTTAAATTCATCAATGCACTCTTGTCGTGATAATCCACGTCGAAAGTTGTGAAAAATGATGGCACGAAAATGTTCACGAGTTAATTCCATTTTTTTCTATATTAATTTTTTCAAGTCACTGTTAACAACACAAATAATGGTCGTACATCAAAACGTTTTGAGTACGATTATGCTTAAACATGACTAACTTTCCAATGGAAATGTCAGATTACACTTGGCAGCACTCAGTGTTGCCAGGCCAGAAATATATATAGCAGCCCTCGTAGTTACTTCAAACAATGCCAATTAAATTTTAATGGTAATGAAAAAGTCCCAGGTATGCTACTTTTCATATTTATCAAAACCCTAAACCAATTTGATTAACATCTTTTTGTCTGCTAGACCGACTGCGGTTTGTGAATAGTTCATTGAAAATGTTGGCTGTATGAACCTCCTCAACTTAAATAGAAATTAAGTGAAAAAACAGAGCGCTACAGAAAGCTATTAGAAATCCAAAGAAATACGTTGTTGAAAATGTACCCAGAAAATCTTGAACCCTTGAGTTCTTTAACAACCTCACCCCCTATACTACTTGCATGTGACATTATTCTCTTTCCAAATTTAAAGGAATGCTCCGCCGAGCCGCAAAATACTATTTTCCAAAGCTTAAGTTGTTGAAGAAGTTAAAAATGTTTTAGGATTGATGAGTGTATTCTTCTTGAAAAATAAAAAAGTCTACAGAAATGATATCGTTTTTGTAAAGACTTGTTGATTTGCTCTCGTAACAGAACCAAGCTTTAACTTTTTATATTTCTTTTGAATTTTTGACCGTTTCTTTTTCTTGACCCCCCATTAAAATTTGTAAAATAATGGAGTTGCTGCTGGCAAAAATAATTTCAACATATTTAAAACACAACTTTGCAATAAAATTCTTAATCTAAAATCGCTTAAGGATAAACAAGGATAATAACAATATCTATATGAAAAAAATTTTTTTTTTTGAAACATCCTTTTCTAACTTTTTCTACAACTTTAAAATTTCAGAACAATAATATCCTTTAAAAATACTTTTGGTTTATTTTATGTTTTGCATTTGAAGTAAATATTGATTGAAATAAGTTTAATTAAAACAAAAACAAAGAAATTAAATATTGAATATTAAAATATTGTTGGTTGGATGGAAGATTGCAAAAATATGACTGCATTAGACATTTAAATGAAATAATTTACATATGTTCACTTAAACTCCCACACATACACACTCGTACATACACTTGAATAAACACACTTTATCATTTAAACAAAACAATGCCATACACAAACACACATACATTCATTTATACTTCAACGAAAACATATTCTCGCATGTTCAAGTATTGTAAATAGAACAAAAGGGAATAGTGAAGCTGACGCCAAACCTTAAATACAGATAAATAAGGATGAAACAACAACAACAAAAATAAATAAAATAGCAACAACTGTTTACATATTTTGCATGTCGATGTTAAACGATGAATGAATAAATGTATGAAATGTATTATTTGTCAATAATAAGTAAAATGACAAATTGAATAGAATATTCTGACAGAGAACAGTAGAATATCGATTAGACGATGAATACAATAAGTTTAGCAGGGATATACAAATGAAATTAAGCATGTAAAAATGTTATATTCGGCTTTGCCGACTCTTATATACCCTTCACCATCTATGTAAATCTAGTTAAGTGAAGTAACTACAATCAAAAAAGCAATTATTGGGGTGACAAAGAATAAAAAATAAGAAAAAATATTCTAAGTACTGCATATGAGCCGCTTGTTTCGAAAGTGGTATAAGTCACTTTTTCGAAATTAATTAAAAAAATTTATTTAAGTGTTAGGAGCTGCTACGAATTTCGTTGATCGAAGCTTTTATTTAGGAAGAAATAAGCATCCTGAGATATGAAGTGAACGTAAGACTTTTCGAGATTTAGCCTCAATACTTTTAAATCCATTGAAATACAATGCTTTAAATATGTGTATCAGCTTAAATGCAAAGTGACTTATGCGACTTTTAAAATAAATGACTCATTTATATAATTTTACATTAAAATTTTATTGGCTCTTAATGGGTTAAGCATTTTTAAAAAAATGTAAGTATTCCTGAAAGATCTTTTTAAAAGCTTTTTAATGATACCCATAGTGATATTTTAAAAAATTTAAAAATTTCAGAGGCCCATAACTCGGAAAATAAAGATGAGGGCCAATTTTTTTGACTTCTTGGTTTTTCCGTATTTTTTAATTCTCTATCGCCTCTTATAATTATATTTTGATTTGATTTACTTCTTTTAACCATATTAGTTTCAAACGATATAAATAGAAAAATTACAGGCTGGCGTGGTATTCTGTCCGCTGCCTCGAAGGATACGAACCGCTGTTGCTGATTTTTATTATCAATATATTTGAAACTATTTCTTATTAATTGCCGTATTTACATTTTGTCTAGCTCATCTAGTGCCTTGACAAATTTGATTTCAACCCAAACGTGGGCAGATGGATATCGCTTAATCGACTTCGCTATTCATACGAAGTCAGAATATATACTTTACTGAAAACGGATATTTTAGAAATTACACACATATAATAAAACTATAATTAATTTATCACTAGACGTCTCAATATTTTTACTAGAAGGTGCTAACATTGTCACTAAACTATGACTAGAGTGAACTAACGTTTTGATAATAATATCTTGGCAATGACTATACTATAAGTATGTACATGGATCATAGCTACTCAATGACTAATTTATGACTAAACTTTAGCCAAACTATAACTTGACTTTTTAATAATTATCACCGGACAGTTTGACTGCATTAAGACTAGACTTGGACCAAACTATGACCAGGCTATAAAGGGACTATATCTATACTTTGACAAGGCTTTAATTAGATGATGACTAGACTGTTAGTTTCCTCTGACTAAATCATGACTAGACAATGACTAGTTTATGCGTTTGGCTAGACTTTAACAAAACTGTGTCAAGACTAGCTAGCCCATAGCTTGCCCCTGTCTGCCTCTGATAGTCTAATAAGTAGGCTATGGATATACTATGACATAATTATTAGACTATAATTACGCTATTGCTAAAATATAATTAAACTATGACTTGATTATGATGAGATTATTACCATACTATTTCATAATGGGACTGTGACATGACGAAAAATATAACCCTAGGCAGATTAGAACATGATTGGACAGAGACCAATGTCGAACCATTTATACAGTTTGAATGAATTATAAGTAAACTAAGTCGAGACTTGTTCTGAAATATGACTGGGCTATAGCTATACGAAGACTATACTACTCTACATTATGGCTCGATTTTGACTGGACTATGGCTTAAAATAAACACGCTATGTTTAAGATTTGTTTAAATATGGCAAGAATTTAAGTAGTTTTCAGTAGACTAATGATAGGCATGTCAAAACTACAATTATGACTTGGCTATGAAGCCACTATAACATTGCTATGATTTGACTATGACATGAATCTTAATTGATTATAACATTATTGGACATATTAGAATTAAATTAACTATGTCTAGACTTGTGCTAGAATACAACAGGACTATAACTTCACTAAGACTACACTACGGATAAACTGAGACTATACAATGGCGTGACTTGACTATGCAATGTCTTGATTTTAGCTAACTATTAACTTATTCTTACAGAATCAAGTTTATAAGTGGACACTGACTTACCCGCGGTTGATATTTACAAGACTTTAAATGAGCTATATCTAAAATATATGTAGGCTGGGACAAGACTCCGAATATGCTATGACTACACTCTAAATAGTATAATGAAATTTAAGAAGATAATGACTAGATTTTTGCTAACTGCGCTGTTTTGAGACCCGACATGACACTTAATAGATTTTAGTCACACTATGATTGGACAATTAGCTTAAGACTGAATTAGTAAATTAATATGACTACAGTATGAGAAGACTATGAGCAGTCAAAGACAAAAATGTTACTAGACAAATAATCAAAATTTGACGTGACTACAATCTGAACATAACATGAAATATGAACATGTAAGAAATATGAGCAGCATGTGACTTAAGTATGACTAATGATTATAACAATCGCTACAATATGACTCACTTATAATGAAAGTCAAATGATACATATGCTTTGGAGCATATTATTACAGTATGACTAAACAATGACAACAATATGGCCAAAGTTTGCACAAATTGCAATCTTTTTATGATCATGACAATCTTTAATAGACTATGATTTCACTATACAAGAATATAACTATACTGTGATTGGTTTATAATCAAAATTGGCTGAACTGCGAAAGGTTGTGACTAAACTTCAAAAAGTATTTTAATTTTATTTATTTTGCTTCAATAAGACTAGGTAGTTTGATTAGGCTCTTAATCTGTTAGTGACTATATTGTGATCAAGTTGTGACAACATTGACTTGCTTTCAGTTTTATTTACAGAAACAAGATTATGTTATGACCACGCTATAATTGACTTTGATTACACTATAGAGTCCAACTCGTCTGTCTCACGCTAGTATTTACTTTGACTGGACTGTTAGCAGCATGTGACAATGACTAAACAGTAACAAGACAAAGACTGGACTATAACAATGCTCGAGGCAATAATGTTTAAGTTGAGACCAGCTTATGAATCAACTTATTTTACCATGATAATACTAAACTGTAATTATATTATAATTCAGCCATACGCTAGAGTGCAGCCATACGCCATGAAAAGACTGTTAAAAGTCTATGATAAGATTGTATATATATATGATGACAAGGTTTGTCAACATTATTCTACGATGACTACGCTTTGCTTTGATCTAGCATAGTTGGACAGTAAAACATTGTAGTTCAGTTAGAAAATTTTCATGACAGGACTGTGTCATGACAAAAGTATAACTATGGAAAACTATTAAGAGACTATGACTAGACAATACAATATGACATTTTTTTATCTTAAGCTTAGGTTTGTCAATGTAAAAACTATGACGATATTTTGAGAAAATGCAAAATAAAGTGTATCAACACTAACGTCATATAATTTTTTTTTTAAGTTTTATTTAAAATCTGTTTAATTATATTCTACAGTATTTACTGTTAAATCGATATTGCATGGCTAGAAGAAAAAAAATCAATAGCTCCTTCCATTGAAAAATAATTAATTATATGTCCTGGCATATAAAAACAATACGTTTTGTGACTTTCGATGATGTCAATACATATTTGAATATGGCATATGGAAACTGATTGATAACAGTATAAAGAATTGTGTGCATAAATGAATATGAAATTAAAATAACATTAAAAGAAATTGCTTTCTTTATTGGAGGACTTTCAAAAGCCACAACAAATAAAAAATTAAAAAAAAAAAGAAATAATAATTCATGCATCATCCAGGAAGCCTTAAAAAGTAATTATTTTTACATAAACAAGATAAAAAAAGAAAATGTATTATTTTTTAAAAGAAAATTGTGGGAAGCAAAAATTGCTACCAATAAAATACTGTCTTAAAATTTTGTGAATAATTGGAAAACAAGTAAGAGATCTATATTCAGCTATGCCGAATCTTGTATACCCTTCACCATCTATGCAAATCTAGTTTAGTGAAGTAACTCCAATCCAAAAGCAAATACTGGGGTGGCAGAGAATTAAAAAAAAAATTGTTACTGCGTATATATAATGTTACATAAAATTGACATTAGCTCTTAATGGGTTAAGTATTTAAAAAAAAATTTAGTATTTCCTTAAAGACATCTTCAAAAGCTTTAAAGTGATACGCATATTGATATTTTAAAAAATTTGAAAATTTCAGAGCCCCGTAACTCGGAAAATATGGGCGAGCGCCAATTTTTTCACTTGATGCTTTTTTCTTATTTATGAATTCTCTATTTAGCCATACATTTATTTTTTGATTAAAATTACTTTATTGTTGCAAATGACATAAACAAATTAGAGGTAGGCGTGGTGTTTTACCTGCTGCCTCGAAGGACATGGTCCGATGAAGCTGATTTCCAATAGCACACCTTTCGACACTATGTATGATAGATTGACATATTTATTTTTTTTTGGCCTCGGCAAACTTAATTTCAAAGCTCTTGAGTCAACTGAATCTTAAATGAAAGCAAATGAAAATCCTTGTGAAGACCATGATCCTGAGCAAGGCGCCGCATTAAGTTTGATGGATTGTTTTGAACACTTTCTTGAACAGCAGTAATGTTTTCAGCCGATCTCCCAGTATGTTGTGGTCCATGCTTGAGTAAACGATGATTGATTTTGATAAAATATTTTAACGATTAAAACACGTTGGTTTATTGAATATTTTCCCATAAAAAATTTTCTACGTGTCCACTTCACGACTGCCAAATATAAATTGTCAAGACTAATGTTTATCAAAATGGCGGCAAAACAAAGTAGTGTATGCCTTTCCAGCGGAAGGTATTATAAGAACGTAAAAATTTCTGTATGTTTGTGACTAAATTGCGCTTTAACAGCCAAACTAATTTTAACTAAATTTTTATTCCACGTAGATTCCTCCCGGTGGCACTAAGTGTCTGACTGAGCTAACCTAGGTTCGGATGAAGTGCTTTCGGGGTATAGGGGGAACCAGGCAACAAATCTGGAAAGGCAAGCTGGGAACTTGTCGAAGGAATGACTAGTGTCCTTAGTTATACTGGCATCACGTAAACCGATGCTGATACAGAGATTCGCCTATCTGTGCAGCCGGTTATTGGTTAGGTCCCTTCGGGGTACACGTGGTGGCTGTGGTTAAAGACGGGGTTGGATAGTCTCCAACCTTCACTAAAGTGGTAGTTTATGGTCCTGACAGCCATGTTCTTAGAATTGCAACTTCGTTGGCTACGCCAGTAGAGGGCGCTAGTAGGCGCACTGTATTTCACTCAGTGGAAAGACCACCGTCAGGTAAGTGCCACACGGCCAGGTACTGGAGTTAATCTGTATCAAGTAATTCCAGGTAGATCTATATGCGGCTTATGTAATAGGACTCACTTTTCTTCTCTCTTTGAACCGGACTAGGCGTTTGTAATAAAATTTTATTATATGACTTCGATGATTTGTTTAAAACAACAAAAAACAACGAAAATAATACAGGGTGTCAGCCGGGAAGGTATACTAGTTTGTTTAGCCGCCATTGTGGAAAACATTAGGCGTGACAGTTTATAATGGAAGTGCTAAGAGATCTCTTTTCACAGCAAGTTATTTCAAGAAGACTGAAAACATCACTGCTACTCAAGAAAGTGTTCAAAACCATCCATCAACCTCAATTTGACGGGGTGCTCAGGAGCTTGGTCTTCAAAGAACAATTTTGGTTACAATTTTGCACAAGAATTTGTATTTGTTTCTATTTAAAATTTAGTTGACACAAGAGCTTCTACCACAAGATCATTTCCGCTGTCGTACATATGCCAACAGGATGTTACAGCTCACGCAAGATAACCCCGATTTTCATCAGAAAATCATAATGAGTGACGAGGCACATTTTCATTGGGGTGGATATGTAAATAAACAGAATAGTCGGTTCTGGGCAATGGAAAACCCTTAAATTATTTATCAGTCAAGTATGCCTCCATTAAAAGTAACAGTCTGGGGTGCAATTTGGTCAGGAGGAATCATTGGACCTTACTTCTTTGAAAATAAAAACGTAGTAACGATAACTGTGAATGCGGAGCCAAACCGTGATATGATTAAAAACTTTATAACTTCTTAGTAGCTCTTCAGGTGCCTTGAGGAGTATTATAGAAATTACAAACAGAGTGACAAACTTTTTACACCCTTTTACGTCTTTTTAGGGCAGAATAAAAACGCAGTTTTATTTATGCTTCCTTTTGCCTTTTTATTTATTTTAATTTTATTGTCATTAACAAATGGAAAAATTGCTGTAGTAAAATCTTTAAAATGCTAAAGAGGAGGACAAAAAGGAAAACCAAATTACTGATAAAACAAATGGTCAATAAAAAAGTGGCAAATTTACTGAAAGATTTTGTAAGATAAAAAATTATTTCTTTTCAAAACATTAAGAGTAAATAAAAGCGAAACGAGAGGAAAATATGTATAAACAAACGCACGAGTAATAACGATTCAAATTTATTCATGCTTGTAAACTTTAGGAAGGTCCTAAGAATCGATATTACAAAACAAAAAAAAAAATATTTATGCTTTTGCAAGCAAAAAAAGAAGGTTCTGTTTTTTTATTCTACTGAATGTTTTGAGAGTTACCTCGCAAGTCATTAAGGAAGTCCTTTGGCTATAATATTTCCTGAATTAAATGAAAATCTGTTCTTAACATCCTCATGTTTCTACATACAGTCCATTCTAATTCTTTTATATATTTATGGTTTGTTTGTATTTGTATTGGTGTACAAATGGCAAATGCTTTCAGCTAAATTGAATAAAATCTATAAAAAATGTCAAAAACTCCCAATGGAGAATAAAATAAAGAAACAAACAACAAAAATATTAAGTAAAACAGAATAGAAAACATTATGTCAAATACTATTTTAAATACACACACACAAATGCTTGTAAATTATTTAGTATGTGTTAAATGTACAAGTGTGTAGATACACGTGTGTTTAATCAATTACGAGGGTACATTAATTTGCTTTAAAAAAAAAAAAAACAAGTACGAAGTGGGCTGAAATCTTAAAGCTGATTTATGAAAAAATTTTGGAAATTTCACCACTGGCCAATTTCTTATTAGATTTCGCTGTATCTAAAAATATAAGCATCCAAAAACTCTAATAATTTTGTGCTGTTTTCAAGACGTACATCCGCAAATAATAAATTGCTTGCAGGGCAGTGTACTGAGTCATTTACTATACAGAACAAAGTAATTTTATCTTACAGGTTTTCTTTGCTTTCAGATTCCGAACCAGTTAAAATTTTAGTTGATTCAATTATTTATTTAATCGTAAAATTATTTTTTTATTTTTAATTAAATATAAATTAATAATTATTAGTAATCAATTATAATTGATTCAATTAAGTATTTAATTAGAATTTTTTGCAATTTTTAAATTAAATATAACAATTAAGTCAATTAAAAATTTAATAAATTAGATTTTATTAATTTTTCATTAAAAATATTAAAGTGTATGAAAAAGTTGAGGCCACAAACTCATCACTTGGTTTCACTTTTACCTAAAAAATTGGACATGAAAAAGCTCTTTAATGCAGTGTTTGCTTGTAATAGAGAATGGTTTTAATCGCTTGATTGATTTAGTAGCTTGTCTAAAACTTGTCTGTCTTGGGCAATGTATAAATGAAGATTTAACCTTGGTCCCACCATTAGTTGTAAACTACATTAGATTTTCCAAAATGAACACGCCCTGATAAAAGCAAGCACAATTTGTTGATAATTTTTTATGCAATGTACATCAAATAAATAAATTTATCAATTACTACTTGGACCCGGTACTATGTTTTGAGACACCCTTTAATTTTTTATTTTATTTTTAGTTATTTGTTGTTAAAAGTTTTATGGTTAAAGTGGTAAGAAAATATACATTGGTATAATGCTTTCTATGGGGACACCCTTTAAGTTCTAAATTTATTTATATATTTTTTTTTAAGCGAATATAGTGACAAACCATTTTATAGTTTCTGGTGTCTTCGCATGAAAGTTTAAAAGACAACGTCATAATCGACAAAGTCGCATCGTCTATTGGGACACCTTTTAAATTTTTAATATTTGTATGTGAATGTACTTCATAGGCCTGGCTGATGAGGAGATAGACCCATATACGTAAAAGTGTACGGGGCACCCTTTAATTTTCCACATTTTATAATTGTCACTAAACAGAATATCGTATTACGTAATTAATGTGAATTTTAATTGTCTGGCTGTAAAGAAATTGAAGATAAAGGGGACAACCTTTATTAAAGCGGACATCGTACAACACTTTTTATTTGTTTAACGATTGAAGAGATAAGGGAAATTTGTGGAAATTCACATTTCTATAGGGTGATTTAACCTCACTTTAACCTAGTTCTTGTAGTAGTAACCACTTTGAAAGTATTAAGTGTCTAGGTACTACGGTTTGACGAATAAAAGCCTTTGTCAGTCAGCTAGACATTGTGAGGATGTAAATAGATTTATTTTTTACCCCTTTCGTTACGGTACCCTAAAATTGTGCTCAGAAATGTTGGTCACAATAAATCTAGGAACAGAAGAAGGCTAGAGACTTTTACACTGAAATATAAATCCTGGCTGTGAAATGAATGAATGAATAAATGAAAGGGCTATTCACACAGCAAAAGCTTCTTAGGCAGATCTACCGAAATTTCACTTAAAATTTTTAAAAATCGTAAAATAAATTCTTTTATGCTTAAACGTGTTTTTTGTTGGAAATTTTGTGATCATCGACATAAAATATATATTTTTCTATTTTTTTTTTAAGACTTATTGAATTGCCATCGTATACAACCCAATCAACCCAATTAATTTAATACCACATACACTTGTATTTGTAATGGGATGAGTTTGCATTATTAGATTGTTCATATGTTATGATTTAAATACAAAATCAGAAAATGGGTCGCACAGTGACTATTAAAGTGTCTGTATGTGTAAAGTTTCAGAGACGTTATCGTTTTCATTTCTGGTGTAATTTTATAGTAGTTATTTTTCACTATGTTTTTAGTAAGGGATCATACAGGTAAAAATAGTTCAAAAATACTAACTGCGGAATTCGTATTATATTAAAATAGATTTGTAATGGAATTTAGGATAATTTCGTATGGAAAATTTGTCGTAAAACATATTAAAAACCTATTTTATTATTTTATGAATATGGCAGCAAAAGTTTTAAAATTGCTGCTTATTATAAGGCCAAACTATTAACAGGAGAGCGCTAGAAAACTTCAAGTTTTTGTGCAATTAGTACCCCGGTAACACTTAAATCGCGATGTTTACTTGAAATCTTTAATACTTCAAATCGCATTGAAACCAAAAAATATTTTCTTTCAATGCAAGAATTTATAGACTCTTATAAGTCGAAATTTATTCTTGGTGTTCTTAAGGTTTAAAAATATTTGCCTTTTTGATCAAGTCAGGCCATGAAGTCAAAGAATGTTTTTGTTAAACTCTATTAAACACATTAAACCAATTTTTCATTTAATTTTTGCTGAAAAAATTTCTCTTTTTAGAACTTAACAGTGGCAAAAAATAGGGGTATGGCCAATTTTTTTTAATAACAGCCAAATGCTTTGGTGACTTAGCAAATATGAAACTGTACTTAACAACGACCGCTATATGGGGTGTGAAGTGATTATTTTCTATTTTAAACATTATACAATCTCAGTCTTAATTAAATTAAATTAATTTTTTGAACTTTAAAGGTGCGAAATTATCTCACACCCAGGGTTGCCAGATTATTCAGTTAAAAGAAAATCGGCAAGAAAGTTGAAATTACTAAAAAAAATATTTTTCCAGATTTTTAATACTTTTTATGATTTAAAAAATTAAAGATCCAGTAATTCCATATCGTTCATAAACGTAAATCCATAAACAAGTTTCCATCATTTTTTATACACAAACATAACGTAATTCATAACAAATCACTAAAGTGTGATATCATATCGATGCTAGTGTGTGTTGTCAATTAATTTCATAAAAATCGGCATTTTTCTACGGTACATTTAAGGAAGAAGTATGGAAAAGTAAAAACACTATGTGCTCTCTAGGTTTAATGGTTATACGTTTAGGGCTCTGCTAAAGCAGTGTACCGTTAAACCACAAAATGGAGCATGTAGATCGTGCCAATACAGCTAACTTTACGTCTTAAATTTTTTTAAACATAAATTTATGGTTTAGGGAGACTACTTTAAACAGCTCAGTGAAAAAGTTATCATAAGTTCTATACAATGTCAGACGATAATTCTTCAAAGTTTTAGTTTGAACTGCATTATCGATCTTATATTAATTATGTTAATTTTAATAATACAAAATAGTGATACAAAGAACTCTTAGTTCTCACAGCACTTTCTAAGACGTCACTTAAAATAAGATTACCAACGACCCGAGAAATACTCCACCTATTTGGAGTGGATCATGTTGTATTCCGGAGGGTTGGGTATAAATCCACCAACGTTCCGTACTTTCCTAAATACGAATTTGCAGGGCTTCTCTCTAGAGAAGAGTAAAGATAACGATCTTCACGTAGTTAAATTTCAATGGCAGCGCCAAGCTTCTCGAAAGATTAATATTTGGTCGTGTAACCATCACGGTCCTAGAAGCGCTGAATTTTCCTATATCAGATGTTGTTGTTGGTGAGCCACAGCTGCACTCAAAATATACAGCAAATAAACAAAATAGTGAACACTCCAATAGTTAACATCCAACCTCACAGGTAACTTAGTAGACATATGTACAGTACTCTTTACCTAATCCCCGTCCAGACATGCAATTTTTGTTCTGCATTTTTTTTAATTCTCTTATAAAATTGCATTTGTGTCCACACATTCAAATTTTGTTTTTGCAATTGCGGTCTTGATTTCTTAGACGAATGATAAAAAAAAAGAGAATTGCAAGTACATGAATTAATGTATCCGTTTCTACTCATCTTTCCTCTCTCTCACCTACAAACTCAAGAATTGCGCAACAAAAGTTACAAAGTGTGAACGAGGACTTAAGAGTTTGTAAAACTTTCCACTTAAAATTTTAAATATTAATATTACGCCAAAAGTATTTTAATAAAACCCCACTGTGCCAAAATGTCTCACAAGATATAAAGTAATAATTAAAGACAAATGCTAAGAAACATTCAAAGTTTATTGCAAAATAAAAAGTTAAGTTCGTGATTTAGCAGAAGTGTGTTCGTTTCATTCCATTTGGTCAAATATTTTATTTGTGGTTTTTATGGAAAAACTTTTATTTATGACCTTCTCCCACCTAAATTGTCGACAAATATTATTGGTGTTCAGATCTCCATTAAAAGTGTGTTTTTACTACCACATTAAAAACAGTGTGCGATAAAAGTAAATCACTGTTAAATTTATATTAACTTTTTTAATGAAATTTTTTCTTGTTTCAAATTAATTTTATTTTTAAGTTATAAATTTAAATACAAATTAGAATGTTAAATATTTATTTTATTTATAAGAAAAATTTTTTATATTAAGCACTGTCCGCCAGGCTGACTACTTAAAATGTTGTTTGTTTGTTTGTTTGTTTTCTTGTTAAATTCTCCTCTCTTGAGAAATGAGCTGAAATGTTAACAATTTCTAATCGTTTTTTTTTCAGTACACATACACTAGGCGCACAAGCTGGCATAAGGTTTGACAAATAAAGAGACAGTACGACAAATTATACATTCAGTCAAAGTTGTTATTGCCTTTCCAAGTGAATGTTTTAAATTGAAAACAAGTCATGTGCATAACTTCGTAAAAATATATCATTTGCTAACATTCATACAAACACACTTGTACGCTAAATTTTAACATGGAAATTTTAATCAAAGCATACTTTAGGGATTCCAAACAAAGCACAAATAGTTAAGTGTTTTTATGACAGCACATAAAGAGAGAAAAGCAGGGAAATATAAAATGGACTAGAAAATTACTCATGAAAAGAGATCAAAGATTGTTTTAAATGATTTTATAAATTATTAATAAATTCGTGTTTATAATTGTCAAGAGAAATGGCGCCATTTGCAAAGGATTAGCAAATGTTTGAAATATACTTTAAGGATTTTAGTAAATGTAGTTGCGCATTTATATTTTTCAAATAATAATAATTGTTTTATTTTCAGTTGGTAGGAAATACAATTATTCTAAATTACAGGCTGTTTTATTATTATTTTTCCAAAATTACGTTTTCTTTATTTTACTTTTAACGCAATTTTTTTTAATATTGAAGCGTATTTAGAAAAGTGGTAAAAGCATTAGCAGTCATCTTATGTTGACTTGCTTGCTTTTCTTATACATAATTTTTTTTCTAAAGCATACTTCAAGGGTACTGTTTCTTTTAACTTAGGTTGCATATTTAAGGGTGTTTGAAAATTCATTATATTAAAGGATTTTTTAAAGTTCTTCTAAATGTTTTTTATATCAGAAATTTATTAAGCCCCTGGAAATAAGAACGATATTGAATGTTATGAAAACTGTCTAATGGTCAATATTTAAAATACTTTGTTTTTGCTGTGAGTTAAATTTATTGCAAATAATTTAATACTTATTCTCGGCAGATATGTGTTAAACAGTCAGTGTAGCCCAGGGGCGTCATTAGATAGAAAAATAATCTATACACTAAGTTAGCTTTAAATATTGGCCTCAAATCAAAACACACACAGCTGTTAAGTTAAGGAACTGGCTAAGGCGATCATAGTTTAACAGAAGTTCTATAGATTCTCGCTCTTAGCCTGCAAATCACTATCTGGCTGATCATTGCAAGTTTAAAAAACATTGACTGTAGCAACTGCTGATAGTAGCATTGGTGACCTTAAGCTTTCATATTTAGAGCTTAACTTGGGTTTTCTTACAGTGTTCTTTTTATACCCTTCACCACAAAAAGTGGAAAAAGGATGTATCTAAGTTTGTTATTTCGTGTGTTATTTCTACATTATCCATTTCCGACCCCATAAAGTGTAGCGAAGTCGATTTAGCAATGTCCGTCTGTCCGTCCGTGTTAGTGTTGAAATCAAGTTTGTCGAGGCACTAGATCAGCTAGAAAAAAAGGCAAATATGTCAATCGATCAGACATAGTGTGGAAAGAGGTGCTATTGGAAATCAGCATGATCGGTCAATGTGCTACGAGGCAGCAGGCAAAACACCACGCCTACCTCTAATTTTCTCATTTCATTTGGAACAATAAAGTAACTTCAATAAAAAAAATAGATACATGAGGCAATAGAGAATTAAAAAATTAGAAAAAGAGAGAGATGTTTAAGGAATTACTAAACATTTTTAAAAATGCTTAACCCATAAAGTACCTCTGTCATTTTTGTGTAAAATTATATATAGGGACCGCAATCTAACGTTTTTTTTTCAACTTGTTCTTATTTCGTGAATGGTAACACTCAGCTCATGTCTGATTTGACAGATAATTAGTTTTATCCTTCCTCTGAACTCTTGAACAACGCTGGGAAATATTGCGACATTACTTTGAAAATCATGGTAATGTTGAATAATGTTATTTGGACCCGTTACATGCAATACCCAATTTTTTTTTATTGAATTGACTTCACTAAACTAGATTTTCATAGATGGCGAAGGGCATATAAGATTCAGACAAATATGTAGCACTCTTACTTGTTTTTCTTGCTTAGTTATTTAACTTTATCCATTACTTCAGTGTTCAACGATAAAATTTCATAAAGCAGAAACTAAAAAACGTACTGTAATATTTCTTAGTTTTAAGAATCAAAATTACAAAATAGTTTAAAATTAGCATTTAGCCATCCCTGGTGGTAACCCATTTTATACACCTACATATTTCCTTTTTCTTGACTTCTCTTTTTCTTACAAAACCAGCCTTGCTGCATATTATTGCGTCTAAAAAATTTAACTTTCAAAAATGACTCGATCCCGTCCCTTTTTGTGGGTTCTGACATTTCCCTTTATTGGTTTCTTTGTCCTAAACTAAGTCACACACTAATTAGCGCAGAAAGAGTCTCATCTATTTCTGTCTCTCTTTCTCTCTAGCTCTTTAGCAGATTTTTAATATAAATTAGTTTACTGATAAAAGCGTTGGCTTTTGAACGGTCTGGTAATCGCAATAAAAACCTTTCGATCTTTTAGCTTATGGAGTTCTTTGCCACTGGTACAATAGTAATAATAATAATAATAATAATAATAATAATAATAATAATAATAACGTTTTTTTTTTCTTTCCTTCTATTTCTGCTTCTCAAGCACAGTCTGACTTGCGGCGTATACGTATGTAACTTAATCAAAAGACTTTTCTTCTTTACATTTTTTAAAATAAACAGTAGAATATTTTTGATCTCCATATGAGATTTTATCACATCAATTTAATTAAAATGCTACACGCCGTCTATTGATATTCCACTAATTTTAATAAAGTTGAAGAAATTTGAGAAATAAATTATACATCTGGTTAAGGGAGGGTATTATTTCCACTTCCTTTGCTGCTTCTTTCTTTTGCAGATTTTAAATCATATTTAACTTTTCATGCATGAACTGGAGCCAAGCCACAGCCAGAATCTTACTTCTTTAAGAATCATCAGTAAGATAAGTGTTAAGTCTTCAAGGAATGATATCCTTATATAGATAAAAACACAAAGCCCTTTAGGTAGAAAAAGTGCTTTACAGTAGAACTAAGCCTATAAATATTAAATTGGTATTACTTTAGATAAGAAATATTTTGTAAAGTTTTTTTTTTAACAAAGACTTTGTTTTTTAATTGTGGCAACATCAACAACATGAATTCAGTTTATCTTAAAAATCGCATTAAAATAATTAAATCAACTATAAAGATTCAATAAGGAACAAACAAAAAAAAGCAAAATTGCCGCATTTGGACTTCTGAAAATTCTAGAGCAGTTGTCGGGTGGATATTGACCAGATATCATTTAACACTCATAACTGCCGGAATTCTCTTTTCATAATACATTAAAAATTTAAATCATCTTTAACTAAACTTTTAAGCTGTTGTTTAATAAATATTTAAATCTTTGCATATCCTTCAGGGTTGAAAAAAAATAAATAAAAACATTCTCAAACTTTAGCCATTAGTTTTATTAATAAATTTAAAACTATAAAAACTGATATTAATTTTATAACGCATTATTTTGAAAACATATTTTAGCCACATAAATTAAGCAATGAATAATAAAAAAGTTAAAAAATATATAGCATAGCTTTTGGGGATAAAATATGTTTCTATTAAAATACACATTAATATAAAGTGCTGAAAAATTTTATTGTCAGTTATTAGCAACATAAAAAAATTGCAAAATAAAGCCAAAAATGTTCTATAGATAATTTCTAAAATTTTATTTTTTTTCGCCATCAAGGTTAAATAGAACTATTATTTTTGCCCTAAAGTATACTAAAATCGATGCCAACTTCTTTAAATGGACAAACTATATGGCGTATATATAGAGCTTAAGGATATACATTCGCTTCATATAAAATATTTTGTACATTGAAAGCAATCTAATGGAACAAACTGTTGCCTAGCAAACAGGCGTCTTTGAAATAATATAAATGCAACAAAATTTATTAGCTTTTATTGCTTTTTGGAAAGAATTCAACAATTTTTGTCTTAATATTAAATGTTGGTTTTAATTTTTTTTTTTTATATAAATAAACTGTTGCATAGCTTTGGGGCTCTGTGATATTTTTTATTTAATATCTTTTTTTTTTTTTTTGCTATATGTAGGAAAACAATTTTGTCTAAGTACGTATTCTTGTTGCATTTAAGAACTTTAAATATATCATTTTGTTTAATAGCTAGCACATTTTATATATGCCATTAGTTTATAAGTACGTTGCCTAGCATTGGGCGTTTTAAAGAATAGCAATAATTATATCCTATTTATATTAAATATTGTTAAATTTCTTGTTTTTTTTTTTTTTTTTTTTGTTTTGTTGTTGGTAATAGAACATTTTTTGGTTTTGCTTTTAAGGCAACTGAAAAAAAAGTCACGTTTAAATTACATTGCATACCTTAGTGGCTTTGTAAATTATTTTGTTAACTATTAAAGCCAAACAGTTTTTTCTTTCACTAAATATTCACTTATCTTGAATAATTACAGCAATTTATTGTTAAGAAAAGTAATCAAAAGGAAATCTAACAAAGTTTATTAAGGCTCTGTTTGTATGTAGGTCACGCAGAAATATGACATTTATATTTAACTAAGTTTATAGCATATCTTAAGGTGGTGGTAATTATATAAAGGAGTCAAAACAGTTTGTTTTAAGGCAAGTAGTTTAAAATACATTTATTAATGAAATTAAAACTAGAGAAGTTAAAGGAGCTTGACGCTTAATATTAGCTTATCGTAATTTAAAACTACTAAGAAACTTTATGCGACAGAATTTTGTTTGTTATTCCCCAAATAGTATTTATGTTATAATATAGGAGTGTCTGTTTGATAATAACGATTTTAAATTTTCCTTCCTTTTGAATATTTTTTTTATGCCATGCCTATGTCTTAACAATACCCGCTTTTGTCTTGTCTTATTTCAATAACTCGGTTCTAATTGCGCAAGAAAAAAAATGCATTTGATTGGATTTCAATAAATTATACATATTTTTCTTTATAATTTATAATTGACTTTAATTCATGGCGTTTAAAAGGCTGTTACTTTTAAATTTCTTGATCTAAAAATTCCCACAATTTTTGCATGTTGTAATGCCCAGGATGTTGTCAGAGTTACCTCAGCCAATACACATAGCTGTCACTTAAAATGTGTGTGTGTAAGAACTGTCGGGGGCAATTTTTTATTGAAAATTAAACGCCGCGGCGCGCCGTGCATCATAAACAATAATTTTTTTCTGAAAATGAATGTAGGGCCCTTATAAATAATTGAGCTCCTTTGCATTCACTTTCGCCTCAGCTTCTTTCGAAATTTCTTTGGTCCTTTGCCAGGTTTTTGGCAGAAAGTTTTTTGATCCAGGAAAGAAATTCTAATGGAAGCAAAAGTGTTACATCAACAACAGCATCTGATCGATCCCACCAAAAGCAAAGCACATAAATAATTTCGATATAGATGGTCCTCCGAACTCTATAAATCTTGCGTTATCTCGTTGTATTTTACAGTTTATTTTATTCTTAACTAAAAGTTTAACGAAAATATATAATTTGCGGGCTGCTAAAGATGTTGTATAAATACCGTCTTTGGCATTTTGAATACCAGGCGCATAACGTAAACTCTTGTTTAATATCTCCGATTGACCAAATAGTCAAGTGAATTTATAAATCACCTTATGAAGAAATAAAGCTTCCTAAAAATGGAGAATCTTCCAATCACTACATCAGATGAACATTTCTGTATGTTTTTTTTTTTTGTTGCTGAAAATGATACTTAAAACCTCAATTCAACGTTCATTTAGTGCAGAAACTAAAATCAGGTGATAAGTGAGGTTAAGTGATAAGTGAGGTTAGGTTGGGAGAGGTTAGCAGTCGCGTTTCTGCGTCGGTCACAAGAGATAAGTTTCAACATATCTTTCGTCTATTATGCTCGTTAATAAACTAATCCTAATGATTTCGAAACAATAATAGTAGATATGTTTTGCGTTTTTTCTATTAATACAGCCATTGTAAATGTGTCACCTAATCAGGTGTCAACCGGATAGCTCGAACACAATATCTATATGAATCTGATGGATAAAGAAAAGCCAAATAGCAGCTTCCTCCTTTTTTGTGACAAGTGAATTATCTTCTATTACTCTTCCTTTAAATCATACAACGTAGCTTTTAAAGTGGATGCAGTATGGGTTGTTCTCTTGTCCTGTATATCCACTTTGCCTTCGTGGTAAATTATCCCTGAGGGATTTAGGATAGTAAGTTAATAAATATATTCAATTCAACGATTGAATTTTTCGTGTACAACTTCAACAAATCAGTAGCTGATGGCGTTCCATAGAGGGAAATTGGAAAATTATTGCTGTTAAATAAAAATCGAAGTAGCCTAAAACTACCTGAAGACCTAATACAAGTGCCTTAGCTACGTACGCAAAGCCAGCTAAATAAGTAATTTAAATATAAAATTTTTTCTCAGACAATTGAAACAACTTTTCCCATTTTATAAATTGTGTCCCTTAATCTTATTTTTAACTATTTGTCCCTATTTCCTTATCTTAATATTCGAAAAGAAAATAAAACCAACTGCTATTTTATTCCCACCTGCGCAAAAAAAATGTTGCCTAGTTTCAGGTAAACTGGTCTTGTGCATAATTTAGCCCAAAAAATATTGCCTAATTTAAGCACTAATATTTGTGGCATACCTCAGGTCAATTTATTTATTTATGATTTTTTGTTTTGTTTTTTTTTTCTTGTTCCAAGGATGGTTAATTCAGTGTAGTATACAATAAATGTATTTTTTATTAAATATGAAATATGACTAAGAAATAAATATTAATATTGAAAATTATTGGATTGAAATAAACTTTTATTTTAATTTGTTTTAGAATTAATTTTACTTGTAATCGTTAAACTGTTTTTAGAATGTGTACAGTACGTCGTTGTTAGTATGGTAAAGACTTGATTTTGAATATTGGAAAAGGGATTAAAACTGAATGCGTAACATATGAATGCTTCAGTAAAACTCCAATAATCTTAATTTGAGTGGTGCACAACAATTGCAAATTTTAAAAAGATAGAGAGTAGTTTTAAAGCATGATATAACTTGAAATTATAAGAATTAACATCAAAAATTAAGTTTTTATAAAAAAAACTTTTTCTTATAATTTTCAGTAAGTTCTGGCAAATCATTATGAATAGACTCACGCTCAAACAACGTTATCAAATCATCCAAGTTTAGTTTGAAAACTAGTCATCAATTCGAGCAACTTACGGACGGTTTCATGATTTTTATGGTGCACATAATCGTCCGTCTGAGTAAGCCGTCCGTCGAACTGTGGATGGATTTCCATAGCACATACTCTCTAGAGGATGCAATAACACCAACACGTCAAAGTAATGTGCGTACTGACGCGAATATCGCTGCTGTAAACGAAAGCGCGAAGGAAGATCCAAATTTATTGATTCGTCGTCGGTTGCATGAATTGGTGCTCTGCCCGTTCACCACGTGGATAATTTTGCGCAAAGATCTTGGCCTACACCTGTATAAGATTCAACTAGTGCAAGTATTAAAGTCACGAGACTATTATTGCCTCGTTCTTACGCTGATTAGGCTCTTGAGCAGTTAGTAACTTCCCCGTTGATTTATTGCCAAATTGTCTTTAGTGATGAGGCTCATGTTTGTATTAACGGGTTTGTTAATAAGCAAAATTGCCGCAACATATCCTACAGACTCCCTTGCATCCAGAAAAATGCACTGTTTGGTGTGGTTTACTCGCTGGTGGCATCGTCGGACCTTATTTCTTCAAAAATGAGTACGGATCTCACGTTACGGGTAATGGAGATGATTTATGATTTTTTTGTTTAAAAATATGGAAGACATTGATCCGGATGAAATGTGGTTTCAACAAGATGGCGCTACCTGCCATACGGCGATCGCAACCATCGATCTATTGAAATAAAAATTTGGCGATAAGTTGTTATCGAGAAATGAGCCTGTTAATTGGCCTCCAAAGTCGTGCGATTTTACACCTCTAGATTATTTCATGTGGGGGACGTGAAGTCACTAGTTTATGCTAATAAACTAGCAGTACTTGAAAAAGTCACTCAAAATTGGACGTCCAAAATCCGCTTCGTCAAGAGCAGCCGCGGTGGCCATATGCCCAAAATTATTTTTAAATATTGATGCCATGATTTTATTTTTAGTATAAAAAATCTTAATGACAATTTAATTTTTTGTGTTATTTTTAACAATTTAAAGTTAAATCGGGCTTAAAAAAATACCCGATATCTGCTTATTCAGCAGATATGTTTGAATAAGTTATGGAATGTTAAAAATCGTAGGCCAGTTTTTTAAAGAAAATTACTTTAAGTGACTAAACTCTTTTAAACTTTGTTTTCGTTTTTCACATGAGGTTCGAAGAACTCAAATGTGATTGTCATAAACCAAAGACATCGATACTAAAGCATTAGGAGTTTAAAACTGATACTAAAAATACATAAATTCGTCCACTGTTAAGTATAAATTAAATTGCAATGAATTTAAGATTCAAGGGGTCTGGTCTTTAAACTTCTTTCTTTTTGATGGAAATCAAGCTTGTCTTGCAGTAATTATAACTGACGCAGGGTTTAATTAAACATTAATATAGTTTTTAAAGCATTATATAAAAAAAAGAAGAACGATTGAAGTTTGCCAAAATTTATTATGGACCATTTTGAAAAATGAAAGCGTATACACCAGCAAAGCTGTGAAAATTATTTGATCGCTCTTTTTATTTTTAAACAAATCCCAGTCCTGTAACACTAAATGTCTTTATAAAAAACTACACTGGAAAAAAACTGAACTCATAAATTGCGGGTCATCGCTTTCTAAGAACTTAAAAAATAAACAAATTTTTTATAAAAATTTATAACACCGAAAAAAATACTTTTTTTAAAGACAACGATAAGGGTTGGTTAAACAGTATCGTTATCAAATTTCAATTTTCCACTAAACTTTTGATAAAAATTTTTAAGTTGCTTAGTAAAAAGATAGATATTTTTGTTGCATATCTTAGGGATAAATTTTTCTTATATTTTTGTTGCAGAGTTATTTTCAAAAAAGTTAAAAACTTTTATTTTTTATATTTATTTTCATTTGTATTGTGTATGTAAGAAACACATTAAGAAGCCATTCTTGTCTAAACACAAATTTTCTGATGAATACAAAAATTATATTTTACACGCACATTTTATCTTGTAAATTTTTATTTTTTTTTTTTATTTTTTAGAAGCTACTTTCCCCACACTTATAAAGTCAAAGATGAAAAGCTCTTTTTATTAGATTTTCTGTTTAGTTTTCAGTTAAAGTTAGAATTTTTTGTGTTTTATCTTTGTCTACACACCAAAATAATTCGTTTTTAAAGTACTTTAATGAGTTTTATTTTTTTGCACAATTTTGAATTTTTTTTAACTTTGAAATGACCGTTACTTTTCTCTATTAACTTTTACAAATTTAAATATTTGTGTCTTTTTTTTCGTTACGATATTATAAGTTTTGCGTCTAAACTTCATCGACCACGGCACGTTAACAACTGATACATGAAAAACTCTTGCGCAAATATTTAACGTTTTGTTAGAGGAGTTGTTTTTTACTTAATTTTGGTTCTTTTTATTTTTTGCCTTCTGCCTTCCTTAGTACATTTTGGGGGTTTGGGAAAGCTTAAGCTTTTCATTGTATACGTTAAAGTTAATAAATGTTTTTCGTGTAAATGTTTTATGTGTAAGTATTCTAAAAGCGAATATCAGCAAAAAAAGGAAATAAACCAACTGTAATACGAACGCATGTATTGACACCAACAAGTTGTTGTAAATTTTGTTTTAATAGAAAAAAAATTAAAGTAAGTAAAAAAAAACAAAAAGTCTCTCTTTACGTCTTCTTCATTTACAAACAAGTAATTTTGAAGTTGTTGCTGTTTTGTAGGTATACTCTCACAACTAACAGTGTAGATGAGAAAAATAGCGTGAAGGAAAAAATATAAAATTGATCAGCCTGAGGATAGATTAGGTTAAGTATAAGGGTCTTCAAATTACTATTTTGCCACTTTGAATTCCTCTTGTATTTTCCGTAAAGCCAAAAGGGAGTAGATCGGCTTGCCTGGGAATCTGGCTAACTCCACATTATTTATATATTGTTAAAGTCTCAGATATGCTCTAAATATGGTATTTATGATGCCCTCATGGTTTTTGTCTTTAGTTCCACTAAAAGCAGAACTATAAGAGAGAAAATATTCCAAATTTTTTTATTCGAAAGATCAGAACATGGCCACCACGGCTGCTCATGACGAAGCGTACTTGGACGCCACTGCTGGCTGTATGCATAAACTAGTGACCTCACATGACCCCACAGGAAATAATCCAGAGGAGTCAAATTGCACGACCTTTGAGGCCAATTGACAGGTTCTTTTCTTGAAATCAACTTATCGCCAAATTTTGACTTCAATAACTCGATGACTGCGGTCGCTGTATGACTATCTTGTTGAAACAACAGTTCATCTGGAACAATGTCATCCATATTTTTAAACAAAAAAACATTTATCATAGTGCCGTAACGATCTCCATTGACCGTAACATGAGATCCTGCCTCATTTTTGAAGAAATAAGATCCGAAGATGCCCCCAGTGTGTATACCACACCAAACGGTGCATTTTTCAGGATCCAATAGAGTCTGTAGGGTATGTTGTGTATTGTTCTCACTCCATATGCGGCAGTTTTGCTTATTAACAAATCCGTTAAGTTAAAAATGAGCCTCATCGCTGAACACAATTTAGCGATAAAACAACAGGTCAATTACTAATTGCTCTAGAGCCCAATCGGCAAAAGAACGACGCAAATAATGGTCTTGTGGCCTTAATTCCTGCACTAGCTGGATCTTATACGGGTGTAGGCCAAGATCTTTGCGTAAAATGTTCCACATAGTGGACAGACAGAACCCCAGTCTTTCCACCAACGACGAATCGATAAATTTGGATCTTCTTCCACAGTTTCGTTTACAGCAGCGATATATACTTTGCAGTACGGACATTCCTTTGACGTGTTGCTGATATTGCATCCTCTAGAGAGTTAATGGTATAAAATCTATCTACAGTTTGGCGAATGGCTTGTCCAGACGGACAATTATGTGCACCATAAAAATCTCGAAGTCGTCTGTAATTTGCTCGAAATAATGACTTATTTTCAAAGTAAACTTGGATGATTTGGTAGCGTTGTTCAAGCGTGAGTCTATTCATGATTTGCCAGAGTTTATCATGCTTAAAAAACACCCTTTAGTTTAGTTTTTTCATTTTGGTGGATTTGTTACTTTTGTGGTTGTACCTAATTTCGAGCTTAGAGTTCTTTTCTTTGCCTTTTCACCTTTTGTCCTTAATGTGATCCTTCCACTAAAGTTTCTGAAGAAGTAGTACTCTCAGCATTTTTTATTTAATGAAAAGCTTTCAATGATAATTATTAGAAAACAGAGGTCATTGTCTTTGACTAATGATTTACTGGTTTTAAAGCATTAGCAATTATAAACGCCATTCCTTGTCGTTGTACGCTAATTAACGCCTTCAAGTATAGTACAGCATCATTTTATAATGGCGTTTATATCACACAAATTTGGTAAAATATATATGTTTTAACATTTTCAGGTAGAATGATACACTATAGGATCAAATTTTTGTTTTCGTGTAACTAATAAGATCTGCTAGCTGCACTATAAGTTTTACATACATCTTAATTAAAGTTGATAAATTATTCAAGTTTTTAAATGTACCTGCATCTACGAAGGGGTGAAGATTTATTCATATTATTTTCAATTTTTGTTTTTGAAGGTTTTGCTCTCAAAAATTTATTTTTCGCAAAAACAATTATTATTTTTTTTTTTCAATTGTAATTAGTAATTAAACAGTTTTATTTAAATTTCACTACCATTAGTGAGAACAGTTATAATTGAAATAAAATAATTAAACATTAATATTTAAGATCGTTGTAGTTAATTTTGTTTAATTGTCATTATTTCAGAAAAAGCCAATGAATGACATGCCAATGGAAATTAAAAAATCGCAAATATAATTGAGAGTTTCTTTTTCTCTTTTTCATAAAAAATTGGAATATTTTCCTTGCCAAAAATCACCTAACTGCAGATAGCCATGCTGTTCTCGATATGCTGAGAACTTTACCTGACCCACAGTATGTCTTTAGGTTTGTCCTTGAATTATTAAAAAAATGTGCATTATTAATATTGATTTAATTTTTATTAAGTGTTGCGCGAAAATATTAATTAAAATTTGTTGACGTTTTTCCTCATCGCCAAGCTCTGTGCGAACAAACAAGTACTTACTCTAGGCTCGATTTCTATGCTTCTCAAAAAAAAAAAAATCCTTCTAAAAAATTTCTACTCCAAAAAAATTTTAATAGGTATAGAGAATTCATCTATCTGCAGCAATCCTCCTCTCTTTGCTTAGAGAAGTCTTTCTCTTAAGATCACTTTAATTTTCAACTTTCCTTCACAAAGTCTAACGATATTGCTAACATTTGCTTTAGAATAAAGCCCTTTGCGATATGTCATACGATGCTTATAAACTTCATCGTTCATTCATTTAAGCTAAATGATGTATGGAGTTACTACGTCCTATCACCAACACAGTAATCAAGCTTAGGGTACTTCTATTTATTTATTTATTTAATTAATTATTATTTATTATATATTTGTGGTAAAACAAGTTGAATGGAAATCCAATTTTGCGATTTCATCTTCCTATGGAAGGTCTCCTAGAACACAATTAATACTTAACTGAAGTATAGTTTCTTCAAGCATTCTTTTAAGCTTTATAAAATCCAAACTTTGTAATATCCTCGCTCATAATATCCTACCTCAAAGATTTTTGTATTATGGAGCACAAAACGTAGCCTCTGGTATCGTTTTTGAAGAAGCATCCGCCGTTATGTTTTATCATCTACATCTTAAGGGCTTATGGGCTTTTTCTTGACATCATTTGAAGTCCAGCAGCTATTCCAGCGCATGCAGAAGGCCTAACATCTCCGCATCACAAATAAACTTGTACCACCCTAAAAGAAAACAGCAACACAAGCTCAATTCTAGATCTGCACTCGCCTTGTTCAGAAATGATCTTTCAGGAAAATTACTAATATCACTTTCAATATACTCATCATACATGTGACCATTTGCAATTTGAGTTCTACGTTATCTTTCGACCACTCCCTTCTGCACTTACTTTATGTCAATATTTGAGCCACTTCCTGACCTCTACGACAAAAACTCATGTTTATTTTTACCAACTGAATAATCAATAATTTGCAAATCTTTCACTTATAAACTCTTGACAGGTGACAAAAATGTATTGAAAAGGTTGCCCAATAGACTGATTAGTATTGTGGATAGATTTTCTGGCTGTTACACTACAAAAGGCTTATTGTGACTTTTGTTAAAATATTATTTTTAAAAATATCAGGTAGGGTTGTTAAAGGGGCAAATTTTAGCTTCCCCTTGAAGTGAAATGTTTCTGTATTTTATGCGTTTCCAACTTCTAGTTTACATTGGAACATACAACATTTCTTAAAATCCACGCAGACCCTGTGCTGTATTTTTGTCCCCACCTGTACAATCTTTCAAACTCAAGCACATGACTTAATGTGTGTGTGTATATTTGTGTATGAGTGTAACCTTTAAATTCATATATTTCTCTTTATAATTTATTTGAAGTTCGTTTTGTTGTTTTTGTTTCGCTTCGTGTTTTTGCGTATGACATTGAAATAAAATACGAAATGTGTACACACAAACCCATACACACTCTAACACATACAGACGAAAATATAATAAAAAAAAAGCTTTTTTTCACAACTTGTTGCCACTTTCACTTGAACTGTAATGAATTGTTACTCATCACATTGCCTGTCCAATTGTTTTTGTTCTGTGTGTGAGTTTTGCTGTATTTGGTGTTATAAACTTCTTTCAATAAATGAAAAGTATACTTATTGTGTATTTGGCTGTTTGTGTGTTTGTGAGTTTGCTCTGCAAATAGAGAGTGTTAGAGTCCAGCAAAGCATTATTGCGAATAAAAAAAATATAATAAAAATAAAAACTGAAATCAATTTATTTAATTTTTAACAGCTGTTGCATAGTTTTAGGATAAAAAAAATAAGATCTATATGTTTGGATTGCAACAGTGTGATATATTACACTCAGGCGTAACCTGTGGACGTTTAAATTCAATGAAATTAAAAGTAATAAAAGAAACTTATTTTATTTGAAATTCTATAAATTTAATGAAACCTACTATGAAATATGTACTTTTTAAAAGAAGTTACTGGATAAAGAGTTACTTTTTAAAAGCGGTAGATTTTTATAAATCTTTTTTTTTCTGCTGCCTGCTGATCTTTTGGAAATATTTTAATTGGAATATAGATGGTATTTCAAATCTTTTATACCATTGGGTACAAAACAAATGTTACCATTTCTCTAAAAACACAAACTTTGCTCCGCTTTTACGAAATGTTTATTTAAAGGTTTTATTTTTATAAAATTATTTAAGTTGAATAAAATATATCTGTCAAATGACCAAAAAACACCTGTCGTCATACAAGCGATTTGGTAAAAGCTTGAAGAAAGTCTGGCAATGTTAGATTTGAAGATCTGGTTAGCCAGCTCAAATCCACATAACGAAATATCACTCGACCCAGAATTGTTGCGTCAAAAATTCTATCGAGACTCAAGCTTTGTAAGCAGATGCTTCGTTCTTCCAACAAGGCAAGAGATTTAACTCAGAAATTTGCAAAAAAAAATCGTATGACTGGAGTGGTTTTATCGAAGTTATAAAACAAATAAGGGCCAATCACACCAAACAGTCCCTTTAAGTAGATGCAAAGGCTTTGCTTAAAATTCAAGAAGATTATCTGTGCTCTAGAAATATAAGACCTTAAAATCAGAGTTTAAATCATCCTCTTGGTACACCAAATGTAATGGAGAGCACGGGAAGATGTTAACTTCGTGTGGCGATCACTAAAATTTGTTGCAGTTAATCTATTTAACGTACTCTGTTATAGCCGGCCACATCTGGCGCCATTTTTTTTTAGTGAACCCAGTATGAATGAGATGTTTATTTGTGAGACTCTAATTTTGTGTGAATAAAAAAGTTACGTTGTCAAGTCTAACAGAAGGAGGAATGGTGAGTGTAACTTCACATTCAAAGTTACCACTGATCAGTGTGTGGAAATTATAAAATATCAGTAACTGATTTGTACCTACCAGTAAAAATAAATATTTAGGGCTCTTTGATTAAAAAAAAATTGCATTAGGCTAGAACCTGTTAAATAGTGTTGATGCAGAAAAGATATTTATCCTTAAACCTATATAATTACTTAAGACAGTCAAAAGAAATTCGGACTGAGAAAATTGGACTAGTGGTGGTTTAACCTCCAAAATTAAAATTGAACTTTAACTTACAAACGAATATTATTACGAACCTTTAAATAACGCACGAGTAAATTTTTAAATTATACAACTAAAACTTATAATTTCATTTGTACGAGGGTTGCTCTATATAATTCTGGCCTAATAGTGAAAATGCGAATATTTATAATCAAAAATGGTTTTATTGTTTTTAAAGTATTCTCCAGCATGATTTATACACTTTCGCATGCGCTCAAAACAGTTTTCGAAGCACTTTTTCCACTCCGATTGAGACACCTCTAAAACATGGTTTTTAAACACTTCAACAGCTTCTTCTGGCGGCGAAAATCGTTGACCACGCATTTTTTTCTTGATGTGCGGAAACAAGAAGAAGTCATTAGGTGCCAAGTCAGGGCTGTACGGCGAATGACCCATTATTTCGACGTTTTGGCCGGTCAAAAACGCTCTGGTTTGAGCCGATGTGTGAGAGCTTGCATTGTCATGGTGAACAATGATTCGTCTTCTTTTGTTGGTTTTTCGAATTTCTCCAATGACTTCAGGCAAACAAATTGTAGTGTACCACTCAGAAGTGACCGTCCTACGTTGCTCAAGCGGAACAGTCTCCACATTACCAGTTTTGCCGAAGAAACAGGCGACCATTTGCTTCGAAGTGCTTCTTTCACAAACAACTTTCGTTGGATTTTGCTCGTCTTTGAAGACCCACACGGTCGATTGTTGTTTCGTTTCGGGCTCATACGCATAGATCCATGATTCGTTGCCTGTGACGATCTTATAAACGTCTTTTGAAGCACCGCAATCGTATTTTTGCAACATTTCTTTGCACCAATCGACACGAGCCTTTTTTTGAGCGACTTTCAAATTGTGCGGGATCCAACGAGAACAAACCTTTTTTACGGCCAGGTGTTCATGCAGTATCGAATGTATGCTGGTGGAAGAAATGTCCAAGGATGTTTCTATCTCTCGGTATGTCGCATGTCGATCTTGGATTATGAGTTCACGCACGGCATCAATGTTCTCTGGCACAACAGCCGTTTTCGGACGACCTTCACGGAATTCGTCTTTGAGCGAGCTTCGGCCACGATTAAATTCATTATACCAATTTTTCACAGTGCTATAGGATGGTGCTTCATCGCCATACAAAGATTTAAGTTCATCAGTGCACTCTTGTCGTGGTAATACGAAAATGTTTACGAGTTAATTCCATTTTTTTTTCTATATTAATTTTTTCAAGTCACTGTAAACAACACAAATAATGGTCGTACGTCAAAACGTTTTGAGTACGATTATGCTTAATAATGACAAACTTTCCAATGGAAATGTCAGATTGCACAGAAATATATATAGCAGCCCTTGTACCTCCCAGTAAAAGTAAATATTTAGGGCTCTTTGATTAAAAAAAATTTTACATTAGGCTAGTGACACGATTGGGTACGGTCCCTGTAAATTGCTTCGTTAGGGGACCTGTTAAACAGTGTTGATGCAAAGAAGATATTTATACTCGAATCTATATAACTAACTAAGGCAGTTAGTTATATAGGAATCTATATAACTAACTGTAGCATAATATGATTTAATTCTTTTAAACCACACCAACATTAAAGATTTAATTATTTTAAAGGCATTCTTTTAAATAGCCAAACAAGTGTCATGTGTCACTTAAAAACTCATCAACAAAGGCAGGCAAACACATGTGAATTGTTTTAAAATACTGCCGCCTGTACACCTCTTGAAGTGACAATGATTTTATTGCTATGTGTGTGTGTGGCACACTTAAAGACCAAAATACCAAGTAAAATTATTTACATTCAATTAGACATACATATTACGTTACACCAAAATTCCAGTCGCTGTGGGAAACAATAAATATTTTTAAGAATAATCTAATTACATTTAAATTCCTAAAACATTCCCACAGTGATAATGAAAACCAAGTGAAATTAAAATCTAGGATCTTCTCATAAGTAGTATATAAGCTGAATTAATTTTAAGAACAAATCAATCTTAATTATAACGAAAAACTGAAAGCAACTATTGCTAACTTGCTGTAAAATAAAGATTCGCTTTAAACCCCCAAAAATTATTTAAACGTTTTTTCATTTTTATGTTTAATGGTTTTATGGCGATCCTGCCAAATTCCTAATAAGGAAAAATAGCAAATATTGCTTATCCTTATTTTGAATAAAAGGATAATAGGATCCAACAGAGAGAGCTTAAGCTTAGTTGGATCTCTATTTAAAAAAAAATAATTGTCCTTTCTACGAAGAAGATTATAACACACGACTTGAAAATGGTTGATGACAATGACGACGACGATGAAGAAGAAAGATCGTTGCAATATCATCAAGTTACCTACAATCGCTATGATGCAGGAACAACACTCAATATCTCCTGGAAATTTATTTCATACTGATAAGCGAAAACAACAGCAGCAACAACAACAACATCAACCGCATTCTCAACAACTGCAAAATAATAGACAAAACCAATACACCAATAACCTTACTAATAGATACAGGAGCTGACATTTCACTAATAAAACTAACACACGTCCCTATAAATAAAATAAATACTAACAACATAACAACTCTAAGCGGAATAGGACAAGGTAAAATACAATCACTTGGAAACATATTTTTTGATTTAAAACACAAAAATTGGCTAATTCCACACATTTTCCAAGTTGTTAAAAATGATTTTCCCATACCATGTGATGGAATTATTGGTATGGACTTTATTAAAAAATATAACTGTATTTTGGATTTCAACAACACGTATGATCACTTTGTCCTACGCCCTTCTTACATTAACCAACCAATAGAAATACCAATTCAAAATAATGGTGATGACATAATTCTGCCACCAAGGTCAGAAGTTATACGCCAGGTTAGAATATTATCTACAGAAACCGAATTATTAATTCCTAACCAAGAAATAGAACCAGGTATTTTTATTGCAAACACAATAGTAACAACAAATAAAGCTTTTATTCGTATATTAAACACTAACAATAGTATCAGTAAATTTAACCAAGTTAATATAAAAACCGAAAACATCTCAAACTATACCATATTTAAGAATAATTCAAAATCAAATATTGAAAGAAACAATAAAATCTTAAAAATTCTAGAGAAAAACTTTCCTGAACAATTTAAAAATACATTAACAAAACTTTGTAGTTCATATTGTGATATTTTCGGTTTAGAATCAGAAAAAATAACAACAAATAATTTCTACGAACAAAAGTTGAGAGTAAAAGATACAACACCTGTATACATTAAAAACTATAGAATACCACATTCACACAAAGAGGAAATAGATAAGCAGGTCAAAAAATTAATAAAAGATAGAATAGTGGAACCTTCATACTCTGAATATAACAGCCCAATCCTATTAGTACCAAAGAAATCACTACCTAATTCAGAAGGAAAAAGGTGGCGACTCGTGATAGATTATAGGCAAATAAACAAGAAATTAGTAGCAGATAAATTTCCATTACCAAGAATAGATGATATTCTGGATCAATTAGGAAGAGCTAAATATTTTTCTTGACTTAATGTCAGGATTTCATCAAATACCCTTAGATAAAAATTCACGAGACTTAACATCATTTTCAACAACAAATGGTTCTTGCAGATTCACAAGGTTACCATACGGCTTAAAAATTGCTCCCAATTCTTTTCAAAGAATGATGACACTTGCATTCAGTGGATTAAAACCCGATCAAGCATTCCTTTACATGGATGACTTGGTCGTACTAGGGTGCTCCGAGAAACACATGCTTTCAAATCTACAAAACGTCTTCGACTTATGTCGCAAATTCAACCTAAAATTACATCCTGAAAAATGTTCATTCTTCATGAAAGAAGTTACATATCTTGGTCATAAATGTACAGATAGAGGAATATTACCAGATGATAGTAAATATTCAATAATAGAAAATTATCCAACACCAACAGATGCGGATAGTGCAAAAAGATTTATCGCATTTTGTAATTACTATCGAAGATTCATAAAAAATTTTTCTGAATATTCCAGACACCTATCAAGACTAACCAAGAAAAATGTTAAATTCGAATGGACAAAAGATTGTGATTTTGCGTTTAAGTATTTGAAAAAAGCATTAATGAGCCCCACCTTACTGCAATACCCAGATTTCGCAAAAGAATTTTGCATTACTACAGACGCAAGTAAATTCGCTTGTGGAGCAGTATTAACCCAAGAATATGATGGTAAACATTTACCCATTGCATACGCCTCAAAAACGTTCACTAAAGGTGAAAGCAACAAATCAACAATCGAACAAGAATTAACTGCCATACATTGGGCAATAACACATTTCAGACCATACACATATGGAAAACATTTTCTTGTTCGTACTGACCACAGACCGCTATCTTATCTATTTTCAATGAAAAATCCAAGTTCAAAATTAACAAGAATGAGACTTGATCTAGAGGAATACAATTTTACAGTTGAGTACCTTAGGGGAAAAGATAATTATGTTGCCGACGCACTTTCAAGAATAAGCATAAATGACCTAAAAGACATGAGTATTAAAATTTGTTCTATATTAAGAGTCACGACTAGATCAATGACGGATAACAAAGAAAACAAAAATAATAGAAATATAAATAATCAGCATACTAATAATAATAAGAAAAATAATGAGCCCAGTATATATGTACCATTAAACAACACTGACGTCAGAAAATATTATAAACTAAAGATTTTCCCCGGAAGATGCTACATCAAACGAGGAAAATCTATAGTAACATATATACAAATTAATGATTTGTTTACTAAAGGGAACTTTGACTTAGGACAATTTCTCCCTAGGCTCGAATACGTGGCCGGTAAACACAATATAAATAAGTTACAAGTGGCACCTAGTGAGAAAATTTTTGAATTTATCTCAATTAATGAATTTAAAATTATGGGCAATAAAATATTAAAGAATATTAAAGTAGCGCTACTAAATGAGGTGACCCAAATTGATAGTAAGAATGCCAAGGCAATTCTCGAAATAATGCTGAAATACCACGATGATCCCATAGAAGGAGGACATTGTGGAATTTATAGAACAATAGAAAAAATAAAACGATACTTTTATTGGAAAAATATGTCTAAGGATATATCAAATTATGTAAAATCATGTCATAAATGTCAAACATCAAAAACAACAAAACATTTAAAGAGTCCAATGACTATTACAGAAACACCAGATAAACCATTTAACACGGTGTATGTAGATACAATAGGTCCATTTCCAAAATCAATTTACGGAAATGAATATGCTGTCACACTAATATGTGACTTAACTAAATACTTAGTTACTATACCAATACAAGACAAAAGCGCTAAAACAGTCGCTAAAGCAATTTTTGAAAATTTCATACTCACCTACGGTCCAATGAAGACATTCATCTCGGACATGGGCACTGAGTATACAAATGAAACATTACAAGAAATTTGTAAATTTTTAAAGATAGAAAAACTAACTTCCACAGCTTATCACCACCAAACGTTAGGAACAATAGAAAGAAGCCACAGAACTTTTAATGAGTATGTGCGCTCTTACATTCAAGTTGACAAGACAGATTGGGACGAATGGTTAAAATATTTTACGTATTGTTTTAATACAACACTATCAACAGTCCACAATTACTGTCCATATGAGCTAGTTTTTTCAAAACTTCCTAACAAGTTTGAACAATTCAATAAAATTGACAAAATAAATCCGTTGTATAATATAGACAATTACGCCAAAGAGGCAAAATATAAATTAGAAGTAGCATATAAGAGGGCCCAACAATTATTAGATAGGAATAAAATTAAGCAAAAACAAAACTACGATAAAAATAGCTTAGATTACAATTTAAAAATAGGAGATTTAGTTTTACTTAGAAACGAAGCAGGTCACAAAGTAGAACCCAACTACAAGGGACCATTTGAAATTAAGAACATAGACGTAAGAAATAATGTAACTATAGTTGATAAGAAAAACAATAAAAAACAAATAGTACATAAGAATAGACTTAAGCTATATTATAACAAATAATACATAGTAAAAACCATTAGTTAAACAATCCGGATTGGTAATAAGCAAATAAAAATAATTTAATCATAAAACCTATTTTTAATTTTTCTTATACATTGTTGTTAATAAGCAAATACAAAAAAAAAATAAATAGTTAAGAACCTTATTTTTTAATTTTTCTTATAAAATAGAGACATTTTGTAAAAGAATGTTCATAAAACTATCGTTATATGAACATTCTTGCGAAAAATGGAGGTGTAGCATAATATGATTTAATTCTTTTAAACCACACCAACAGTGGTGTGGTAGTGGTGGTTTAACCTCCAAAATTAAAATTGAACTTTAACCTACAAAAGAATGTTATAACGAACCTTTAAATAATGCACGAGTAACCTGGTTTTTAAATTATAGAACTAAAACTTATAATTTCATTTGTATTTAAAAAAAGTTTAATTTTATTATTAAAAAAAATACGTTTAGCTTTCTGTATATAATTTGGCTACCTTTATTCATTTTGAAGCCGGAAGGCATCTTCAATAATAAAGATTTCTTTTTCGTTTTAAATTTAAGATTTTAACAGCGGGTTTCGTTCTAATTCTACAAACTGGTGTTTTACCACCACAGAAATTGAAGAACTTAGAAAATAGAAAGAGATAAAGCACAGTCCACAAAAATAAGGAAAACTGTAAAATAATTTGATTAAGAGACTTGACTTGCTATACAATTTGGGAAAGCTAATTACGATATCCTGTGGTACCTCATTTAGTTTGAAATTCTCTTTACACACTTGAAAAATGTTTTACAATTTGGAAATATGAAATTTATTTTTATTCCTAATTTAATATCTAGACTCCCCCGAGCAGCTACAAAAACATAGTTTTTGTGATAAAGATAGAACATAACTCTCAACCAAATAAATATAATTATATTCGCTACTTATGAAATATTATTTTTTTTGCTTGTCTTTTTTGTATTTTTCTAAAAAATCCATGGTCGTAGTTTACTGCAAACAGGCATAGTTTATTTTCCTTTTAAAATTGCAAAATTATTTCCAGTTTAACCGTCCACACATTGCAATATCTTTTAAGGCCAGGATTCACTATCATACTCAGTCGTACGATCTGTCAACAATTGCATCTGTGCTCAAAAGTTATGATAGTGGGGATTGAAACTGTATCTGTGTGACATACTTTTTGACAGATCTGTACGATTTTATCATTTTTTGAAATAATTTATAAAATATTTTTCTCCATGCGATCAGGGTTGATTTTTTTAAGATAATAAGAAAAAAAAACAAAACCATATGTTTTTGCATCTTTGTATAATAATGTGGCACCTACAACGCCATTTTGAAACGATTTCCTGAAGTAGGAAAGAATTCTGTGAGATTTTTGTGTGATTAAATCGTACGATTGTGTATGATAGTGAATCCTGACCTTTAAGGATACAAACAACAAACAGCTAAATTTTTTTATGTAATATATAACTCTGAATTCCTGGTACAATCCACGCAACTTTCATTTAATCTTAAAAGAAATAGGTTCAATAAATTGATAATAACTCATACAACCAGGGTTACTGTTCGTCGACTAAACTCACAATTTAACCAATTTTTGGCGGTCTGTTATTTTTGGTGAGAACTTTTAAAACTCAGCTAATTTTGAGACTATTTTTTATTTTGTTGCGACTTTATTTTGTAAGTTTATCCATAAAAGCAAATTTCGTTATCAACGTATTTTTATAAAAAAAAATCGTCAGGAGGACGAATATTTATCTAGGCTGACATAGTTTTCATACTATATGTATTAAAAGCAAACAAGATTTATTTTTCAGTTGGCAACTTCTCACTCACTCACTCACTTACTCTCACTGGAATAGAATATTGCTATAAACATAATCATGTCCACCGACCATCGACTACAAGATGTCAAAAATAGAATACATGCGTGCTTATGAGAATAAATCTTTTAGCAGCTACACGACTACCGACTACACGGCTACTTTTGTAGCCCGTAGCCAACTTAGGCTAATTTCTATTTTTCTTGGCTACAAAAAACAGATTAGTGGTGCCAATACAATAAATGCATGAAATGGTGGTTTTAAAAACGCAATACATTAAATATCGCTATTAAAAACGCGAAAAACTTTTATAGTGGCACCATTGAAAAATAATAATCATATAATAATTTGTTTACATTTTTCATCAGTTTATTACTTTATCTCGAAGGGGGAACATCTGCGCGCGAGCAGATTTAAAAAAAAAATGAAGTTATAATTGAAGTCGCAACGCGCACAGTTTTTATTCAACAGGATTTTCCACTTCCTATACGAAGGTATAGGTTGATGTGCAGTTCCTGGAGAGACTAGTGATATCAAAATACTTGTGGGATACCTTGGCGCTGTAGTTATATACCCCTGCCATTATTAAATTAAGATTAAAAAAAAAATACATTTTTCATTTACTTTTTGTTTGTGAAATTTTCCATTTAGTTCTTTTTTCATAAATTTCTAATTTGTTTCATTTATATTTATTTTTTGGGTTTTTTATTGAAATTGATAAGTATATAATAGTAATTTTTACTGTTTATATACATTTATTATATTGTTTAATGTAAATGTTTAGTTCAATTTACATGCAAATATGGACGTGGACACTTCCTACACTGAAGTCTTTGTTTCCACTATTTTAGCAATAGTATTTATAAAGTTAATTAAATTTTCTTGAGACATTTAAATTTTTTTTTACACAAATTCACTTAAAAAAATCAAGTTTGATTTGTTTTGGTTAACTTAAATACATACATGTATGTCAAAACAGATGTTTATTTTTTGTAGTTAGTGGTCGATGGTCTTTAAAAGAATTAAGTAGCTGGCATCTTGGCTATTTTTGTAGCCAGCTACTTTTGTAGTCGGTAGTCGATGGTCGGTAGCCTTTGATTGTGTTTATAGCATATCAGATAAATGTCCACCTCTGTTAGTCTCACAAATGCGAGACCATTTGCGCACATTTTGCATTACATTCTCATACATTTCATGCGTTATTTTAATATATATTCATCACAAATACTTTGTTTGAGTGGTTCAAGAATTTCTGGTTTGTTTGCATAATTCTTAGATTTACACTCAATTTTCTTCAACTAAGCATGATGGAACTTGAAATTATAAAAATTAACGCTAAAATTAGAGTTTTCAGTAAACTCTGGCAAATCATTATGAATAGACTTACACTTGAACAACGCTTGAATGAATTATAGACGACTTCGTGATTTTTATGGTGCACATAATCGTCCATCTGAGCAAGTGATCCGTCACACTGTGGATACTCTTTAGAGGATGCAATAACACCAACACGTCGGAGAAATGAAGTGAGAGAATGTCGCTGCTGTAAATGAAAGTGTGGAAGAAGATCTAAATTTATCGATTCATCGTCGGTCGCAGGAATTGGGGCTCTGTCCGCCCACTCCTTGGAAAATTTTGCGCAAAGATTTGGCTTAAACCCGTATAAGATCTAACTAGTGCTAGAATTAAAGCCACGAGATCATTATATGCGATGATTGTCTTATCGCTAAATTATGTTCAGCTCATTTTTGGCTTAACTGGTTTGTTAATAAGCAAAATTGCAGCTTATGGAGTGAGACCAATCCACAACATATACTACAGACTCCATTGCATCCAGAAAAATGCACCGTTTGGTTTCGTTTAAACGCTGGTGGCATCATCGGACCATATTTTTTTAATGAGGCCGGATCTCACGTTATGTTCAATGGAGATCGGTACCGCACCATGATTAATGATTTTTTGTTTGAAAATATGATTGACATTAATCCGGACGAAATATGGTTTTAAAAGATGGCGCTACATGTCATACGTGACCGCAACCATCAAGTTATTGAAATCCAAATTTGGCGATAAGTTGATTTCGAGAAATGGACCTGTCAATTTGCCACCAAGGTCGTACGATTTGACACCTCTCGATTATTTTATGTGTGGCCACGTGAAGTCACTTGTTTATGCTGATAAACCAGCAAAAATTGATGCTTTGGAGACAGACATTGTTCGTGTTATTCGTGACATACGACGAGTATTTTAAAAAGTGACCCAAAATTGCACGTAGAGAATGCGCTTCGTCATTAACAGCCGCGCTGGCCATGTGCCCGAAATCATTTTTAAATATTTCAAAAATGTTCTGATCTTTCGTATAAAAAAACTCCTCATTACAATTTATTTTTTTGTGTTGTTTTTTACAATTTACAGTTCTTTCAGGCTGTAAAATTTAATTTAATTCAATTTAAGTATTTTTATTATTTTTTTTTTTTTTTGGTAAATACAGTAATCTACGCTTAAAATCTCACTTTTGGGGAATTTCACAAATTTTAATGGGAATTGTGGGATTTACATTTAACAATTGTATTCTTATGCTTTTTAATTCATTTTGAAAAATTCTTGAGCAATAACAAAAAAATATATTTGCTCAAAAAATATTTCTCTTATAAAAAGGATTTAATTTCCTAAACGTTAATACTTTAAACATTTTCTGGTGGTAAATAATAAACTATTGATGATTGCATGTAAATAACATTCTTCAACCTCCCTCACATTCTGTGCAATTTTGTGGAAATTTCTATCTGCCCTGGTATTAGTGTTACCCATAACATTTTGGTTTCTAATGTCTTCACAGTAAAAATATTTTCTCAGTAGGAGCATTTCTAGTCTTAAGACTTCCTGCCATATCTTTGAAAAGTATGGCGTATTAGTTTATTGGTAGTTGGGCCGGGCCATTAATCAAAACGAATAAAAGGGAAATGCTGTTTGGAATTTTCTCCATTTAATTTATTTTATTTATTCTTATTTTTTGCAAATCAGTTTAATTCAATTCAAAACAGACCAACTAAAGGTACGGTCACATTAGTCAAACATTTGACTGAAATCGGCAAATATTTATTTGCCATAGTCTGAACACAAAATATTTATTAGAAGCAAATAACACAACAGCTGATTTCGGGCAAACAAAATTATTTGCCAGTAAACAAAAATGCTTTTAATGTGAACATAGTGTGACCACTCGACGACAAATATTTGACTCATTTTAAGGAAAATAAATATTTGTTCTTACAAAGTTTTTGTAAGAACAAACAGAGACAAATAGCAGCTGTATCAACAATGTTGCCCAGTATTTAAACTAAATTATTAAGTATCGGAAAAACTCGCTGATCAATTATCAAACTTATATGTGTATTAAAAAAAAAGAACAAAATACAGTAAGCAATTAAAAACAAAACTGTAGATAAAAATAATAAAGTGCAATTTTTGGAAGAAATAGCAAATTAAAAAAAATTGTCGGGGCACATATTTTTCGAGTTATATATCATCAAAGTATTTTACATATAATTTGGTATATTTCGAGATTTTCGCTTCAGAATGGTGCAAAGTTTCGAAATTGTATATAAAAAAGATATTATTGGAGATTATTAAATGTTCTTTTAAAAATTTTTAGTTAAGTATTGATGTAAAGTAAAGTCGCAAGAAATTATATAACTTGAAAAATATGCGTTGGCCCTAAATTATTTACTCAACATTTTGTTCTTGAAATAGTCATTCCTACAACGTAAGTAACTTTTGTTTTCATTTTGGAATTTTGTATTAAACTAGACTGGAGCAAATACATCTTTACTTATGCTGAGGGCAAGTAATATTGGCGGAAGCTATAATTCGGGAATTATAGAATTTTAAAGTTATAAATTATATACTATTATATATCTGAACATAAGCCCATGATAAGGTTGAGATGCATTTTGTTTTAAAATGCTTATAGATAACTTTTAAATGAAGTTATATATGATAACAAGCAACATGCTTTCACTTCAAGAATCAATATCAATTAATTTATATTAAACAAGACTTAAGCACGCTTAAATTTAACCAACATAAATTAAACTTTAATTAAGTTTTGCATAGTGCCCACGCATTTTAACGGCTTAAAGAGACGAAAAAAGTCGGCTATGTGCAGAACAAAACCAAAATAATTCTTCAGCCCCACTCGAAGCGTCTGAATAGTGCTAAGAGTCATTAGTGAATATCCATTTTAAGCACCTAAAGTGTTCTTTCATAACTTTTGATTTGCAATCAAAAGAGATATGTTCTATAAGTACTAAGCTGAAAGATTATTTTTGCAGTTAATGTAAACTGTTTTTTTTTTCATTATAAATATATTCGTTTGACGGTATGTTATAATGTAACAATTTTTAAAAACGATATATGTACAAGAGTTTTTCCTCTATTTTCCGAAATCTGAAACACTAAAATTTCTTTAAAATTGTAGAACTTTTTATCCCAATTAAAATCTTGCATATTTGCAGTTTGATTCTTTGCGAAATTTAATTTAAATATAATTTGTCTACACTTATTTCAAGTAAACAAATAAACAGCTGTAGTTTGAAAAATATATTAAATAAATTAAAAGTTTTTAGAAATTTTAACCAAACAAATGTAATGAATGATTATTAAAATTTATTGTTAAGAAGTGGGATCAAATTCCTATTTAGCTTCATCCTCTTATTGTGCTCCTTCTTTAGAACACCTTTTGTAGCTTCTTTATAGATTAGAATATGAAAAATTTTATATTGTTGCTTGGCTTTGTTCATTTGTAACTTTCATACATGGGAGTTATTCATTATAAACTTTCATCTCACATTGCTATTATGTGTAGTAGTTATTTTAATGGAATCTGTATTCACAATACATGCGGGTACATAGATATAATATTAGCTATCATTATTTGACCAACTTTTATAGTCTATGGCTATCAGCGGTGGATATTTTATTTTTATATTAAAACCTGGGATTTAAATTCTCGTACAAGGTATAGGAAAAGTATATTATAGGAAGAGAATAAAAACTTAATTTGAGACTTTTAAAAAGATGCGCCTAGAGTCTGCCTAGATGAAAAAAATTTTTCTACAGTTGTATATTTTTGTTCCATCTACAAATGGTTATTATTTGTTTGCTTTGAACTTATGTATGTATATTATACTGCAATTAAATATTTAAGAGTAGCAACTATTTTTCATCATTTATAATTAGCATTTAATAATATTTTAAACATTTTATTTGCAATTACTTCGAAATAATGCCGAAGAAATTGAATGGCAATAAAGACATCCCATGCGCAGCAGTTTGTGAGCAAATAAATTTACGTTTTTTTACAGTTTGATCAAATATATTTTTAAGGAAAATATTATTTTAAATGTGACCGCACATAAAACATGCTTGTCAGTATTTTATTTCACATTATTTCATAGCTGTTTGAACAAATAAAAATAGGCAAATAAATGTGCATAGTGTGACCACAAAACAAATTTTGTATTGTTTTGAAAAAATTTAAGCCAAACAAGAGCAAACAAATTTTAGGCAAATATTTGTCATATGTGACCGTACCTTAAGACTTTTCTTAAGATATTTAAAAGCTTATTTGGAAACTAAAATCTTTTACAATTTTAAAAGCCATGAAATTGTAAAATCTCATAAAAGAAAGAAAAAAAAAGTAAAAATTTATTTCTTAAAGAATCAAAAGTCAATGGACTTGGTAATCACATGTAAACTAAAATGTAATTTAAGCACAATGTGAAAAATCAACGCAAAGATAAAAAGCTTTTTATTGTTTGACGTAGGCGTTAGCAAAGCTTTTTGGGATTTTGCTTATTCCACTTCGTAAATGGCACTCACACACGCTCAACAAAAATTAACTTACTCCCAAAATTCCCAGTAAATACGAATAAATAAATAAAAGAAAAAAAAATATATTAAAAGCAAATGATACAAAAATGTAAAACGAACCAACTTCTTTTTCACCTTGAAAGAACAGAGCAAAAGGAAAATAATAATACAAACAACAAAGTAAATACATTTAATAAAATATAATGGAAAATAAAAGTTAAATTCACAAATACAATAACAACAATAACTTAAAAAAAATTAAAGCTATCGAACAAAATCAAAGAAAAGTAAAGCATACATTTAGCATGAAAAAAGAAAAAACACGTAAAGCATAAATTTAGGGTAAAGAATAAGAAAGTTGGAATTAAAAGGGAATTTGAAAACAAATAAATGGTTTGAGATAAATTTATGTTATTCAGAATTTTTTTTTTATTTTAATTATGTTAAGGATTTTGCAATATTTCCTTTTCTCTTAAGAAATTTATTTTAGTTGAAACGTGTAAAAGAACATTTGTTTCCATTTGTTGTATCAAAAGCTTGAAAAATTAAGTTCTCGGCCTGAAAACTTCTTTTTCATTATATTCCTTTAAAGAAATAATTACTTTAAATAATACGTATTTTGAAAGGTACTTTAAAATTTACCTTACAAAGTACCTGAGAAAGTATCTAAAAAGGTACTTTCAAAAATAATTTAAAAGCTACTTTAAAAATTTCTTTAAAGAGTAATTTAAAAGGTATTTTATAAGATACCTTAAAAAAATTTAAAAGGTACTTTAAAAGGTACTTTAAAAAGTACTTTAAAAGGTACTTCAAAAGTTACTACAATAAGTGCTTTAAAAGGTACTTTAAAAATTACTGTGAAAGTTACTTTATAAATTACTTTAAAATATACCCAAAAAGGTACTTTAAAAGGTACTTTAAAATCCACTTACAAAAAACGTTAAAATAATACGGCTTTACACTATGCAATTTTTCATGAAACTAGCATAAAATTTTTGTTTGTTTTTGAAGCAGGAATAGTAAGCAATCTGGTATTGCTTGAAGCGATGTTCTGTAGCTAATGTTTACTTTTAGATAACGCATAACGCTGTAACTTAAATAGAAAATTGAGAGAAAAAAATGCCTCAAAAAATTGCATAGTGTAAATCTGGATTAAAAGTACTTTATTTAAATATTTGTAACACAATTAGTACGAGGGCCGAATAAACAGACATTTTTCTACTTTTAAGGCAATATATTATGACTTTTTTCATAAAAAGATAAATACTTTTTTAATTTTCAGAAGATATAAAACTTATTTTAAACTTTTATTTTCTCTAGGAAAATAACAATAATATTTTCAAATTTTATGTACAATCGATAAAAATTAAATTTTCATATTTTTATTGTTTTTTGTTTTTAATTTAATAGTAAAACAAACACGTTAACTTGTGCTAAAATAAGAGAATAACGGAAAATTAGTAAACATTTTATTTTTTCATGAGAGTGAGATTTACTAAGAATTTTAATATTAAAATAATATTAATAATAGTAGGACATTTAGTTATAATAGTAACTAGTTTTAATTCACGGCTTTAAATGGACAATTTGGGCACAGTTAATACACTTGTACTAAAATTTTCTATTCTCCTTTGAGCCACAATCTTTAAAGCGATCGTAAAGCGTTTTGTTCTGTGGCAGTTCGCTGCCCTTATTAAATTTTAAAAATTTATTAAAAAATCAGTTTACTAATTCTTTTTATTCACTGAACAATAGCTTTTCTGACCACATTTAATTCTGTCAGGCTCAATACTAGATCTTCCAGAAATTAGAAAGTAATTGAATTATTTTAGCTTGAACTTGTTCGAAGTCCCTTGTCTGCAAAACCGATCATTGCGGCTTGTATTTACCTAAACTTAACAGTTTTCAAAAATTCACACCTTTACTATCATCGGTCCGACAGACCGAATTACTACAAAATAATAAAATGTACAGTAGCAGCAACAACGTACAACGGCAGCAACAAGAGCACTCATTAATTGAAAGGTAAACAAAGCTCGAAAGCTCTAATAATTCCTGCAAAAAAAAAACCGACTTCAAAACAGATTTCATCTGTCTGTCTACAACGGTTCAAGAGTATGGCCACATAAATTAGATTACATTAACACCCTTATATCTCCGAACTTAATACTTGTTCAACTGTTCAACAGTTTGGCAATGTACATCAAAGAACAGCTACTATAGAATCACCCTTCATTTTTAAAATTCAAATTATATACTTGCTGTTGTAGAATATATCAACTATTGTAAAACCCTTTAATTTATAATTTAAAGTTTTTACACTTCTTATTATACGAAACAAAGTAGTGGACATTCTGACTAAAATTCAGGTGTTTGTATACAACGGGTCAAAAAATACGACCATATAAAAAAACTACATTAATTTTGAAAACACCCTTTAATTTCTAAATTCAAATTCTTGTTATAGCGGACTTAGCAAAACAGTTCCCTTGTAAATTTCAGCTGTCTGTCTATAACTGTTCAAAGGTTCGGCCACATACACCAAATTACATAACTATTGGGACACCCGTTTATTTCCAAAACCAAATTTTATACTTGTTGTTGCAGCGGAGTTAGAACCTGTTCTTTGTAAATTTCAATTGTCTGTCTACACCTGTTTAAAATTATGGCTATAGACATAATTAAATGAACTATTGGGGCACCCTTTAATTTTAATATTAAAACTTGTTACTATAACGACCATATCAGTCGACATAATGTCAAGTTTTTAAGCGTTTGTCTATAACGGTTCGAAATATAGGCCCACATAAGTAAATCTACATCAATTATGGGACACCCTTTAAATTCTAAATTCAATTTATAAACTCGTTGATATAGCGGGCTTAGCAATACAGGTCTCTTTTAAGTTTCAGCGTTCGCCGTTATAGACACGGTTCAAAAGTTTGGTCACATATTTGAAATTACATCAACTATTGGGACACCCTTCAAATTCCAAATCCAAATTGTATACTGGTTGTTAAAGTGGACTTAGCAATACAGGTTCGTTGTAAATTTCAAGCGTCTGTCTACAACTGTTCAAAAGTATGGCCATATACATCAAATTAAATAAACTATTGGTGCACCCTTTAATTAATAATTTTGAATATTTAAACTTGTTACTATAACGGCCATAACAAACGACATTCTGTCCAATTTGCAAGCGTTTGTCTATAACGGTTCAAGAGATAAGCCCATATAAGTAAGTTTACATCAATTTTGGAGGCACCCTTTAATTTTTAGATTTATTTTTGTATAAATTTTTATTATTGGGAGCCATAGTATTACGCAGTCATTTTAAATTTTACAGAATCGATCTTTATAGTTTATAATAAACGTAAAAAATACGTATGTTGCTTGGGGACGCCCTTTAATTTTTAAGATTATGAACTGTTTGTTAAACGGGACCAAGCTGTAAGCATAATCTCATATCATCATATTACCAAAAATTTTCAAAATCGGATCAGAAATGACTGAATTCTGGAGGCACAAATATAAAAAAAGCAACATTCAGCCGAAAACTCTGACCGACAGAGAGCTTTCAATATGTATTCGGCCTCTGAGACAGCATTTTAGTAACGGAAGATTAAAAGCACTTTTGAGATTTTTTCGTAAATCGTGTTTTTAATAAAGAAGTTAAAAAAAATATTTAATAATTTTAAATCTTTTCCCAAACAGGATTTGAACCATAAATCTTATAAATAACTTATTTTTGGCTTTTTAGTTAATTTTTAAAATAATTTCTAAACATTTTTAGAAAGAAAAATTATTTACAAATATACATATGCGAACGTTTTCGAAAGAAAACAAGAAAAATTAGACGCTATCAGAATGAAATGCAGCAGTTTCTGGACCGTCACATCCTTCCTTAGCATTCTTCGCATCTATCTACCTTATGTTATGAACGTCGTAAACATTATCTCTTTAACCTACTAATCTTAATATTAATTAAGAAATTAAAAAAAGACCTTCTTAAAGCACTTATTTACAAAAGCACCTTTTACAAAAAATAAAACCCCTTTTTAAAAACTTGTCTTGGCAATAATATACTGTTTCCTAAGTCCCCTTTTAAGAAATATCTTCCTTTAAAAATACCAATACTTATCGTTCTGCAAAGAACTTTTTGTAAAAAAAAAGTACTTTATGTGAAATATACTTTTTGTGAAATGTACTTTTTTGTAAAAAAAAGTACTTTTTGTAAAATGTACTTTTTGTAAAAAAGTTCTTTTTAAGAAAACGTTATTTTACAAAAAGTGAAATTAAGAAAATCGATCGCTGTGACTTCTTAAATTTTTTTTCAAGTGTATTGGCATAAAAAAACTTTTTATTAAAGGCGAACAATTTCGATTAAGTTCTTTCTTTAAACGTAAAAATTGCTTTTGTTATTTAGTTCCCTTTTTGTCCATAAATAACGTTAAAATTATGTACTTGTGTCTTTAAGAAACTTCAAAAAAAATTATATTTTAGGTACTTTAAAAAACCAGTTGTAGTTTTTCAGTATCTGATATTTATAAAAAAAAAACTTTAATGCCAGTCTAAAAGCTTTTTGTTTACAGTTTTTATATTTTTTAGCAAACAAATACAGCTATTTTACGTCCTTTGTGTAAAGAAATTCTGTTCAGAAAATTTAGGTTGCCTGAAACTAGGCAATTATATTACTAGACATCTTTATTTAAGCTTTGAAATGGCTTAAGCATAAACATTCTTATTTTTATTCTATGCTTCCTTATTAACCTATAACAAATTTACTTAGACATATTTCATATCTTTATTTTCTTTTATTTACAAATTTTGGTTTTTATACAATTTTCTTTACCTGCCTTAAGTTATGTTACATTTTTCTATAAATATTATGGTTGCTTTGCTATGCTTTTGTCAATTTTGTTTGCTTTTCCTACGAAACATTTATTTTTATTTCTTTTACTTAAAAAAATATTTATTTAAAAACAAAAACAGCAATTTGTGTTTTTTTATTTTCTACTGAAATTCGAACAAAGAAATTGTTTAACACACGTCTGAAGAACGAAAAAACTTGAATGCGAAGAATTTTTTATTCAAAAATGACCTCCAGACTATGTAGACTGTTGATGCTTATACACATGAGTATAATAGCATTAAATCTATATTAAATACATACACAAATTTAGCCTTAAAGTATGCAAGTATTTTTTTATTATTAAAATAAAAAAGAAATAAAACATTTTGTTAATAATAAAGCTTATAAAATTAAATTTGTTTGTTTCTTAACAAGAAAGAAAAATAAAATGTCTTATCTGTCGCTTGCATTTAGAAAAACATCAGTCTTCTCCTTTTCTCTCTACTCTATTTCTCTTTTCTTAAGCATATTTTTTTCATTTAAAATAAAATTGTTTTGAATGTTTTTGTAGATTTTTTATTTTAGAAACGTAACAAAATTTTTTTGTTTGCAAGAAAACAGCAACAAGTTAAAATAAATTGTCTAAGCAACAGCTAAGTAACCGTGCAGTGTAGAAGATGACAAATAAGCAACAAAGTAAAAACATAAAACAATAAAATGAATAAACCCCTAAATGTATGCAAAACAAAAAATAAACTTGAACATGTTTGTAGGTTACTGTTATACCCCTTAAACAGTTTATTATTTTTGCTTTTATTTATATTCTATTATTTATATTCTACGAAATAAGATTTCTTAAAATCTTCTTACAAGCAGTTAACTTTTCTGTTAAATTGTTTAAAGGATAACACCCATTTATGCTAATAGGGTGATTTTTTAAGATTATCACTTTTTTATTACCTGAAGAACAGAAGGAGTTAAACACCAGTTTTATAAGAAAGTCGTTGAAGCTAATTTAACTCTCAATGATTTTAACATGTAAACTGGAGCGTTCTCAGTAAAACCACTTTAAGAAATATACACAACGTCCTCCTTTGCCTCGGCCTGCAAGAAGCATTACTTAAATGACAACTATGAATTTCCTCATATGTTATCACCGCGTTATAGCTCATAGAATAGATTTTGTAATTTCTAGTTTTTTTGTTCTTCTTATGGAAAATCTAACACATGACAAAAATTCGTGTATTAATATTCAAAATCCTCTTACCAATACCCTCTACAATTTATTGCCTTATAGCTCTTTGAGTTTATTGATCTCTTTCCTCGCTTCAACTGGGTCACTGTTTTGACAACTTAAGATGCAGTTTCATGAAGTTTAACTTCTGCTCCTTTTTTCAAGTGGCTTCAAGTTTTCAAAGCTGTTATCCCTTAATTTATTTCCCAATCTAGTATGTCCAAAGTCGAAATCTCGTCCTTGTTCGAACTGCTCTCTAATTCCTTCCTTAAGCAGATTTTTCCTATGGAGTCTCATTTAAGTTCAAGGCACCTGAGTACCATTCTGCTTCATGGGTCGAAGAATTCAGATTGAACATCTGTTATCCTATTTGTCGATCTGCAGCAGATTCCGTCTTCTGCTGTGTTAACCAGTGACGCATTAGTCCGTCAGTACGTCGATACAGCCAGCCAAGTGTTAATTTTTTTCTGAAGGTTCCCCACTCAAAACGCAGTTCTTCTACAATAATATTTGTTTGACCAACGCGGTCCGTAGCACTTCCTACTAGAGTTGAACTAATAGACAGCTTAAATTAGTTTTAAAATCGAAATTAATCAAAGTGATTATAGACACGCATACAAAGTTCCCCGTACCATAAATGGGCAGGCCAATATACATAAAAATCTGGCCTCTATTTTTGTTTTTTATATCTGTCGCTTAAGAGGACATAGTAACACATACTTTGAATTACTGGCAGTGACATGACATTTCTCAAACGGTTCATAATAAGGTCATAGGTATGGAAATCAAGTCTGTATGGGGACTAGCAACCTTTAATTTTAATAATGGTTCCGGAAGTACAGGCCTGAGACAGGCGTGCAGCTATAAAGTTGTCATCCTTTGGGAACCCCAAATATTCCAAAAATAATTTTTTCTTATTTTTATAAAATACAGTAAAAGCTCTCGTGGGCGGACAACGACCGTCAGAGCAGATTTGTCCTTGCGGAGGGGTGTCCGTCTACTGAAGAATTGATTAGAAATGGTCGGCATTCACTGCTATTAAATATTCTATTATGTATTGATATCTAAGTGAAACAAGTTTGAATGCATACTCGGACATCGAAGGGACTGAAGAAATTGTCCGCTCAGTAGAGGTGGCCGCTTGCAGGAGGTGTCCGCAAGTATAGTTTTCACTGTATTTTAATATTAAAAAATACTCCCTCACATCTTCAGCAATACTACAATAACTTTTATCACCAAGTCAAATGCACAATTTCATAATGGAAAAACATACATACACACGTTGTGGAAGCAATTGGCTCTGCAGCTCCGTGGTTCAACGCAGTCCACGACACAATAAACAATTTAAATTTGCTAATGATGTTAAAATTTTTTTTGAAAAATAGGTGCTTTTGAAGTTAAAAATCTTATATTTTATAAAAGTTTTTTTCGTAAACCAAATGAGAATTATTACAAATAACTTAAAAAGACACTGAATACTGCTCTATTTGTCATTAACCATAAATCTACGTCCTGAAATTTTACTTTAATGACATCGCCAACAATAAAAATCTCCACTGGAACTTAACCCATCACTAAAAAAAATCACCCTATATATTGAAAAATAAAATTAAATAATATTAAGTCAGACATTGCGTAGGTTTGTGTTATTAAAAAAAAAGCTTTTAAAATGATTTTTAGAATCATTTAAGGCAAATAAAATTCTTATGAAATCGTGTAAGAGTTTGAGGATTGTGCTAACAAGTCCATTAGCTCTTTTTCATGTCATAACATGCAATATTTAAATCTTAGTAATAATAAATAATAATAATGAAATAAATATGATTAAGAAAAGTTAATATGATTAAGATTTGCGTTTGAGTGTAGGGCCAGTAAAATAAACAAATTTTTGTAGGTTACTTTACCGAAAAGTAGGCAAGTAATGTAATAATGAAAAAAAGATCAAGGATTAAATAAGATTTGGAAAATTAGGTCAAAGATATAGAATTTCTTTAACCAATTATTTATTAATGGCCTTGAATAACTAAAAAAGCTCTTATAAAACTATAGAAAGAAATCACATCTTTTACACAGACAGCCGAAAGTATACTCCATACACTGGCGAAATAATACAAGGTGTTTGCGATGGCTAATTCATTAATTTCGCCGTAAACGCTACATGTCAAACTCCATTTATTAAAAATATGTATAATTTTTTTATTGTTGTATGCCATTTAGCATTTACGGCGAAAATTAATGAATTCGCCATCGAGAGCGCCTTCATTATTTCGCCATGCTCCATACTATAGCTGACTTACAAAAATTATAGCAAGGCGAATTCAGAAATTTACCTAAATAAAATGCAACATATACCACTCCGTGCTCCAACTCAATGGTTGATCGCTTGAAGAGGCTTGCAGTGGAAACATTTTCATCTAAGGCGAGTCTTATTTTCCCCACAACTTAAATATCAGGTATTTAATCAACAGTCAACTACTGGTTTCACTACGAAATTAGTATTTCACAGTTTTTTAAAAAATCTTTCGTTAAAAAAAATTTGTCTTCGCGTTGGATGTTTAAACTATTATTAAAATTTTATACTGTTTAAATTGCATTATTTTTATAAAAGTTTTAATTTAAAAAAAATTAAATAATTTGAAGCGTTGCATTTTTTGGTCGACAGAATTGTTTATAAAAGTTTATAAAAAATTAAAAGACTTAATGATCAAAACAAAAGAGGAGTTGAATGATCTAATTTTTAAGCAGAAACAATGAGGGTTCTCATATTGGGCCTCTGTTATATGAGAATGATATATATTAAGTGGACTTTAATCTCATACACTAATTTGTAAAATTGTTCCACTAACACGCAATAGGAGAGGCTGCTGTAGTCAAGGTGATAAGCACGTTGGCCAGGGTTCAACCCCTCCTGCTTTAAAAAAAATGTTTTTTTTTCTGTTTAATGGTATAAATACATATTCAGAATTAACATTACAGCACGCAGCCTCCTTCGTCGGTACATCTTCATATTCGCCGGTGAAGTAAAATAACTAATAAAATGGCTATATCCATATCTCTCCTTTCAGCAGCTGTCTATCTATCCCTTTCCTAAAAGAATATAGCAGGGTTACAAAAATAACTAAGTTGTTGTCTGAATTGCTACTTCTCTTTAAAAAAATTAAAAAAAGAAAGAAATAGGAGACAATGCGTCTAAGAAATTTCTCCTGCAGAGTTTAATTTTTATTAAGAACATTACAGCATGTGGTAGTGTCTGATTGAAACCAAATATTATATCAATTTAAGCCACCTGCTGAACAGAAATTAACATTAAGTCATTACTTAACAGCTTCCTTTTTTTTAAATTAATTAATTTAATGAAAAAATATATTGATAGTATAAAATACGATTTTTAATTGTTTTTTCGTCAACAATTTGATATGTCTAGATTTTAACTGAACCGTTTCTTTAATTCTCTTTTTATGGAAAAATTCGTTCATCAAATATTATGTTGTTGTAATAAAATTTTACTTTTGTTTTGCAATTGCTCCATTTCTGTACTTAATTAAGTTGGCCAAATAACACTTATAAAGGTTTAGCAAAATTTTTGTTAGTGGTGGGGAAATATAAGTAGTTTTGACATATAACAGCAGCACAGTATGAAAATAGAAAGGGTATATATATTTTTTTATTTTAATAGAGCAATCGTACATTTGGTCTGGGGTTACAAGGACAAAATAAACACTTAAATTTTTATTTAAATGAAGGGCTTCTTATTATAAGGTTAATAACGCAAATATTTTGCTTATTGAGGGCGTACATTAAAATAAAATAAAACACACATTACAATAAATTAAATATGATGGAAAAAATTTAAAAGTAATTAATTTATTGCAGAATGTTTTCAGCAAGATTTCTTTTCTTGTATAAGATTTTATTTAAATTGGTGCAAACTTTTTATAAGTAAGGTGGTTGTTGTAGAACTTTTTATTTTATTTTGTATACAATAAAAGAAAAAATATGGTTGAGGTGACCATAAACATGGTTGTAGTTAAATATTATTATATATTTATTGTTTTATTGCTAGTGGAACTGTTATTTATTAAATATAACCATAATTGTGTTTAAAATATTACTATATTATAATACAAGGTGACCATACTATGATAAGAAAAACTATCCAACTTAAAAAACTCTAGAGTGTTCGCTTATGTTCATCCATTATCCATTAGCGATCGGAAAAACCTTTTAAATGCATATGAAAAAAATTGTTTTATTTAGTTAAAAAAATATACGATGCACTAATTCAAAATAAGAGATACCATTAACGAAATTAATAGAAATCCACCAAATTATTGATGATAAAAAGTTTTTGTTGACATTTCTAAAAAAATAGTTTCACCGCCTTTATTATTTATTATTCGTCAACGATTGTGTACAGTCATTTATCAATGTGAACCAAACCAATGACATTCTGAGCTGTTTTTGTTCAAATGAATATTCGTTGAAGAGTTTTAGCAAAGAATTTGTTTTATATTTTAATTAAACGCACACTTCCCATTTGGGTATTATTTTCCGTTTATTAAAAATATATAAACCAGCTTGTTCGCTTGTTTACAAGTGTAAGTTTTTGTATTTGTGTTTGCATTAAAGCATATTTTTGTTTGCAACGTTTAAATAAAAAAAAAACTTTTTGTTGGTAAATCTCTGCTAAAGCTTTTTAAAAGCTTTAAGCATCGTTAGCAGAATACATAGCTGTTATTTATCCATACTCTTCTAACAAGCTTCAACAACACTTCTTTAAATACTTTTAAAACTTTCAAAGCTTTTAAGAAATAACTTGCATACTTTTGGGCGAAATGTTGTAAACATTTTTTTAACATATTTATTAGCTTTATTATAATAGGGGATTACCATTAACTCACCGGGCAAAAAAGAAGTTTAATAAAAGTTGAACTGAGCATTAAATAAAGCAAATAAAAAGTCACCATAATAAAACACAGGCTAAGTCCTTACAGAGCTTAGAGCTCACATACTAGTACGAGTATTAAATCATTTTAAAATAATTTTAATAAATAGGTATATGAAGACTTGTGGTTTATTCAAATAACAACTTCTTAGAAAATCTTTTTTCTAGATTCAAGATATTTAAAATACAAAGATGAAACTTTTCCAATTTCAAAATATATTTATTTATTAACCAAAAACAAAAATAAATCTAAAATGAATTATTCCCTACAGACAAATTTCAATTCAAATTCTTTTGTTAAATAATGATGAGAAAAAACTAAAAGCAACTGCTAAAATTTATTTGCACTTGAATAGAAATTTATTTTTGTAAGACCACACTAATAAAACAAGGACTTTGTTTCACAAAATGTGCTCAAAAATAAAACGAATTCTATATAAATTTGGCGACAAACTGTCTGGCTAATTTTTAAAATTGTCTCTCGTTGTGTTGTGTTGAACGAACGAACACCTGTGTGTTTTTGGAAATTCTTAAGAATTTCTATTTAAAAACTAAAATGTTAAACTAATGATATTTTAACAAGTCTTAACTAAGTACGATATTAAAAAAAAAATACAAACAAAACATGGGAATTTCCCAACCTTGACTCTTGAAGAAAACAATCACTCCCTTATTAAAACAATAGTCTAGCACTCTCTCTCTTTCTAACTTAAGAGTTTTTAAAATGATTTCTCTCTCTTCTTAACCTTTGCACATTTCATGGCTTTCTTTTTTTTGTTTTTCTTCAATTCATTCATTAAAACGTAACGAAACGTGTTTGTTATTTTCTCTTTTCATTTTCTCAAGAGTCTATAGTCTTGAAATTGAAATAATGTGTACTTGAACTACTGCCGATCTTGTTGCTATTCGAGTACCTTGTAAGTAGGTACTCGTAAAGTTTATAAACTGTTTTATACATTTTTGAGAGTTTAACACTTCAAATTGAAGAGGTTCTCTTTTTGTTATTCTTTTATGGTTGGGTGTTGTCTGTCTTATCTTGTCATTCATTCATCAAGTGATTTTTCATTGTCCTTTTGACCAGTTGTTTTGGCTCTTAGAATTACCCAGCAGGAGCTTGTGTTAAAGAAATGGCTCTGCTTGATATCTGGATATATTTTGGAATGTAGAAAATTATTATTGCAAAAGAATAAATTATGTGTAAAATTGTACATCTGGCTGAAATTTGTAAGGAGTCACAAGATAAGAAAACAAATATTTGATATATTTTTAATACAATATATTTTAGATCTCAAGGGTATTGTTGGCATGAATATTGACAGCTATTTTGGAAAAAAGTCTTCACAATAAATTAGATCAATCTTGCTTATATTTTTCGATGAATAGTTTAAATAAATAATTTTAACGGAACTCCTGCCAATTAACTTGAATATTTTGGCAGTAACCAAAACAGTAGGCAGTGGCAGTAATTAATTAGAAAAGGGTGGCAAGTCATTATATCCAAGGACATAATGTCCATCAATGTAGAGTCATAACGTCCATGATATTATAGATATATTATTTGGTATTCTATCTAAGAAAGATATAACGTTTTTATAAACTGGCTTGAAGATAATTGTTGGTAAGCGAAGCCAGTGTTATTTCAAGTGCGGACATTATGACACTTTCAAAAGTGACATTATGTCCATACTAGAAACAACAAAATGTCCATGGACACTATGACGTTTTCCAAAGCGAAATAATATCCATGGACATTATGTCACTTTTAAGTTCGACACTTGACACTATGGCACCACAACTAGAAAACACTCAACGCATGCTGAAGGTATGTGTAGCGGTACAGGAAATTCATAAGTTTCATAAATTTTTTTAGTGTAGTATTTGCTATTTTGCAAAGTGAATGGCCCGAATACCGCAAATGTAAAACTTTCAAAAACTTTATATCGGGTGGTTAAGTTTTAAGCTCCGATGATGAATGTTAACCACACGTAAACGTCAAGTTTTGTTCTGCACTTAATTTGACATTTCTTAATTTAAGACTAACTCAATTTAAACCATGGAAAGATACACAATCGGGCAACGCCTTAAGGTTATTCAGGCTTATTATGAAAATGGGCGTTTAAATCGAAATGCATATCGTGCACTTCGTGATTTTTTCGGTCAGTTTAATTGTCCAAATGTGCGTACAATCGAAAAAATCGTGCAAACCGGGTCTGTAGGAGATGTAAAAACACCAGTGTATGCTTGTATAGCTTGTACTGCAAAAAATATTGCTGCTGTTCATGATTTATTATTTATTATTCGTCAACGATTGTGTACAGTCATTTATCAATGTGAACCAAACCAATGACATTCTGAGCTGTTTTTGTTCAAATGAATATTCGTTGAAGAGTTTTAGCAAAGAATTTGTTTTATATTTTAATTAAACGCACACTTCCCATTTGGGTATTATTTTCCGTTTATTAAAAATATATAAACCAGCTTGTTCGCTTGTTTACAAGTGTAAGTTTTTGTATTTGTGTTTGCATTAAAGCATATTTTTGTTTGCAACGTTTAAATAAAAAAAAAACTTTTTGTTGGTAAATCTCTGCTAAAGCTTTTTAAAAGCTTTAAGCATCGTTAGCAGAATACATAGCTGTTATTTATCCATACTCTTCTAACAAGCTTCAACAACACTTCTTTAAATACTTTTAAAACTTTCAAAGCTTTTAAGAAATAACTTGCATACTTTTGGGCGAAATGTTGTAAACATTTTTTTAACATATTTATTAGCTTTATTATAATAGGGGATTACCATTAACTCACCGGGCAAAAAAGAAGTTTAATAAAAGTTGAACTGAGCATTAAATAAAGCAAATAAAAAGTCACCATAATAAAACACAGGCTAAGTCCTTACAGAGCTTAGAGCTCACATACTAGTACGAGTATTAAATCATTTTAAAATAATTTTAATAAATAGGTATATGAAGACTTGTGGTTTATTCAAATAACAACTTCTTAGAAAATCTTTTTTCTAGATTCAAGATATTTAAAATACAAAGATGAAACTTTTCCAATTTCAAAATATATTTATTTATTAACCAAAAACAAAAATAAATCTAAAATGAATTATTCCCTACAGACAAATTTCAATTCAAATTCTTTTGTTAAATAATGATGAGAAAAAACTAAAAGCAACTGCTAAAATTTATTTGCACTTGAATAGAAATTTATTTTTGTAAGACCACACTAATAAAACAAGGACTTTGTTTCACAAAATGTGCTCAAAAATAAAACGAATTCTATATAAATTTGGCGACAAACTGTCTGGCTAATTTTTAAAATTGTCTCTCGTTGTGTTGTGTTGAACGAACGAACACCTGTGTGTTTTTGGAAATTCTTAAGAATTTCTATTTAAAAACTAAAATGTTAAACTAATGATATTTTAACAAGTCTTAACTAAGTACGATATTAAAAAAAAAATACAAACAAAACATGGGAATTTCCCAACCTTGACTCTTGAAGAAAACAATCACTCCCTTATTAAAACAATAGTCTAGCACTCTCTCTCTTTCTAACTTAAGAGTTTTTAAAATGATTTCTCTCTCTTCTTAACCTTTGCACATTTCATGGCTTTCTTTTTTTTGTTTTTCTTCAATTCATTCATTAAAACGTAACGAAACGTGTTTGTTATTTTCTCTTTTCATTTTCTCAAGAGTCTATAGTCTTGAAATTGAAATAATGTGTACTTGAACTACTGCCGATCTTGTTGCTATTCGAGTACCTTGTAAGTAGGTACTCGTAAAGTTTATAAACTGTTTTATACATTTTTGAGAGTTTAACACTTCAAATTGAAGAGGTTCTCTTTTTGTTATTCTTTTATGGTTGGGTGTTGTCTGTCTTATCTTGTCATTCATTCATCAAGTGATTTTTCATTGTCCTTTTGACCAGTTGTTTTGGCTCTTAGAATTACCCAGCAGGAGCTTGTGTTAAAGAAATGGCTCTGCTTGATATCTGGATATATTTTGGAATGTAGAAAATTATTATTGCAAAAGAATAAATTATGTGTAAAATTGTACATCTGGCTGAAATTTGTAAGGAGTCACAAGATAAGAAAACAAATATTTGATATATTTTTAATACAATATATTTTAGATCTCAAGGGTATTGTTGGCATGAATATTGACAGCTATTTTGGAAAAAAGTCTTCACAATAAATTAGATCAATCTTGCTTATATTTTTCGATGAATAGTTTAAATAAATAATTTTAACGGAACTCCTGCCAATTAACTTGAATATTTTGGCAGTAACCAAAACAGTAGGCAGTGGCAGTAATTAATTAGAAAAGGGTGGCAAGTCATTATATCCAAGGACATAATGTCCATCAATGTAGAGTCATAACGTCCATGATATTATAGATATATTATTTGGTATTCTATCTAAGAAAGATATAACGTTTTTATAAACTGGCTTGAAGATAATTGTTGGTAAGCGAAGCCAGTGTTATTTCAAGTGCGGACATTATGACACTTTCAAAAGTGACATTATGTCCATACTAGAAACAACAAAATGTCCATGGACACTATGACGTTTTCCAAAGCGAAATAATATCCATGGACATTATGTCACTTTTAAGTTCGACACTTGACACTATGGCACCACAACTAGAAAACACTCAACGCATGCTGAAGGTATGTGTAGCGGTACAGGAAATTCATAAGTTTCATAAATTTTTTTAGTGTAGTATTTGCTATTTTGCAAAGTGAATGGCCCGAATACCGCAAATGTAAAACTTTCAAAAACTTTATATCGGGTGGTTAAGTTTTAAGCTCCGATGATGAATGTTAACCACACGTAAACGTCAAGTTTTGTTCTGCACTTAATTTGACATTTCTTAATTTAAGACTAACTCAATTTAAACCATGGAAAGATACACAATCGGGCAACGCCTTAAGGTTATTCAGGCTTATTATGAAAATGGGCGTTTAAATCGAAATGCATATCGTGCACTTCGTGATTTTTTCGGTCAGTTTAATTGTCCAAATGTGCGTACAATCGAAAAAATCGTGCAAACCGGGTCTGTAGGAGATGTAAAAACACCAGTGTATGCTTGTATAGCTTGTACTGCAAAAAATATTGCTGCTGTTCATGACAGTGCGGCTAAAAAGCCGTCAACCTCGTTGTCGTGCCCAACAATTGCACCTCAAACTCTTTTCGTTAATGAACATTATGCATAAAGACATGCTTTTACCCGCTTCAAGGTGTAATTGTCTCAAGAATTAAAGCCTCTTGATCATTCCAAACGTCGTCAATTATCAGAACGGTGAGAAGAAATGGCAACAGTGGATGATCAATTTTCGAAGAAAATCATCTTCAGTGATGAGGCACATTTTCACCTCAGTTTATTCGTCAATAAGCAGAATTGCCGCATTTGGGCGAATGATAATCTGAGAGTTATTATCGAATTACCAATGCACCTATAAAAAGTGACTGTTTCATGCGGTTTATGGGCTGGCGGCCGTATTTTTTTCCAAAATGAGGCCCATCAGGCAGTTACTGTAAATGGTGTTCGCTATCGTGAGATGATATCGAACTTATTATGGTCCGAATTGTAAGATATGTAATTTCAATAGGACTGTACCACTTGCCACACAGCTAACAAAACAATGGCTCTTTTGCCAAATTTAATGGCCGTGTTATCTCACGTAGTGGCGTGGATCTTGGCCGCCAAGATCATGTAATTTGATACCGTTGGACTTCTTTTTTTGGAGTTATTTGGAAAAAAGTTGTACGACGATAATCCAGCAACAATTCAGGAGTTAAAGGATGAAAAAATCGGCAGACTACCGGCATAGAACCTCAATATTCTCAAAATAAAACTAAATGACAATAATTTCCTAATTTCTGTTTTATTCAAAATCAACGTCGCCTTTTAAAATTTAACCACCATTTACAAACATCTTGCAGTCGTCTGTTGAATTAAAGATCCAAAATTAAGTGAAATTATTCTGGTATAGGATAAACAAGTTATAATCCTCAAAGAAAATGTTTAAAACTTTTCAATTTGTGGTTGTTAATTTCACCAGAAGAAGTCTCCTTTTAGTAACATTTCTAAATTTTGCAAACCTGCAAATATGGAATCAAAACTTTTTTACAGAAGAGGAAATATTTTTTTTACCTCCAGAAAAGATTTAAATTTACAGTCTTCAAAATATGTGCGACAGCTTTCTTCCAGTTTTGTCTATTAATAATGTAATAAAAACTAAATATCGATATTTCAAGAACTTTCCAAACGACACTACTTTTAAGTTAAAGCTTCGACGTAGATTTACTTGAAATATTGACTTAAGATTGGAATCGAAGTATAAAATAAATAAGGTACTTCTTGGAATCAAAATTTTAATAAACTCTTTTTGCAGTTATTTCTAAGATAGTTCAAAAGCTAAAGTAAATAGAAAATATATATTATTTAATAGCTGGTGATAGGCGGCATAAAGAATCCAAGCCATCTTTAATATCACATAAGACCAGACATACTGAAATGTTAGATAAAACGACATGAAAATCATTAATAAATACAGCAAAGTAACGATTTCAAGAACCAGGAATAAATGGAAGAGTATTAAAAAAACAAGCCATTATTGAGTGAACATAATTGAAAATAATATTATGGACTCGCAAGGACATGCTCACTGTTGTTTATCATTATTATGTTTGTCATCATAATAAGAAAGAGCTGAGATTAATTGGAAATTTACAGTACCCTTGAGCATAGACACTAGAACTGTTATGTATTTCTATTTATATATCCTCAGCTTTTAAAACAGCAGATAAATTAAGGTTGTCGCCAAAAAAAAAAAAAGGAAAAAAGATATGAGGCTGCAGTATCGTAGATGGTTGCCATGTAATTGTGTCCTTAGTTTCATGGCCTGGGTTTATATCCCAGTCGCTGTCAATTTAACGTCACTAACTGTTTTTGATGTTATAGGTATAAGGCATATATCACAGCACCCGACTTTACCTATATTTCCATAAGACTCAAATCGCAATATATGCTTTAAGTTTTGGAACTACTGCCAGTAGTACTTGTTTTAACAAACATGATAATAATATCATGATGAAGAGAAAAAATAATGGCTGCTAGGAATAACAAAGTGGATCAGAAGAAGGAGAAGAAAAGTAAAATAAAGCGTGTCATTTAGCAGATGAGAACAGAGGTGAACATAGATGGTAATTCAAGCTTTCAATATTTCATTGTGACAGGAAGTTGATTTTAAATTTACCGTGACAGTTATAGTTGTGATAAGGTTTTTTCGCTCGATAGGGAGTTGTATAGAGTAAGGAAATGCTTGAAGTTCTCATGACAGCTTTGTGTCCTTAAGTAGTTGTCAGAAGCTGACTCTCGAAGTAAGATATATGTCCTATGAAAACTTTTGAATTAGTTACGCTTTTCTTTTATATTTTTATTTTTATTTTATTTTTTTTTTTTGTTAAAGCAACCGCCAATTTGTTTTGGTTAGAAAATACTGTCCCATCATCTAGACTTTAATTAATTAAATTTTGTATAAAATAGGTACAGGTTTGCACTACAACTTTCTAATATTCCCACGACACTTAAAAACTGTCAAAGTACTTAAAGTAAAAAAAAAAACATTAAATATCTTTCCAATCTTATCTCTAAAACGATTGCAATTATTCCGCCTTAATGATAAAGCAAATATTTAAAACATCACACAATAAACAAATAAATGCTAATCAATTCTCTTGATCTTTAAAAAAAAATTTGAAAAAACCTGCAAAGATTTGCAGAAACAAAAGAAATCTTGCCTCAACTCAAGTTAATATTAAATTGAGCATAAAAAGTATATAAAAAGTAGTTGCGAAGAGTAAAATTTATTATTTAACAAAAAGAAAGATATTGAAACATATAATGACTCCCTTAGGTGTTTTGTGCAACGGATAATAAACGCAATTGCACCTACTTTTACTTGAGATCTTATGAAATTTTCTTTTTTTTTTCTTCAAAACAGTGATTTTACAATGAAATAAAATTTTTTGTTTGAAAACTGTTACCTGCCGAAGGTGTAGCTGTGATGTCCTACCGAGCCTTTAATTTTTTTTAAACAATAGCAAATTTATTATTTAGTTTCATTAGATTTCTACAGTGTATCTGTCTGTCCGTCTTACCTCATTTTGAAGTTGTTTGTCCACTTCATTTTGAAGTTGTTTGCGTTGGCAGGAGACGACTGAGTTTGAAGTAGGAAAGTACTCGTCTTGGAGTACCTCTGCTTTTTGTCTACTCAATTGGCTGTGCAACTCATTCATTAATTTTAAACTGTTCGATTTGGCAAAATTGCTCCTGCTGTGAACATTTAAATATTTTTAAGATCAATACATCGATATTTATTTGTGATTTCAGTGAAAAGATTTAAGAAGACACATCGTAAAGATTTTAGAAGGTGAAAAAAATTATTATGTTTTGTTTTCAATTTCTGTGATAAAAAACTGTTTAGAATCTAAAGGAGTTTGTAAATATTTCACAAGTTTCACAGGAAATAAAATAGATTTATGATGTAATGAAATTTTAAATAAGTTTTTTATGGAGATTATTGAGATTACGCCAAATTTCATAGAAAGTGTGAATAAAAATATAATTATTTTTACCATCAAAAAAAATTATTCCAAAGCAGACAGGCGGAGAAAGCCTCATCAAATATTTGAAGGGGTTACCCTTCAAATTTATATATTTAAATATTTTTTCTTATTGTTATAGCGGACGTAGACTTACATATTCTTATACATACAAGTCCACTTAAGTCAGCTATGAAGACACCCTCAAATTTTTAACGGTTCAAAGAATATAAACATGCACATCAAATAACATAAACTATAAATAAAGCAGCAACAATTGACGCTTTGGAGGCCAACAATGTTCGTGTTATTCGTGACATACGACCAGCAGTACTTAAACAAGTGACCCAAAATTGGACGTCCAGCATGCGCTTCGTCATGAGCAGCCGCGGTGGCCATATGCCCGAAGTCATTTTTAACCGACTTCAAAAAAAGAAGGAGGTTATACAATTCGACTGAATATTGCGTTTTTTATATTTGGGCCTTCAGAACTCAGCCATTTCTTATCCGATTTCAAAAATTTTTTGGAAAAACACAGTTCATAATCTTAAAAATTAAAGAGTGTCCCCATACAACATACATATTTTTTAAATGTATTATGAACTGTAAAATTTAAAATGACTGCGTATTAATTTAGCTCCCAACAACAAAAAGTTATACAAAAATAAATCTAAAAATTAAAGGGAGCCCCCATAATTGATGTAAATTTACTGACATGGGCCTATCTTTTAAACCGTTAAAGACAAACGCTTACAAATTGTACAGAATGTCGATTGCTATGGCCATTATAGTAACAGGTTTTAATACTAAAAATTATAAAGTAAAAGGTGCACCAATAGTTCATTTAATTTCATTTATATGGCCATACTTTTGAACAGTTGTAGACAGACGCTTGAAATTTACAACCAACCTGAATTGCTAAGTCCGCTATAACAACAAGTATAAAATTTGTATTTGAAGTTAAAGGGTGTCCCAATAATTGTAGTAATTTTTTAACCGAACTTTAGATCCGTCATGGACAGAATGTTGAAACTAAAAAGGGATCTGTATTTTTAAGCCAGCTATATCAACGAGCTTATAATTTAAATTTAGAAATTAAAGCGTGTCCCACATGGGCCTATCTTTTGAACCGTTATAGACAAACGCTTGCAAATTGGACAGAATATCGATTGATATGGTCGTTATATTAAAATTATTAATATTTCAAATAAAGGGTGCCCCACAAGTTCATTTATTTTTCATGTATATGGCCATAATTTTAAACAGTTTTAGGCAGACGATTGAAATTTACAAAGAACCTGTATAGAGGTGACCCTATAGTTTCTGAAATTTGATGTATATTGCCAAAGTATTGAAGAGTTGAACAAGTATAGAGTTTGGAGATATAAGGGTATCCCAAAGTTATTGTAATCTAATTTATATGGCCATACTCTTGAACCGTTATAGGCAGACAGGTGAATTCTGTTTTGAAATATTAAATATTAATGCCATGTTCTGATTTTTTGTATAAAAAAATTCTTCATTACTATTTAATTTTTTGTGTTATTTTTTACAATTGAAAGTTTTATTGGGATTGAAAAAATATGTGATATTATTTCTCAATTAACAATTCAAGCAATTTTATGTTCTACTATCCATCTTCCTTGATTTTATTTACTATTCAACCAAATAGCTAACAAATATATTTCTTTGAATCGTACATAAAAGAACAATCTTTACAAATCCTTTTAAACCGATAAATTTTCTAACAATAAAATGAATTTTGCAATAAAAAAATATGTAAAATACAAAAATTTTTAGTGCAAAAATTAAGAAAACAAAAAAAAAATTTTTTTGACAACTTGTTTAAATAAAAGACCCAATGTGTCAGCTTAAATACATATTTTTAAGCACATCTTTTACTTCCATGTCATTTGTTCATTGGACAAAAAACAAAAAAATACTTTATTTAGTTGTCTGTATATTTTGTATGAACGAATATTTAAGCCGACAGGCATTACTAACTTTCTAAGGATAAGCCACGGATAATTGTTTGATTTAAATACTTCCGTATGAGTTTGAAATCGAAACTGGCAGCGGCAGTGGCAGTTTATAGAATATATTTTTATTTTTTTTTAACTAACAAGCGATGAATTTAGTTAAATTTGATAAAACAATTCTATTCAAACTGAATCTTGTTAAAGTGTGAAATAAGAAAAATTTTTGTTATTAGAAATTTATTAAGAGACAAGAGAAGTGGGGAACAAGATAAAATAGGATTTAAACAAAAATATTTTTCTTTATAGCCATATGAAAACCTTTAAAAGAATTTAACATTTAATGCTTTACAATTCTACTTCAGAGAAGCGGTTAAGAAGTGGTAAAATAATTATGTGAGTAAGAAAAGTATTTCTCAAATTGTTCCTGCAGAGGAGGTACGAACTTTGATTTCGCTTACAAAATATTTATCGATTTTGGACAAACAAATTGATTCTTCATAATATCAAGAGCTTCTGTTAACAGAAACGAAGCGTCGAATCGGTGGCTTTTTGTGAATGAGAATCTCCACAAATTGTTAAAAAAAATAACTTGTTCGAAATAAACTTATTCGAAATAAATGGTTTTGCAAATCAAATCGTCTCTATCTGAAATATGAAACACCGATAATTTCTCTAGAATTCAGTAGTAAGCTCATAGCGCACCGTGGGAGAAAAGCGAAATATTTTGCAAACAGCTTAGCAATTTTGAAACCTCTTGACCGATTAAAACTAAATTTTACACTTCGGTATCAGGGCAGCTCGAGATTTTCAGACATTTCAAGGTTGCTATATCAGGTGAAAGTTCAATAATTTTTCTTATCTTTTTAATTAATTCTTATTATACACAACAACCACATGCAGGAATACAAATGAAGTTTGAAAAAATAATATAGAAAAACTATAGGCAGGAGTGATATTTTGCTGGCTGCGTCGAAGGACATTAACCGATCGTGCTGATTTTCAATAGTAAAAATTACGAAATTAACTTTATTAACTTTTATTAATTTTGTGCTATTTTATATATTATCCCGATTAAATTAATTAACCAATAATTAATGTAATGCTAATTCTGAATATGTATATATACCGTTAAACAGAAAAAAATTCTTTACTTTTTGTTTATCGCAGGGGTTGAACTCTTTGTAACCAGATTTTTATTTAACGTGCTTACTACCTTGAGATTTTCAGTACTTTTTCTTGATTATGAAAACATACAATTTTTGGTATTTTCTCCTTATAGTGAAAACGTTCGCATGAAAAATTGCGAAACCAATTAACCGTACTATGCGAAGTATTCCTGTATTTCTATTAATTTTGGTCATTAGAGTCGCTTAGAGCAGTTTAATAAAACATTTCATAAGGTTCATTTTATAGAAGCTCTTCCATTGGATAGAGATAAATTCACCAGCGGTATTATTACATCCTTCACCACCAAACGTGGAAAAAGAGTATATATAAGTTTGTCATTCCGTGTGTAATTTCTACAATAAGCATTTCTGACGCCATAAAATATATGTATTCTGACTTCTTATGCATAACAAAGTCGATTGAGCGATGTCCGTGTGTCCATACGTGTTAGAGTTGGAATGAGGCCGGCTCAATCAATCAGATATAGTGTCGAAAGTGGTGCTATTGGAAATCAGCATGATCGGTCCATTTTCTTCGAGCAAACAGGCAAAACATCACGCCTATTTCTAAATTTTTATATCATTTGGAACAATTAATTAACTCCAATCAAAAAAAAAAAAAAACAAAGATAGAGATAGAGAATTAAAAAATAAGGAAAAAAATATCAAGGGAAAAAATTGGCGCTTGTCCATATCTTCCGAGTTAAGGGACTTTGAAATTTTTAAATTTTTTAAATATCAATATGGGTATCATTTTAAAGCTTTTATAGAGATTTTTAGGGAAATACTAAAATTTTTAAAAAATGCTTAACCCATTAAGAGCCGATGTCACTTTTATGTAAAATTATATATATGCAGTACCAAATTCTTTTTTTTATTTTTTAACTCTGTGTCAGCCCAATAGTTACTTTTTTTGATTAGAGTTACTTCACTTAACTAGATTTACATAGATGGTGAAGGGTATATAAGATTCGGCATAACCGAATATAGCACTCTTACTTGTTTTAACTTTTACTTTTATTGAATCTTTTGTGGGAATAAAATTCTCCTGCGACATTCGTTGTCCAAAAAATATTTCTTTCGCTGCACTTTTCAATCAATTCATAATGATGATCAGTAACTCTACTTTTTTCAGTTTAATTCCTATCAATTTACAATCAAGGTCATTAGGCAGAAAGGTATGACTAGATACCCAAATTTTTGTGATCTATCAATTTAATATTATTTGACGATTGTAAACTAAATTTTTAAATTGTTTTAGCTTAAAGCATTTTAACAAATGGTTAATTTTTGATAATATCATGAAAAGAATATTGAAAACTTATTTAGTTTAAAGCAAAGTAAAAGTAATATTTTTTGCTAAAACAAAATAACAGTGTTTTAAGAGTTTATGTGAAAAATCGGCATTTTTAGAGCAAAAATCGGCAAATCGACACTTAGATAATTTAGAGCTAAAAAAATCGGCAAATATGGCAGGTCTGCTTAAGATGTTATAGTTTCATTTACTGGAAATTTTCTGTTCTACTACTTTTGAAAATCCCGTCGGCTTCATCTAAGAAAATATTTTTTAAATAAAATGCAAATATTTAAAATTTTCATATTTGTTATTTTTTTTAATAAAACTTAAACATTTATTTATAATTAAAAAATTTAAAAAATAAATTAAAAACCTACATAACCTCAAATATTAACAATAATGATTATTGTAATTCTTTTTTCTTTCTTAAAATATTAATACAATTTACAAAATTTACAATGCTTTTTTACACTTTATAAAATCAAAACATTCATCTTTAATGTTCCTGTTTAACAAAAGTGCCGTCGGCATATTTACAAGGTGAATTCTCTTCATGAAGCGGTGATTGTGAGGGACTATTGTTGGAACCATTGAAAGTGGGTGAGTCGGAACCTTTCTTTTGCTTGACACGTCTATTTTGAAACCAAATCTTGACTTGTTTTTCGGACAAACGCAAGCGGTTGGCAATTTCAATGCGTCTCAAACGGGACAAATAAGCATTCATAGAGAATTCACGTTCCAATTCTAGTAACTGAGTGCTGGAAAAGGCTGTGCGTATACGTTTGCTAGAGTCAGCATAATCGGAAATGACGGGAGTTAATTCCAAATGTGAATGAGATGAATTGGAGGTATTCGAGCTGCCATGATTACATGAGGTGGATGATGGCACAGTATTTTTTAAGGGCGATGAGGAGGGTGAACAGGAAGAATCATGTTTGTAACGTTTATTCTGTGGCTCTTCAACACAAGGAAAGTCCAACGTGGAGGTGGTAGAAGAAGCTGAAGGTGAGGTGCAATAGCCGTTGTCGCATAAAGGCAACATGGAGCCATACGAAATGTTAGTGGCTGGCAAACGGGGGGATATAGTTTGATGTTGTTGTTGTTGCTGTTGATGTGCATTAAAATTATCTATTGTGTTTGATAATTTACGCTTTTGTGAAATCAAAGAAGCATAAGGATGATGATAGGCTTGTTGTTGAAGAGCAGCGGCGGCTGCAACTGCAGCAGCTTGCTGTTGTTGTTGCTGTATGCCCAAGGAGAATAAATAGCTGCCTACATAACTGGCCGGATAAGGCAATATGGGTATGTTGGGTAACATGGCAGCAGCTGCCGCGGCTGCATGAGCCGCTGTTGTTGCGGCCATTGTAGAGTCTGCTGTAGGTGACACCATAGCTGTATCCTTTTTACTTAAAGGCATAGTATCGCTGAGTAAAGAATCCATTAAAAACGAACGAGACATTTTTATTTCAATTTTATTAATGTCGTAAAACACCTCCAGAAGAAATTTGTTAATTATGGAAAAGAAATGATGTTTTGCCGATCACTGCTAAATATGAACTGATGCTCTTTGCTTTTGAGATCTTGATTTATATATCAGCACAACCCTTAGTTTTAGAAAACAACCCCTACTTAACACAAAATCCATCTGGTTATTTGTATTGTTGTATGCCTTCCAACTTCCTACCACAACAAATTATAATTTGAGGGTTGATGTTGTTGCTTTAGTCCACCATTGTCTTTTAATTCTGTTTTTATTTTGTTCACAATTTATTTCAATTCATTCTGACAAATTGTAATTGTTGTTGTACTTTGTTTAAAATGTTGTTGTTAATGATGTGTAATTGCTGAAAAGTACTTTTGTCTGTGTGTTTGCTCCGCCCTTAGACAAGTTTCTCTTAAAAGCAGGTACCGGTCTCAAAATTTCATTCATGTTTCTTCGTTTTACGAAATTTCCTTTTCCTAATGGCATGATGCCTTCTTAACATTCATTCTCATTGTATTATTTATAAATTTTTTTTAATTCAATTTGAAATTTAATGCTTCATGGTGAATTTCTAATATTCGTTTGAATTTTTGGGTGTTTCAAGCGTTTGTAATCCAAAGTATATTTGGCGTGTAAAGCTTTTTTGTATCACTGTTGAATTTTACTTATGAATTTATGATTTTAATTATTTTAAAATCAACTTGGATTTTCCTTAGAGATAATTGGATTTCAACCAGAGTGTATTATGGGTCAAGATAAGTTTAAGAGATACATAAAGTAGCAATTTTACTTTTTAAGCTCAAGAAATTTTTTCAGTTTTCCGTTTCTTAGGCTTCAATAACTTGCTCACTCAATGTATTCTTACAACAAGTAAGAGTGCTATATTCGGCTATGCCGAATCTTATATACCCTTCACCATCTATGTAAATCTAGTTTAGTGAAGTAACTCCAATCAAAAAAGCAAATATGAGGAGACAGAGAATTAAAAAATCTTTGGTCATTCATATATTTAATTTTACATAAAAACGCCATCGGCTCTTAATCGGTTAAGCATTTTTAAAAAAATTTAGTATTTCCTTAAAGAACTCTTCAAAAGCTTTAAAATGATACCCATATTGATATTTTCAAAAAATTTGAGAATTTCAGAGTCCCGTAACTCGGAAATATGGGTGAAAGCCAATTTTTGAACGTGATGTTTTTTTACCTTATTTTTTAATTCTCTATCGCCCCAAAATATATTTTTTTAATAGGAGTTACTTTATTGTTCCAAATGACATGAAAAAATTAGAGGTAGGCGTGGTGTTTTGCCTGCTGCCTCGAAGAACATGGACCGATTTTGCTTTTTTCCAATAGAACCTCTTTCAACACTATATCTGATCGATTGTCATATTAATTTTTTGTGAAATCAACACTAAAACGGATGGACAGACGGACATCGCTCAATCGACTTCGCTATGCATAAGACGTAAGAATATATATATTTTATATTGTAGAAATTACACACGAAATGACAAACTTATATATATATATATACCCTCCTTCCACTTTTTGTGTATTTGCGTATTTTAGGCCATCTTTAAATAAGTTGATGGATAATAAAGTGACCGTATCTGCAGAAAAGTTGAATATAAATGAGCACCTATAAATAAACGCCCCTTTGAGGCATTTACTTTGAAACAAAGCAATTTTTTTTTTTATTAATAATTAAAAAGACAGAAATAATTTTTTAAATTTAATAAATATATTTTTTTTTTTTTTTTTTTTTTTTTTTTTTGTTTGAAAAAATAATTTCATTTTAATTTTTGTTATTTTTGAAAAAAGAAAATTTAATTTTTTGTTTCCTGTTTCCTGATGATGCCACCCAAAGGTGTGGCGAAATATTGAAAATATAAATAAAAAATTTTTATTATTTATAAAACTGACCTAGTGCTTAATAAATTAGAAAAGAAAAAAATATATTTTTGTTTTCATACAAAAATTTAATTAATTTTTAAATTTTCTGTTTAACTAAAAATAAATAAACCTTTTCTAATCAAATAATTAACTAAATCAATAATAAATTCAATTCCTAAAGAAGAAAACTATTATCCCATTAAATAATAAATTGATTTAATTAAAAGTTTAATCAAATTGCTATTTTCAAATCAATAAAACTTTAATGCATACAAAATGAATGAAGCCAAAATAGACAGATGGGTAAATTATTATCGTATATAAAAAGTAAAGAATTATTAAAATTAAAACACCGAATTTTTAATTGAATTAATTAAACTTTCAAAATATCGTGCTACTTTCCCGATCAAACTATTTAAGTCACCGATATTTTTTATTGAAGGTGAAAGCACGTCTCGATGGTCATATTGAGTGAAATTAATTTGTAGGCATAATTTTAAAAAGGGACACCCTTTAATATCACCTTAAGTTTTTATTCTTGCAGTTATTAACATACATACTCCAAGCTATTTTCAAGTGTCTGCCTGTAACGGTTCAAAATATAAGGTCATATATATGTAAAATTCATGTCTTCCTTGATTTATAATTTTAAAATTAGCAGATATAATAACGTAACTATATATTTAAAAAAAATTTTTGCAATTGTGTTGTGACTATATAACTCGCGAACGGACAAACCGAATTCGATTAAATTTTACAGATTTGTTCGTAAGGTTTCAAGAATTCAGTCGTCGCGTTCGTGGGTATTGACTAAAACGGGTATTTACGGCTCCATTGATATAAAAAAACTTAAAACAGAGATAGATATTTATTTAGAAATTTCAAGAGCATATGCTTATTTGGAAAAAAGGAACAGGACGGGTAAGTGGAATTGATTTTAACATAAAAACAGTTTTAAGAATATTTGAAAGATAAAAAAGTCCTTATTCATAAGGATCATTATGCAGGGGGAAATCTTTTATAACCTTCGTATAAATAAATTAAATAAAAACTTGCTTAAAAGAGTGGTTGTGGTACGATTATTTTCATTGGGGTAGCAAAGCGCCCCGGGAACAGCTTACATTCTATATAAATTTCAAGTTTCAAAATAAAGTCATATACTTTAAATAATGACTCCTATAGAGACACCTCTTAATTTTACCCTTTATTTTATTATGATGTAATGTTATTAAGAACTATAGCGGTACGCACTTTGTAAAAATTTCAAATTTCTTGTACTCTATATTTAAATATACTTTAAAAGTATTTATGTTAAATAGGGACACCCTTTATTTTTTTAATTATTAAATATGTTTCATAAATGGTAGAAATCTTTTAAATAAAAACAAAAAATTACAATATACGGGTATGACGCAGTTCTAAAGTAGGAAATATACAAAAATAACAGCAACAACAAAAACAGACAAATTTATAAATTTCTTCTATTTTTAAGTCGGTTAAAAAATCAAAACTGATAAAATGTTTGTTTACTATCGCAAATAAACTTAGCAGGCGTTGTTAATGAAATATGGATGCAGGAGAAATGAAACAGTAGCTTACACCACGGGTAGTAGTTGTTCTACACCATTGGTGAGCTACCTTGGAAATACTAGAAAAAGTATGCCAAAATTGGAGTAGCATATGGACGGACAACATTTATTTGAAATAATTTTTAATAATTCTTGCAAAAGAACTGACTTCAGATTTCAGCTGTCTATCTATTAAGGTTTAAAAGTTTGGCAACATTTATCAAATTACATTAACTATTGGGACACCCTTTAATTGCAGAATTAAAATTTTATACTTGTTTTTATTGCGGACTTAGCAATACAACTTTTTGTAAATTTTAACCGTTTGTTTACAACTGTTTAAAAGTTTGGTCATATACATTAAATTACGTAAACTATAGGGGCACCCTTTAATTTAAAATTTCAAATTTTATACTTACTGTTATAGCGGGCTTAGTAGTGCAGGTTCTTGTTTAATAACAACCGTCTGTCTATATTAGACATTCAATCTAATTTTCAAGCGTTTGTATATAGCGATTCAAAAGACAGGGTCATATAAGGTCAAAATACATCAATTATGGGAATACCCTTTAATATCTAAATTCAAATTGTGTACTTCTTTTTATGGCGGGCATAGCAATGCAGGTTCCTTGTTAATTTCAACTGTCTGCCTATAACGGTTTAAAAGTTTAATCACATAAATCAAATTATATCAACTGTGGGCACACCCTTTAATTTTCAAATCCCATCTTTATACTTGTTGTTAAAGCGGACTTAGCAATACATTTTTTTTGTTAGTTTCAAGCGTCTTCCTACAACGGCTTAAGAGTATGGCCATTTACATGAAAATGAACTATTTGGGCACCCTTTAATTTATTATTTTGAAAATTTATACTTGTTATTATAACGTTCATAGTAATCGGCATCGTGTCCAATTTTTAGGAGCTTGTTTTTAAACGGTTCAAATAGTTAAATTTGCATTACCTTTGGGCACACCCTTTAATTTTTAGATTTAATCTTCTATTACCTTTTGCTATTGAGAGCTATAGTGATACTTAGTTTTTTTAATTTTTACGGTTCATAAAACATTTAAAAAACATGTATGTTGTATGGGGACACCCTTTAGTTTTAAAAATTAAGCTCTGTTCTTAAAACGGGACCAATCTGTAAGCATAACCTTTTAAATAAAGAAAAAAATTCTAGATCGGTTCAGAAATGGCTGAGTTATGCAAGCACAAAAAAAGCAACATTCAGTCGAAATCTTCTTCATTCCTTCTTTTTTTTTAAGTCGGTTAAAAAAGTAAATGGATGTCACTCATTCACATATCAGCTCAAATAATATTTTATTCCCTTTTGAAAATTTTGTTTTTTTTTGCTTGCAATTAAAAATCCAAACGATTAATATTTATGTCATAAAATAAATTTTATTATTTTCCAGCATATATGCTAAAATGGCCTACAAATGCGGATGTTCGGGATTTTGTTTGCTGCGAAGAAAATGTGATAAGTAAAATTACACTTTCAGTCGCATTTTAAAGAAAGCCTTAAATATATTAATAACAAAAGGAGAAAACAACTACGGAAGTTTTAGTTTAAAAATAATAGTTCATCCTTCGATCTGCTTATCCCCTGCTAATTTGCTTTGCTTGGGCTAATCTTTCAATAACCAAATTTGTTAACTTATTTAAACCACTTTTTAAACATTTTGCAATTTGATGTAATTACTGAATTTTCTTAAAACAATTTCCTAAGAAAGTGTATAGAAAGTAAAAATAACTTATTCTTTAATCGCCTTAGAAGATTGACAATTATTATTCTTTTTTTTTTTTAATACAAAAATTGTTTCATTCTTAGCAATAGTTTAAGCTGTGTTTGATCCTTATGACTTTTATTCTTATAGAATGACATAAAACAACACAGTACCGACTCAAAGCAACAAGTCAAGAAGACGCCTAAATGTCTGTTGTGACTTTAGAAAATTCCTAGAATTTTTGGCGGTAAGAAATATTCAATGTTGCCTTAAGTCGTCATTGTTGCAGAATTGTTTATTTGTCAAATGAAATTTTAAACAGATTTTCTTATTATTTTTACACACATTTTCTCCTTTCTTTTATTTTTCATTCATTCTTTTAGTTTTATTGTCCCCTTTTTTTCTAATTTGTGTTTTTTCTTTTGGTGCTTTTGTGTGAATTGTTGTGTATTATTGGAATATGTAGTTTTTGGTAGTTTTATAAGAATTTTATTTTTGGATAATTGTTCTTTTGTGACTTTTGTATCAATGAATTGTTTTTGTTTCATTTTTTTTTTTTATTCTTTCATATAAAATTGAACACGAGTGTTCGATCATTTTGTGATGAATGAAAGGACAAACATACAAGATTTGTATGCATCTGTTTGTGTATTTGTGTATGCATGTGTGCGTGTGTCTGTTTGTGATTTAGGGTCTGTTAAGTGGCTATAAAATCTTGTTAATTGTGTAATTCAAACAATAACCCCATAAACATCATGAAAATTTGTCCTAGAGGAGGGTCTGTATTTTAATGACATCTATAAGTAGGTACTTAACACATTTTAATGTCAAATTTATTTTATAACTATTATTAATCTTAAAGATGGTTAATTTTTGTATATGTAAAGATTTTTATTTAAAATTAGCAGGAAAATATTTTTTAAGTTTAACTACCCTACAGACAGTATTATAAGTGCTAATTTTTTTTAAATAAACGATTAGGAAAGTTTTGTGATAAAAATTGTGATTAAAGTAAAATAGTGCTAAAAGTTTGTGATAAAAATTTTGTGATAAAAATTGTAATTAAAATGACGTTCATTTCACTAAAATTACTTTTTAATAAAAGTTAAATTTATATTATGCTGCAAAATTAAAATTAAAAAAAATATGAACAATGCAGGGAACACAATTCGGACGAACAACAAATTTCGTCTAGCACGACGAATTCATCTGTAAAAGTTCGCTGCGTAAATTCGCAGTGTGGTGCATAATTAGAACGAACAAGTTGCAGCTGTTATGATCAACAAAATGGTTTGCTGCCTATGACGAAAAAAGTAAACATTAAAAAAAAAATGAGGCAAAAAATTTTGAATTTTGTGAAAATTATTAAAATAAACATCGTGTTCACTTTTGTCTATATTCAAATTTGTTTTGTATATAACAGTTGTTAGTCTTACAAAAAATTAAACATTAAGAAAAAGGCATTAGAAGGCAATTTTAAGGAAAATAATTGTGGATGTTTAACTTAATGATATATATTAAGAAATAAACAATAATTAAGGCAAAAATAAATTTATTTAGTAATATATTTAAAAACTTCAGAGTAACGAAAAACCTGTACTAGTTTGTTCGACAACCCTGTAATAGTTTGTTCGTCGTTCGTCGGCGTAAGAAATAGAAATAAATCTATCGGAGAGTTCGTCACGCACGACGAATTTCGTCGACGGCGGTGTTGTGTTAATTTTCATAGCACCAATGTGTTTTATTTTTGACGGCAAATATTCGCAACGAAAAATTCCTCGTTCGTCCCAATTGTGTTCCCAGCATAAGCCGAACTTAAATTAAGCCATTGCAGAATCAAAAGTACGTTCGGTGATTGTGGATCTTCTTAAACCAAGTGCAAAACTTAAAATTCAGGAAAGAATTGATTGGATCCATAATTCAAAATTTTATTGATAATTTATCCGGGTTTTTGAATTCGAGAATTTTATTAAACTTACAAAAAATCCACAACTGATGTTATAAACAATTTCATTTCTAAGACAATTAAATGTAATTATAATTTCTATTACGTTTTCAGATTTTTGTGCGAAAAGTTTTTATAAAAAATCACTGCCGAATGTTGCCGAAGTTGTACCCAGTTTATTTTTTAAAAAGTTTCTAGCAACATGTTTACTTAACTGCAACATTTTTCGAGCAACATTTTTTTTCAAACTGTAATTAAATTAAATTAAGGAATATAATTAATTTACTTTATTCGTGCTTGATACCTTCAAATATAAATATTTCATGATATTCTTATGAAATATTTCTTATTTTAAACTAAACTACAAAAATGAAATGTATTACTGCGGGGAAAGCATATCCATATGGCCATTTCACTACTGCTCAAATAGCTCATCAGTGGATTTTACCCAAATTTTGAGTTGTTATTGTCTTCTGTCTTATTGATTCAATGGAGTTCTCATTTAATCAATTTGGCTTTTGATATAAGACTTTCTGTTTTTCTATACAAAATTTGGGTAAAATCCACTGATGAGCTATTTGAGCAGTAGTGAAATGGCCATATGGATATGCTTTCCCCGCAGTAATACATTTCATTTTTGTAGTTTAGTTTAAAATAAGAAATATTTCATGAGAATATCATGAAATATTTATATTTGAAGGAATCAAGCACGAATAAAGTAAATTAATTAAATTTTAAAAGATTCCGAATAATAAATTTTCATTTTGTTAAATTAAGAAATAATTTATTTTTACTTTCTATGCGTTTAATTTGGAATATGTTTAAGAAAATTCATCAATTACATGAAATTGCAAAATGTTTAAAAATTAGTTGAAATATGTTAACAAATTTGGGTATTGAAAGACAAGCTTAATTAAAGCAAATTAGAAGGGGATAAGCAGAATAAACTAAAATTTTAAAAATAAATCTTCCATAGTTGCTTCCATTTTTTGTTCTTCATGTCATTTGGAACGATAAAGTAACTCCAATCACAAAAATAAGTATATGTGGCTATAGAGAATTAAAAAATAAGAAAAAAACATTAAGTAAAAAAATAGGCGCTCGCCCATATTTTCTGAGTTACGGAAAATGTTTTAATATATCAATATGGGTATTATTTTAAAGCTTTTGAAGAGATCTTTAAGGAAATACTAGAATTTTTTATAAATGCTTAACCCATTAAGAGCCGATGTCATTTTTATGTAAAATTATATATTTATTTTTTAATTCTCTATCACCCACTGATTGGAGTTATTTCATTAAACTAGATTTACATAGATGGTGCAGGGTATATAAGATTCGGCATAGACGGCGGATAAACGGAAATCGCTCAATCGACTTCGCTATGCATATGAAGTCAGAAATATATACACTTTATGGGGTTGGAAATGGATATTGTAGAAATTGAACGAATTGACAAACTTATATATCGCTTTTTCCACTTTTTTCTGGTGAAGGGTATAAAAAGTTATTTTTAAATAATTTCTTTAATTTTGTAAATAAAACTGATATAATTAGACATTAGTTGAATACAATGCATCATTTTCTGACTCGCTACAATCTTCGTATTCCTGTATGTTGTAAACAACTTCTTTTTAACCAACCAATTTTAGTAAATAGTTTACGGTAAAGATTTGAGTAGCAACCACAATTAAGTTGGTTAAAAAAAATTTTAAATGACTTAAAACTATTATTCTCTACTTTCCTCATAAAACGTTACATTTATTTCTGCTTCAGCCAACCGTTGCTTAATAACGGATGCAATTTTTATTTTTTTCCTGGCTCTAAAAACAACTTAAGCACATACCTTTCTGATTTTATATTTTTTGCAAAATCAGCTTGATAGCCGTAATACAATCCAAGGATCAATATAATCAATGTGCTTAAGGCTGATCAAAAATATCAAGCAAAGGAAAAACATTTTTTTTTTTTTTAATTTTGAAAAACCAGATGGGAGGAGGCAGAGAGGCCTTTATGAAGAAAAGCTGCTGGAATTTTTTAATTTGAAAACTATTGTGAATTGATCAAAAGATTACGATCCGTTTGCAATCGTATCTCATAATGTCATTTAGTTTATACGAATAACGTATCATGTAATTTTTTTGTACGATTGTGGATACGATCACGGATATAACGATTACAGCCCAGGTTTTTTCTGTCTGGTGAAAGACCAAAGCACATATTCTTCCTGAACGGCTTACTCTTTTTTTTTAGTTTGGTGGAATCCGATCTTGAATAAAAGAGATCTATAGTCCCTAAAAACCATAGTTTCGTACGCGCAAAGCGCTCTGCATTATGAGCGCATTCCTTTGTGGTCGATTGGCCAGTAATTCGCACTACGCTTTACAGAGAGAATTCGTTTTTTAGCCAAACAGTTCGTAGGTGGAATAAACTCCCCGCAGAGGTCTTTCCTGTCACTTTCAATGTAGAAAGATTTAAATTAAATGTCCACAAGCACTACTGTCTCTTTTCTTCTTTCCATAACCTTATTTCCTAGTTCTGGCACAATGCATTGCATAAGTAGAGGTCATCCCCCAAGGGCAGGTCCTAATAAAAAAACTCGTTCTTAAGAAATTTGCGCAGATGATTGTTGTTCTATTGTAACAAAAAAGTTTAATTTTCAAAATATTTTTCGGTGTCGAATTTTTGTTTTAGCAACTAGCGATTAATTAACACTTTATAACACAAAAAAAAAATCAACTTGGGACTGATGGATGAGTGGCTTCGTAAAAACATATACACACAGGAGAACTACGTTACTCTCGCTAGATATATATTAAATTTCACCATACAATATTTCTTTTATACCGTATTACTAAGGCGACCTTTACCAATGATAAAGTTAAATCTATAAAATTAATGAATAATTGAATATTTTGCAATTTCTTAAGAAATTTCCATTAAATTCAAACAAACTCTTAACAGCTGCTATAAAAGTGTTTGCGAATTTTCCATTTAATAAGTTTTTTCTTTTGCTTTGTTTAGTTTTAATTCATAAACGTAAAAAACATAAATGTACGTACGTCTGTTTGAAGCGTGCTTGGTGCAAAGTTGAGTACCTGCCTGCTTTGTCCATACTTAGGCCTCTGGTCATTTGCTCTATAAATTTGTTTGGTTTTTTGTTTTGTTTTACAAATTTGAGTTTTAATTTCGGTTTTTGTTTGTTTTTTGTTTTATTTAAAGAAAAGAGCAAAATACTTTTTAAGATCTTAAGTACTTCTTAGTTGTTCTATTTTATTTTTCTGGTCTATTGTTGGTCAACTTCCGCTTCAGTGTTTAATTTTTTGCCAAATAGTATTTTCTTCTAAGTTTTTTGTCCTTTTTTTCTTTTTTGTTAAAATTGCAGAATTTTATTGTGTTTTTTACAATTAATTGTTATTTATTTAATTTTTTTATTGTTATCCCACTTTTAAGGGTGTTGGAGGAGTTATAAAAAGGTAATTGTTTCAAAATGGTTTTAAATAATTCCGACACGTGTAGTTTTAAAATTGTTATTCCTAAGATATTCGTATCTAAGAAGAGCAGAAGAGCATCACTTTATTTGACTTTATTATTGAATAAAAATGAAATTTCAATAATTATCTCTTTATGAATTATTTAACTTAAGAAGTATTAAAGATACGTTTTAGATTTAATTACAGTGAAATATGGCTATAGCGAATTCTGTAATACTCATAAAAAATAATTCGCGATATATGGCTTCATGGTCAAAACCATAGGATTAAGGTCCCTTCTTTCCCTGCACCCTACACATTAAAAAAATATAGCTTTCGCTTTTTTTACACATCGTATATGGAGTTGACTTTTAAATAGAGCTGTTTCTTTAGTCTACCAGAGATCTAGCGAAGGAACGAGATTAGTTCTTTATTAAAAGGTTTTGACTTCTCAAGATTTAGTCGCCATCTTGGCATACATTTAGCGACGCCTTTTATTAAATAAGATTTTACTATTTTTAATTATTAGGGTTTGCTACACAAAGTGTTAAAACGTAACCCTATTGTTTTCGCTACAATGTGTGTCTGATTGCTACAGCCCTTTATTTCTTTATCCGTAGTAGTAAGGATTCTTGAAATTTCCACAGTAGGTGTAATACAACAGCTGCTATTACAACAAATACTAAAAAGAGGCTGCCGTAGTCTAAGCAGTAAACACGTTGACTACAAACCAGCTGCCCTGGGTTCAATCCTTGCGGTAGTCAAAAAATAAAAATGTTTTTTTCTGTTTAATGGTATATATACATATTCAGATCTAAAATTAAAACATGCAGCCTCCTTCGTCGGTACTTCTCTATAGCATATTCGCCGGCGAAGTAAAATAATTAATAAAATGGCTATATCATCTATCTCCTTTCACCACCTTTCTTCTCTCTCATCTATCCCTTTCCTAAAGAATGTAGCACGGTCGCGAACTAAGTAGGTATTGATGCCTGAAGTGATACTTCTCTTTAAAAAAAAAAAAAAAATTAAAGGGTATTCCAAAAGTGAAGTGATATTATTAAAAATATTTTCAATTTTTGAACTGTGAAGACACGTCAAACTGCACAGTATATGGAAAAAAATAACCGCTAAAGCAATAAGAACAGAAAAAATAAAACTTAAAATTAAAGGGTGTCCCAATAGTGTCTTAATTTTCATGTACAGGGCCTTGTCTTTTAACTGCAATAGGCAGGGACTTTAAGTTTAAGTATTTTAATATTCGCTATAAGAATAAATATAAACAAATAAAACTACAATCTAAAGGGTGTGCATATAGTGACGTGTGTATGTAGTTTGGCTTTGTTTTTTAAACTTTAGAAGACAAACATTTAGAATTTAAGCAAAGTACAAATATGTCTGTTATAAAAATAAGTGTAAACAATAAATCTTAAGATTAAAGGGTGTTCCATTGATAATGCGATTTTGACGAATATGGTCTCATCTTTTAAACTATTAAAAGAAGATGCTTTAAAACTGCAGAGATTATTAACAGCAAATTTAAAAAAATTTAAATAAAATTTAAGAAAGGGTGTCCCAATAGTAACGTGATTTCACATAACTTTATTCCGAGGCTATAAATATATTCAGAATATATAATGCTAGTTTATTATAAAAACAAGTATAAAAATTAAAAGGTGTCCTAAAAGTCACGTTATTTCGACAAGCCTTATGAAAAATGCACTCAAAGTACTTATTACTATACGCGCTGCAACAAATTTAAAGAAAAACATTTAAAATTAGAGGATGACCCATACAAGGTACGGAACCCTTTGTGTATGAGTCCATCTCACATTTGGCAGATTTATTTTAGTTTATTTTAAGTTTTGTAAGCTGTTATGTTTTTTACATGTTCCATCACTTTGCCTTTTAATATCTTCTTTGTCTTATCAATCATTATAAAAGTCCATCTACTTTGTTTAAGTCAACCCTTATATTTCAAAATTCCTAAATAAGTTTCAGTTTTGAATAAATAATCATTTATTACATAAAGGAAGGAAATGGTTTTTGTTTTCTAAAACCATTATATACAATTACAACATTTTAATAAGTTAACAATGTTTAAAAAACACTTTATCAATCATCAAATTATAATAAAAAAATACAGCAACAAATGACAAGCAGCAAATAAACAACCAACATAAAAGTGAAACAAAAAAAAACAAATAAGAATAAAAAAGTCGTATAAAAATTAAAAACATTTCAATGAGGGGTTATGAAACAACCATAAACTTTATACGAGGTGTGTATAATTAATAATGAACATGGACGCTGTGTACGACTTAGGGTATTTTGGAGAAGTGTGTGTGTAAGAGAGAGAAGCAGCGAGAAAGAAAGAAAGTACACAGTAGTCCGTACCTCCTAAGCTACCTATATACGACAAGTTATTGACATCTGACTTTTTAACTGTGTGAGTCATATGTAATTCTGCCTGTGTGACAAAATTGGTATTTTACAGAAGACTTTAAATATTTGGTCACAAACGTACATGTATATTTACGTCTGATATAATTATTATATGCTTACAACAGCTGATCAATTTCGCTTTTTTTTTACTGTACATACATCCAAGTCGTCCGGTTTCAAAATGGCTTGTAGTGATCTTCAAATATTTTTGTGGGCATTACGAAATTACTGAAGACTTGTCAATTTTAATTATTTTCTTTTTACTTTTAATATGAACGAGATCAGTTTGCATTGGATAATGATACAGAATTTATATAATTGTTATCAAATAGTTAAAAGAAATTTCAGATTTGGGTCATATAAAATATTATCATCAGCCGGCTAATGCTACCGCCGTTGATTGCTTTCATACGGCATAGGTTTTTGGCAATACTTTTTAGAATTATACAAACAGTTGATGTCAGAGGATTTGTCAAATCAAAATAGTACATGTTCTAAATGAAATTTTTTCATATGACTTTTCACATGTAGTTTACAAAAGAGCCACTATTTCTGCCCATGTCTTTTCATATTTTAGTGATAGTGATTGTTCTGAAAGCTTTAAACAAAATATAAAGAAACGATCCAGAAAATTTTGTACAAATATGAATATGAAATGGCATAAAAGTTGTATGAGTTGCAAAGATTTTTAAAAACAGCATGCTGTTTGGCTTAAATGTTATACTTCGACAAGAAAACCTGAAACGCCGACTGCCTTCACTACATCGAAGCCTGCGCGGCTGGTTAGCTAAATTTCTACTGCTTACTTTAAATGTTAGAGTACATTCGAAAAAAATTTTTGTAAAAAACAGTTTAGAACACCAGAGAGTCTATCAAAAATATAAAAAATCATGGATACGGAAACCTATAATCCTGGAAACCCCTTTGAATTAATTCTTAGTTAATTTTTTAGTTAACTTAATTAACGTTTTTTTTTAGTGTATGCAAAACTGTAAGCATTCGTTGCTCCCTTTTAATAATCTTCCCAAAGTCATGTAAAAAAATCATTCAAATTGGTCCTGCCGTTTGGCTGTAATTAATTTTGGCCAAAAAACGGGGTCAAATTTCCTATAGTGCAACGTTTCATCAGCCCTACACGGCATGTATGTGTTTAACAGGGGAAAATTTGACATGTCAGATGTAAAAAACATGTTGTGTACATATAAATCATGAGTGTTCATTATAATTCACACATGTTGATCAACGCCACCACCCGCCACTAACAAAAAAAAAAACGAGGCCACAACTTATTTTCTACTGACCATTAATGTTGATTGAATAACCTAAGCATTTTCTAAAACGATGGTTGGATTCCAAAGCTTATTGGCCGAGAATACTGTCGATAGTAAGTTGTATGAGTGGGAGATAGAACGTTTAGTTGGAGTTCCGCAAAAGTCTTACCTTACCGAAAATTTCAAATCAGCTATTGTATGCATAATACAAAATTGGCGGTGATAACGGGACTGTGTAGCATCTCATCCTGTCTTTCCATGAAACATAAATATACTACAATTTATAATCGAGACCAATAACTATATTTTCGGTATAAAATACTGTAGACGGATCATTAGGACTCTACAAAGCTTCGTCATTGATATCAACCTTATGCTCAGGTTTTGTTATACATACAGCATGATCATTTTTACGATGTAGCTTAATATAGAGAAGAATTTTTTATCCTCTCTGCAGAATCAAAATATTTAACGAAAATAATATGATGAATTTATCTCCTCTTAAATAATGCACAGGCGTACGACTGAATATGTAACGTCCTCTGTAATCATGAGTGATATAAATATTAAGGAATCAGAACCTCTCGATGTTCTTGGCACGAAGATTCTTTATGATGTTCGGTGGAATAAGCATATTGTTACGAAAATAAGATCTGACAACCCCTGTTATTGTTTCTGTATGAGTGTGGTGAATAAGTTACTTCCACTAGTGGCGCGTGTATAGAATAATACTACAATTAGTTAACAAAAGCTGACCAACCTCAATGGTTGCGTTGGTAGAGGTGCGTGCTGTAAAACAGAAGATCGTGAGTTCGATCCCGCCTCCAAACATGCGTACAACGGAAAATAATAATTGTTGTAATGCAATTAAAAATTAAGAGCAACAGTACAAACCTCCCGAGAGGCAAAAGACAATTATTGTGTGAAGTCATGGTCCAGTTTAATATAAGAGCAATATAAGCCCTTATGGATGGCTGCGTTTGTAATAATAACGCATGTTTAGCAAATACGAGACCATAGGATTCACAAGACCGGTAGAATCAAGAAGTATAGCCAGATAAATCCAGATATTTGCAATCAAAAGAATACGTTTGTCTAAAAAGCGAAAAACGTAACAATATTTATCAAGTCACAGAAGAAGCGTTCAAGTGCATCATAGGTTTTCTAAACTGGTGTAAGAGATACTTTACCCCATCTGATCTCCAAAAATGGTGTACAACTCTTATGTAAGGGACGGTGTTTCAACGACTATTTTGAAGTTACTCGATCGTGTGCAAAAGAGAGGTGAGAAGCTTATGGGTGACAGTAGGGTACCCAGCTCTATTGACTTACTGGAGCATCGATGAAATGTGGGGTGTGTTTCACTGAATTTAGGGAACTTGTTGCTGAAAACTGTAATTTTATACGGGCAACACGTTCTTCATCAAGAGCGCATCCCTTTGCGTTCGTGTGGCCAGCGAATTGCAGTACGCATTAAAGAGAAAATTGTTACACCAACAGTTCGTTAGTAAAGTACACTAACTGCAGAGTCTTTGCTGTTACTTTCAGTGTGCAAAGATTCAAGTTAAATGTACACAAGCATTATTGTCTCTATCCTTCTTTCCATAGCCTAACTTCCTAGTTCTGGCACAAGGCTTTGTATAAGTAGGGGTCATCCCCTGAGTGCTGTCCTATTACAAAAAAAGAAGAAATTTAATCCTCAATATTATTGGTAGAAAAGAAGATTGCCGGAATAAAATTTTATCGACACACGTCTAAATAGGAACAAAAATATTCCAATAAATCCTTGGGCTATGAACATTCTATTTAGTAGTTGTTTACATGAGGTTGTTTTCACTACTAGTAAAAGTAGGAAAAGATGTGATCAAGATTAACTTCAGTACCTGGCCGGTGACCACCCTAACCTGATGGTGGTCTTACCACTGAGTGAAATACAAAGCGTTGACTAGCGCCCTCTATCTGACATAGGAAACAGATTGTAATTTTAAGATCATAGCTTGCAGGACCATGAACTATTCCTTGCTTGAGGGTTGCAGACTATCCAGCCCCGTCTGTTGAGAGTACAACAGCACACTTTCGCATATTTCGCACCAGACCTGGAGACTTTTATTTTTAACCACAGCCACCACGTGAACCCCAAGGGACCTCACCAATAACCGGCTACAAAGAAGGGCGGCTCTCTGTTTGGGCTACCAGTTCCCGTAATTTCAGTTTACTAAGGAAACTAGCGATTTCATCGACAGCACCCAACTGTCTATCCAGATTTGGTGCCCGCACATCAGGGGACTTATTCCCCATATACGCCGAGAACACTTCGTCTGTGCACAGGTTAGCTCAGCCAGACTCCTAGTGGCCCCGGGGAGATTAGGTAGGAAAAGTAAAATCATAAGTCTTCAGGAATCCATAACTTGGATTCCTGAAGACTTATTTATGGCTTCCTTGGATCACGGATGTAGAAGTGCCCTTCTATTAGCAGCCAGTTGTTCAATACGAAATGATTTGGTAAATTTTTCTATTCGCAACTTTAGAATTTTTTAAGAGTTCAAATCTGAAAAACGGGACCGGCTGAGAGACTGCTACACTGTCAGTGTGACAACAAACTAAATATATCTCTCTTTTCGTTTCAAATTATAAATTAATAAGTTCAGGCATTAGAAAAAATATGTATATTTTAATGATTAAAAATTCCCATGAAAAACAAAACACAATTAAACTGAATATTAATTTAAAACCTAATGTCAATATAACTTTCAAGTATCACTTTTAAAAACAAATGCAAGACACAATTAAATATTAAAAAATGAAACTGTTGAATAAAATCATGAAAAAATACCCTTAATAAACAACAACAACTGCAAAAGGAAGCATATGGAAATCATAGGAATACTTTAATAGCACGAGTTTCAACCCCTCTTTACGAATTTCTCTAACTCATTATGTGACGTTCGTTATAGTGAAACTAAAAGATCTTTTATTGTTTGTATATCTTTGGCTGTAAAGAAAAGAAACACATGCTTGTGTTGTATTTTTATTAAACAGATAAAATATTTTTCTAATAATGACGCCTGCCGCCATGTTGCTACATTTGTAACCAGTGTTAATCACACAAGCACATGCACAAATTATTTTTATTTTATAATGGCGACTGCCTCTATATTGTAAAACAATATTTTCAATACAGATTTCTTAATGCAGCTCGTTCCATCATTATCATTTTTTTGTGTTGTTTTTGTATCTTTTTTTTTTTTTTTTGTTTCCATTTAAACATCTGATCGAAAGAAACTTTTGTAAAAATACTTTATTAATAAATACAAACGCATTTATTGTTTCACTATCATACATCCATCCATTCATTTGTTCATTCATTCGCTCATTCGCTCATTATTTTAATATTGTATTCATTACTTATCGCTTGTTACCGGGTTTTAAAAATGTTTTTGGTTTGTCTTTTGATTTTTATTTAATTTTGATAGCGTATCATTTCATTATTTATGTGATTTTCATGGCTTTTTATGTGAAATTGAAAAGTAAAAGAGAAAAGGTTCGGATCATCCAAGCATTGAGGGTGAGATTTGTTGAAAAAATTTGTCATAGTTTTTGTTTTTAAGAGGAGGGAGATTTTTTTTTATACACATACAAGAGTGTTAAGATGGGTGTAACTAGTTTCCCTCTTGTAGTACGTGTTGATGGAAAACTTATTTGTATAAAATTACTAAAACATTTTAAGAGTTCTTTTAAAAATTAATAAAAACAAAATTATAAATTGGTGGTTGTTATAAATTTAAATCGAAAAAAAAGATTAGTTAATAGTCGCTGGCTATTACAAAATTTTTAAATGGTTAAAAATGGAACCAGCAATTTTGGAATTTTTATATTATGACCGACGAAGTCAGTAAGGTTTCCAACGTACTTCATACAGTAGATATATATCAGACGGATCTAATACCTCTCTCTCTCTCTCTCTCTCTTTTTGGATACAGGTCATATTAGTCAGCAATTTTTAAACGAATTTCACAAGAAAAGTTAGAGATAGGAAACAAATAAAATAAATTTTTAAGATAAATTTAACGATGCTTAGCTCTAGACATGTGCCCGGTCGTTCGTTTCAGTGACCGCTCTTTTTCGGTCAATTATCAAAGACTGATTCGTTCGTTCAATCGGTCAATGAGCCAGATATTTAACCGGCTCCTTTCGTTCAATTAAGTCATCCGTTCAAATTAACCCGTACACTATTTAACGAAAAGACCGGATCATTTCGTTCACTTGATTGATTCGGTCAATTTAACTCGTTCGTTCGCGAACGACACAGCTCTACTTAGCTCTTGTTTATCACTGCTTGAAGACAGTGAATGATCTCCTATCACCCCTTTGATTGCTTAGCGATTAATGACTCTCAACTGGTCGTTGTCGTGCTTTTATTTCTCTTTAAGAACAGTGTAATCACTAGCGTTTACTCTAAGTTTTAGTGATAACTATCGACCTCTCTTTATACAACTTATTCCTGGGTAATCCATAACATCCGGAACCTTAGTAGTATTCACACTTTTAGTGCGGAGGTATTACGTCTAAAGCAAGAATTCTCTATTCAGTGCATTTACATTTTATTGTTAACACCATCGAAGTTAAGGTACCCCAACTATAACCAGAGAATATGTAAAAACTACAAGCAATCGTCACCTGTCACTTCTTTTACTTTAATTTAACCTCATTACTCGCTCCAAAAGTGAGGCTCAAAAGCTTTTTTCTAAATACAGCTAGACATGTGTAAGGGCCTGTTCGTAAATGCATCACTGCACTGCATATGATGGGGAGTACGTTCCTAAATGCAAAAAGTGGCAGCACTGCAAATGTGTTCTGTTCATAAATGCATCACTAAAGTATATTACGCGCAAATAAAAGCAAAAAACTAATCATAAAAATGGCTGATGGAATGAACGTGTGAGTATAAATTAAGTTTTTTTATTTATTTTTTTTTTTTTTTGTTTTTTTTTTTACACAAATTGTTATCATTTTTTGTATCTAGTTATTATTAATTTTTTCATTTTCACAGTATTTCTTCGTTCGTAAATGCAAACTAAATTGAGCAAATCCAAACATATGCAACAGCTGATTAGCAGTGGCAGTGCAGAAAAATCATATTATGCACCGCAGTGATGCATTTACGAACATGCCCTTAGTATTTTATCACCCATAAATACAAATGTATTACTTTTTTTCGCTTCCCGCCCGAATATAAAATACAATGTGCATAAAAATGTTGTTTCTAAAGCATTAACTGACCAGACCCTTCCAATATTAGTGGTAAAAATCGCTTTAAAAATCTCTTAAAAAGATATCTGGCTTTATTTATCAATAACTCTTGAGATGAAAAGTTTCGCGATTTAGTTATATAAAATTTTGTTCGCAACAAAATTGCAAATAAATTTTTCATACAAAGTTTAGTTCCGCGAAATAACGTTAGTAATTTTTTTTATCAGCCCAATTCAAAGTTTACCTTAAAACTGAAAATCGAGTGGTTTCCCAGTAAATTTGAACACTTATGCGATAGAAAATTTTGCAAAGATTATCATGTGAATAAATTTTTTTAATATTTACTTCATTTTATGACTAAATTACCCAAACCTGACTAAGGTCTGCACTAGGTTTCTTTAAATTATTTTAAATTAAACGCAAGAAAGTACGATTACTATTACTTTCTAAGTGTTAGTGAATCAGTTGGTTAGTTCCTAGTTTTGCTAAAATATTTTAGCAAAAAATCTAATAAAACTTTCAAAAGCATTCGATTAAAAGATTGGTTTTTTTGCTTTTAAAAACTAAATTTTATTTATACCTTTTTTTTCACTAATACTATTTATAATTTAGAGAACCCCCTACATTTAAAAAATGACAAACAAAACAGAATTTTCAATTTTCTTTAATAGAATTTTTTTAAAATTCAGATAAGTTGATTGCATAGCCGTTGGTTAGAAAGGTGGCAGACTTCCTAGTTATGCTTGCAACAACATTGAAATTAAAAATGACGATACTTCACCTCAACAGTTCCAACAACCAAAACCACCATAAATTCTAATTCCAAATGTCGGTAATATCGTCTAAATTGTTAACAAGTTAAGCAAATTCGTAGCAAGTATTGAATTTTATTATAAGTCGTACAGTAATGGATGGGTTCGTTTAAACATTTAAGGAGTTGATTCATACCGAAAATAAGTTAATTACGTTGACGACAATAAAATTATATTTCATATGTACCAACTAAAGCGAAAAAGGCCTTTCACTGTTGTTATTAAAGGCCTTCATCATACAACCAGGGGTGCCAGAAAAATTTGATAAGAAATCGACACTTTTGCACAAAGAAATCGGCTTTACCGTTTCAAATTTAAAAAAATTAGCAAAAAAAATCGTCAAGTTAAAATACACTTTTTGAATACAATAGAACATATTTTTATAACATTCCTTTTCAAAATCAAAACGTTTCAAGATTTTGAATTGCAAGTTTTAAATAAAAAATTTATACAGTCTTTTTGTTTATTTCGTTTCTGTTGGTTTGATTCTTATGTTAACTCTTTAGCCAACGAGCCCAAATACATCTCATCAAATTTTAAAAAATGCTCTCTCACATTCATAAATTCCGTTAAGTTCTAGCTATTTAAATTATAAACTTTTATAAATTTTGTACAGTTCCTTGAAGCCTTTCCATTTGGTTGTATAGGATATGTATATCAGTTGGCTCAGATTGGAATGTTATGTTTGTACTATTAATCAGATTCAAAAATATATATTTAGGAGAATAAACATATTTGATTTGGCTTGTTTAAATTTTCTATAACTATTTTTGCTATATCGATTTGATCAACATTAGCAGCATATGAAAAGTAAACTTTCAACTCCTCACGCAAATCTAGTATTCAAAAAACTACTGCTTCAGGCGACAGCCATCTGATTTGACTTAAGTGCAGTAATTTTTGATTTTATTCCTAGTAATTTTTGAATGTTTTGAAATTGATGATACTATTAATACGTAATTATAAATATCCCTAAATAGAGTTTTAAATTCGGAAGGTAATTAAAGATAAGCATATAATGCGCATAATACAAGTGAGTGCCCAAAACATTTCTTAATAAATAAATCTGGAAAATCGTTTTTATTTTTTAAGTTTTGCAACTGAATTTTTGCCTGTCATAACGGCAGCACCTAATCCTATCAACTTGGACTTGTAGTTTTCGTGATTTTGTGTAAAGTAGTCTAAAATTAACTGGCACAAACCTTTGGCATAACATTAATTTACTCACATATACATTCGTACAACGAAACATAATGACTTGGTGTTGCATAAATCGGTTAGTGCAATCACGCCAGCGAAAATTTCGTCGTCTCTTTCTAATGTTACAATAATTATAGTGTTGCCAAAAAAAAAATACTTCAAAACACAAAATGTTACCTTGTTAAAGTGTTTATCACAAAATCGGCATTTTTAGAGTCAAAATCAACAAATCTGGCAGGCCTGCCTACAGTACCAATAGATGATTTAAAGGCGAATTTGTTATTTTTAGAGCACCAGGTAAGAAGTGTAAGGAATGTAATTAGTCGTACAACGAAGAACCCATAGGCATATTTTTCATTAATTTAAACGCTAAAGCTAAAAATACGAAATTTATAATTAAAAGACATTTGGTCACGCCACAGTGGTTGTAGAAGCTTCCAAAAATTTAATGATTGTTCAATGTTTTATATGTTAGCAGTTTGGGCACAATAAACCTTATTGTAGGAAACCATACTCATGCGTTAAATGTGGTCCAGAGCATCCGAACCATGTATACACAAAGTTGTCAAGTACTCCACCACAATGCGTTCATTGCTTACGAAATTACACTGCGAACTGCAGAGGCTGTGAGGGTTTTATATTATTTCAAGTGCAGTTAGTAGATTTGCTTATAGTTTTATCGTAAACAGATTTAAAATAAACTACCAAAAAAAAATTTTTATCACAAAAAGACTCGAAATATTTCTTTGCAAATATTAAATATTCCCCACAAATCTTCCCATTCCCATTCTTCCCTTGCCAAACAAGTTTACTCTCATTTTATCTATTATACGATTCCATTCAAGCATATAAATATAATTTTAATTTAGCAAACAAAAAAAATAGAAACTAAACAGCCATAAAATATGAATCAAAATGATACATCATTTTGGCATTTCCAACATTCACACACTGATTAAATGAAAAACACTGTCTCACACAAGATCCTTTGGCTGCTTGCTGCAGGCAACGGAACATACAGATTAAGGGTTACCCCCAAATTAAACTAACACTAGAGAAATCCCATAACATTAGCCTTCCTTACTTCCTGATATCATTGGCTGGCTAAAGGTTTTCTGTGCTTGTACAATTGTATGTGTAAGGTAGGGATGTACATACATATGTGTTAAGTATGGAAATCATTATAATTTCTTTTAATAAGGGTTAATTGAATAAATACCAAAATAACAGCGGCTTTAGTTTTGTTTGTTCTATTGTTGTTTCATTTTGTTTATGATTAAAAATTGTATTGTCTTCTTATTTGTTTCGAAAAGCCGCAACATTTATTTGTTCTTTATTAAAAAAAAAAAAAAAAAACAACAACACAACAACAAAACAAACATACAATTACAAACAAACAAATGTATGTATGTCGAGATTTAACAAGAAAGTCGAGTAGTTTAAATCTACTCGACTTCGATGAAACATGTCATGCTAATTGACATTAATTGACAGTGACATTTGCATTTTTTTTTGTTGTTGTTGTTTTCATTTTTCTTTTCCTTGATTTTAAAAATTAAATTAGTGTTTTGTGTATAAAAAAGACAAAGTTAAGAGGATTATTTGTAATAATAATTAAGAGCTGTTTTGTATTTAACAGGCCGTTATTTAAAATACTTAAGGAAATTTATATAGAATTTTCTCCTGCTATTCTCTATAATCTTTTGGCTTTATTTTCATTAGTTTTAGATCAAAACTAATAGAAAGAATTCTGTTTATGCCGTAAAATTTTCCAGTAAAGAAAGCGTTTAGTTAATGAAAAAAGAAGTGGTAATTTTAAGCGTCATTTGACTGAAAATATCTGGAGAGAAGTCATCATTTAGTTTTAATCGACGATCTCTTTACTATTTTGTACAATCAACTAGAAAATAATTCACAAAACGCTGGCCTACTAATAAATAACAGCTCCTTAGAAAAACTGAATTTGTATTGGGAAAAATTTACTTAATTTTTTCACCAGACATTGTATTGTAGGAAGCAAGGAATAATGGAGTACTCTCTCGTTTCCAACGTGGTTATATTAATATTTTTATTTTTTTTTTATTTTTTTATTTTAATTTATTTATCTAGCACAAGGTCTTTATCTTTTATTTTATCAATAGTTCGCTACTCCAAAAAAAAGACGCAAAAAATCATGTGTTTAGTTCTTCCGGGAACGCACTCAACTTTCGCGAGAAAAATATCACAAGCTCCCAATTTTTTTGTGTTAATAGCACCCTAATTACAGGTGAAGGACTATAATCACTGCTAACCAATGAATCAAGAAAACAAGTTTGCGCATTCAGCCGTATAAACAAAATTTTCTACTGTGCATCTACGTCATCATAGAATGAGAGATTATTGGCGACCATAAAACTTTTAAATGGATGCATCGATTTGAACAAAACATTTAATTGAAAAAAACTGTAATTAAGATTAAATCAAGGGAATTACAAATTAATTAAATTATCTGTAATTAAATTAGCTTTTATTAGTTTTTGTCTTTACTTTATTGTTTGGACAAAAATCTTTAGTTTTTTTGAAGTGTTTGTGAGAAGTTTCCTGAAGAGCCAAGTGAGCGGTAGCAAAATGATTAAAGATAATTAAAAAACATGTAACCGACTAAAACTCTTCAGTTTGGACTTGAAAGAAGAGCTCTTTCAGGCCATCAAAGTTTACAATTTTTACTTATTTGAAAATTTTTATAAAAATTTATTTATTTCAGAAATTATTTTATCAGGAGTTTCAAATTAATATTTCTATAAAGGAAATATTTAATAATTATCATTACCATTTTTTATTACTCCAAGGAATGTAAGAGACAGAGAATCCGACTGGGGTGCCGCTGTAAAGAAATACCTTCATGACTGCATAAGCCTGCATGTGGATACGGTGGAAAACAGAGGTAATGACGTGCAGAAGACAGTCTTGTTGAAGCTATGATTGTTCACTAGTTAAAGGATGGTGAAAGTTTTAGTGATGAAACTGCTATAAATACTTACACAGTTAAAAATGTAAGCAAAATAATATAAATATAAATATATAAATAATACTTCCCTCGCTCTTAAAAGGCAAGCTTTCAAAAGCTTTTTAGTTTGAAAAAAAAAAACGAAAGGTGTTGTTAAATGAGTAAAAAACAGCTGTAGCTAGTTTTAAATTTAGAGTCGACTTTAACTTTAAAAGTATATTTTAAATTGTGTATGAATGAGTTAGAGTCGACTCTTAAGTAAAACCGATTTTAGTTCCCTTAAAGTATACTTCATTTTAACTATGAATATGAGCCATTTTTAATTGTATTTAAAATGGGTATTTTCAGTTTGTCTATTTCTTTCAACTAAATTACCGATAGAGCCACTTTTATTTGCAAATATGCCAATTTCTTATCAAAATCATCTGGCACCCCTGAACCAGACTCTCTACTATACATACCCCTTAACTATCTCATCTGCCAACTCAACTAAATCAAAAATAAGACAATAGTTTTTCCCTTTTTAAATGAGACTTTGGGAGTTTCGTTTTTAAACAACTCATACACCACGGCTACTAAGCAACAATTCCTAACTCCTTCCCTTATACTCAAGACTTAAGACGGCTTAACGGGTGTCAGCTTTTGTTGTATTAGTTGATTTAATTTTTTAAATTTCTGCTTCACCTGGTGACTTAAATCGTCTCATGATATCAGTATTCTTTTTGGTATGAGAAGGCAAATCGAAAGTCTATAAAGTTAGTAAGAAACTTCAATAACAAGATGGGACATTTCCTTGCGTATTTTGTCACACAACTGGTCCTCTAGTAATTTAACACTGCTGGATAAGTTTCAGCTCAATTGAAATCCACTATATGTGCAAGTTGGTGCAAAATGTAGATATGCTTTATTTATGCAAACGGCATCAAATATCATTGTGGTTTTAAAGCCGCATTAATCGAGAGCGAAACTTCGTAATGTTTCCACTAAAGATGTCGTAAATAGTAGACAACCTCGTAAAGATTGCTCGATATCACAAAAATTTCATAATCATCGTCTAAAAGCGAAAAATACGCTCTTTGTGACTAAATTTACTGATAGAAATAATTCTAGACTATTGATTTTTTTTACGCAATACTTTTGCCGCTTAACGTGACACTTAAAAAATGGGACACTTAAAAAGACTATGAAAAAAATCCACAATTATAATCTACTACGAAAATTGTCACTTAAACAATTAAATTCATTAGTTATTTTAAAAACAAACACTAGAGCAGAACACCCAAAATTCTTCTTCTTAAACAAACGCACACACATATTCAAACTTCAAACTAAAAAGCCGCCAAAAAAGGCAACAATTTATTACAAATAAAACCTTGAATCTGCAGTTAAAAAAAGGAACACAGAATGCAACTTACAATTGCGAAAAAAAGAAATAAAAAATGAAATGAATTAAAACTGACAACAAAAGGCCAGATAGAAAGGATCATTGCAGGATAAACTAAAGTAAAGGACAATACAATTGTATTAAATAAAAAAATAAGAAAATAAATGCACTTGCAGTGATCTTGCAGTTTAATTGTAAATCTTGTATCTATTGTTCTCTCTAGAAGTACCACCACTCTCTCTGCTCTGGTTAAATTAATGAATGAGAACACACAAAAACAAAAGACAGAACCTCTCATTCATTCATTCTTTTGATTTCAGGTAAACACATTCATTGATCGAAAGAAAGTCCATTCATAGTTTGAAGTACCTTTTCATTAATTTAAACAAAAAAAGTTGGAATTTGAGTACTCTGTTTTTTTCTTTTGTTTTAAAAAATCATAAAAAGGACATTTTTTACAAATTATTAGTTTTTTATTCTTCTTTAGCAAATGAAAAAAAAAATTTTTAAATCATTTTTTATTATAAAGTGACCCAATAAAATTGCTTTGAAATGTGAAAATTATAACAAAAAAAGTTTTAATTTTTTACTGACCACAATAGTTAATTGTGGTTTGAAAGACCAAATTTTTTATTTATTGACTTTTGATTTGACATTTAATGGTCAATATTTGTGGTTTAATGAAAGAAGGTTTATGATGTTTTTTTTATTCTGGGTCAAACAGTAAAAATTTGGTATTTGTTTTCAATTGTTTGAATTATAAAAATTCAGTGTTTAGTCTAAACTAAATTTTTAGCTTAAATGACGGAATGAGGGGTGCCTTTTAGTAATAGTTGCTCCATTTTGTCTTTAGCCAAAGTTTATTGAATTGTGTACAGGTAAGACAAGATTTGAAAAATTACCTTCCTAATACCTCTAGTTAGAGACTACATGCTAGAGGGATTTTATTATTTAATCATGCAAGAAAGTAGCCTTTAAACATTTTCTCTTTCGAATATAACAGAAATTTTAAGTTTTTTTATTTTGAAAATTTTTAAATACAAGAGGATTTTTTAGGCTTTAAAAAGTATAATATAATATAAATTTTTAATATAAAATAACGTGCTAATATGATTATTAAAGGTGAAAGCACGCTTCAATGGCCATTTCGCTACTGCTGACTTAACTCTTCAGAAAACTTCCCGCAAAGATTTTAAATAAACTAAAGATTTTTATCCAAATAATAGAGTAAAGACAAAAATTTAAGTTTAAGTAAAAACAACATTAATCAACTCGGATTTTACTTTTCTTTATCCACTGTATATGGCTGACCTTTTTTCGGCTCTTTTATACAGTTAAAAGATAATGAAAAATAATATAAAAACCAAAAAAAAATTTGCAAAAAAAAAATCAAATATTTCAATATTGATGAAATAAAGTTGAAAAAATTATCTAAGCCGAAAATATTAACTATTAAGCTCGCCTTAAATCGTTGTCGAAGAAACACGCTTAATTAATGTTTTTAGTATTTTAAACTCAATGAGATTTTGATACAAAGACTGAAAAGAATAAAAACTTTTGAACTGACCGAACAAAAAAGTTTTGAGTCATGTATGGACTTATTCATGAGTTAATCCTCGTATTCTTATTTCTTAATTTAGTTTCTTAAATAGATGATATTGATAACGTACCCAACCAAAGGCAGATAGATGCGAATAATGTTAATTTTTCCCTTATTTCTTTAAAAATAAACTAAAAATAATTTATTTCTTAATAAATTTTAATTAATTAAAAGTTAAGTGAACTTAAGCCGGGTTAATAATTATTCATTTGGTTTATTACTAAAATAGTTAGAGTAATAAAAAAATAAACAAGTGTCCTTAGCAGTTAAGGCATTTTTTATTCTTATAAAAAATCCTAAATAAAAATTTTCATTTCGCTTTTCACTGATATGTATTATACTCTTGGCAATAGAGGTGAATGAATTTGACAACCCTGCTAACCACTGACGTTGTACTAATATTCTTAATTATGCATTGCTTAAAAAAAATGCATTCATCTATAAAAAAAAATATTTTTGCCGGACCAAAATAATCATTTAAAAAATTCCCTTTATTCTATTTTCCTTATTGGTTGTTGCATAAAATAAAAGTTTTATTTAACACCCAATAATGTTTTAGTAAAGACAGAAACCATTTATATGCTGTTATTAATGTGCTGCCAAGTTTTTACTTTGTAGGTATTTATATAAAACCATACAGTACTCAAGCTACCAATAAGAATGTGTGGTCAGTAAATCTAACATTTAAAAAGTATATTATAAAAAACAATGCAGGCATATTTAACAAGGAGTCTGCAAGGCGAATTCATTGTTTCTTATTGGATCGAGTGTGTTAAAAATAGCAGTCTAAAATACAAAGGAAAAAGAAATTAACCCAACAAAGTTATAATCAAATTTGTGTAATAAATTTTGAAATAAATTTAAAACGCTTTTTAGCACTTATTATTCAAATAAATTGTGACGTTTTTAGACCAAAACAAAAAAGAAAAACTAAACTGCTGGCGTCATAACAAGGCAAATAAATAATTGGTTGCTACAAAAACAAAACCCTAATGTAATTTTGTTGTCGCAAAGCTCCACGTTGATGCCGAAAACTGCGGACTAAACAAACGCAAGCCAAATTCAATTTATCATTCTTTCATAAGTACTTTAAACAAGGTTGTCCAGTTGGTTTTTTATTTCCTGCCTTTAAAATTTTATTTTATAAAGTTTTAAATTTGTTTACCTTTTTAAATTACTTGAAATTTTTTAATTATTTTAAAATTATGGCAACAACAACACATTAGAAAATTAACGAAAAAATGCCTCCAAAATTTGCATAGTGTATAAGTGTAAAGTGCCATACCCTGCAATTTGAATTTCGGGATCGGTAAAATACATTTGAATAAGTTTTCTAGGCGAGAGGTCGAGACGTTCCTTTTTCTTTCAATATGTTGCCATAGTTTTATTGTTTTTTTTTTACAAGAATTTCATGTGTGTTAATATTTTTTGAAAATGACTAGGAAAAACAGAACATAAAAAATCATTTGAGAGTAGAAATACAACCTTACGGTTGCGGCGACGGATTCCGCATGTCAGAGTAAAACAAATAAAATGAAATGCGGCGACGGATGCGGATTTTATTGTCATTTTTTATTATTTGATAACTAATTTCTTTATTCTTTTTTATTGAAATATATTTAAAAAAAAATTTTAAATGTAAATAAGCAATAATTTGGTCAAATTCAAAATTAATGTTGGTTTTCAAAGACTTTTTACATTTTCTTTCGCTTCTTTTTTCGTAGTCATTCACAAAAAATATTAACAAATAGTATTTTTTGTTAGAAAAACATTAAAGGCCGTGTCAGATAAAACTTTTGCTTTGTGTTGCGTTGCAAATTCGCTTTGACATCTAAGATAAAATGCACGAACTTATATGAAGTATGTCACATAAAGCACTTTTAACGCAAAGCAAAGCGCAAAGTTGGGCAACACTCATCTTTTTGCGCGCTTTGACAATTAGCTGCTATACATTTGTATATTATTTTTGGCAAAATCGAACGTAAAAGAGTTAAGAATTTTAAAATATTATTTTTTTTATTATATATTCTTCCTTTATTTTTTTTTTTTTTTTAGAAAATTATGGAAGAAAAACTTATAAAAACAAACAATAATTAGGCGCTGTTAAAGTTTTTATTGTGACATACCTCTTGCGTTATACGCTTTTTTTCCAAAGTTTGAAAAGTCACGCAAAGCGATAAAGTTTTATGTGACACGGCCTTAAAGCTATGGCAACATGCTGAAAGAGAAAAAATTTAAAATTGAGAGCTTGAGAAAAAACGCATTCAAATTAAAATAGATTCTAATTTCATGCGGATTCGTTGAACGTTTTTTAGTGTCAAAACTCCATAAAAAAACAACCGCATCCGCAACAGTGAGGTTGTATTTCTACTCTGAAAGTACATAAAAAATAAATAGAATACGATTTATTGCTAACTGACGTTGTATAATATTTTTTAAATATTAATAAAAACGGGTAAAAACTTAGTAAAAAAAATAATAGAAAAATGTTAATAAAATATGCAAGTCATTTTATTTGTTTTTTCCTTGATATCTGGAATCCGTAACCCTAAGATTGTATTTCTACTCCTTATTGTTCATAATATCGACTAACCTTTTAAGTCAAAATGAAATTTTTGCCGTATCTTATATGTCCCAAATCTGTCAGAAGCACAATTGTAATAAAAATCCATTTTATTAAACAAGAACAGATTTAACGTTAAATAATAATTTCATGAAGCGAAATTACACAATGTGTAATGATGTATAAAATTCATTTAAATGAAAACAATTCAATGTGACAGTCAAATGTAGGCTACATTTTGTGTAATAAAACAAAATATTCATGAAAAGATTTTTTATACGAGGGCTGCTCTATATATTTCTGGCCTAATAGTGAAAATGCGAATATTTATAATCAAAAATGGTTTTATTGTTTTTCAAAGTATTCTCCAGCATGATTTATACACTTTTGCATGCGCTCAAACCAGTTGTCGAAGCACTTTTTCCACTCCGATTGAGACACCTCTAAAACATGGTTTTTGAACACTTCAACAGCTTCTTCTGGCGACGAAAATCGTTGACCACGCGAGCAGGCGACCATTTGCTTCGAAGTGCTTCTTCCACGAACAACTTTCGTTGGATTTCGCTCGTCTTTGAAGACCCACACGGTCGATTGTTGTTTCGTTTCGGGCTCATACGCATAGATCCATGATTCGTCACCTGTGACGATCTTATAAACGTCTCTTGAAGCACCGCAATCGTATTTTTGTAACATTTCTTTGCACCAATCGACACGAGCCGTTTTTTGAGCGACTTTCAAATTGTGCGGGATCCAACGAGAACAAACCTTTTTTACAGCCAGGTGTGCATGCAGTATCGAATGTATGCTGGTGGAAGAAATGTCCAAGGATGTCGCATGTCGATGTTGCATTATGGGTTCACGCACGGCATCAATGTTCTCTGGCACAACAGCCGTTTTTGGACGACCTTCACGGAATTCGTCTTTGAGCGAGCTTCGGCCACGATTAAATTCATTATACCAATTTTTCACAGTGCTATAGGATGGTGCTTCATCGCCATACAAAGATTAAAGTTAATCAATGCACTGTTGTCGTGATAATCCACGTCGAAAGTTGTGAAAAGTGATGGCACGAAAATGTTCACGAGTTAATTCCATTTTTTTCTATATTAATTTTTTCAAGTCACTATAAACAACATAAATAATGGTCGTACGTCAAAACGTTTTGAGTACGATTATGCTTAAAAATGACAAACTTTCCAATGGAAATGTCAGATTGCACTTGGCAGCACTCAGTGTTGCCAGGCCAGAAATATATATAGCAGCCCTCGTATTGTTTTTGTAATGAGGAAAAATTATAAATTAAAATAAATTTATAATCTATTTTATTTTTACTATCACAAAGTTATGTTAAAGCAGGTCAGGGTATTGCGTTTATGTGTTTTTGATACCCTCTCATCCTTTACACCATTGCTGGACTTATGGGGTACTAGTCAGTCTTAAAAGTAAAAGTCAGACAGAAGTTGTATATCCCCTTACAAAGTAGCGTAGAGGCTGTGCTTTGGACCCAAATCACAGGAAGGACTCTTGCACTCTTGTGCCATTGAATTACAAAAGAAGTCGCTACTGGTACGGTATGAGATGATATAGTCTACAGCTCTTAAGCGAAAAACACAGGGTATTCGCCGGAAATGTTTACTACTTTCTTTGTTAATAATTTTTAATTAAATAAAAGAGAGTGGTTCTTAAATGTATAAATGTTTTATCTAATTTTGGCAATTATGTATGGAATACAATATCAGATAAATTTCAGCCTCGGTTAGCCTCCCAAATGCGAGACCTCTTGAGTACATTTTTCATTATATTCTCACACATTTCACGCGGTATTTCAACAATTTCATCACAAATATTTGGTTTAAGTTGTTCAAGCATTACTGGTTTGTTTGCATAAACCTTACATTTTTAAATATACCCACAAAAAAAAAGTTCAAAAGTCCATGTTAATCAAATCCAAATTATGCATTTGTGACCTTAAAAAATTTTCAATCATTTTAAGATATCACTCCCCATTCGCAGTTAACGTTACGCCGTTTTTATTTTCAAAGAAGTAAAACCAATGATTCTTCCTGGCCAAATAGTACACTAGACTTTGACTTTTAATGGATGCAAAGGTGTCTGATGAATAATTCCTTTGCTATAACCGACTATTCTAATTATTCACATGTTCATTCAAATAAAAATCCTTGTGTAAAATTGTGGCCAAAGTTCTTCTTTGAAGACCAAGCGCCTGAGAACTGCGTCCAAATGAGGTTGATAGATTGTTCTGAACACTATCTGGAGCAGCAGTAATATTTTCAGCCGATCTTGTAGTACGTTGTTGTTATTGCTTAAGCGTATCACCTACAGATCCTCTTTTATCTTTTATCGAATATTTTTCCATAATAAGTTTCCTACGAGTCTACTTTACGTCTGCCAAATATGAAGTATCAAGACTAATGTTTACCAAATAAACAGTAGACACTTTATAATAATCTGTTCTCCTAGTCTTTATTTGTTTGTCTATCTGAATTTTATCGGTATTTTGCAGAGCCTCACTTCAAGGGCAAACCGCTGACAAATTTTAATTTATTTTTATCTAAAGCCTTTTCATGCCTTTTTCCGGAAAGGTTAGGTCAGTAATACTCCTCAATAATACTCCGGGCAGATTTCCATCCGGATTCTGTTTCACCTAAGTTTACAAAATGGTTTCGTTCCAACAACTAATTCGTTACCTTCTACCCCAACATACCCAGTTTCATTCGGCATTCGCGGACTAATTTGGATGTGAACTGATATAAATCACCTAAGCGCTCTTATGGCAGCTTGGCTATAGCCGTTACCCTAACGCATATGCTTAATTTCTTTTGACGATCTCTTAGAACTATTTTCTCTATGAAAGACTTATGAGGTAACTTCCTCAGCAGAATTTCTTGAACAATATTCGTCACTTGCAAATGAGCAATTCTACGTAGTTCTTCATCTGACTCATCTTTGAAATCTTAATGTATTTTTTTCATTTTCAGTGGAAACATTGCTGACATTATTTTTAAATAGTAAAACTTGACTGATTACAGTTATTAAAATCTTGAAGGAAAGATCTGACCAGATGTCTTTGAAAGCTTGACATTTAACAGACCTTCTACTATTAATATTATTAAACTTCCGCATATAGTTTTTCTAAGGCATATAAAGGTTCCCCCACAGCCATAAGCATTACTAGAGAATTTTTCTGGAGGAGACTGCAGCTCTTTAACGTAGAGAAAACGAACTAAAAATCTGGTTGGGACGTAATTTGTTTTAAAGGTACCTTAGCCCTTTCCGAAGAGCTCAATTTGAAGGTATACAACTTAGTCATTTTCATATAAGAGCGGTTGCTCCCATTCGATATTTTTTTTTATTTTTCAATTTTTATCAAGAGAAATAAAAGATCGGTTTTTGGCAGATTCTTTTCCAAAATTTATTGCTCTTTATTATAACGAAATAAATACTAAATCAATTTTGAAAGTCTTAATTTTACTTACTCAATTTCATGGGAATACTTTTGCTCCAAAAAAAACTGCATAAAAGTATTTGATTTTGTTCAGCTTAACTCACTCACCTTTAATTGTAATTTACGCATTATGCGTGTCTCCTCCCAACGATCCAATTCATCCCATTCTTTGCCACGTCGACGTAATAAATAATAGCGATACATAACGATAGTAACGGCCACCATAAGAGCTAGACCACTGCCAACAGCGGCTCCCAATACCGCTGAACTCACCATGACCATTTCAATAAATTTACAACTCAACGGTCAATTAAATTTATATGATTTTTGTTGCTGTTACAGTTTCTTTTTTGCAATTTAATTTTTCCTTTTCCGCTTTAAATAATTTTTCTTTCGAAGATTTTTCAGGTTTTATAGCTTAACTGCTTTTGGGGTGGCGGGAAATTATTAGCAATCACAAACACACTTGTATATTTAAATCATTGAATATAAAGCTGGGAGACCTGTGAGTTGTATGATTTTAAACCTTCAAGCTGCAAATAAAATAAAAAAGAGAGAAACGGATTTCAATTTTTCAGGAAGTTTAACTTTTTTAACATTTAAAATTTGTTTAACTTATTTATGTTTTGCTTTAATCTCTTTAATGGTGTTTTAATTGAATTAAGTTTTAAAAGGCTTGTTTGAGTCTTATTTTTCCTTTTTTTGCCTTTCTGTCTAAACTTGTATTCGAATCAATTTTTGTCTGTTTTATGTTTTATGTTCTTCTTTAAAACCTTAAAAATATTAAGACAGTTTCTTTAACGATATTTTTATTAAGCGTTTTGATTAAAATAAATCAGAAAGTATAAAAAAATTGTGTCAAAAATAAATAAATAAAGGAATCCTATCAACATGTATTTAGTAACTGTATGTTATGAAAGTAGAATTGTCATTCGAACAAGATTAATTCGAACTTTTATGTAATTTTTGTTTAGTTTTTTCCGAACGAATAAAAATTTATTCGAATAATTTTTATCGAATATTTAAGTATTTTTGATTAATTTTTTGTAAGTATGTTAAAAAGTTTTCATTTTTTACTTTTTTTTGAACGAATAAAAATTTATTCGAATAATTTTTATCGAATATTTAAATAATCGGATAAGTTTTTTTAATTACATTTTTAATTTTTAATAAAACGATATGTGAAGTCAGTTTGTTATTGGAATAATTTTTTTGTCCTTTATTCGTTCAAATATTCGATTAAAATTAAAATTGTATTCGGTTATTAGACTAAAAAAGAACTGTTTGTGACTTTTGTTCGAATAATGTTAAATTCGAATAATATGCCAACACTATATGTAAGCAAGAGCAAACAACAATAAGAATGATTTACGCAATGACCGGTATATTGGTCAACAATAACGGTCAAGTGACGGCAGTCTCTGTCACTGTTCTGGTACTAGTAAAATGAAAGCGATTTAAATTTTTATTTTTTTCAACTTTCAGTCGCATTACTTGCAGTATGTAGCCTTCATCATTAAACCAGTATTATGATATCTACTTTAATTCCAATTTAGAATAATATTTTCATTTCATTTATATATTTTTTTTTTCGTTTTATCATTTTCTTCTTAGACTATTAAATTCTAAATAAAATACAATTTCATTTAAATTGATGATTTTATAACATGGCTAATAAAAGCCAGCAAGCATAAGCAGACTTAGCCATGTCCCAGCATGCAAAGTTAACTTCGAAAGCGTTATTAAAAAAATAATTTACTTTATAGCTTGAATCGCTTTAATAAAACAATGAAACATAAATCTACAAAAATATTTCCAAGTCTGTCATAAAAAGTTTTATGAGAAGCACATGTGACCAGACAAATATTATTAGCTTTAAGGTTGGTCAAGCAACAAAGTGACAACTTTACGATAGACAAGAAGTCTTGTATTAATTTAAGGGCAAGATTAACGAATGAATCTTAGGTCAATAGCAGCAAGAAGTATTAAAAAAATCTATGCAAAGGGTATATCTAAGTTTGTCATTCCGTTTGTAATTTCTACAATATCCATTTTCAACCCCATAAAAATATATATTCTTAATTCTTATGCATAGCGAAGTCGATTGTGTGATGTCTGTCTGTCCGTTTGTGTTAATGTTGAAATCAATTTTCCCAATGCGCTAGATGAACTAGAGAAATTTTATATAAGATCAGACATAGTTTTAAAAATTTAGCTATTGAAAATCAGCAAGATCGCTTCACGTCCCTCGAGGCAGCGGGCAAAACACCACGCCTGCCTCCGATTTTTTCATGTCTTATGGAATAAATCTAGTTTAATGAATTAATTCCAATAAAAAAAACAAAAAGATGGGGTAGTAGAGAATTAACAGATAAGAAAAAACAAGTGAAAAAATTGGCGCTCATCCATATTTTCCGAGTTATGGGCCCGGCTTCTGAACTTTTTATAGACAAGTACGATTGTGCGCCATATTTTTTTAAGAGATCAATATGGGTATCTTATAAAAGCTTTTGAAGAGATCTTTCAGAAAATACTAAAAACTTTTAAAAATGCCTAACCCATTTAGAGTCGATGACATTTTTATGTAAAATTATGTATAGTGCTTAGTTTTTTTTTTTTTTTTTTTTGTTTAATTCTCTGCCACCTTAATATTTGTCTTTTTGGTTCTATTTATTTCACTAAACCAGATTTACCATAATTCATGGCGTATAAAGTAGATTTGCCTTAAAATTTTTCAATCGTCCGTGATTAAAATTTAAAGAACATATTGGCTTGCTCTCGTACGTAGCAGTATTAAGTATATTGGGAGTATTTTATGGTTATTAGACTATTTTATGCCATTCAATTTTAAGAAATAAAAAAAATATAAAAAATTACTGGAAGTGATTTAAGGAAATTTAAAATATAAAATGATTTATACAAATAAAAATTAAATTTTTAAAAATCTTAAAATTAACTTTTGCTGCTTACGTTCCTTTTTAATTTAATTTCTATAAAAATTTTAGAAAGAAAAATTATTTACAAATGTATGTGGACGTTTTCCAAAGAAAACAAGAAAAATTAAACACTAGCCAAACAAAACTTACATTTCGTGGCCATACCGAAGGTGGATACGAAACAAAAACAAATGTACAAGACGAGTTACAGAGAGAACGGCAATGAAATACTTTAGGTTGTGTGTGGACTTTGTCTAACCAAATAAATATTAAGATTAGTTGCCCTGAAGATAACGGGACTAGTCCATACACGCATGTAATTTATATTCCATAAGGGACTAGGACCATTCCAAAGGTAACCCAAGTGTATAGAGAAAACATGATCCATTTAACATAACGATATCCTAGGGCTGGACCATATAACCCAGCTTTGTATTACATGGGAGTAGTGTCAAAACTACTCCTTGTCACTACACGATGTAACACCCCAGAGGGTTTGTACAGCTCTTGGCAACACTTTATGCAATCGTCAAAACGCCAACACTTGTAGTCAAGGTGGTAAGCACGTTGACTACAAACCGGCTGCCCTGGGTTCAAAACTTGCGGCAGTAAAAAAATGTTTTTTTTTGTTTAATGGTATAAATAAAATTAGAATTAACATAAAAACATGCAGCCTCCTTCGTCGGTACTTCTTCATAGCATATTCGCCGGCGAAGTAAAATAACTAATAAATATATCCATCCCTCTCCCTTCAGCACCTGTCTATTTATCCCTTTCCTAAAAGAATGTAGCACGGTTACAAACTAAGTAGGTATTAATGCCTGAAGTGCTACTTCTCTTAAAAAAAAAAAAAACAAACTTGTTGGAAAATAACATGGTCCATGACTGCATTACAGACGACCATGTTGTAGCTAGTCCATTTCAGTTACAATGGACAGCTTAGCCCAATATTATCTGCAAGGTGATTAAATAGATGTTGTTTACAACTTACACAACCTAATGTAGATAGATGCAAAGAATGCTGATGAAGAATGTCGCGGTATAGAAAATGATGCAGCATTCATTCTGCTAGTGTCTAATTTTTCTTGTTTTCTTTGGAAAACGTCCGCATACATTTCTTCTTTCTTTCTAAAACATTTTTAGAATGGAAATTAAAAAGGAACTTAAGCCGAAAAAAAGTAAATTTTAATTCATTTATTATATCCACTGTTTAAGTCCTGATTGGAAAAAAAATTTTAAAAATAATATTTTTTTAAATTTTTATTAAATTTATTGTTTTTATTATTGTTGTTTTTCTTTTTGTTTTATGTAATTTCCTTTTTTAATAAAATTTTACTTTTGCTTTTTAGTTATAAATTTTAGCTATAAGAAATTTTACTTACTGTAAAATTTTACGTTTTGATTATAATAAAATCAAAATGATGGTAAAACTTGGAAGAAATAGTTAATAGTTTTGTGAAATTGTAACTTTTCAGTGAATAAATAGCAATTTTTCTCCTTTCTCGTTAAAACTTAGCGTGCTGAATTCTCGTTTATATTTTGAATTCTCCGATATTTATTGTGAATAAAAACATGCCCATTTCGTTACCGCTTACTGAGCTCATGTATCGATAGTTGGCTTTACTTTTTTATGTTATTATTATTTCAATCGAGTAAATTTGTTTTAATTAAGTTTAAATAAAGCTTTTTTCAATTAGTTTGAAGAACCTTTTTTAATATTTTATTCATTTTGCCTTATTCACATAACAATTAATCCCTTTTTTAAATTTAGCACCAATTCACTTTTTATTTGTGACATTTTGTGTTTATTATAGTTTAGGGTATTAAAAGTTTATTAATCCATTCTGCCCTTAACGTTTTAACGTTCAGTTTGAATGACTGTAATAAAAATGTTCTCGATAATAAACAAAATAACATGCAGAGAAGAAAACAACACTTGTTATTGTAAATGAACATGTGTTTTGATTATTTATTTCACTTGTTTAGCAAATTGTTACAAAGTTGTAAACATTTGATGAATAAACAATTCAATAAATTTTATGTAATTATTTGGTTTTAAGCATTAAAAAATAATTTCTTTTTCTTATTTTAATTTAGAATTGAATAATATAGTTGTTTCATTCTTGGGTAATAATCGATTATTCGAATATGCAATGAAAAAATAAACTTAAACTATAACCTTAAACACGTCAAATCAATTAAAATATTTAACAGAAATTTAAAAGAAAATTTAATAAATAATTAGAAAATATTTATCTAAAGAAAAGTCGACAAAGTTTTGATTCGCATAAAGTTTATTCGATTAATCGAAAAATAATTTTTTTTATAATTAAAAAATTTTAATGCAAAATCAAAAAATGTAATCCGAAAATTTTTGGCGAATAATCGGTCATTTAATTAATTAATTTTTTTTTATAAAAAAAATCTGAAATTATTTGGTTTTTATATTTTTACAAATAAAGAAAAAACATCCTTTAGTTAAAAAAGCTACAGAATTTTTAAACAAAAGTGAAATTTTAAAACAAAAGTGAATAAAGAATGAAAAAAAAATTATAATATTAAATATAGAAAATTCAAAAATAGTGATTCGAATAAAATTTATCCGATCAATTGTAAAAAAATATTATCATTATCTTTACATGACTAAAATATTTTCATTTTTAGCGAATAAATATTTATATATTGAAAATAAAAAAAAAATTCCAACTTAATAATACCTTAAATAAGAATGAACAATCCTGCCAGTACCAAATAAGAATTAAAAACACAGCGAACTCATCATTGGCTTATACTTACTTTCCTGTACTCCTCTTTATCCAGCAACTGCACACAATTTACATAATTTTAACATCAAAGAATTGTAACTTGATATTTAAATCGTGCATGTACTTGTTATTCAATTTTATGTAACTATTTCATTTTTAATACTTTAACAAAAAAAAAATCCACAAAAATTTAAAAGAAATTTGAATAAATTATGAAAAAATGGAATTAAATTTATCCGATTAATTGTTAAAAAATATAACCTTTTGCTTCTGTAATACAAATATTTTAATTTAGAATCAAAAAATGCTTTCGCTAATTTTTGGCGATTAATCGATTATTCGATTATTCGATTAAGTAAAAAAACCAGAAAATATTTCATTTTTTCACTTTTATAAAAAAAAAATAATTATGCTAAAAATTTACACAGAAATTAAAAAAAAAATATGAAAAAAATTATTATTAGTTAAAAATTTCGATACAGTTGTGATTCGAAATTTTTTCGATTAATGGTTAAAAAATTAATTTTTTCTCTTTATAATTAAAACATTTTAATTTAGGATCAAACATTTGATTTTAGCGAATAATCGATTATTCGAATAAAAAATTTTGTGGTGATTCGAAATTTTTCCGGTTAATCGTTTAAAAATAATAAGTTTTTCTCCTTTTAATTAAAACGTTTTCGTTTAGAATCAAAAGTTGTTTTCATATTATTTTGCGAATAACCGATTATTCGAATAAAAAATTTTGTGGTGAGTCGAAATTTTTTCGATTAATCGTTAAAAAAAATATTAAATTTTTCTCCTTCTAATTAAAACATTTTAATTTAGAATCAAAAGATATATTCATTTAATTTTAGCGAATAATCGATTATTCGAATAAAAAATGTTTCCACTTTTTTAATTTTTAGATTTGAAATTTACATAAAAAATTTTAAAAACATAATAACACCTTGAACAAGGAAGCATCCTATTCTCTACTGAAGTTTTTACTCTTCTTTTCCCCCTCAGCCAGCCAGCCACATGTCTAAAATATAAATATTTTTTTCATTTGCTTATACATTTTTGATATCAAATATTTAAAACGTGAATGTATTTATTGTATTTCCTTTTACAAATAAAAACACACATACATATTGTTAGTTTTAAAAACATTAAGCAAATTATTTGGCTACATTGTAGTGTGGAATAAATATTCCATTTTTCATGGTGTGTGTTATCAAGTAATTGTTTTAGTGTCAAAGTTTGTAAATATTAGTATGTATGTGTTCTTAGTGTTATTTTATTTATTAAGCAAATAATTGTAAACAACACCGTGGGTGGTTTTAATGTCATTCCCGCTCCTTATAATTATTATTGTGCAGAGTTTTGGTACTCTTTTGTCATTTAACCCTTCATATTATTGTACTCTTCTTCGTCTTAACTTGTGTGCATTTTATCTATTCGTTACTTTAAAAATCCGCAACTCATTACAACGGCGTCAAACTTTCTACATTTAATAATAATAAAAAAAAACATATTATCTTCATATAAATGTAAAAGGTCCTTTAAAGTTATAAGAAAATCACATCACTTTGTTCTCGTTTAATGAAAAAAAAAAAAAAATAGTACACTGACTATATTCTATTAAACTGGCAGCCAGAATAATTGGAAGAAATAATAAAATAACTTTCTAAAACCCGGGATTGTTAACAAGTAATATGAAATAAAAAAGATGTTTAGAATCTTCAAAAATAATTTGCATACTTTGTCTTTATTTTTATATCCTTCCCCACAAAAAATGAAAAAAGGACACAACTAAGTTTGGCATTCGGTGTGTAATTTCTAAAATATCCATTTCCGACCCCCATAAAGTTCATATATTCTTACTCCTATTGAGTCGATTGAGCGATGTGCGTCTGTCAATTTATCAGATATAGCGTCCAAAGTGGTGCTATTGGAATTCAGCATGATCGCTCCATGTCCCTCGAGGCAGCAGGCAAAACACCACGCCTATCTCGAATTTTTTCACGCATTTGGAACAATAAAATAACTCCAAGCAAAAAAATAAATATATAAATACATGGCGATAGAAAATAAAAATAAGAAAAAACGTCAAGTGAAAAAATTGGCGCTCGCCTATTATTTCCGAGTAATGGGGCTCTGAAATTTTAAAAATTTTTTAAATATCAATATGAGTATCATTTAAGAGCTTTTGAAGAGATCTTTAAGGAAATACTAAAATTTTTTAAAAATGCTTACCAAGGAGGCCGACGCAAGACGAAAAGCGGAACTATACAACAAAATAAACAGTGATAATTAAGCAAACAAAAGAAACTTTGTCCTTCATTTAAAAAGGACCTTGACAAACTGAGCTCAAGCTGGACATTAAGCACGGAATAACCGGAGGTTTCTTTTATTGTTTTATGAATAGAATAAGAGTAAGAATAAGAAATGTATTTCGGTGACAATAGTTGGTTCTTTAAATTGTGCGGTTTAAAACCACTAGCGTTCCTTGGTATTTTATGGAATTAAAAAAGTATGCCAACAAGGTTACAAACGTCCGTGAAGAATATTGAACACTGCTACAATAAAATTCAATCATATTTAGGAGTATGTAGCAGCAAAGCCATGAAAACCACTTGCTCTATAAACTATTTATTATATATTCCTATCAGCAAGTCACTCTGGTTTTATTTAATGGGTAGCATTTTTCTAAACGAAAGACTGAAGCTTTTAGTTTTTTTTTTTTTTTTTTTGAAGTTGATGTCAGCTTTATCAACCTTGTTTATTCTTTTTAACCTGCCGAGTTTCTCACTCAAGGTTAAGTTGTTTAAAGCCGCCTGCTGTGCTTTAAGAAAGGTTCTCAAGTATTTAAATTGCAATTCAATTGCGAAAGATAAACAAGCTACCAGTTAAAATTTTTTAGTTAAAAATGTAGTATATGTATGTATTTATGAAAAGGGTGGCATGTCATAACGTCCAAGTACACAATGTCCATGGACATTGTGTCGCACTAGAAAGAGACATAAGTTCCATTATGTTACATTATGTTAACGTCTATAGATATTTTAGGCGTATTTAATGGTATTCTATGTAAGAAAGATCCAACGTCGTATATAAACTGGCTCGCAGAAAATCTTTGGTTAGCGAAGCCGGTGTTACTAATTCCGTACAGGAGATAATTTTTACGAACGGCCTAATTTAAATAGATATGATTAAAGCTTAAGTTGAAATTTATATAATTTAAAAAATAAAATCCAAAAAATTTTTAACCGCAAGGTCGTAATCAATTTTGTACAACTATTTTGAAAAAATAGAATACGAGAATTACTATTTTTTATGTTTATATTTAAACATTTTTTTCTTAAAAAGAAACTCTTAGAAAGGATAAAATAAATCAGCAAATCCATGACATTGTGCTTATACTCAAATTTTTCGGTTCCACTAAAAATTGTTCACGATGTCTGGAATTTACCGAGAAATTAAATAAATTTCTGAACCTTCGAAGGAACTAATAATTTTTTTTTTTGAGAACCAATAAAATATTTATTAGTGTATGTGTGTATTATATCAATTAAAGTGAACAAATGAGAAAAAAAATTGCAGATTTAGAAAACCCAAATTCCGAAATTCCCAAATCATAGATTAAAAACTCCAAAAATTATTTTTTAACCTTTGCCCATAAAATCAACTTTTGATCCTAGAGCGATGAGATACTATTGAGCCATATAGGGCTTTTCAAAACCGGGGTTAGTTTTTGCATTCCTAATTAAAATGCAAAAATCTAAATTCCATACAAAAGACATTTTTGATCTGATTCAGGGGTAACACATTTTTAAATTGCTTAAAATTTTCATGCAGCAATCGTTTTAATGATAGTTCCTTTAGAAAAGAGCTTATGTTCATTTGGAATTTTTTTTCCCCTTAAAGGGGGAAAGAGGGATAGTTTTTTACAAATATTTATTTTGAAGATCTGATTTTCACAATTTTTCAAGAGAAGCTATCAAAAAATATTGCGAGTGATTCTTTAAAATACAGTTGAGCATAAGACAACAGAAACTGGACTGAGGTCTTAAGAATTTGTATCGTATGAACCGTTTAGAAATTGCAGTTTTATTTAAAAAATAGTAATCCGATATAGACTAAAATCCTTGGAACTTCCATAACTTAGAACGTTAATTAAATTCTCGAGTTTTGTTCCTCCGACCCAAGCCGCAGTTTTAAGCCGAAGACAAACTTTTAAATGATGTTGTTGTTCTGCACTTGAGGACATATTAGTACCTCCCATACTGCTTGTTTTCCTTTTTAAGAGTGGTCATGACAAAGTGTCCAAGGACATAATATCCATGGTCTTTATGTCCTTGGACACTTTGTCATGACACCATAAAAAGATATTTTAAATTAAATACCCAAAAGTGCTTTAAAATCAGCAACTAACATTTTGCCAATAAAACGACAACTGATTGGTTTATTATGTTTTGAGGGATTTCACACAAAGAATGTATTAGAAAAATAAAGCACAACAAACAAAAGCAAATTTAAGCTTTAAAAGAGACATTGACATGCAATAACACCAGAATAAACCCAGCAGCCTTAAAGTATGCTTTAGAATTTGGTTAGACTTGTACCCCTTAATGTATGCCAAAGTATTTCTTGGGGGGTTTTTTCTTTTTAATGCCAATGTTTTAGCAATTTTGTTTTCGTTTTATTAACAAAAACTGAAATTTACATTTATCTAGAAGTGTTTTTGCATATTTTAAAATATTTGTTTTCGTTTTGGCTAAATTGTTTTCAACAATAAATTCTTTTCTTTTCTTGTCTTGTCTAAAAAGTGAGAAAATCTTATTTACATAAAAATATAAAAAAATAGTTCAAAAGGGAAAATGTATGCAAAAATGAGTTGATTGTCTTGTTAGTAGCTTTTTCATTTTGTGCATATTTGCAAATGTGTGTTACTTTTCTTATTTTATCTTAAACCTAAGGGTTTACAAAGAAACTCTTAAAAAGGGAAATAAGCTGTGTGTGAGGTACTAATATGTCCTCAAGTACAGAACAACCACATCATTTAAAAATTTTTCTTCGGCTTAGGCCGGAGGGCAACACTTCTTAATGACTATAGCACAAGTCGAGAATTTAATTAATGTTCGGAGTTATGTGGGTTTTGTGGATATTAGCCTATAACGACATATTATTTTAGTAATAAAATTGTATTTCTAAGCAATTTTTACGCTTAAAATTTTTAAGACCTCAGTCCAGTTTTTTTTTCTAATACTCAACAATATTTTTAATAATCACTCGCATTATTTTTAGATAGCTTCTTTAGAAAAATTTTAAAAATAAGATTTTCAAGACTATAATTATTAAAACATTCTTCTTCAGTTTTCACTCCTAAATCATTAAGAGGGGATCCAAAAACTAACACCGGCAATTTTTCACCAGCTTGAACTCTAATTCTCTTTGAAACATTTCGTGAAGTAGATGATTCGAATGTTGTGAGGGGCTCTTCATCATCGCTGCTCCATTGTTCTTTAACGGTCGAGACATTTTTCTTAGTAACAACTTCTATATTAGTGCCAGTTTAGATTGGACAATTTTTCTCGTTTTAATTTTTCCCTTTTCTTCTTTAAAATCGCATTTGCTTCTACATTGTACAATTTTTATTGCAGCAATTTTTATAGATGTACACACGTATGTATACATGTGCTAACTTCATGTTTGAAAACGAATCAGCAGACGAAACGAATTGCAAGAGTACACGCATATGTGTACCATCTTTAATTCCTCTCTCTCTTCTCGCCCACAAACTAAAAATTGCAAAAATTGTCTAATGTAAACTGGCACTTACATACAAGTCGTCGTCTCCACCCTCCTCTTTATCGGTGATAACAGCTGGATCAGGTGGAAGCATGAACACGTCGAAAGCAGCATCATCATCACTATATTGAAGGCATACGTGACATTATCATGTATGGCTTCTTCTAAGCCAAAATAGTTTTTATTGAGGGTATAAACACGTCGGTTTTTAAAGAATTTTAATAAAAGGTATCTAATTGAAAAAAACTTCAACTGAAAAGAAAAAAATTTCACCGCATTAATTTTTCTAACCTCAAGCGACCAGTGTACTAAAGTTAGTACAGCAACACTTTTTATATTATCGCACGAAAAACCTTAACTGATTTAAACTATTATATGATTCTATTATTTCATTGCTTTGATAAATTCCATAAATCGTCGCCAGAGTGAGAAATCGCATGAGGAGATTTTTACATCATTTTGAAGTGTACAATTTGTAATATAGAGGGCGTTAATGGGTTAAAACGGCCCATATGGCTCAAGAGTATTTCATTGCCCTAGGACCAAAAGTGGATTTTATAAGCAAATCTAAAAACAAATTTGGGATTTTTAATGTAAAATGTGGGAATTTGGGATTTTTAAGTCTGCAATTTTTTTTTCTCATTTGTTCACTTTAATCATGCACTAATAAATATATAATTGTTTTTCAAACATTTTTATTAGTTCCTTGGAAGGTTAAGAAATTTATGTTAATTTCTGGGTAAATTCCAGACATCGTGATAAACTTTTAGTGGAACCGAAAAAGTTAGATAAAAGCGAAATGTCATGGGTTTGCTGATTTACTTTACCATTCCTAAGAATTCGTTGTATCTATTTTTGGAAGAAAAAATATTTAAATATAAACATAAAAATAGTAATTTTCGTATTCTATTTTTTCAAAATAGTTGTACAAAATTGATTACGACCTTGCGGTTAAAATTGAAAATGCAGAGAAGTATATAGCGATTCCAAGGCATTATATTGTTCTAGTCTTCAACATTTGTTCTTTTTCTTTTTAAAAATTCTCGTACACAAGAGCGAACTTAGGCGCGACTAAAAATAGCTTATTCCCATTTATAAATTTTTTTGATTTTATTTTAAGATTTATATAAATTTCAACTTAAGCTTTAATCATATTTATTTAAATTGTTGTGATTTATGTTAAAGGAGTTCTTACTTAATTGCAGCTTAAATTATTGAGTTTATAAACACAGAATTTATTTACTTCAGCTTAAGCTTCAACTACGAGAATTAAAATATGCATTTCAATGTTTTCTTTAAATTGTTAAGTGTTACTTCAGGTTGTCAATTTAATGTTTAAATTTGTTATATCATCTAATTAACTTCAGTCATGAGTAAAAGTCATAAGTTGGCTATTTTCTCATTTTAAATTAACAATTTTTATTGATTGCTTTACACATAATCAAATGTAGACTTTAATTATACATTTTACCATATGTACGTTCCAGTACATAAAAAATAACTAAAATTTCTTTTAGATTAAATTAAATCGTTAACGTACACGTGTTTGACTACCTATACAGTCAGAGGAAAAAATTTGCAGACAAAAAAAAATAAAAAAAACAACTAGTATATAAAGCAACAATAAAACTGTTTATTCTCAATTATATTATATTAAACCCTTTTTTATATCAATAAAAACTAAAAAAAAAAATAATAATATCAGAATATTACTGGTCCCTACAGCGGGACACTCATGATCAAAGATACATTTTCAAGAAGAAAGATACAAATTTTATTTTTGTAAAAATTTTGTTTTTTCAAAAAGTTTAATAAAATAAAAATAATACTCAATAATTGCATTTTTTAATAAGTTAAAAAATTCTACGTTTCTTTTAAAAAATATTGTGTAAGAAAATATATAATAATTCTTGCAAAAATAACCGAATTTAAAACAGATTTCATCTGTCGGTCAATATCAGTTCAAGAGTATGGCCACACACATAAAATTACATTAACTATTGGGACACGCTGGTATTCCATTTCCAAACTTTATAATTGTTCAACTGTTCAAAAGTTTGTCAATATACATCAAACTAGAGCAACTATAGGGCCACCCTTTAATATCCAAATTCAAATTATATACTTACTCTTCTAGTTGACTTAAAAGTCAGGTTTTTTTTTGTAAATTTATATACCGGTTTAACAGTTTGGCCATAAACATGAAATTACATCAACTATTATAACACCGTTTAATTTATAATCTAAAATATTTATACTTATTACTATATTAAGCAAAGTAATGTACATTCTGTCTAATTTTCAAGTGTTTGCATATAACGGTTCAAAAGATCCGGCCATATAGGTCAAATAATATTAATTACGGGAACACCCTTTAATTTCTAAATTATGGCGGACTTAGCAATACAGACCCCTTGTAAGTTTCAACTGTCTGTCTATAACGGTCCAAATGTTTGGCCATATACATCAAGTTACATCAACTATTGGGACACCCTTCTATTTCCAAATCCAAATTTTATTCTTGTTGTTATAGCGGAGTTCGTAATACAGGTTCTTTGTAAGTTTAAATCTTCTGTCTCAAGCAAATCTCTACAACTGTTCAAAAGTATGGCCATGTACATTAAATTAAAGCACCTATTGGGGCACTCTTTAATTATAATTTTGAATATTAATACTTGTTACTATAACAGTCAAAGCAATTGACATCCTGTCTAATGTGCAAGAGTTTGTCTATAACGGTTGAAATGATAGGCCCATATACATAAGTCAATTTACTATGCCTATGGAGACACCCTTTAGTTTTTAGATTTATTTTTGTATTACTTTTTGCCATTGGGAGCCTATAGTGAAGTTTTTTTTTTTAATGGTATTCTTTACGGTTTATAATACATGTAAGAAATGTGTACATATATTGTTGGGGACACCTTTTAATTCTTTATATTATGAACTGTTTTTAAAACGGGACCAATCTATAAGCATAGTCTATCAAATTACAAAAAATTTTCAAAATCGCTCAAGCAAAAAAGCAACATTCAGACGAATTGATAGCCTCGTTTTCTTTTTGAAGTCGGTTAAAAATGAAAAATTGCAAATAAACATTGTGTTTGCTGGGAAAAATTCATAGGATTTCCAAACTTTACTCAAATAATATACACATATGCACAACGTCACGCCTTAGCCTCTTCTTTCTAAATCCGCTGAGAAACTTTAAATCGGTTGCGATTTCAATTAATTACTGAGGTAAAAGTGTACAAATGCACAACAAAAACCCGGTTTTTCCGTAACTCAAGATTTTGGAAAAAAATTAGATATTCCAAAAATATTCTTGTTATACTTGACAACACTTAACAGAAGAATCGTATCCTTTTCGAGACATTTAGACTTCATTCTTCCTTTTTCTATTTTTACGTTATTTACTGCAGGTAAAAAGTTTATACTTTCACGGCGGACAAAATTGTTAAATGAGCACAGAGATTAAATAGCAGTGTCTTGAATTAATAGAGTTTAAGTTTTTGTTGTTTAATTTACCAAATAATTATTAATGTTAAAATTAATCGATTACGAATCGGTTATTAAGCGATTATTATTCGGTTTTTATTCGGTTAACCGATTAACTAGCATTTTTTTAAATTATTTTATAGTGATTTAAAACCTCAGAATTTGTATAGTTTTTTATTTTAACGAGCTTAACCCATTCTATGGTTTCACCCTTAACAAAATAGAAACAACTTTTTAAATCGAACGAATTGTTTCGAAGATGAAACTTTCGCTTAGATGGCTTCAACAGACGTTTATATTGTTATAAACACACGAACAAACTAAAATGTATATTAGATATAAAAATATATATAGCTTAAGTTACAACCTCTACTCATAATTTTATTCAGTACGAAAAGTTTTATGTCACACTGTTTGTATATTAAAACACACTCTGAATATTAAAGTTAATGTCAGAAATATTTTTATGAAATGATTTATGCACAAATATTTTTTTACACCATTTTTAGATTAGATAAATCAAAAACAATAAAATGTAATAAAAAAATCTAACGATACACATACACGCACACACAGCGATAGACAGATGGTCACTCAAACCTGTTGTCAGTTATAAAAGAAAATTTAAAACCAATTATTGTGAGAGCCTTATAGATGTAGCGGGTACTTAAATGTTAATGTTTCACATACATACAAATAAAAATGAATACATACATACACATTTATATATGAAAACTTCAACATAAAAAATAAATTATACTATGTTTTCCCCACCACATTTATCGTAACATATGGCAACATATTGTGAAGAAATTTTTACTTTAATTTAAATATAATTTCATTAAAAAAACCTTTCACATCAAATTTATAAAAGAAATTATGTAAATTCTATATTTTTTAACAGCAAACAAAATCACTTAACTAAATTAAATTGTTAATAATAGGGTGATCCAAAAGCCAGATTTTTAAATTGGCAGATTTTTTTTCTAAAAATTTAAACACATATTGAGATAAGTTAGATATAAATCGTTGGGTTAAAGCATTTTAATGTTCCATTAAATCCCAACAGTAGAGCAAATTATCGATAGATTTTTCAACATAAAGGGTGTTGCGAAATTTTTTTTACAAATATTTTTAACAGCAGAAAGTAGTAAAAGTAAAAGTGAAGCATTACAAAAGAGTATTACTAAAAAGTATTTTTAAAATTATGTAATTTTGGATGATGGTTACTTAAGCAAAATCCTCATCGAATTGCATATTAAGGTGCGAAGGACCATACTTCTTCTCTTTACTTCTTTTCTACACTTTTTCTTCTTCTTCGAGATAAATCTTATTACATAATGGAGCATACATTCACCTCACTGGCATCTATTGGGCTTTAATAAAACCACATGTGATTGTCCAGAAAAAAATACTAAACCTACGAGGCTAAAAGCTCGTAGAACCATACTTTTTCTTAAACCCTAAGACTAGAATTAATACATTTTTGAGAAAAATTTTTATAAGTGATGAAGCATATTTTTACCAGCTATTAGAGTTTATATAATCTACTTGTGATTGTCTAGCCAGAAAACCTGATCCTACGAAACTTAAGGCTCGTAGAACCATACTCCCCCATGTTTGAGAAGCAGTGATAGAAAATGGACGGGATTAAATTAGTAGTCTTGAATAGCATAATAAAAAAAAATTGCATGATTTGACAAAAGTGCGTGTTAATAATATTAAATCGAGCAGAGTTGTATTGAGAAGTTAAAATAAAGAAACTTTGACAATTATTATTAAAAACGCTATTGAAAAACTATATCAAATAAAGGACACAGGGCTTTTAGTTTTCCTTTTCTATCATTAGCAACTTTTCCGGCTTTAGAAACACAGTAGGATACCTTTTGAAAGATAGTTTAAGGACAGAAAGTGCTACAGGTAGATAAAGAGATAGAGAGAGAGAGAGAGAGAGAGACAGCAAATCATGATTACAAAAAGTTATAAAACATAACATTCATAGTTAGATAACAAAAAATTATTATTTTTCTTTATATTTGGCAATAAAAAGCTGTAATAATAAAGTTATAAACGACACGCACAAATGAAAGGCAAATATTTTATTACAAATATTGATTTATTTTTTTTTTCTTTTCAACTGTCTGATATTTAATACCAAACAATTATATTCCTTTTAATGCCACTAAATTCAACTGTCTGCCAGCACATATTGGCCAAAAACAAAAAAAGGAAAAAATTAAACGAGAAAGTAGATATGTTGATACCCTTGTCAAACAGTCAATCAGTCAATAAAGTAACAGTAAGAAAAACCAAAACAGAAAAGTATAAAAAAAATAACAAAAACCATTAGAAAGTAATAAAATCAAGTTATAGGAATTCAATGGAAAATTGTTTGAGATAATTAAACCAGTTACTGGGCACTCTATAGCGTATGATTGATATTAATTAAAATGATAATTAGAGATGCCTGTGGTTAAATGATTGCAATAGTTTAGGAAATTAACAAAAATAATATAAAACTTAAGAATTCAATTAATTGACACTTTAAGCAAATAAATTAAAAAGAATTTAAGGTGTTGTTAGTAATAGAATAATAAAAAAAGCAAAATAATTTAAGGTTTTTTATTTTTTAATTTATATGAATGGAAAATAAATTCTTTGCAATCAAAAAATTTTTAGTTTCTGATATTAAAGTCATATTAAATTCTTAAGTCCTATTTTTTTTAAATTTTTGTGTGTGTTTAAAATTTCAAACACAAATATTTTTTTAAGGTTTTGTATCCTTAAGGTAAACGCGTAATCCTATTGTTATTGCTACAATGTCTGTCTGTAACCATAACAGATAGACACTTGATATATTCACGAAAAATGTGTTATTATGGCTGCAAAAAAATAATAATAATAATAAGAAAATGTAGTCAAACATTAAAGAGTATTTTAATAGAAAAGTGATATTTGTACATGCGTCTTCATATTTTAAAACCTGAAAGAAATACCCTTGAACTCTAAACACTGTGTGTAGTACTATACCCATACTATATAAAGGGTATCCTTATAGAGAAGGGGTTTCAGTTTATATGAACCCATCATTTTAAGTTATTACTTGATTTTTGCACACGTTATTTGACCTCTATTATAACAAGAAGAAATAATAAAATTAAAAAGGTGCCTCGATGGAAGATCTGATTTTGACACAAATGTTCTTATCCTTCAAATTCTAATAAAAAGAAACTTGAAGTTTTTAACAACAAATAAGAAAAATATTAAAATTAAAAGGTGTGCCCATAGAGAGTTGGTTTATTTTTACATGACCTTTTAATTTTTGATAGGCATTGATTTTTACACAGAGTATTTCCTCTCTGTAAATTTAAATAGAAAAAATTAAAGTAAAACTTAAAGGCTGTTCCTCCATTGAATTAGGCGAGAATTAACTTAAATTTAAAATGAGTTCTTATAAAACCTAATTTTAAGCTGGTACTTTTTTAATATGATAGTAAAATATATAAATGAATTAAAATTTTTCGGTTTGAGTTAATTTTTTATGTTAGTAACTAAATATTTTTTAAAGAGAAAAAATAATTACAAATGTATGCGGACGTTTTTCCAAAAAAAAAAAAGCAAGAACAACTAAACACCAGCAGAATGTAATGCTGCATTTTCTAGATTGCTACTTCCTTTATCGGCATTATTCGCATCTATCAACCTTAGGTTGTATACATTGTAAACACCATCTATTTAACCAACTAATTTAATTAATTTTAATTTGGTTAGACGAGGTCCACACACAACCTAAAGCATTTCCTCATTGTTCTTTCTGTAGGTCATCCTGTACATTTGTTTTTGCTTTAAAAAGTTTGTTTTTAAAATTTATTTTAATTATATAGTACTTTTTTGGAAGTTCATTTTTAAAATATTTTTGCAGGTGCTTTTTGTAAGAATTTTTTATACAGCCTTTACAAGGAAACATATTTGGAGTTTTATTTATTTTTTTTTTTTTTTTGCTAAACATTTTATAGCAATAAAAAACAACTATTTTTCTCGCCCGCCGTAATTATTTATAAATTAAATAAATTATTTTTTTAGTTTCGAATTTCCTTTACGGACACGTTTTTTAAAGGTCCTTCTTTACAGACCATTTTCCAAAACTACTATTTCTATAAAAGTTTGCTAACAGATCATTTTTTAAACGTAATATTGTTAAAAAAAATTAATAAATAAGATTACTTAAATGTACTTTTTGACTGTACATTTTAATTTTAAAAAATTTGTGTCTTTGAGAAAAGTACTTTTTTAAAGAAACACTCTTAAAACTCTGTTACACTACTTTTTTGTAGCATCCTTTTTTGAAATAGTTTTTTATAAATTATCTTAACAAAGTACTTTTCGGTACTTTATAGATACCTTTTTTAATCGATACAACTCGGTACTTTTTAAAAAAGTTTTTGTAGAGTATCACTTTTTTTTGCAATAGCTTCTTTAGTGGAAAACGTGTTTTTTTAAATATAAATTTTCTCATTTTCCTTTTTTTAAAAAAATGTTTATGTAGTGGTACTTTTTTAAAATCAAATAAAAGGTACTTAATTAAAAAATTTTTTAAAGTACTTTTTAAATTATTTAAAAAGTACTTTTAAATGATTTTTAAAGGTTTTTGTTTTAAAAGTAATTTAAAAAAAATTACAGATGACTTGTTGAAAAGTCCTTAGAAGAGACTTTTTTTTAGCTACACTTTAAAAAAGTATTTCTTTTAAAAAGGCAATTTTAGAAAAACAAATTATTAATGGATATTTTTAAGGTACTTTTATAAACAAAACCACTTTGATCAAGTTCATTTTTTTTATTTTTCAACAGAGTTTTTAATTTTTTTCCGCTTTGGTTTAAAACGTACTTTTTAAAACTGAATTTTTTAAAGGTACCTTTTCCGTAAGTTTTTAGTTTTAAAAAGTTTTTTAATTTTTTCCGGTTTCGGGTTTGAACGTACTTTTCAAAATGAATTTTTTAAAGGTACCCTTTTGGTACTTTTCTGATATACACTTTTTCTGCTACTTATTTTAGAGAAATTTTTTCAAAGCCTTCTGTCGGATAATTTGTTTTTAATAGTAGTACTATCTTATGCATTTACTTTTAAAGGTACTTTTTAAAATGTACTAAAAGTCCTTCTTAAATTATAATTATTTTATATTGTTATTTTTGTTTTAATAATATTAAAATCAAACTAAAAAAATAACTCTTCTAGACCAATACATTTATATCTTTTAAAATTGTTTTAAAAATCCATTTCCCCACTGTGACATGTAATAGAGTTGTGCCAATTAGAGATAATGAACTTTTCAATTCCCTGCAGGACATAAAAGTTAACATGAATGTGTAAAAAATGACTTAAGTCCCTTTTGCTATAAAAAGAACACACTATAAATTTTGTTTCTCGAAAATAAATATTTTATTTTTAAAAACTTTTTTCGAACTGTCCAAAGGTGTTAAAAAGTTATTGAAGTCCTTGCCTGCTTGTCATAACTTAAACTGACCTAATTGCATTTTATTTTACAATTTCGTTTAAAAATAACTTTTCTTTATTAACACTCCACGGTTTGTAATTTGTATGTTGCATCTTAATGAAATTCGAACCAACTTTTAATTACCCCAACGACTCAAGTCTTAATGCAATTTTTTCTCTAGAGCAAAAAAAAAAAAGAAATCCAATAAATAAATTTATTTCAATTTGCCTTCTTCATTTTCATCCTGCAGTTGAATGCAATTTAAAAATGCTAAAACAGCAACTTTAAGTATCGGTTTATTAGGGATGACAATGGTGATGATGATAATGACGCTGATGATGATGTTGTTGACGTTAATAAATGTTTTGTTAGTTCTTCAAACACAAAAAGAAGGTCGTAAAAATTATAAAAATAAATAAACTTTTGTCTTTCTGCTTGGGCGAAAATAAACTATAGGGTGATTTTTAAAACGTTTGGTTTTACACAAGGTGTTATTTATTAACCTTTATTACTTAAAGATGAAAGTATAGTTATTGTTACTGCTTATTTCCTCTGGCTCATGCAACATGTCCGCGAGTAAGTAAGCGTTTGGGCGAGCACTAATGGCGCTTGATTTCGCTAAAGATGTCGCAAGAAGTTATTGACCGATGCTGTTGCGAGAACATCACATACGTCAACTTACGACGAGACGTCTATGTAGACAATCAAGCATTATAAGAGGTTTGTTGAAACTAAGTTTATTAAATTAATCAATAATATTTCCTTACAAAATGCAAACCGTTCTTGCATTTTTGTCTGCTGACATTGCATCAAGATGACATTTCTCAATAGTAGACTTTCATACAACAACCGAATTAAAAAATTGCCATCTTTATCATCAACACTGACAGGAGCGTTAGCAATATTTGCGTCTTTAGCCATACCTACGCAAGCAGAAAGAAAAAAATAAAATTATAATTTGTCTTACCAAACGCAGAGGAATAACATTCTTGTGGTATGGTACCAATAACCATATTATGTTTTTTGTAACAATATACGAGGGCTGCTCTATATATTTCTGGCCTAATAGTGAAAATGCGAATATTTATAATCAAAAAGGGTTTTATTATTTTTCAAAGTATTCTCCAGCATGATTTATACACTTTTGCATGCGCTCAAACCAGTTGTCGAAGCACTTTTTCCACTCCGATTGAGACACCTCTAAAACATGGTTTTTGAACACTTCAACAGCTTCTTCTGGCGACGAAAATCGTTGACCACGCATTTTTTCTTGATGTGCGGAAACAGGAAGAAGTCATTAGGTGCCAAGTCAGGGCTGTACGGCGGATGACCCATTAATTCGACGTTTTGGCCGGTCAAAAACGCTCTGGTTTGAGCCGATGTGTGAGAGCTCGCATTGTCATGGTGAACAATGATTCGTCTTCTCTTGCTGGTTTTTCGAATTTCTCCGATGACTTCAGGCAAACAAATTGTAGTGTACCACTCAGAAGTGACCGTCCTACGTTGCTCAAGCGGAACATTCGCCACATGACCAGTTTTGCCGAAAAAACAGGCGACCATTTGCTTCGAAGTGCTTCTTCCACGTACAACTTTCGTTGGATTTTGCTCGTCTTTGAAGACCCACACGGTCGATTGTTCGTTCGTTTCGGGCTCATACGCATAGATCCATGATTTGTAACCTGTGATGATCTTATAAACGTCTTTTGGAGCACCACAATCGTATTTTTGCAACATTTCTTTGCACCTATCGACACGAGCCTTTTTTTAACGACTTTCAAATTGTGCGGGATCCAACGAGAACAAACCTTTTTTACGGCCAGGTGTTCATGCAGTATCGAATGTATGCTGGTGGAAGAAATGTCCAAGGATGTCTCTATCTCTCGGTATGTCGCATGTCGATCTTGCATTATGAGTTCACGCACGGCATCAATGTTCTCTGGCACAAAAGCCGTTTTTGGACGACCTTCACGGAATTCGTCTTTGAGCGAGCTTTGGCCACGATTAAATTCATTAAACCAATTTTTCACAGTGATATAGGATGGTGCTTCATCGCCATACAAAAATTTAAGTTCATCAATGCACTCTTTTCGTGATAATCCACGTCGAAAGTTGTGAAAAATGATGGCACGAAAATGTTCACGAGTTAATTCCATTTTTTTCTATATTAATTTTTTCACGATTATGCTTAAAAATGACAAACTTTCCACTGGAAATATCAGATTGCACTTGGCAGCACTCAGTGTTGCCAGGCCAGAAATATATATAGCAGCCCTCGTATAGTTGCGGAGAACAAATTATAGTTGTTTTTCAAATAAACTTCAGTCACGATAAACATTTTTTTCTTAACATTTGACCATTATGTGCTTACTACGCACAATAAAGCAACATGGTTGGCTTCGAATCACAACTTAAGTTTTATTACTTGTGTACAAAAAATAATATAATATATTTAACCGTAATATATAATTATTAATCAAAGTTTGATTAAAAGCAAATAAAATAATGTTGCATTTATAAATATTTTGTTCTAGGTGTTGACAGAATGTTTCTCTATCAGTTTAGTAATTTTTTTGTTAGCTTAACCCTTTGGCACGGGAATTAATTACGGTCGTTGAAAAATTCTACATATGGTTTTTATAGCTTAAAAAGGCTTCAAGGAACACGTGTTAAAAATTATGGGGATAAAGTTTTATTCTAAAGTGGGTTTTGAAGGTGTACATATTACCGTAAAATTTGCTTCATTCTAAAAACTTTTTTACTTTATTTTTTTTTATTGGTATTAAATTTCTTTGTACACATACGCAAATATGTGAATGAAATTTATCGAAAAATTAAGCGAGAAAATACATTTCTAGTATTTTAATTTGAAAATAAACTTTCTTATATGAGAGGCTGCGTCTATGATGACTAGACAAAATATATAAAACTAATCTCAAGCTGTCTTGAAATTTTACAGCCTCCTTAGAATTTAAAAAACAACATTACAACGAACCTGTAACTGCAAATTAATTGTATGTATGCTTAAATTTCAACCGGGGATGGGTTGATAAAATCGATGTACGAGGGCTGCTATATATATTTCTGGCCTGGCAACACTGAGTGCTGCCAAATGCAATCTGACATTTCCATTGGAAAGTTTGTCATTTTTAAGCATAATTGTACTCAAAACGTTTTGACGTACGACCATTATTTGTGTTGTTTACAGTGACTTGAAAAAATCAATATAGAAAAACATGGAATTAACTCGTGAACATTTTCGTGCCATCATTTTTCACAACTTTCGACGTGGATTATGACGACAAGAGTGCATTGATGAACTTAAATCTTTGTATGGCGATGAAGCACCATCCTATAGCACTGTGAAAAATTTGTTTAATGAATTTAATCGTGGCTGAAGCTCGCTCAAGGACGAATTCCGTGAAGGTCGTCCAAAAACGGCTGTTGTGCCAGACAACAAGATCGACATGCGACATACCGAGAGATAGAGACATCCTTGGACATTTCTTCCACCAGCATACATTCGATACTGCATGAACACCTGGCCGTAAAAAAGGTTTGTTCTCGTTGGATCCCGCACAATTTGAAAGTCGCTCAAAAAAAGGCTCGTGTCAATTGGTGCAAAGAAATGTTGTAAAAATTAGATTGCGGTGCTTCAAAAGACGTTTATAAGATCGTCACAGGTGACGAATCATGGATCTATGCGTATGAGTCCGAAACGAAACAACAATCGACCGTGTGGGTCTTCAAAGACGAGCAAAATCCAACGAAAGTTGTTCGTGGAAGAAGCACTTCGAAGCAAATGGTCGCCTGTTTCTTCGCCAATACTGGTCGTGTGGCGACTGTTCCGCTTGAGCAACGTAGAACGGTCACTTCTGAGTGGTACACTACAATTTTTTTGCCTGAAGTCATCGGAGAAATTCGAAAAACCAACAAGAGAAGACGAATCATTGTTCACCATGACAATGCGAGCTCTCACACATCGGCTCAAACCAGAGCGTTTTTGAACGGCCAAACGTCGAATTAATGGGTCATCCGCCGTACAGCCCTGACTTGGCACCTAATGACTTCTTCTTGTTTCCGCACATCAAGAAAAAAATGTGTGGTCAACGATTTTATCGCCAGAAGAAGCTGTTGAAGTGTTCAAAAACCATATTTTAGAGGTGTCTCAATCGGAGTGGAAAAAGTGCTCCGACAACTGGTTTGATCGCATGCAAAAGTGTATAAATCATGCTGAAGAATACTTTGAAAAACAATAAAACCATTTTTGATTATAAATATTCGCATTTTCACTATTAGGCCAGAAATATATAGAGCAGCCCTCGTACATTATAATGTACGCCATGCATTAAAGGCTTAAAATTTAATTTTTTTTTACTTTTACACAAAATAAAAAAATAAAATAAAAATTTATATACAAAGTATGTGATCAAAAATAATATGCAAAATATGAAAACAAATAAAAAGTTAAGCAAAACATTTCTAAACAGGTAAAATAAATTCAATTCGTTATATTTGTGTTTTAGGCACGATTGTGAAACCATTTACATACATATTTTTTAATCAAATCTGTCATATTATACATCAACGTTAATTGCTATTATGTTACAAAATATATCACCGCAGACGCTAGATTAACGCGTTAGAAGTTTTGGATAAATGTGGGGTCAGTTTCGAATTACCATTATGTATCTTATGATGTCTTCAATACTATAACATACCGCTTACTCTATTATTTGGCTTATAAACTATATTTCTTGTACAAATGATTCTTATGGCTAATGCGTCAAAGCCTTCTAATTATTACAACAAGTAATAACTCTATTATATCAGGAAATCTTTGTATTCAATTATATAATATAAATTTTTAATCATATTATAATATTTAAACTCAACTATTTAATGGTTATATTAACATAATTATATGTATGTATACTTTACCATATTATTGTTAAGCTAGACAAAAATATGGTTGCAAGACCAGCTAATATTATTATTAAGTGTAACAATACTTTGTTTTACTAACAACTATATAATACAACCTTAGTATGTTGATCTTAGATTATGGTAACCTCAACCATATTTTTTCTTTACGTGTATTTAAAAAACAACATACGTTAAAAAGATGTCATGATGGTGACACCCTGTAATTATTTTCTTTTTCATATTGTACTTTATTGTTTGTTATCCTTCCAGTATATATATCATTACATATTCTGTGCAAATTTTAAGCGTCTGCCTGTAACGGTTTAAAAGATACGACCATATTTGTTAAAGTCACGACCTATATGGGAGCACCCTTTAATTTTCAAATTTATTGCTCATAATTACTTTTAAGGTGAACAATTTGTACATACTCTGCTTAGTGTCAGCCTTCTGCCTTGAATGAAAAACTAAAGCTATAACACCAAAATCACTTCACTATAGGAGCATCCTTTTTATTTTAGTTTTATTTCTTAATTTTTGTGTTGTACTTGTTCATATAGCGGACTTAAAAATTTTGTAGCATAACGTGGGTTGCCTAGTGCGGATCAACAACAACTATCTCACTATTGAGACACCCCTAATTTAAAGCTTAATCTTATGTAATTGTTGCTATGGCGAACATAGTTTTGTACACACTGTGCAAATTTTATGTGTTTGCCTATTGAAAAATAACAATATTTTTATCAATATTACGTGACTTTCGGAACACCCTTTAATTTATAAATTTGGTTGTTATATAAAATTTTATATTTCTCAAGCTTAAGGTCGCAGCAATACACCTTTAAAAGTTTTATAATTTTACCTATTACGTTTTCAGAGATATAGGAGGGTAGTGATTGACGGACTGGCAGATAGACGTACAAACATTGTAACACAAACAATAATGTTACTTATTAACACCTTTGGTACAGAACCCTTAAAAGTTAAGTTAGGTTTGAAGTGACTTTCTATATGTGGGTAGGCTGAACGAGTATAGAAAAGCGCGAGGAAAGTATGAATGTTACTACAAAAAAATCACCCTATAATAAGAACTCGCAGCTCTTTTTAATACAAACAAACTTTACAACTTTATGAAATATTATAAAATATAAATCTCTAAAGTGTTAAATCTAATAATGACGATGATAATGATTATGACATTTCTTTTTTGCCAAGTGAAATTTAAAAAAAAAACTGAAAGTTAAGCAAAAATGCTTCGTTGCTAAAAAGTTAAAAGTTTAGTAAATAGTTGGTCGAATTTATTCTTTTATGTATAGTTTCTTCTATTCCAAGTGAACGGTTGTTTAAAAAGTTTGGTATGAAATGCTCAACAAATTTTTCTAGATGACTTGTTCACTTATTGAAACAAAACACGACAGCAATGTTTTTTTTCTTTAATCAAGACTTATGTTTTTTTTTTTTCGTTTTATTAATAATGTGACTGAATAAAATACCGATTTTTGAACGAAGATATATGATGGCAGTTATATAAAAAAAACTTTAAGAAAAATTCTATTAAAATTGTTATTGCTATCAAACGTTGTTATGTCGGTTGTTGCAAAAACCAAACGAAAGATCACCTTCACCATGCAGAAATAGAAACATAGATGTGTGTAATCACAAGAACCATTTTATGTTCTGTGTAAAAAATATATGAATGCAGTGAACAAACTATAATTGTTTTAAATATTTGTTTGTTATTTTTGCTACTTCAAATCTACGTCTTTTATTAACGAATTAAAAAAAATTATTTGCAAGGTTTGACTTACAAATTGGTCCCGAATTTGTATGATATTTCTATATTTTTTACAAATAAAGGGTGATTTTAATATGTATATATTTTGAGCGATAAGGAGCACTAGCTTTAACTATTTGCAATGTTCTATCGGTGTCCCACGTGAAATTAAATTAAATAAATAAGATTTAAAAAATGTAAAAAAGTTAAATAAAAAAATAATTTTAATAATTTGTTATCATATTATGATCATATAATATTATATAATCATAATATGATACTTTTTTTTAACAATTTTATGATTAAAGTAAAAATTTTTTGCTAACTATGAGTATCTATCAGAATGGAAAAAAGCCTACCATGCTTCTTACATCTAGTGAAATCAATACGACTACTCGTAATAGCGTCCTTGAGACGCATTGCAACACCATGATTTGCAAATTTAAGCGTTATGGTTGTCTTATCTACTACCATCATATTAATACCGAAAGGGTTTTACTTATGACTGAATTAAGGACCGTGTCACCACTACTTAGCAAATGGTCAGTCATTAAATGTTCTTATTTTCCAGTTTCAGGCTCCTAAAAGCCCACTAGTGCGATTAACTACTTTTAAGCAATCTGACAATTGTTATATATGTCGACATTTCCCATTGTATGCAGTAACGATTCAGTGGTATCTCCATCAATAATTAAATGAAACGCACAGACGAGAAGAGTAAAAACATGTGAATTCAAGTGAGGCATATGCATGTGTTTGTTTCTTAGATGTCAATTTATACACATGACAATAAGAAAAGCATAATAATGCCTTTGATTGTGGAGTTGCGATTACCTATTCCGTAAGAATCGATTAAGCGACACTTTTTTTGAAAATGACTTTTTAATGCAAAACAATACTAGAAGTTAAGCGCCTGGGTTTCGCTGCCCAATCATGGATGCAAAGGAAACTAGAGAGAAAATAAAATTGTATCAACCGCCAAGTTTTCTCACTGGAATAATGTTGCTCCCTGAAATTTGTATTATCCGCCAAAAAAAATTTATGCTAAGCGACATTTTAAGAAACCTAATTGTCGTAAGCATTAAAAGGTCCACACAAAAATTTTGTTAGATGTCGCTTGGTTTAGATTATGTTTGTCTTTAATTTTAAATAATTTTTCTATGAAGTAGGCTGCTGCTTTTTTCCCATTTATTATGTGTTTTTTTGGTCTCGTCGGTTGTAAAAACCTTTTCGCATATAACTGTTGATTTTTGTTGAGTTTGTTTTGAGTTTTTTTGTTCCTTTTATTCTCGTCAGGTGTCATTGTACTTTTTTGCAGTGAGAAGTTAGTTCATCGTTTCGTGGTATTTTAGTCAAACTATTTCTAATTTTATCATGAATGAGAATTTGCCAGGTCCCTCTAGATTGCAAAAGCCGTGTGATCCGTTTGAAACAGATGGGAGTTCATCTTGGCATAACGATGAAATAGAACAACTCCAAAAAGTAAACAAGAATCCAAAGCCGCAAGTCATGGCCATTGAGGTATGTAACCATGGGTTGGGGAGAAAATCGAAAAGAGCTCGTGTTGAGAAAAAATAAAAATCTGTGCAAAGAAACCCATGCAAGAGCTGCCATTGCATCAAGCGCCAATGTCTTGATCACAAAAATTTACTAAGCGACAAAAACTTCTTATCTGATTAAAATTTTGGTTTAGCAATGATGTCAAGTTTTATATTCTGAAAATCGCTTTCCAAATATGTTCCCTTCAATAAAATATACAAATAAATAACTAAATGACGTTTTTTTCGTTTCCTAGATGCAATTATTGCTTTAAAAAAATCAATATATTTAAGCAAGTATGTTTAATTAAATAATATGAAAACAAGTATGTTTAATTTAATTAAAATAAAAGGAAACTGCTGTTATTTTGTGTTCATATGTGTATGCTCTGTGTCTATGCTTATGTGTATGTATGAATTTACATATATAAACACATGTTGCACGTCGTTTATTTTGTCTACAGATTTAACAACTCAAAAATTATAGCCGCTTATTTACCGAAGAGTAACTTTGCTGGTATTTAGCAACAGCGAATCTCGTTAAAAGTGTTACTGAATAGCCAAATCGACAATTTTGTTGTTAAGTCAATTTAACCAACCGATTATCGTTAAAAAAAAAAAGTAGCGAATTACACTACAGGTGCCGCCTTATGTCGCAGAAGCAATAACGTCAAGGAAGATACCTGAATATCATTCTACACTGTATGTATATATACATGTAAGTGGAATATTCTTTTCCTGTACTCTGGGTATGCGACAAGCAATCGAAATGGTCAGTAGTGGAGCGAGAAGAATGAAAATTAAATAAATTAAAAAAGTAAATGAATCGGCTTAAAATAAACAGAAACGTTACATAATCAAGGATATAAACCCATAAGCGCCAGAATTACTAAAAAAAATTGAGGATAACAAATCCAGAAGCTGTCATCGGGCAAGAGCAATAATCTTTGCATAGAGACATAAGGCAGCAGGTAAAATCCATGAAATAGTTTTACTTTATACACCTTGAAAGGTGGCGGAAGATGGCTATTTGTGAGCAAGTTTGACTAATACAAAAAAAAATAGCGTTGGCAGAAAAGTGAAAAGAGGATACATGCGGAACAAGCTTAACTGAATATAAGGACCATAATGACTTCAATAATCTGATCGAAATGAAACTGAAGAAATATGTTTTTTTTGGGCTGGGCTTTAAAGAGTTGACAACTAGCAGACATATGACTGATGACCACCACACTATTATTTATAGGTAGCGCTTAGATATAATAAAGGATCCAAAGACGATAACGAAATTTCAGTGATAAGAATTAAATAACAAGGATATCATCATAGGCCCTCGTTCATTCAAAAGTAGGCCAATAGAAAAATTTCTGTTGGTCCAAATTTTAAAATTTTTATTTAAATAGGCGCAATGTGAGGGATCTCATTAGCCGAAAAAAGATATTTTTACTGCCATTTGATTGTATGATGAAAAAATTTCAAAATATGTAAAAAAAATTGGTGAGATTAATTTTTATGTTCGCTAGAACGTCCAAAATAATAGAGATCGCTTTAAGCCCGTGATCAAAGTTTCGTTTATTTTAAAACTGAAACGTCTTATTGTAAGAGAGTTGTAGTTAACACAACCGATCAAGAGATTTATTAATGAGCAAAAATTGATATTAATTTGCCTCTAAAAAACTGAGATTTTTAACAGTCAAGCATTATTTTCTGTTAAAATAACTAATATCTGTTGAAAACCGCAGATAGCAAACCTAAAATACTAAAATTTGTAACACAATTTTGCACTTACAGATATTGCAATCTGCACTAAATTAAATTAAGTAGAATAATTTTTTTCTAGGTCAGTGTATACTCGTATGTACTCAGTCAAAAAAAGTTTTAAATTTATAAACATTAAAAATATAGAAAAATACGTTATAGAAATTAGTATTTATGTAAACAATTGCATATTATTTTTGTTATTAAGAAATATATTTAAAAAGCACTCAAGGTTAAATTTTGGTTTTTTGGTTCACAAATATACGAGGGCGAAATAATATGTCACAAGAAAAATTAGATGAGAAATACTAAGAAAACAATGTTAATATTCATATTTCAAGTAACAAATGACAAATTGCTCATTTTGGAAAAGTTTTGCTTGTTAAGATAAAATTTATTATCAAATATATAGGGCGAAGGAGAATTAAAAAAAAAAAAACAAAAAACATCAAGTGAAAACATTGGCACTCAACCATATTTTCCGAGTTACGGGGATCTGAAATGTTAAAATTTTTTAAAATATCAATGTGAATATAATTTGAAAGCTTTTGAAGAGATCTTTAAGGAAATACTAAAGTTTTTTTTTAAATGCTTAACCCATTAAAGGCCGATGGCATTTTTATGTAAAATTATATGCACGCAGTACCAAAATATATTTTCATTTTTTAATTCTCTGTCACCCCAATATATGCCTTTTTGATTATAGTTACTTCACTAAATTAGATTTACATAGATGGTAAAGGGTATATAAGATTCGGCATAGCCGAATATAGTACTCTCTCTTGTTATGTCTGCATTTGTTTTAAATTCTCTTATAAAATTGTATTCATGTCCACACATTTAAATTTTGTTTCTGCAATTTTAGTCTTGACTGCCTAGACGAATGAGGAACAAAAGAGAATTGAAAGTACATGAAACAGTGTACCCGTTTCTACTCGTCTTTCCTCTCTCACATACAAAAAAGTTGAAAAGTGTGGATGAGAACTAAAGGATATTTTAAAACAACTCGGTTTTGGGGATATCCAAACCTTATTCATAAGCCTCCAGGCCTTTTCTTTAAAACTTACAATACTGTTAGAGGAACCAACTTTAAATGTAGAGAGTTTCAGATTTTCAGATAGAGGAAATAATTCATCACTTTATATGGGGGGTACCCCTTTCCCAGTCTCGTTAAAAAACAAACGAACTTCCTGTTCGTCACACAGAGAGGCTTTTTTTAATCTAGCGGGCGTTACTTTTTTATATTATATTGGATCCAAAAATTTACTGAATACACCTAAATTAATGAAACTTGGCATAAAAATTTTTAGGGCTATAAATAGGCTATAAAAGCTAGAAAACAAGAAAAGTCGTACCAAGAAAAAAAAGTTCCCTTAGAAGAACTAATCCTACCTCTGAAAAATTCATGTTATCTTTTTTTAATTTTGAAGTCATTTTGTTAGCAATTACAACTTTTAATGTCAAGGAATGTTTAAAAGCTTAAAGGTGGAGATTCTCTAATACCATTTTTAGGCCGCCCTTTTTTGTGGGCGGTGAAATAAAATATTATTTGAAAAAATAATGTATTTATTAAATGAAATGGATTACATACACCGTAAAACCATAGAAATCAATTTATATAGGCTGTGGGAGGTATCCCTCCAATTCCAGCCCAAAAAAGGACCTGCAAAAAAAATTTTTAATTTTTTTTCCAATTTCGTAAATATATTTATTATTGAGCTTTCTAATAATTTATCAATCCTCGCTTCCCAAGAATATTATTAAAAATATATTTTTGTAATTTGTTACTTTATAGTCTCAAAATAATTAATTTATTCAATACTTATTTATTATTGTAACGGTAAATTTTATTTAAAATTGTTACAATTAATTTAGTTGAAAGAACTTCTTCTCAATACTAAGATGATAATGAGTGCCATGGTCCCTATTCGTCTAATTCTTCAAAGACCTCTTCAGCTTTAAGTACAGATGGAAGCATGAAAAAAAGGTAATAACTTTATTTTGGAGTCGGTCTTATAATAAATATTAAATAGTGGGTTAGGCGCAAAAGGGCGCAACTTTTTTTTCTACAGTATAAAAGCAGAGAAGGTAATTTTAATAGTGATGTACAATATTTTTAGGATCGCGATGGAGATCACTCTCAAAAACCTTTTAACTTTTTTTCAAAAAATTTAGCAAAAAAATATTTTTTTTTAATTTCGAAGAAAATTTTGTATCATACAAATTTAAATCGAGATTTTTCTAAAAATCAATATAAGTAGCTGGTAATATAGCCTTTCACAGAAAAGAAAATCAATAAAATCTTCATTCGTTTAGCCACAAAAAATATATTGCAAACCTCTCCAAATCGTATAAAGTCAATAAAAACGTATGCGATTTATCCAACTCTCCTGACTTTAACAGTGTCCCAAAACGATAAATCTCAAGCAAAATCCTTGAAAATTTATTATACTATACAATTTTGTTATCTGTCTAGCTGTGTCCGGCTAGATTGGCAAAATCAAAAGTTTTAAAATTACATTTTCCTACAGAATGGAAACGATGTGCGAGGCTTCTTAACTCAATTTGCTTAAAAACTCTAATAACATAATTCTGTTTGATTTTTGTCTTAACTTTATTGTTCGGAAAAAGGCCTTTAGTTTAATTAAAATGTTTGTGAGAAGTTTCCTGAAGAGCTAAGTGAGCTGTAGCAAAATTGCCATCGAGACGTGCTTTCACTTTTAATAATCAATACCGGTGGTTTTAATAATTTAGTCGGGATATTAGAACAATAATTTTAAAGTTCGATTGTATAAATTTCATAATCCCGTTGTTTACTTTTTTTAATTAAGGTTATGTTAAGGATTTATGGATGGCTTCTATAGTTATAGTCTTTACTAGATGTTCTAAGGGAGTTTAATAATTTTATAAAATAGTTGATAGTAATTTTTTAACAGCGGCCTTTTTTTGACAGTGCGATATAAGAAGCGCAAATACATTTATTCCTGTATTATATTTATATAGCCCAGAGCGAATACGAAGCTCGCTCTAAGGTATCGCAAAGGGATCTCTAAGAACCCAGCGAAATATATTTTGTGCTGATTCAACTGGGAGCCTGTGGTCTTATCGGTTTAAAAGAAATCACAATAAAGGTAATTTATACTAAAAATTAACCTGTCGCCTTTGCAATTTACCAAGAGACCCTCGTATAATATTATAAAACCTTATTTAGCTAACTTCTTTGCATTTAAGAAAAGCTACACCAACCAGTTTGTTTATCTACGTTTGATCCAATTTTTCTACATCAATAATGCAGATTTGAAATTAATTTTGTCAAATAATCTTATAAAAAAGTTTAAAACGCTTTCAAATTTTAAACACTTGTGTACACATTTGTCATAAAATTTTTTTTTTTGTTATGAACTCAAATACACGTGGAAGACAAATAAAAAACTTAAATAATGAATATTTATTTTATCTGGCTATAAAAAGTGAAATTTTTTCCCAATTAAATTAGTATTCAAATAATAATTGAAAGATTCAAAGATTCAAAGTTCTTTAAAAGAGAAAAAAATAATTAAATAAAAAATCATGCGATTTGTAGCATTTTTTTTATTAATTGGATTTTTGGCCTTCAGTGTTTTGGCTAAAAACATTGAGTCCGTGCCTAAAGGAGACCTCATGAACAATCCTGAGATCAAAGAGTTAATGAATAATAAAAATACACATGATATTTTATCACAGGATGAAGATGGTCAGGTACAGAAGGACCTAAAGGATGGTAGCGAGGACAAAGAAGAAGACGAAGACGAAGATGAGGATGAGGATGAAGACGAGGATGAGGACGATTCATCGCTAGATGACTCATCAGAGGACGACCTACCGTACAAAATTGATAACGATGAAAGAGCTTCCAGGAAAAAACGCAACACTGTATCACAGAATAAAAAATCGAATGACTACACTATTGAGTATATTGACGCTAGTTCATATCAACACTTAAATCTTGACTAAAAATTTCAAAGGAATCGCATTCTTTATCCAATTAACTCGTAATTACATACTATCTTTTTTAAGAACATACATATATATTTTTTGGGTCTTCTCAAATAAATAAATGTTAAAAAATAAATAAAAACTTTGTTTAAATTTGCTTTAGTATTTATAATTATATTTTTAAAAACAAGAAGCGCTTATTATTCCACTAAAAGAAGATTATTTAACTAAAATTTTTAATTCCATTTAGTTCATAAAAAATAACAAAATTTTAAAATTGTTTTTGAAATACATTTCAAATCTATTTTAATTTTTTATGAATACGGCAGAAAGATTTATATTAAAAACTAGAGCTGTGTCGTTCGTGAATAAACGGATTAAATTGAACGAATCCATCAAGTGAGCGAAATGATCTGCTTATTTAACTGAGATCTTTTCATTCATTAGTCTACAGATTAAATTGAACGGATGACTTAAGTGAACGAAATGAGCCCGATATTTAACCGGCTCCTTTCGTTCAATTAAATACGGAATATAATATGGCGTACGAATCTCTTTCGTTCAGCTATTTGTTCTCTTTTTATACCCTTGACCAATAAAATTGGAAAAAGGGTATAACTAAGTTTGTCATTCTGTGTGTATTTTCTATAATATCCATTTCGGACCCCTATAAAGTATATATGTATATTCTAACTTCTTATGCATAGCGAAGTCGGTTGAGCGATGTCCGTCTGTACGTCCGTGTTAGTATTGAAATCAAGTTTGCCGAGGCTTAATTTCAAAAATTAATATGTCAATCGATCAGATATAGTGTCGAACAAGTGCTATTGGAAATCAGTATGATCGGCCCATGTTATTCGAGGCCGCAGGCACGTCCACCTCTAATTTTTTCATGTCATTGGAACAACAAAGTAACTCCAATAAAAAAAATAAATATATGGGGCTATAGGGAATATAAATAAAGAAAAAAATATATCTAGTGAAAAAATTCGCGCTCGCCTATATTTTCCGAGTTACGGGGCTCTGAAGTTTTCAAATTTTTTAAAATATGAATATGGGTATCATTTAGAAGCTTTTGAAGAGGTCTTTAAGAAAATACTAAAAATTTTGTAAAAAGCTTAACTCATTAAGAGCCGATGGCATTTTTATGAAGTACCAAATTTTTTTTATTCTTTATTTTTTTATGCTTTTTTGATTGGAGGTAGTTCACTAAACAAGCTTTACATAGATGGTGAAAGGTAAATAAAATTCGCCATAGCCGAATATAACACTCTTACTTGTTTTGTATTATGTTCTTTTATTTCAGCTGATTTTTTGTGTATTTAAAGGAGTTGCTGTATATTAATATATACATACGTATGTAAGGACATATTTAATTTTTATGTGAATTAACAGCCTTTAAAAATATTTCTGTTTTTTGACATAGTGTTTTTTTATAATGGAAAATTGGTAATATTTAAATTAATAAAAAAAAAATGTGAACGAAATTTGTGATAAAATTATCTCGTAAGCCACAGCATATCACGACTAATAATTATAATATTTTTTTTTTTTTTTGTCAAAAGAAACTTTTGCGCTTTCCTTTTTCTTGTTAAATATCTAATTTTTATTTTATTTTTTTTTTATTTATATTCATACATACATATGTCTTTCTCTCTTGAGAATCTACAGAAATCCTGATTATATTATTTTCTATGTATGTGCCAAAGGTTTCACCTCTGTATCAAAACCACACGTTAATAAAAAGACAAGAAAGTCACATACAAAAAGGATTGTTGTTCAAATTGAACGATTGAACGAATTGATTGACGGATCAGTCTTTGATAAATGACCGAAAAAGACCGGTCACTGAAACGAACGACCGCGCACATGTCTAATGAAAACTGAATTATGAAAACCAAGTGCCATTTTCCCTCTATTTATTATAAAATGTAGTGTTATTAATTAGTTGTAATGAACCTTATGATTTATTTCTTGCCTTTAAAATATAAATCTCAAAAGAAATACTCTTGTAGCTTTTTCTACTACTTCTCAAAGCATTTATAAACAGCCCAAAGTGAGATTTACTTATAAATGTACTTCACTGAAAACACCACACAACTGTAATAATCTGCTTTTATAACTGAAGCCTTAAAGTAGGCAGTGCCAAATTAAAGCTACAAAATTAATTCCTTTTTTAAAGTATTAAATAAAAAGCTAAGAAAAAAAAATTATCACTCACAAAAAATTCTTTGCACATCTTAACGCCTCTGTCATTTACTCAAGAAAAAACTTTTCATAAACATTGATGCTCAAAACTTTTCAAATAAAACTAACAAAAAAAAAAAGACGTGATTATAATTTTAAGTAACTAACAAAAATTAATTTTCGAGTAGAATTTATTAGAAATTATACGGGTGTTTTTTAAGCCTAATAGAACTTTAAGTTGTAAAAAATAATAAATTAAAATAAAAAATTAAATTGTAATGAAGAATTTTCTTTTATACAAAAGATTAGAACATGGTATTAATGTTTAAAAATGATTTCGGGCATATGGCCACCGCGGCTGCACATGACAAAGCGTATTCTGGACGTCCAATTTTGGGTCACTTTTTTCAAGTACTGCTGGCCGTATGTCACGTGTAACACGAACAATGTTGCCCTCTAAAGTGTCAATTGTTGCTGGTTTATTAGCATAAAGCAGTGACTTCACGTGGCCGCACAGAAAATAATCGGGAGGTGTCAAATCGTACGACCTTGTAGGTCCATTTCCCAAAATAAACTTATCGCCAAATTTTGATTTCAATAACTCAATGGTTGAAGTCGCTGTATAGCACGTAGCGCCATCTTGTTGAAACCACATTTCGTCCGTATCAATCTCATCCATGTTTTTAAACCAAAAAGCATTAATCATGGTGCGGTAATGATCTCCATTGAACGTAACGTGAATCTGGACTCATTTTTGAAAAAATAAGGACCGATGATGCCACCAGCGTGTAAACCACACCAAACGATGCATTTTTCTGAATGCAATGGAGTCTGTAGAGTATGTTGTAGATTGGTCTCATTCCATATGCGACAATTTTGCTTACTAACAAACCTATTTAACCAAAAATAGGCCTCATCGCTGAATATAATTTGGCGGCGATAACACAGTTACGGGAAAATTACTAACTGCCCTAGAGCCCAATCGGTGAAAGAACGACACAGAACAAGTCTATTCATAATGATTTGCCAGAGTTTACTAAAAATAATAACAAACAATTTTTTATTCAAATTTCATTTTTCGTTGGGAATTATTTAATTTTTTTGAGAGTTTTTTTATTTATTTTAATATTGGACTTTACAAAATTGTTAAAATGCTTCTTTAAGCCGTATTAAAGAATTTTAGTTGTCGCAATTGGGGTCAGAAATACCATAGAAGAGAAAATTCCAAAGCCTGTCCAGAGGCGCGCTATGCAGACAAATTTTAGTTAGCAAAGCAGTTGCTCGAAAGACTCTATAGAAGTAAGTCGTGAAGCCCGGCCGAACACCGGAATTGCAAAAGGACATTTGTTAACAAGACCGGTGTTTAAAATCCACAGGGGAAAAAATTCCAAAGGCCGGCAATGGAAAAGTTTTTTTTTGTCAACGAAAAGATGTTTGTGGTGCGAAAGAGATGTAAGTCCTAAAGCCCGACAGAAAGACAGTAATGCACAAGGACTTTCGTTAGCAAATATAGTGTTGGAAATACCTTTAAGTAGAGCTGCAAAACTATCGATTGTCGGCACATTCGATAGTTTCGATAGTTTAATTAAAAAACATCGATACTATCAATCCTATCGAATTTTTTTGAGTGCTAATTCTGGCAACTATTGCTATTCGATCCTATCGCTATCAGAAAAAAAATAGTGATAGTGAGCCAAAAATAAAACTACCGATATTATGGATTATACTAAGGTCGACGATGTAGAAGAATTAAGGTTATCGTGCCGATTCTTTAAGTACCATTGAGAACTTATTTCTGAAGCTAGGCCGGCAATGCCAGCGAGGTTGACAATCAAAACATCGTGGAGAAGAAAATCATGAAGCCCGACCGAAGCCAGGCAAAGCAAAAGTATTTTAATTAGCGATGCCGGTGTTTGAAATACTATAGAAAAGTAAATACTGAAGATCGGACAACGAGGAGCTATTACACTTTTCATGACACTTATTTCATTGGGAGTTATTTTATTATTGTTCGGACTCATTTAATTAGGAGTGATTTCATATTTCTCGGGTAATTCTTCTTTTTTTCGGGGAATCTGTTATTTAACTCTCTAAAATTGGGAGTTATAACTCTATTCGAATTTGGTGTTATTTCATGTTATTTTCCATTAAAACTTATAACTTTTTGTTTCGGAGTTATTTTATTGGGTCTTATTTCCCGGTATCACCTGGGTAAAAAATGCACTCCCTTTGAGAGGGCTTTCTTATAGTTAGAGTGAGGATAATAATTGAAGCATCGCCGCGAATAACGTTGCAAATGACAAAATAATAATTTTTCAGGAGAGCAAAAAAACGTATTTAAATGGTTTGATTATCTCCACTGACTGACTCATTGTAATTGCGTTTTGACGGTGATAAAATGCATAATTTTAATGTTTTGTTGTTGGAACAAATGTAAGAGAGTAAAACTAACTGTAATCTGCAAAAAAACAGGTTTTGCAAAATTTGTCTTTTACAACGTTATTCGCGGCTTTGCTTCAATTGATTACCTCAAAAGGTAAGAAGAAGAAAGTTTTAGAGATTATAAATTTGTCCTTTTGGGCTATTTTTATATGGTTCTACTTTACGCCCTGCATCTTCTACGATAAATTGATTGAGTGAGCAATCAATCCATACGTGTATTTTATGAAAGTGCAAGATCAAATAAAAATATTGCTGTTTTTTTTTTTAATGTATGGCCAGGAATCTTCTGCCCGAAATTGGAGACTGGACAAAATAACTCTTCCTTCGATATGATCAGCAGTAAAACGTTACTTAAAAGTCGTACGAAAATGTTTTTCATGTAGCTATCTATTCATTTGGGAACACCCTTTAATAATAAGCTAAATATGTGTTTAAAAGCTAAAAAAAATACTAAACATTTGAACTCCTCTGAGAGCTGGTAAAAAAAAATTACTTTTAATTTTTTGTTAGTAAACGATTTTGTTACAAATATTTTACCCATCACTGTAAATTGTGATAAATACAAAACTAATTTATTACACTTTTTATCTTGAACAAAGATAACAAAATCATAGTCACAAAATCCCTTGATGTTTTAACACTAAAATAACAAGAGGCGTGGGCAGCACAAGAACAAACAAGTTAAAATAAAAGCTTTGGATAAGTCAAATAGTACAGGAAGTCGAAAGATAGTTAGTCCCTGATAATACATACATTGCAATAATAATAATGATGGTGCTATGACAGTCAAAGGCATAAAATAGGAGGAGATAGAATTTCAAGAAAGTCAACACATTCACAATAACAATTATCAGTGAAACTAATTATTAACATATTGTTAGAAATTTGCGGAAAACTGCGCAATTTTAAAGCGCCAAATTAAACTTAGTATTTTGAATAATGATTAACTAAATATTGAATTTGAAACTCACCTTAAATTAATTTATAAATTTTGTATTATTTTTTATTAAAAACAAGCTGCTTCAATTTTTTTTTTTTTTTTATATATAAAATACAATAATTTTAAAATGCCCAAAATTTTTTATATAAAATTACAAAATCCACTATGTTTTAAAAATCGTTTTCAAAATGAATTAAATTGGGTTTTATATTTTTTTATCTAAATTTCTTTTATGTAATTTTTTTCTGTTAATTATTTTTGTTTTTTTTTTTATTTTACAAAATCGTAATTTTTATTTTTTTTTTAATTAAAAACATCCAGTTTTTCTTTTACAATATTTGCACTATTTTTTCCAATTTTCGGTGTTTATAAAAATTTATTTTGTTTTTTTCTTTAACCGTTAATTAATACCGGAGTAATCCCCACCACGTCAGGACATGAAATGTTGTAATTCGACGTAATTTGTCTTGTTTATTTTCCATATGTTTTGTTTGTGTTTACAAGTCTGTATAAAAAAAGCTTTTAAATAATTTTTCTCTAAAAGCTTTGACTCTCACTGGATTCTTTTTTTGTTTTTTTTTTGTATTATCTTTTTTCTCTCCATTAAACTTATAAATCAGGAATGGAAAATCGAGTTTTTTAATTCATTTTGAATCAATTCGTGTCAAATTTAAAAAATATCAAAATTGCTCGATTTCTTTATCCAAAGTATTTAATCTGTGCAATTTGTCTACAAATCTCAGCGGCATATTTTTTTCAAATACCACTGCAGCAGTTATCGCTTTCAAATAACTTTGGAAAACTCTTATCTATTCTTTCAGTAGTGAATGTAGAGATGAGGTTTTGCCTTAAAAAATTTCCAGTAAAAATAGACTTTAAGCCATTCCATGGTCACTATTAAACCTCGAAAATTTTCAGGTTTTTTGAAAACACTTATCGTTATTCTGTATGGCGTCGACTTTGGAAGACGGCGGTAATTTTAAAATCGGTATTCTCGTTGTCAATGTTGTCATTTATCGATGACTAGCAATATGAATTTGGTATTTTGTAAATAAATGTGACGTTGATATTGCCTCTAGTTACCGTTAATATTGTCGCCTGTAGTTTTGGTAACGTGTACAAACAAAAAAATTTAGTAATATATAAAAAAGTATAATTAAAATCGAAATTGGATACACTGAAGATTATCCAACCCAATCAGTTTAAAAAATTAGTTGAAGAGTTGGAAAAAAATCCATCACTTTCCAAAAGTTTTCGAAGAGACACTTTTCCTTCTAATCTTAGGGAACAGTGGGAAACTATTGCGACCGCTCAAAAAGCCTTTGGCCCACCAAATAGGACGAGTGATGGCTGGCCAAAGTGCTTTACTAATTCATGTTTGACAAAATTCTTTTTTAAGGTAGTTACAAACAAAATAGAATATAAAGCTACTGGAGACGGTATATTTAAGTAGCTGGTACTAAGCGCCTTTGAAGAACCTATGACAAACCAGCTCCAGTTCCAAAAGGAAATCAACCCTAAGGGTATGGTTTAGGGAGTACCAAGTGAATGGGAACTTCTTGAAGTCATAGACAAAGCCTATTTGAACGTGCTTAAAAGAGCTGTGTCGTTCGCGAACGAACGGGTTAAATTGACCGAATCAATCAAGTGAACGAATTGATCCGGTCATTTAAATCCGGTCTTTTAGTTCAATAGTGTACGGGTTGAATTGAACGGATGACTTAATTGAACGAAATGAGCCAAATATTTAACTGGCTCCTTTCGTTCAAATTGACCGATTAAACGAACGAATCAGTCTTTGATAATTGACCGAAAAAGACCGGTCACTGAAACGAACGACCGGGCACATGTCTAGTGCTTAAATCATTTCAAATGGTAAGCCATGTTCCCCCAAGAGGTCCACTTACATTTGTTGATTGCTGTTTTATTCAGCCGGAAATAACTTTCGAACCTTAAATGAAGAAAAAAATTATAACTTTGATTTTGTCACTTACTTTTAAATTTCTGTATAAAAAGTCTTCTTTGCACCATTTTTTCTTACTTTCTCCATCAGTCAGAGTACATTTTTTAAATTTTCCCAAAATTTTAATTTTTCACACAATTAAAAATAGTAAACAAATAAATCAACTGACTCAAATATTAGATATGTGTGTTATTTTTATTGATATTATCGATAAACAGACAACATCGTCATTAATTTGTTAGGTATAACCAAATAAGTATTGATGTTATCTTAAATAAAAAAAAAAAAGTGATAAGGGTCCTCACATAAAGTAAGAGGTCAAAATTATTTTTCTTAAAAATAAATGTAAATTTCGATCGATATCGAACGCTGTAATTTGCCCCCTGATAATATAATCATACATTTAAACATTTTTTTTTGTCGTTTTTTTACGATTTTTTCTAATTTTTAGCACGATTTTGACGATTTATTTTCGAATTTTTGACGATTCTTCTAAAAAAAATGTTTAACATCCCTGAATGGTACTATTGCTGTTGTTGTTGCATTAGTTGTAGATGTTATTGTTGTCGCTTTATTAAATAATAGTTATTGTTTGTAGGCGTTATGGAGGATTTGCTAATTTACATCTGGCCTAAAAACAATGTAATTTTTCACAATTTGTATTGTAATTCCGGGTATGTGCGCTTTTAACTTGTTGATATTAAAGGATGGTAAACAATTAATCCCTTGTGGAATGGTAAAATGATTGTACCTAGCACATTGAAATATGTTCGAAAGAACTTTCGAAGAATGAAGTCTAACGTCACAATTATACAGCCCAATCATAAACATTCTCATGGAATTTTTTACTCACGGAAAATATTTTTCTCGAGAAAAGATTCCTCCAAATATTCATGATTAAGCTGTAATAGTGTCGGAGCCATTTTTGAGATGCAACTGGAAACCAAATAATTCTTAAAAAAAAACCGGAATTTAAAACAGATTTTAGTTATCTGTCTATAATGTTTTAAAAGATTGGTCACATATTAAATTACATCAACTATTGGGACACCCTTTACTTCCAAATTCGAATTTTATTTATGTTGTTGTAAATTTTAATCGTCTGTCTAAAACTTTTCAATAGTATGGTCTAATACATTTAATTAAATGAACTAATGGGGCACCCTTTAATTTATAAATTTTAATATTCATACTTTTCTCTCCAATTTTGAAGCATTTATCTATAACGGTTAAAAAAATACGCCCATATAGGTCAATTTACGTCACCTATGGGGACACCTCTTAATTTTTAGATTTATTTCTGTATTACTTTGTGCTAATGGGAACTGTAGAGAAACGCAATTTTTTTAAATTTTAAAGTGGCACTTAAAAAACATGTATGTTGTATAGGGACACCCTTTAATTTTTAAGATTATGATCTGTTTTTGAAACGGAACCAATTTGTAATGATAACTTTCGAATGAAGAAAGAATTTCCAAAATCGGTTTAGGTATGAGTGCGTTGTGCAGGTACAAACATTTCACAAAAAGCAAAATTCAGACGAATTGATAACTTCCTTCTTATTTTGAAGTTGGTTCAAAAAAAAAAGACATTGAAGTGTTGGGTGTTTCAAATAAGACACAAAAAAGCTCTTTGTGGTTTTTTAAATTCAAAATGCATTTATGTATTTTTCGGTGCCGATTCGCCAGAAAAGCATCTCAAAGTGCATCAACTTTTTCAGGCATATTCTAAATTAAACATGAAATTTTCACTTTAGTATTTTTCAAGTCCTTGAAAAATTTTTTTTGTAAATAATATTTTTATAGCAACAATGCTCTGTAAAACATAAAGTAAAAATTTCGTATGGAACTCAAAACATGCCTGATTATTTTTAATCCACGGCTTAGGATATGTTAAACTTTTTCGTTTTGCCTAGTTTCTTCAAGAATTTAGAAAGGATTTGTTAATTGCATATTGCTGTTTAGTGGTTGCGGTGTTGCCATATAATGGGATTTTTCCCCAAATTGGGGATTAGCACTTGGTTGATTTATTGGCATTGAAGCAATGATAAAAAGTTATAAATTGAAAAATATGTATGTATGTCTTGAATTTTCGACGCGATATGTATATACTTATTTAACTCAAAATTTATATTCTCAACTTAAGTTTTATTTGAGAAAAATCATTATGAAAAGCAGATTTTTAAAATTATTTCTTAAAATATTAAACTCTAGTTAACTAATTTTTCCGTTTAAATATTTAATTTTGTTTTGATACTAAAATATTTATAAATAATTTAGTTGTATGTTAAGCCTGGTACTCGTTCGAATTTGTGAAAAGTGTTCAGCAACATTTATTATTTCATGTGGAAAATTTAACATTTAAAATGTGGTGATTAACTCGCGATGTAGAAGAATTTAACGTTTTATTATTTTCACGTGTGCTACATTGTTTGAAAAATGTAAGCAAAGGACATTTCATCAGCTCTTGTTTGAAAAATTCCGCATGAAATAATGCCTACTTGCTTTATTTCACAGCTTTGACAAAATGTTGCAGAAACATTTCATATGTTTTTCCACAGTAAAAACAGGGTACAACTTCTGCAACATTTTTTCATGACTTTTTCATAAAAATTTTTTATGTATGTATGTAGTTTGACAGCATTCCATGTGAAGAACTGAACACATTACCAGGCTTTATTCGAAAATATGTGCATTTTCTTCTGTATATAGATTTGTAATTCACATACATATCGTCAGCTGATAAGAGAAATCATGTAACAAACATAAAATTCCAAACGTGTTTTTCTATTAAATTTCGTGTTTTTAATGAAAATGCATGCAGGGTGATATCAACAAAAAAAAACATAATTTTAATTTATTGTTTGTTATGGTTTTTCAGTTAAGCCAATGATATATTTTTGAATTCTAAATAAATCATTTTTAATTTGTGAAAAATTAAATAAATTTATATTATTTCTGTATGATCCAGACTCTTATATCATTCATAATTAGAGAAGCTGCAGGATGGAAAAAAGTATGAAATTTATAAAACAGTTCAAAAATATTTGACTTATAAGTTTGGACCGATTTTTAAGTACACACCGAACAGAAGCTTAGACGAAATAAAACCGACATTGCCAGAGGGGCATGTGGTGAAATTGTTAAACTTGACGGCTTCCGTAAATTAATAACCGGACGCACTTTTCTTCGGAGCAACAATTGCTTCTAAGCAATCTTCTCTGTATCCTTTCATTTTGCTCACGCCTTTCTTCATCTTCGAAGCACAGTGCCACAGAATCTATTTTTATTATTTTTTTTTTTTTTACAGAATTTCCTAAATAAATTTTATAAACAATTTATTTATTTTTATTTTGACGTTTGTTTACACTGAGGTTTATTTAAGCAGCGTTGCCACGATTTTAAATAAATTGCGAAAGTCTAACAGAATACCAATTTTCTTTCGCATCGCATTTTATTTGCGCATCGCATTCATTTTAGCATCGCGATTCAGAAAAAGGTGTTCATGAAATATATTTTACATATTCAATTAGGGGAGGTTATATTACCTGCTTTATTTTGTTTTTTTTTTTTTTTGTAAATAAAACAAAATGTTCTATAATTTTAACGCTTTAATTTTTCTTTTATTCTTAATCATATTTAGTTGTTATTAATAATTAAATATTTTTTTTCTCAAGTTTAAAGGCACTTTGTTTCCAATCATATGCAGTAGAAATACATAAATATATTTAAACGAAAAAAAGAAACATTTAAAACATTTTAATTTTAAAGGTATATGATTTTTTATTATAAAAAATTTAAGTTTAAAAATTAAAGGTTAAAGAACTATTAACTAAAGTCAAATAATGTTAAGAAATAATAAGGACAAGCAAAGAATTTTTAGCACTAAGAATTAAATAAACATTAACTTACATAATAAAACTTAACACTGAGAGAGCGAGCATACAAACTACAAAAAAATATATGACTTAGGTGGGGAGGATACTAAAACAAAAAATACTGGATTTGCTTAAATAAAACCAATTGTTAATTTCATTAAATACAATAAAATAAGAATTTACATTTAAATAAAAACATTACAAATAAGGGGAGAGGCAGGGGCTTGACTTACACTAAAGTTTTAACTATAAATAATTTAAGTTTGTATTTAAAAAAAAAAAAGAAAAAAAAAACGACTTAAACTATTAACAAACACCTTAAGGATTGTTTAACATAAATATATGGCTGCAATAACAAATTTGAGCATTTTTGTTTTTAATACAATTTTTATTTTTAGTTTAACTAAGGAAATTATGATGTTTTCTTAGTCATTTCATAGCCAGCCGGAGGAGGCCAATCAAATGGTGAAGCTGTTGAGTTTGAAGAATAGATCGAGTTTGGTGTTCGGCTGCCATTTAAAAGGGAAGGCGTTTTCAAGACTCCATAAGTTTTTTCCATTAAATTTAAAGGACTATTGAGGGGCTGTTGACCATTTGCATAATTTATAGGTGAGCTGGAGGTTATAGTTGCACAACTGATGGCCGGTGGTGGTGGTGGTTTGGAACGTCTAAGAAAATTGTGAATTATAAAAATAAATACATTTTAATTATTTAATATTTAAATGCAGTAATTTAAAAACAAATTTCTACTTTAGTGCTTTAACAAGTGTTTTAATTTCTATATTTGTTGTAGTGGAAATGGTGTTCATTTATTGTTAGTTTGTTTTTTTTTAATTGTTCACTACATACTTCATACTAACTTTAATTAGTTCTGCTAGTTTTCTTATTTTTCTTAAGTTTTACTTGAAAATTAACTGTCATTGAAGGTTTTTTGCCATTTGCAGAGCTTTTTGAAAATAAAATAGAAATATAAAAAATATGTCTAGTTTAAAATATGAAAAGGGTTTGATAAAAATTTTCCAAAAAAAAAAAAAAAAAAAAAAATAAAAAACTAAAAAGGTTCGAACGAAATATTTTATGCAAAATACGAAAATGTGAGCAGGACTTATTTTCGCTAATTTTCTTATATGTACTTCCGCTCCATTCTTTAAAATGACAAAACGAAAAACTTTATTCCAAGAGGGCATAAACTCATATTTACTAAATTAATGACAAAATTTTTGATCACACATCAAAACTCTTAAAGGTTAGTAGTTAATCTGGGGCCACCACTTATAGACGACGTAAGTTCAGAATAGAATATTGAATAACTCGTACTGATATATTGAAAATTTGAACCCTTTAATAAAGGGTCCGCCATCTAACGTTTTTTTTTTTTCAACTAGTGCTTATTTTGTGAATGGTAACACTTAGCTCATGTTTGATTTGACAGATAATTAGTTTTATCCTTCCGCTGAACGCTTGAGCAACGCTGGGAAATATTGCGACATTACTTTAAAAATCTTGGTAATGTGTCAGAATATGTGCGAAAATTGCGTAAGGATTTTGGAAGAAGAGCAGTACCGTCAGCTTCGTATGTTCGTTATCTTGTGAAAAAGTGAAAGAAGCTGGCATCCTCCTCGATAATCCAAAGCGTGAATGGCAAAAAACAGTGCGTACTTCGAGAATATTGCTGCTGTGGCAGAAAGTGTGCGTGAAGCGCCATCAACATCAATTGAACATTTCGGAGACATCATTGAGATGAATTTTGCATAAAGACCTTGGTATGACGCAATACAAAGACCAACTGGTTCAAGAGTTGAAGCCAACTGACCATCCAATGCGTTTTTTTTATAGCATTTTCAAAAAAAAAAAGTTATTTGGCGGACCCGTTAGGTGCAGACTTTCTTTTACATCAAGGAAAGGAGCATAAAGTCGTTTCAAAAATAAACACTTACTCAATTAGTTAACGTCAAAATTTTGGTTAAATATCGAAAAAATTTTCCGTGTTACTTTGGACTTCGGCGCAAGGAGCTTAAATCGCTTTAAAACGAAAGCTAAATTGAGAAAATTTATGACAAAATTTTCATATAAAAAATTTTGAACCCTAGAGCTCGAAAATAGGCGGTCTCAGTAAAATTAGGGCCACCACTTTTAGAGAACGTTCAAATTGAGCAGCTAATGATAATATTTTAGTTAAAATTTACAACTCTCTATTCCCAGAAGAGCAAATACAGACTTGTATTTATATCAGCTTAAAGATTCTTTTCGAGAATACTCATATTCAAACCCTGCTAAAGCAGAAGGGGATTTGGTAGCATTGAAACTATAACCTTAAAATAACATTCGTACTCATGTATCAATAATTTTTTCGTACTCATAATTGAAAAATTCAAGTGCTCCTACTACGAAAGGGCCGGACTTTGTGGAATTCTGACAAGAAGCAGAGCTGGATAGTTTTATCTTCCAAATTGCTACTGCGAAAGAATCTTTACTGACACTTTACATGAACTCTTAGACCACCTTCAGGGCCCTAATGGGGTTCTACAATTATGTTATTGCCCAAATAGATAAACTGACTAGCGTTCTATTGACCTATGGCCAAAATTAGCTGAAGTGGCATAATTTTTCCAGTTCTATACGCTACCCAACTGACAAGTGCTACGTACATCTGTTCTCAGTTAAGCACAACTGTTTGAACAACAACAGTATATTACCTTCCCAAGATGCGAGTTGCACTCATGTAGGAAGGCTTCCGTGCATCACACTCTAATTTTTGATTTTATATGATTTTATCATTTAACTTTGAAAATGTAAAATGTTAACATATTACAATTTAGTGGATAACACAATATTCGTCAAAAACAAGCCTTCGATGGGAACAGCCTTTATGACTTAACTTTATTTTTTAATACTTGATATTATAGCGAGCGCATACTCTGTGTTAATTTCAAAGGTCTAATGGTTCATACTGGATAAGATTTTAAATGCTAAAGACACATTTTGCAACGGGCAGCCTTTTATTTAAATTAATTCCTTTTATAATTGTTGTTGTACCGGACATACTCTCTGTGTAAATTTTAAACACTTGCCTGTAACTGATTAAAAGTTAGAATCATTAAATTTTCAACATCATTTTATTATTTGTTGTTATTGCAGCGGCCATAGTAATACATCTTCTTCATATTTCAGAAGTGAAGAAAGTTATAACGGATACCTGAGACATAAAATCAAGCAATCAGCCCTATTCTCGTTATTCTTCATTTTAAAGCGAAGAATAATATATCGATATATATATTGTATCGATACATTTTAAGAGTATCGAAATATATAGAACCAAAAATATCGATATATCGATAATCGATATTTATTCTTGAAAAGTATTTACCCAAAAAAATAATGTTAACGTCAATTACATTCAGTTTAACTGTAACTTTTTATAAGTTTTTATTAAGTTATTATCCGTATTAACGAACAAAAGTTACGGAAATAACACCTTGCGTTTGAAGTCTAAACTACACTACAAATTTCTCTACCTTTCAAGTCTGGTGCAAAACATACAAACAGTATTTGGGAACCCATCAAAAGAATAAATATACGAGGGCTGCTATATATATTTCTGGCCTGGCAACACTGAGTGCTGCCAAGTGCAATCTGACATTTCCATTGGAAAGTTTGTCATTTTTAAGCATAATCGTACTCAAAACGTTTGACGTACGACCATTATTTGTGTTGTTTACAGTGACTTGAAAAAATTAATATAGAAAAAAATGGAATTAACTCGTGAACATTTTCGTGCCATCATTTTTCACAACTTTCGACGTGAATTATCACGACAAGTGTGCATTGATGAACTTAAATCTTTGTATGGCGATAATGCACCATCCTATAGCACTGTGAAAAATTGGTATAATGAATTTAATCGTGGCCGAAGCTCGCTCAAAGACGAATTCCATGAAGGTCGTCCAAAAACGGCTGTTGTGCCAGAGAACATTGATGCCGTGCGTGAACTCATAATGCAAGATCGACATGCGACATACCGTGAGATAGAGACATCCTTGGATATTTCTTCCACCAGCATACATTCGATACTGCATGAACACCTGGCCGTAAAAAAAGTTTTTTCTCGTTGGATCCCGCACAATTTGAAAGTCGCTCAAAAAAAGGCTCGTGTCGATTGGTGCAATAAAATGTTGCAAAATACGTCACAGGTGACGAATCATGGATCTATGCGTATGAGCCCGAAACGAAACAACAATCGACCGTGTGGGTCTTCAAAGACGAGCAAAATCCAACGAAAGTTGTTCGTGGAAAAAGCACTTCGAAGCAAATGGTCGCGTGTTTCTTCGGCAAAACTGGTCATGTGGCGACTGTTCCGCTTGAGCAACGTAGGACGGTCACTTCTGAGAGGTACACTACAATTTGTTTGCCTGAAGTCATCGGAGAAATTCGAAAAACCAACAAGAGAAGACGAATCATTGTTCACCATGACAATGCGAGCTCTCACACATCGGCTCAAACCAGAGCGTTTTTGACCGGCCAAAACGTCGAATTAATGGGTCATCCGCCGTACAGCCCTGACTTGGCACCTAATGACTTCTTCTTGTTTCCGCACATCAAGAAAAAAATGCGTGGTCAACGATTTTCGTCGCCAGAAGAAGCTGTTGAAGTGTTCAAAAACCATGTTTTAGAGGTGTCTCAATCGGAGTGGAAAAAGTGTTCCGACAACTGGTTTGAGCGCATGCAAAAGTGTATAAATCATGCTGGAGAATACTTTGAAAAACAATAAAACCATTTTTGAATATAAATATTCGCATTTTTACTATTAGGCCAGAAATATATAGAGCAGCCCTCGTATTACATATTTTTTTTTTAAACTTTAAGAATTGAATTGCGTTTTTATCGGTATAAAATTATTGGATTTCTATTTTTAGATTTTATTGAAAAAAAAAATTTTTTTCACTTAAAAATAAAATTTCATTAAAATTTTATGAAATATGAATCTAAGTTTTACAATTAAAAATTTGGCAAAAAACCTACTGACGTGCTATTAAAGCACAGTAATACATATAAATTTTTAATGCGAATAAGCACGAAAAAAGTATATAATTTACTTTCATTTTTTTAAGTTTAATCGTTGAAGTTTGTCTAAAAAGAAAATTTTTCAACAGAAATAGCAGCGATGGAAGCGATTATAATTTATAAAGTGGCATTACCCAGGCAACCAATTGTTGCTTCTTTCTTGAAGAAGTCAGGCTGCCAATGTGCACAATATACATAACCAAAAGTCAATTTGCCGCTGCTGCAAAAATTAATATTCTTGTAAAAAATATCGAAATTGATATTCGTAAGTAAATATCGATGTATCGATATATGGAAGTTTAAAAAATCGGCGATATATATATCGAAAATTAATAAAATATATATCGATATTTCGATATATCGGTTTTTTCTGCCCATGCCTATAATAAAACATTGTTTCTCTGTCGCCATCATTATTAGCAACGAAATGAAATTCAAAATAAAAACAAGTAAGAGTTCTATGCACTTTGGTGAAGGGTATATAAGATTCTACATAGCCGAATATACTTTCGATAACGTCACGAAGCGATGATAAAAACGACAACAACATGGAAACTACTATGAAAACTACAACGCCAACGGGATCAGGGCTAAATAGAGATACCAAACCTCTAAAAAGGCTTCAGGAAAAAAAGAACTAGAATTTCTCAATTTCTAAAAAAAAAGACTAAAAAAAAGGAAATCTGATCCAGTCACTGTAAACCCCAGTATTATAAACTCAATTTTTTTTTTTAATTTTAAATAAATAATTAAAACTGATAGAAAAAATTATTATTAATCTTACTTTTGCTGTGTTATAGTAAATACTGATTTAGAAACAATTCGTTTACCAGTATGCCATATACGACCGATATATTTCATGCGCTGTATAGCTACGATAGCCAAAGCTACAGTCCTAAAAAAATTATTAAAATAAAAATTATTAAAATAAAATGCAAAACAATTTCAAGCAAATTTATAAAAAATCTTACTTAAATAATTTCTTTTTGGGACGTTGCTGTGTTAACAATTGGCCATTATTGAAGGAGGCCAAAACTTTTTGTTCATTATCCTGGTAACTCTGCAACGAGACCTTAAGATAACGTTTCTGATACACCAATGCTTTACGATGAGATTCCACACGTAAATAACGTCCCAGCAAATGATTGCAGCGTTCCTCCAACTCGTTAACATTGGCCGAGCCACCGAGTTGCGTTTCTAGTTCGTCGCACTTTTTTTGCAGATGACGGCGTTCCTCTACCAAATATTGTACGGTTTCAGCCATTTGTTTATTTTCTCGAGTATTTTCTGCCAGCAGAGTATTGATTTCTTTCATTTTCTGTAGGAATTGTTCAGGCACCGTTGTTTGGCCTTCACGCTTTGCCAAATTGGCATTAGCATTAGCTAGAGCCTCGGCTAGTTTGCCTTCACGTTGAGCTGAACGCTCAACATCGAAACGCAATTGATTGATATATTTATTTAGATTTTCTTTTTCAGTTTCAACAGATTGTAATTGAGTTTTTAGTTCTTGCATTTCCGCCATTAGTTGGGCATATTGTTTGTGTTGTTTTTCCTTGCGTGAAAATCTACGTGTTTCGGCCTCTTGCAGACTGGCTATGCGTGCCTCCAAAGATTCTATTTCTTGTGTTTGTAGAGTTAAACGTTCCTGCAAATGTTCAATTTCCATTTCGGCATTATCCTTATCTCTGGCCACTTTGTCCATTTCTCGTTTAAGTTTTTCACAATATTCTATTCGTTCGCTTAGTTCCTTTTCAAAACGTATTCTTTCTCTTTCTAAATTTCTTTGCAAATCAGCTGATCTTTCACGTTCTCTTTCATTCTGTGCAGTTAATAGTTTCATTTCACTTTTAAGTCTATCAGCCAATTCAGATTCAAAATCATTAAGAGATCTTAGAGATTTGCGTGGTGATTCTGTGGGTGACTTTAGAAGCGAAGAATTTCTACGACTGTCGGTTCTTTGAAGTGTGGTAAGCTGTGTCTGTAAGCGTTCACATCTATCTCTTTCAATATCCAATTGTTGGTGCAATTCATCTACTTGTTTTAGTGCTGATTCCAAACGTTGCCGCATGGCCTCTATTAAGATAATATCCTGTTCCTGTATTTCGTGTGAATGCTGTTTCTCCAATAGCAACTCCTGGCGTAATTTCTCAGCATGTTCTCTTTCAACATTATTTTGAGCTCTCAGAGCTTCCAACTGATTGAGTAGTTCTCTTTCACCAGCAAAATTTTCATCATCTATTTTAGCAATTTGCTCTTTAACCTTGATTTTCTCTTGGTCTTTATGATCTGTTTTATTTTCCTCCTCACTCTCTATGGCCTTTAAAATATTCGAGTCTAATTGAGCTGAATAATTCAGCTCCTTTTCCACCTGCTGGGCTATTTCGTCCACCGAAAACTGTTTAGAACTGTTGTCACTGCTTTGTTGTTTTAGTTTCTCTATTTGCTTTTCCAAGCCACAGATTTGAATTTGTAGCTCTCCTATACTCTCTTCCGCCATGGACAGTTTGGTGGTCAAAGTTAATAGTCTTCCATCTTTGGTTTTTATTTCTTGGTTTAATAATTCTATTTGTTTCTTGCGATCTTCATTGTCTCTTTGTATATATTTACATTGTTCATGAGACTCACTTATACACTGCAATTCCTTTCTTAAGTTTTCTCTTTCCTTCATTTCGTTTTCAGTATTTTTCAACATTTTCTCTTCCATTTCCTTTAAACGTTTCATTAGATTATCCTCACTTTCTTGATAGTTTCTTAAATTCTTTTCATTTTTGCTGAGCAATTCAGTCTTTTCCTTTTTCCATTTATCCTGTTCCCGTAAAAGATTTTCAATTTCTAGAGCTTTTTCGTTAAGTTCAAGTTGCAAATTTTTAGATTTCTTGACTTCCGTTTGCAAATTTAAAATTTCCTTTTGACTATTGACCAATTCATCTTGCAGATTGGTTAAGCGTAATTGAGAGGACAATAAATAATCGGCGTTTTTCTCTTTTTCTTTCTCCAACTCTGCAATTTTTTCTTTAAGCTGTTTGATTTCCTGCTGTAAAAACTCTTGGGTTTGTGACTTTTCTAAGGTCTGTTTATTATCCGGGGTTTTGTAATTATCAGGTGTTTTTAATTTCGAATCTTCAGTCAAGTCTGAGAAATTTATATGTCTGGGCATTAAAGTTGGAATAGTGGAGGCACCCGATTGAGCTGAACCTAATAAAGCATGTGGATCTTGGAAATAGTGGGGATGATCAAAGGTATTCACTCGTTGTGGATGAGTAAAGCCGGATAAATCCTCTGTACGCTTATGTGTTAAATTAGCCAACACTCCCTTGGAAGTGTCCATGGTGTTCTGTAAAAATCCTGCACCACCTTCAGGCAACAACAAAGGAGTATTATTATTATTTTGGACAGCTGCTCTACGCACCACATCGGGTTCATCAAATTCGGTAATGGAAACAATATCGCTTAGCGTTCGAGCACTTAATTTAGTGCTGGCCTCTTCTGGCTTTTTAGCGCTCAACATTGACGAAGCCTGACTGTTATCCAACACAGCCTGCAATTCTTTTTCTTTCTTTTCCAGTTGTTCCTTTAAGTGATCAATTTCTTCATTTTTATCAGCCAACATTGTTTCCATTAGATCGGGCAAAGCTAACTTATTGATCATTTCGTTTTTAATTTTATCCTTAAGTTTTTGATTTTCCACCTGCTTTTGTTTAAGTTCGTTTTCCAAACGTTCTAACGCACTACGATCGGGTTGATGTTCAACTGCCAGTTCAGCCTCTAAACGATCTATGGCCATCTTACTCTTCTCCAATTGTTGTTTCATGGTGGCAATTTGTTTGTCACGATTTGTTAATGTTTCACGCACATTTTGTAATTCATTTTGCAGATCGTGTATGCGTATATTTAAATCGGAAGTATTTGAACGTTGTAATTCTTCAGCACGTTGACGTTGCTCTTCGAGTCGGGATTGCAAGGCGGAGATACGTTGAGTTTGTTCCGACATGCGCTCTTGTAATGACTCCCGCTCATGCTGAAGTTCCTAATGGATAATGAAAGAAAGAAAGAGAGAGACTTTATTTTTAATAGGGTTTAAATAAAAAAGAATTTATTTAAAATAATCAGAGAATCGTAATGTCCTTAATACGTAAATATTCATGCTTTTGATAATAACATTTAAATAAATATTCGCCAACTTTGAACAGACGGACACTGGTTTAAGGACAAGACAAGGAATAAGAGATTATAAAAAAACGAAAACTATTAAAGCAAGTCCTGGATGTCATGGAGTATCTATTAATCGATCTAAGTAAAAGGCTTAAGCCTTGAAACCATATCCCAAACTAGAGATATTGGCGCATGCTGACCAATATGTTTCCGAATGCAAGAATTAAAATAATCGTTGAAAACATTAACTTTGGAAAAACAACTACGCTTGTGTCTGAGGATCATGTTGCGTTACGTATAAGTACGAAGTTATGGCTTAAGAAGCCCTTCGAGCAAATAATGCTCTGTTGCAGTCAGCAGGAAAGAATATAAACGATACGATTGCCAATATTTTCAAGCTCGGTTAAAAGCATGGTAAATAACCGACTTATATCGTGTGTCTGCTTGAATGACTGAAAACACACGAACAGCAATAGAGAGCTAAGTTTTCTCTTTGGTGATCATTAGGGATCACTATCAATTGGTAATACAGTATGTTTCTTAAGACTTAGTGTGAGTCAGAATAACATAGGAATCTTGAATAACAAAGTCTTAAGGGACTTAATACTGGGCGTCCGAAATATAAAGACATTGTAATAATTTTTAGCAGAACACCACAAATGAAGGAAGTTTGCAGCAAAATCTGATGGCTTAAATGAGGATTAGGCAGAATTTACGGAAGACTTTATGATGAATGGGGATGCTGAAGATGGTGCTTACTTTCTGGGTTTAAACATATGGAGGTTTTATGGGTATAATGTTGTCCAAGCTACGATCTAGGTTTTAAAAGCCAAGAGGTAAAAAGTTTATTATTTTTGGCCATAGTCACGAAGCGCATAAGTTTTTAAAGAGTTACAGTATCAAATTAAAACTGTAAAACAAGATATAGAGTGCTCTTAATGCAATGATGGACAAGCATTTTCAAAGATAATGTTGTGTGCTGAGTCTTTACAAAGTCGAGGCGAATAACATCTCGTTAATAACCCAACGAGGTTGGTTTCGGTAATAAGCTCTACATTGAAGAAGAGATCGGTGCCACTATTGAGGAATGACTCACTATAAAAAGAAACACTATCACTATCAAAGGAAATTAACTTATTCAAGTTAAGGGACAAACTGCTATATTCATAAAAAAAATAATTTTTAAATGCGTTTTATGACAAATTTTCGATACAAATTTGTTATAAAATACATAAAAAAAGATTTCAGGGTTTTAAGGACCATGTGACCTAGACTGTACATTGCATGGAACAATCACTCTTATTCTAGTTGTCGGCGTCGTCCTCGTCGTCGTCGTCGTTTTAGTATCAATATCACTTTGCATCAATGTCGGCGTCAATTCTATAAAAATTTTGCATTATATATTATTCCTGTGACGACATCGACAGTTTATCGATTTTTATAAAATGCAAATGCACATCCCTAAGTTTTTTGTTAAATTATATTTGTGTTTAATACTTTTATGGAAAAATGTTTTCTATAAGTAAAGAAAATTTTGATTTAATTGATGATGAAGGCTCGAAAAACTTCTTCGGCAGAATTGCGGTATTTTTATTTTCCCGGTTCATAAGTATTAACATATGTTTTGCCTATTCCTAGCCGTGCTTCTGCAGTAAATTAGTTTGATTATTGCATGGCCATTTTCTTTAAGAATTTTTGTCACAGATTTTTCCATCGGATTGAGTGAAAATTGTTTAAACATTCCGCCGCCAGGGGCTTTCACTTTGAATTATAAATTTCGCCATACCTTAAAAGTTATTTTTACAAACTTTTCCCTATTCGATTCTTTATTTTATTTACCTTTTGCCATCTATCTGCTAATCTTCTAGGCGGACCAAGAGAATTTAGTATTTTTTTTTTTCAATTTCTTCCCAATTTTCTTTAAAATTGCATGGAGCAGTGCCTTTGCGAAAACCCAGTGCAAGAGATGGATTTTTTTTTATTTCTTCCACCAATTTTTAAAATTGATTTTCATTTGTAACCTTCCCTTTTTTACATTTTCAATTTTATATTTGGTTTAAATCAGTTTCAGTCGTCATGCAAAAAGGCATCGACAAAAAACAGAGTCACGTCAATACAATATCGTCGTCACATTTATTATAGAATACAAAAAATCTTTGAGCAGTAATCGATAAGTGTCAATAACGACAAGTAGAATAACAAATTGAATGCGCCGACACATATCAACATTGATATGTGACGACGCCGACAACCGGAATAAGGGTGAATATTCTTTGAGGAAAATTTAAAGGGTCGTGACATGTTTATGGCAGAATGACAATCCATCATAAGCGAGAATAAGGATCAGCAGAAAACTCGGCAGTCAATTATTTGTCACTGCCATAGATTCAAAGCAAAAAGATTGTATTAACAGGATGAAAGATTTAATTTTTAGGTAATACTCAAGATACAGTCACATTCATCATGGAAATCGGTGGGCTTAATGATATAAGGCTTATTTGAAGAGTAGCTTCTGGAGGGTTCCTTCGAAGGACTACTTGTTTTAAGTTTAAATATAAACAAAATACTATTGTATTTACTGCCTGCAATAATTTTTTTCAGGCACGCCGGACATTGAAGATTTCTACACAAATGACTTTGTTTCAGAAGATTAAAAAAAATATTCTTCAGACTTTCAATAATATTTTTAATCGTTTTCTTTTTATCAATAGTTAAATTTACTGAACACAGCTTCTTTTGTCTCAAAACTAGAAATTAATAAATTAGAAAAAAGAAATAGACACGAACGAGTTTAAGGACCTTTACAAACCAAAACAAACTACTTACAATTAAGTACCATACTCCGATTTAATTGAAAAAGACTTTACAAACAATAAGAATATAAAGAAAAATAAAAGAAAATAAAGAAATATAAAAGAAGATAAAGAATTAATTCTTATTAAAAAAAACACACACTTTAAAAGCATTAAAGTAAATGCTTTTTAGGATCTATCAGTAACGACTTGATTAAATTAAAGTTTAAAACTCTTGAACTTTTGCTGCATTAAATTAGAATATTGTCTAACTCCTTCACTGCTTTGGCTTGGCTTTGGTATTTAAACGAGTGTAAATACTTATTTAACAAATAAAAAATAATGAAAATCAATTTAATATTCTTATTTTCATAACTGAAGAGTTCTTTAGAAGATTTTATTTTTGCAAAAAACAACGGCGTGCATTTCTTTATGCATTTAAATAATGATATTTGAAAGAATTTTTTATGTTTATTTTATTGCTGTTGTCGTGCGTGTGTTTTTTAAGGAAAAGAAAAAATAAAATGGTTTTAATAAAGCATCAACAATGGGAAGTAAACCGTTTCCTACAAAACTAGTGAAATAGACTATAAAATGTGCTGATTTTTTTTGTTTGAGAGCTCTCATTTTAAAATCTAAGTCTTTCGACAGTGAGTAGCTGTGCGTATAAAAAAAATACTACATTTTAAAATCAGATGCCTATTGGAACACCCTTTTATTTAGTGGGTGTTCCATACTACCTTAGTTTTTCACACACTTTGAAAATTTAATGTATCTGCCTATTTTAGTTCAAAACCCCATGATTATTATGAATATCACGTCATTTTTGGAACACTCTTTACTTTTTAAGTTACTTGTTCATATTAAATTTTATAGCGGATGTATTTCTACATGCTCTGTATAATTGTAAATTGAAAAAATTAAGACATACATGTTTAAATCAGATGACTATTGGGACACCCTTTAATTTAGAGGGTGTCCTATATTGCCATAATTTTTCACACACTATAAACGTTAATGTATCTGCCTATTACAGTTCAAAAAACCCCATGATTTTTATGAATATCACGACACTTTTGGGACACCCTTTAATTTTTAACATTTTTTTTGTTATATCATTTATAGTAAAACACCTTTTGTGAGAAAGGAGAAGAGCTTAAATGTTACGTTTCCAGAGATAAAAGGCTGTGACACACAGACAGACATTGTTGCGAAAACAGTAGAGTTACTCTCTTATCCCTTTGGAACCGAACCCGAAAAAAAAGTAAAGCAAGGGCAGATATACTGCAGGAAGAGTATAAGCTTCTAATTACTAATGTAATTCCTACATTAGTAATATAACAAATGGAAATGGTGTAACATGCTTTAAGAGCAGACGAGTCATCACATCTCATACTTATTCAATTGAAGCAATTTAATCAGTGTTGCCGTTCATTTCATAGTATAAAAATATGTGTGTTTGCATGTATGTATATGTAATATAATCAAGATAGTGTATACAACAAACACTTTGCTTTCATACCCATATAGACTCATCAAATGTCATGAACCCCATGGTTACTGATATTGCACTTTAGTGCAAAGTAACATCACAGATTTGTAATTTTGATGCTTTATTTTAGAAAGAATTATTCTTTGATATTAGTTAAGTATTGAGTTATAAACATTATGTCTTCTTCTTTCTTTAAAGATAAAATGAAACAAAAGGACAATGTGGTGGAGTGTCATTTTTCTGTTTTCAAGTTAAATAGAAATGCATTTTCACAGGACACATAATACGGACAATTAGTTAAATAGTTGAAACAAAAGAGCGAAAAAGTTAGAGAAAAAGAAAACAGGAAGGAGTTCTTATCACAGCATTTTTGTGGAATTAACAATATCTCGACATGTTTTTACATACCTCAACGCAGGCGAATAGTTTATCGTTTTTACTTGTTCAATATTCAAGACATGCGAATAACGCCGGCACAACAACAGTATTAATTTGTTCATGCTGTTGTATATGACGAAAACGTGTTGGTGTTCATGTTCTGTTTGAGCATAATTTTATATTTGTAGTCAGGGTTGTTTTAATGAAAGAAAGTGTACGCATTGTTGATCAATAGATGGCGTTAATTCGAAATAGAGAAATCATACTAACTGCCAGTCCCACGATGTCGCAATCGATCGTTCGTTCGCATAGTTACATGTAAAACAAAAACAATTTTTTGGAATTTGTTTTTGTTTTGAATGTAATTGTGCGAACGAACGAACACTTGCGATATCGTGGGACTGGCAGTAAAAGTCATATTTGATGGCGAACATCATTTCTCAGACAAATGTTCGGACAACTATGGTTGCACATGAACGAAATACGAACATTGAGAGTCTACGTTAGCCGAATTCATGTGCGACATGATGGCTATTGGAGACTTAGGCTGTCATCCTATTGGCATAGGCTAATGATAGATGCATGGACGGAAGAGATTTAACGATTTCCGGAATCCTTTCGTCCTCAAGTTTTAACATACATATTCCGGTGTATTGAAGGTCTGTGCAGCTGAACTTAAATGTAAATGTGAACTCGACTTCATGCAAACAGACAACAAGAGATCAATCGCTTAAGTCAAATCGGTAAAAAAAAAACTAAAATACTAAAGAAATGTGTATTCCTGCTTAACTGGGGGTAGAATAGTCTGTTCCAAAGCCAGTAGCAGAGACTTTTCTCCTTATGAATCAAAAACAAAAATTTATAGAGAAGGAGTCTAAGCGGCTCGATATCCGAAACTAGTACAACCGAGAAAGAGGAAATTTTGTCGTATAATCGCAGTGCAGCCTGCCAGACACCCAAAAAATTAGAAAACCCAGAGAACAACAGTTACTTTAACTTCAAACTGACAGTACTCTATTGCAGGGGCGAATCAAGGCGTAACGGAATTAAAGATATTTCTTACTCTTGCAGTTCGTATCCAGTCCAATTGTGAAAGTGAAAGTGTTGTCGTAAAACTGCTAAGTAGTCTGGCAGACACTTAGAATAATAAGTCAAACAAGTATTAATGGTTACTACAACTGTGAAAACTTACACACATTCTACTCCGTGACTCAACTAAGACACGGCGGATTAGGGCGACCAGGGTTTGTTTTACAATAATTAATTGTTATAAATCATAAAAGATGAAGGCATGCTCCAAAATAAGCTGCTGAGATGGCAGCGCTTACCATGTAATAACGTTATTATGGTATTGGTTAGCATTAGAATGAGGATCATTGCAGAGTTGGATGTGTCCTCATTTTTTATTTATTTATTTTGAAAGTGAGAAAAATTTGGGGGACACACGAGGGTGTAACATTGGATCTTATTTCTTCAAAAACGAATAATCCGAAGCTTGAGTTACCATAGATGGAGTTCATTACTGCTCCATGATCAATTTTTGTTTGAAAATATGATTGACATTGATCCCAGCGAAATGCGGTTTTAACAAGAGGGCGCTACGTGCCATACAGCGACCACATTCACATCAGCTGATTGATATCAAAATTTGGCGATTACTTGAGTTTGAAAAATAGACGCGTCAGCTGGCCTTCAAGAGCGTTCGATTTGATAGCTCTCGTTTATTTCCTGTGGGGCTAAAAAAACCATCAACAATTAATACATTGGAAGCCAACATTGTTAGTGTTTGAAGCATAAGGTCAAAATTAAGCCATATTTATGATTAAAATTAATCTTATGTTTTGTTTACAATTAACAGTTATATCCCAAACCGAAACCGCTAAAATACTAATTTTCTATGATTTTTTTTTCTCTTTTCTAATTCGGAAATATTGAGAAATTAAAAAAAAAATTTAGCAAAAGAAAATATCCAAAGTTTGCTTAATATTTATAAGGATCAAAAATTAAGTTAATTTCGATAAGAAACCGAAATTGAGGACATTCGAAATATTTATAAAAACATCAGAAATTTTTTATTTTATTTTTTTTTTTTTTTTGAGTTATTTAAAATATCTGATGTTTTAAAAAAATATTCGAAAATATTGAAAAAGAAAGTGATTTCTCAAAACTATAACATTTGAAAATATTGAAAATCCGTAAACATTTTTTCTATTGTATTTAAACATTTAATGTTTATGAAAATTTAGATTTGTTTACTAAACTTCTTTTCAATTTAGAATTCTTTCTAAAAGTAATTAAGAGAAAAAACTTCAAAACAAAACTCCCAAATTGGTGTAGTTTCCATGAATTGTCTATTTAACCCCAAAAGAAATTATTTCCTTCATTTGAAAGTGTTGAAAGATATTAAACAAATGAAACGTTCTACTTTAACTTATACAAATTCGTTTATAATTCTGCATTCCAATTTAACACTAATAGAATTTATTTCCACAAACAAACAAATGGTTTCATTATGTTTCACTTCTCCATTTAAAGAGCTGTTTAAAGGCAAAAATCATTTAAGAAATATTTCCGTAATAAAATGGAGTTAAATTCATTGCATAATAAATTAGTCTCGTGGTAGTGTTGATATGTAAGCAAATATTTTAATTACCGACTGGAAGAAATACGAGGGATTGTTAATTAGTCTTTACAATAGCATAGAATACAAAGTTTTTGTTGATAATTTTTTACTAATTTTTATTATTTTTTATTTGTTTATTTTTATATAATTTTTTTTCTTCTTCAATTATCAATTCTTCCACTTCTCTCCGCAAAATAAGAGCATGGACTTCTTATGCATACCGAAATCGATTGAGCAATGTCCGTCTGTCCGTCCGTGTTAGTGTTGAACTTTAAACTAGATTTCACCAAAAAAAATAAATATGTCAATCGATCAGATATAGTGTCAAAAGAATTGCTATTGAAAATCAGCATGATCGGTCCATGTCCTTGGAGGCAGCAGGCAAAACACCACGCCTACCTCTATTTTTTTTATATAATTTGGATGAATAAAGTAACTCCAATAAAAAAAATATATGGGGTGATAGAGAATTAAAAAAAACATCCAGTGAAAAAATTGGCGCTGGCCCATATTTTCCGAGTTACAGGGCTCTGAAATTTTCTTTTTTATTTTAAATATCAATATGGGTATCATTTTAAAGCTTTTGAAGAGATCTTTAAGGAAATATTAAAATTTTTAAAAAATGCTTAACTTATTAAGAGCCGATGTCATTTTTATGTAAAATAATATATATGAAGTAAAATTTTTTTATAATTAAATTCTTTGTCACCCCAATATATGCTTTTTATTGGAGTTACTTCACTAAACTAGATTTACATATAAGATTCGGCATAGCTGAATGTAGCACTCTTAATTGTTTTTAATTCGGTATAATTCTTTGAGGGGATAATAATCACATCCGGCAACAACTCGATGCTTAAGTTGTGTATTATTAACATCGAAACTGCACAAATGTGCACCATAGAATTATCTGTAAAGAAATAATTTTCCTTTCCCTAAGGTTCTAATCGTAAATTAATTCCCTGAAAAATCTGTTGACGTAAAAAAAAACTCCCTCTATGCGATTGATATCTTTCCTACATGTTGGTATTAATTTCTTTTAACTACAAAATTTTCATTATTGTAATTTGTCTAGTAATAAAATTAGTGTTCTGGTAGTTAATATCTTATTATTATTTTATTTATTTATTTGTTTTATTTTATTTTTTTTTTTTGTTCTATTAAAGTTAAAAAACAAAGACAACTATTACAGAGTTTGTTCTTATTTACACTCACTGTGCACTGATAGCCTGCTTAAATTTGAATAGTGGTTAAATGAAGGGAATAAAAAATTTAAGGAAAATTTATGACATAATTTTCACTTCGAGGGGAAGGTAATTTTGTAGAAACACAAATTTGAATTCTTATTTACGATACGCGTGAATAACTGTTGTCGTGACAACTTTTATGCAAAACTAAAATAACTGCTAGTGGACTCTATCAGTTCGTAAAGTTTAACTCACTGGTTTCTAAAAACTAAATAGCGATTTTATCATTAAAACAACTGAACGAGGTTTGGGTGTACGTGAGTCCCAACTCTGATTTAACATGAAATTATCAGTGGCTAAAAGAAAGATAATTTTTTGATACGTAATTTTTTCATCTTAAGGAAGCAGATATGTCAAGAACTTCATCTAACACATCGTTAATTTCTATAAGTATTTTATCCATAAGGACACCAAAAAATAAATATTTTTTTTTTTATTTTCAATAAAAAGTTTTCTCAACCAGTCGACCTGACCTGCTGGTTGTCTTAACATTTTTCAGAAACTTAATTAATTTTTTTGAAGAACTTATCAAATGATCCTCGTGTTTTGTAGTTCCGATGATAAACATAAAATTCAACTGAATAAAAAAATATTTTTCTCATAATATTAATAAAAAAAATTGGGTTAAAAGAGCTTTTGCTTGTTGCTGCATAATGAAATGGGAAATGTATCCCTACACAGAAGATATTTTTACGCGTTCCCATTACGAAAATATACATTCTGATGAATATTATTTTGAAAACTTAATGCACACATGTATGTATGTATGTGTATGTGTTGGGAATTTGAAGCAATGTTGCAAAAATCAAAGTAAGTACAAAAAGAAAATTTAATGCTAAAAACGGCAAAGTATAAATTACAAGGCATTGAAAGGAAGCCAATAGTAATTAATGGTGATTTTAACAAGAGAAAGGTTAAAAAGCAATTAAGTGCATCCTGTGTAATGCATGAGTCTATTAAAAAAAATTTAATTAAAGCGTTTGGTGTCCATTAACTGGTTTCTCTAACTAAAATAAGAAATCTCTTGCATGAAAATCTTGTAGTCATCTTCTCTCAGTTTTTGGTTTATGACAAATCTCGATGATTACTTTGTTTCGCAAGTTCTTTAACACAAAAAAAGCAATAGTTCACATACCCTAAATAAATTGACAAGACGTAAGGTATCAATTCCTAATTTTAAGGCTTAACTCTTACACCGAGTTCACACACGTTAATTTTTCTTGCAGCAATTTTGATTTTTGTTTGTGGGAAAAAGAGAAATAAAATGGTTCTACACTCTTTTTTCTTCCACAAAAATCAAAATTTGCTGCAGGAAAAATTAACGTGTGTAAACTCGGTGTTATTAAAGACTCCTTAATAAATTCTCTTAAATAGCTGCAAGGAAAAATCTAAAGACTAAACCTCAATCTAGTTTAAATTGTGCAACGCAGAAATTATACTTCATAGAACATACTTCATAACCCACTTCAGAAAAATGACGAGGTTATCAATTCGTCTGAATTGTTTGTGCCTGCAGAACTCAGTCATTTCTGAAATGATTTAGAAATTTTAAAAACAGTTCATAATCTTAAAAATTAAAGGGTGTCGCCATATAATATGAATTTTTAAGCCACTTTAAAATTAAAAAAAAAAAACTTCAACTACCTTAACACAAACTCCCAATAGCACAAATATATAAAAAAATAAATCTAAAAATTAGAGGGTGTCCTCATAGCTAACGCAAATTGGCCTATATGGGCGTATCGCTAAAAATTGTATCGCTAGAAAATTGTACAGAATATCGATTACTATGATCGTTATTATAACAAGAATAAATAATTAAAATCATGACTTAAAGGGTGCCCCAATAGTTCATTAAGTTAAATGTGTATGGCCATATTACTGAATAGTATTAGGTAGAAGGTTAAAAATTACAAAGAACATGTATTTCTTAGTCCGCTGTAATTTGGAAATTAAAGGGTGTCCCAATAGTTGATATAATTTGATGTATGTGACCAAACTTTTGAAACGTTATAGATAGATAGCTGAAGTTTACAAGGAACCTGTATTGCTATGTCCGCTATAACACCAAGTATACAATTTAATTTGGAAATTAAAGGGTGCCCCTATATTTGTTATAATTTGCTCTACATGGCCAAAGTGTTGAACAGTTGTAGACAGACGGTTAAAATTAACAAAAAAATGTATTGCTTAGTCCGCAATAACAACAAATATAAAATTTGGTTTTGGAAATTAAAGGGTGTCCTAATAGTAAATATAACTTAATATATGTTGCCAAAATTTCGAACCGTTATAGACAGATAGCTGTTTTGCAGTCGGTTTTTTTTTTTAAAGAATATTTTTTTTTTAATTTTCAATAAAATTTACTTCGCGTTCATACTTTTTGTATGATGACAAAAAGCTCTGTGTTATATTTTTTGCTGCAGATGCAGAAGTGTAAATTTGAAAATTATTAACGGACAACACAACATGTTTTGGGATAAATATGCATTTGCATCGCAAAGATTACACATGTATGTATGTATGATGTACTTATGAATGTATGTATGTATGAATGTATGTATTTATGTATGAATATATGTATGTATGTATGAATGTATGAATGTATGTATGAATCTGTATAGAAGAAAACCAACAACATATTTTTTTTGTTGCTGTTTTTCAGAATCCTATATTTTTATCCTGTTTATGCGTATTCATAACAAACCTTTGCTCACAAAACTTAAAGGGTGGGTGATTGTACACCTCTATTATTGTATCTATTGGCTTTTGTAGAGCTGTATTTTATATGCTGAATGTAGGACTATCTATACTTTCCCCATACAAATACAATACAGTCTAACAAATCGACTATTAAAAGACAATCAATAAATTGTTTGTAAAGGAAGTGTCACAACTCCTGTCTCTATTTTGCCTAATTTAACGTCGGTTAAAGTCCAGCGAAACTCCATATAAAATGTAGTCTTTTAAAAGACCGATCACACTGTACTTTAATTTGTGGCGCTTGTCGTTAATAACAAAAGAAATAAAAATTCAAAAGTACGTTAATTTCCACAATCAAACCGTTCCTTATCAGACAAAAACATCAGGCGTTAAAATTTAAACTTAAAATACTCAGAATGGAAAAAGAGAGTAACACATTTTTTTGCAGATATTTCAAACTATGAAATTAAGTTTAATATAGTTTATGAATTTAAGTTTAGCAATCAGCATTATATTCTTTTATTTAATAGCAATAAATGTCTAAGGCTTTCCCACACTTATGTTCAGCATCATTTTTTTTCACTTAAACTTTTAATGTCATTTGCAGCACAAAAAAGGTGAAATGTGAAAAAAGATTATAATAAATTCATTTCATATTGTTATCGCCATTGTGAAAAAATATTAAATCAGTAAATTTTGAAATATTTTAATGAACATTTAAGTACAACAAAGTACATATACGTATGTACTGTGTCGATCAAAGCTAACTGAACAAATTAATTTAAATATTTACATAAAAAATAAAATAAGCGATATTGTGAAAATAGTGAGTTAAAAAATCCTAAGAGAGATCGGGTAAGATCCAAAGGAACTGCATAAGCAAACCAAATAATCATATACCCTTCACCATCTATGTAAACCTAGTTTAGTGAAGTAACTCGAATTACAAAAAAAAAAAAAAATATTGGGGTGACAGAGAATTAAAAAATACGAAAGAAAAATTTAAGAACTACGGCTATTTATGGGTTAAGCATTTTTACAAAGTTTTAGTATTTCCTTGAAGATCTCTTCAAAACCTTTAAAATGATACCCATATTGATATTTAAAAAATGTTGAAAACTTCAGAGCCCCGTAACTCGGAAAATATGGGCGAGCACCAAAATTTTTAACTTGTTGTTTTTTTTTCTTATTTTTTAATTCTCTAACGCCCATATATAATTTTTTTTTTGAAGTTAGTTACTTGTTCCAAATGACATGAAATAACTAGAGTTAGGCATGGATTTTTGCCCACTGCCTCAAAAGACATGGATCGATCATTCTAATTCCCAATAGCACCTCTTTCGACAATATGTCTGACCGATTGAAATACTTATTTTTATTTCTAGCTGATCTAGTTCCTTGGCAAATTTGATTTCAATACTAACACGGACGGACAGACATAAAAATGTCATCGGCTCTTAAGGGGTAAAGCACTTTAAAAAAATTTTTTTATTTCCTTAAAGATCTCTTGAAACCTGTAGAATTGTACCCATATTGATATTTTAAAAAATTTTAATATTTCAGAGCTCCTTAGCTCGGAAAATATGGGCGAGCGCCAATTTTTTCACTTGAATTTATTTTTTTAATTCTCTAACGCCCCATATATATATATTTTTTTTATTGGAATTTCTTTATTGTTCCAAATGACATGAAAAAAATTAGAGGTAGGCGTGGTGTTTTGCCTGCTGCCTCGAAGGAAATGGACCGATCATGCTTATTTTCAATAACACTTCTTTCGATACTTTATCTGATCGATTGACATATTTATTTTCTAGCTGATCTAGTGCCTCGGCAAACTTGATTTCAACACTAACACGGACGGACAGACGCACATTGCTCAGTCGGTTTCGCTGTGCATAAGAAGTAAAAATAAATATACTTTATGGGGTTGGAAATGGATATTGTGGAAATTACAAACGGAATGACAAACTTAGCGATAACCTTTTTCAACTTTTTGTGTTGACGGGTTTAAAAAATAAAAACTACATTTATATTTTTATTGTAAACGCCATTTAAGCTTCAATTAATAAACTTTAATTGAAAAAATACACACCCTAACCGTTCGTTTATGTTCATTAGTTTTAATCAACACTGTACCGCATCATATGTTTTGGCAAAGAAATTTCAATAATACAATAAAAAAACATAAAATTAAAAAAACAAATAAAATAAAATAAAAAAAACTTCACAAGAAAATCTCTTCAAAGTGTTTTGAATCATATTTTGGACACAAAATTGAATTTCCAATGATAAATAAATAGGAAGGAAAAAAATATTATTAAACTTACCCTGAACGGGCTCATTTTAAAGGTAACAATCTTTTGCAACATTGAAATGCAATTTAAAATAAAAAATTTTTAATAAATTATGTTTCAATTTACATGATTGACAGAAAACAATTTAATAGAATTGAAAAGGAAAAACACTTGTTAACACGCAGAAAAAAATAAATAAATGTTTATATAATTGAAGTAAAGTAACGACACAATAAAATTAGTTTGTTGTTCACTAAACAACGTTCTATGAGACACTAAAATCTTATAGAACGCTTTTAAGCAAGAATAGGGATGCAGCAGAGAAAAATAATTTAGATTTTACTTGATCATTTTTAAACAGTCTCTTTCTCAACTAAAGCAAAAACTTTTGCTCCTCAATCAGTGTTGCCGTTTGGTTACATTTTTTTAACTTTTAAAGGCTCCACGTAACATGTGAAATTTTTTTATATAAGGCATAATTTTCGTAACTTCTGGTATAGACACTCAATAAAATGATATCACTGTTAGAGGTAAGAATATCTCTTAATATATCAACCCTTTCTTAACATATCAACCCTTTATTAACATATCAATTCGATGTTAATAACAAAGATTACCTGCAAATGCAATCAAAATACTCTGTTCAATTCGTGAGAAATCACGAAATGTTTGTTGCTTCATGTTTAGAAACAGCAAAATGTTTCTGGCAACAATTCTGTTCAACTGTGAAATAATATGAGCTGCTAAGCATTCTGTTCAAATTTGCGAAAATTGTTAGCAACTTCAGTTATTCTGCTTGAAAAATTCCACAACCGTACCAATACCTCGATTTAATTGTCATTTAATTTCCTTCAGAAAGTGCCAAATAATATAACAGAAAAATTGTTAATAATTCTATGTTGAAGTTTTAAGTAAATAAGACTCAAATGTGCCTTTAATGACGGTATTTTAAAAATAATTAAAATCGAAAATTTTTAAAAATTTTAAAACAATTAAAATCGAAGCTCAATCTCTCTAAGAAAAAGGTAAAACGGACTTATTAAAAAAAATCCTACTTTAACCAATTTTATTGAATAGTGGGGTCATGCACTTTTCCACACTGAAATATTAGTATTGAGTCCTAATTTAAAGCCTCATGAGTATCATCGGTATGAAATTTTTTTTAAACGTTTTTCTTTCCAAACACAAAAAGTAGAAAAAGGGTATATCTAAGTTTGTCATTCCGTGTGTAATTTCTACAATATCCATTTTCGACCCCATAAAGTATATTCTGACTTCTTATGCATAGCGCTGACCGTCTGTCCGTCTGTACGTTCGTGTTAGCGTTGAAATCAAGTTTGCAGAAATAAACTTAATTTCACAAAAAAAAATTTCAATCGATCATATATAGTGTCGAAAGAGGTGCTGTTGGAAATCAGCATGATCGGTCCATGTCCTTCGAGGCAGCAGGCAAAACACCACGCCTACCTCTAATTTTTTCATGTTATTTGGAACAATAAAGTAACTCCAATTAAAAAAAATTAATATATGAGGCGATATAGAATTAAAAAATAAGAAAAAAAAATCAAGTGAAAAAATTGTCAACTATATTTTCCGAATTACGGGGCTTTGAAGTTTTAAAATTTTTTGAAATATCAATAAGGGTATCATTTAAAAGCTTTTGAAGAGGTCTTTAAGGAAAAACCAAAATTTTTTGAAAATGCTTAACCCATTCAGAGCCGATATTATTATTATGTATAATTATATACATGCACACCAATTTTTTTTTCTTATTTATTATTATTTTTTTTAATTCTCTGTCACCCCAAATATTTGGTTTTTCTAATGGAGTTCCTTCACTAAACTAGATTTACATAGATGGTGAAGGGTATATAAGATTCGGCATAGCCGAATAAACCACTCTTGCTTGTTTTATTTTCGTTTTGTTTTTGTTCAGTAAATGAATTTGTTGCTTCGTTATTTTTCCTAAAATTTATATAAATTTCATTAAAATACTATTTATTTAAGGAAAACTTCAAAATTTAATTTTTAATGAAAATACTAAACTTTTTTGAAGGAAAAGTCTAAGTTTTTCCTGTCTTTCCCTGGCAACACTGTCCTTAATACCTAAACAACTTTTTATTTCAAAATGTGCGGGAAAAAATTCTAGCATCCAAGATTTCTACCTTAAAAAGGCTTTTTTTTAAAAAAGCTTTCGTATATAAAGTTTTATTTTTCAACTCACCACACATGCTGTTCTCATTTGTTGTATTTGCATTTCCAAATCTTTAATACGTTTAACAGCAGCCTCTTCAATTCTTGAGTGTTTGGATAACTTTTCCACCACTCTTTGTACAGCCTCCATAGTAAGAGAATGTTGTCTGGGTGAGGGATGTACTGGTGAACCCTGTGGTGGTGTTACTATTGTGGTTAATAATGATTGTACGGCGGCCTTGCCACCACCGCCTTGAACTGATACATCTTCTGTAACACTTATACTACAGGAATTTGTGTTCGAATGTAGAGATTCTAAGTTTTTGGTTTTCTGTTCTAGAGTATTTTCAATGTCACGCAATTGTTCGACCACCTGATCCATAATAATACTTTGTTCAGCCGTGGGACGTATATTTTGTAATTTCTCTTCCAGTTGATTAATGCGTAACTGATAGCTTTGTTCTATTTCGGTTTTAAGACTTTGTACTTCATTTTGTAGCGTTTCATTGGAACGGGATTGAGAGTTGATGAATTCTTCCAATTGCTAAAAAAGGGAATAAAACAATTTCAGTGTTTCTTTTAAATTGGTAAATAATTATATGTGTCGCCCTTTCGGAAATTTTTTTTATTAAATTTTTTAGTTGGGAATACGACAAAGTTTGACTGTTTCAATATTACCCTAATTTTTAAAAAAAATTCTAACTAACGTTTTGAAAAAGTTTTTGGTCTTTGGAATTTCAACTTAAAAATTTATTTGAAAAAAGAGTTTTGAAATTTTATTTTTATAGTTTTAGGAAACGCATTATTTTTAAAATTTAACCTCATTTTTAAGGAAAATTTTCAAGAGCTGCTTTTGTAGAAAATATTTTTTTAAGGTTTTTAAAATTTTTTGTTATTCCAAAAATTACATTAAAAATATTTAATTTTATTTTTTTTTTTTTGAGAAATATTAAAAAATCTAGTTAATTTGTGTGGAAATTTTAGATTTTTGGAATTTTTTTAAAAATTTTCACGTTTTCGAAAACTTCATTTTTTATGATTTTTTACTTTTTAAAATTTTATTTATTAATTATATAAGATTTTTTTTCATTATAGGGAAATTTTCAATTATTTACTAGACTTTATATTTTGTTTTAAGAAAAAAGAAGACTTAAATTTTTGTATTATTATGTAATTTATAAAAAAAAATTTTTGATAGTTTTCGTTGAGAAAAATTTTAAATATTTGCCACTCCACAGAAATTCAACTCCAATTAAAAATCTCACATTCTTACCTTATTTTTTTCCTCTAAAACATGTTCATTTAATGCCTTTGTTTCCACCTGGGTTTCCAAGTCTGAAATAATTTCACGCAGCACAAATATTTTATCAATGGAAGCTTTCAACTCAACCTCAAATTTATCACGTTTAGCGGATGCCTCCTGAAGCTTTTGAGTTAAGTTACGTACTTGAGTTTCTAAGTGATCCACCTAAAGAAAGAAAAGCAAACATATTCTTTTTTAATATTATTAAAAATTACTTAAAATAATTTATAGCAAAACAAAAGTCTTAACTTACTTACATTTAGTGTTAATACTTTTTGAATTAATTGATTGTTGCGTGCGAAAAAAATGTTTGTTAATAAAAGAAAAATGATTGTTAGTGCTTCAGTTTTGAATGTAAAGAAAAAAGATAAAAAATAATGAAAAGAAAAATAACGGAAGTAAATAATAATACTTTTTTGTTAAAAATAAATATAAAGAGGCAAAAATATTGTGCGTACTAAGCTTTTTTGGTCACCTGCCCCACTGATTACTAAGAAAATTATTTTTAACCTTGAATTCGTTTATAAGGAAAAACAAAGAAAATTGTTTTTACCAAAAAAGTAATGTGCGGAATATTTATGGCAGGTTTTATACATATTTTCTGCATAGAGTATTCATTAATAGAGACAAAAGCTTTATTCGAACTTAAGGCAACAATAAATAATATATTTTTTTCTGTAACCAAGAACAGTAGACTGGAATTTTAGGTTTCGCCTCAATATGTAAATACTCTATATTATAAATTAACCAAAACATATTTAAAATAAACATGAATTACTAATTAAAACTATAAAAAATGACTATCAATATTATTTCTTGAAAATAAAAAAGGACTAGAAAGCAAATAAATTTATCTACGAAACTTTGATTATATTGAATACGCAAGTGTTTTTATTTAAAAAAAAAAGTAAGAGTGCTATATTCGGCTATGCCGAATATTATACACCCTTCACCATCTAGGTCAATCTAGTTTGGTAAAGTAAATCCATTCAAAAAAGCAAATATTGGTGTGACAGAGAATAACAAAATTTTGCACTGCATATACTTACATATATAATTTTACATAAAAATCGGCTCTTAATGGGTGAAGCATTTAAAAAAAAATTAGTATTTCCTTAAAGATCTCTTCAAAAGCTTTAAAATAATACCCATATTGATATATTAAAAAATTTTTAAATTTCAAAGGACCGTAAAATATGGGCGAGCGCCAATTTTTTTTACCATGTGCTTTCTTCTTATTTTTCAATTCTTTATCGCCCCATATATATATTTTTTTTATGAAATTAAATTCGTTGTTACAAATGATATAAATAAATTAGAGGCAAGCGTGGTGTTTTGCCTGCTGCCTCGAAGGTCATGGACCGATCATACAATAGCAACTCTTTCGACACTATGTCTGATCGATTGGCGTATTTAAATTTTCTCTAGCTGATCTAGTGCCTTGGCAATCCTGATTTAAACACTAACACGGACAGAGAGACGGACAAACGGACATCGCTTAATCGACTTCGCTGTTCATAAGAACTCAGAATATATACGAGGGCTGCTCTATATATTTCTGGCCTAATAGTGAAAATGCGAATATTTATAATTAAAAATGGTTTTATTGTTTTTCAAAGTATTCCCCAGCATGATTTATACACTTTTGCATGCGCTCAAACCAGTTATCGAAGCACTTTTTCCACTCCGATTGAGACACCTCTAAAACATGGTTTTTGAACACTTCAACAGCTTCTTCTGGCGACGAAAATCTTTGACCATGCATTTTTTTCTTGATGTGCGGAAACAAGAAAAAGTCATTAGGTGCCAAGTCAGGGCTGTACGGCGGATGACCCATTAATTCGACGTTTTGGCCGGTCAAAAACGCTCTGGTTTGAGCCGATGTGTGAGAGCTCGCATTGTCATGGTGAACAATGATTCGTCTTCTCTTGTTGGTTTTTCGAATTTCTCCGATGACTTGAGGCAAACAAATTGTAGTGTAGCACTCAGAAGTGACCGTCCTACGTTGCTCAAGCGGAACAGTCGCCACATGACCAGTTTTGCCGAAGAAACAGGCGACCATTTGCTTCGAAGTACTTCTTCCACGAACAACTTTCGTTGGATTTTGCTCGTCTTTGAAGACCCACACGGTCGATTGTTGTTTCGTTTCGGGCTCATACGCATAGATCCATGATACGTCACCTGTGACGATCTTAAAAACGTCTTTTAAAGCACCGCAATCGTATTTTTGCAACATTTCTTTGCACCAATCGACACGAGCCTTTTTTTTAACGACTTTTAAATTGTGCGGGATCCAACGAGAACAAACCTTTTTTACGGCCAGGTGTTCATGCAGTATCGAATGTATGCTGGTGGAAGAAATGTCCAAGGACGTCTATATCTCTCGGTATGTCGTAAGTCGATCTTGCATTATGAATTCACGCACGGCATCAATGTTCTTTGGCACAACAGCCGTTTTTGGACGACCTTCACGGAATTCGTCTTTGAGCGAGCTTCGGCCACGATTAAATTCATTATACCAATTTTTCACAGTGCTATAGGATGGTTCTTCATCGGCATACAAAGATTTAAGTTCATCAATGCACTCTTGTCGTGATAATCCACGTGGAAAATTGTGAAAAATGATGGCACGAAAATGTTCACGAGTTTATTCCATTTTTTTCTATATTAATTTTTTCAAATCACTGTTAACAACACAAATAATGGTCGTACGTCAAAACGGAAATGACAGATTGCACTTGGCAGCACTCAGTGTTGCCAGGCCAGAAATATATATAGCAGCCCTCGTATTGGGGTGACTGAGAATTAAAAAATAAAAAAAATTTGGGAACTGCAAATATATAAATGACATCGGCTCTTAATGGGTTAAGCATTTTTAGAAAATTTTAGTATTTCCTTAAAGATCTCTTCAAAAGCTTTTAAATGATACCCCTATTGATATTTTAAAAAATTTGAAAATTTCAGAGCCCGGTAACTCAGAAAATATGGGCGAGCGCTAAATTTTTTCATTTGATGTTTTCTTCTTATTATTTAATTCTCTATCGCCCCATATATTTGTTTTGTTGATATAAAAAAACTAGAGGCAAGCGTGGTGTTTGGACCGTTGCCGCGAAGGACATGGACCGATCTTGCTAATTTCAATAGCACCTCTCGACATTATGTCTGTTCGATTAGCATATTTAAATTTTCTTTATCTCATCTAGTGGTTTGTCAAACTTGATTTCAACACCAACGCGGACGGAGAGACAGACATCGCTCGATATTCTTCGCAAAGTAATACAAAATTAAATTTAAAAATTAAAGGGTGTCCCCATTGGTGACGTAAGTGCATATAATTGGCCTACCTTTAAACCACTACAGGCGAACGCTTGAAAATTAAAAAATCTGTCGATTGTATGATAGTTAAAGTATAAATATTTTAAAATATAAATTAAAGTGTGGCCCTATAGTTTATTTAATTTGATGTATATGGTCATACTTTTAAGTAATTGTAGACATACGTTTGAATTTTACAAAGAAACTGTATTTCTAAGTCCGCTATAACAAAAATACACTTTGAATTTAGAAGTTAAAGGGTGTTCCACAAATTTTAGGGATTTTTATACTACAAAAGCTTGCTCATAAAAAAATTCAAAATTTTATAATGGTGCTATTAAAATATAGGATTTATATAAAAGTGAAATACTAATTAAAGTAAAATATTCAAATAATTTTAACAAACAATTAAGAAAAAAAATATACAAAAATTATAAAAATATAAAAAACTCCTAAATAATTACATAAACCATAGTTATTTTAACTTATAAAACTGTAAAAAAGCTTTAAAGTTCTTTTAAAGCTTCAAAGCTTTACACAACAATATGTTAACTTAAATCTATATTTAAATAAAAATTATCCCCAAATAAAATAAAAAATACTTAATATAGTTTCAAATTAAAAACCAAACTCAGTTCATGGAAAAAAATAAAACAAATCATTGCAATAATAAAATAAAAAAAAGAAAGCCACGCCATTAAATATTAGAGAAGAAAAAAACAAACAAAAAAAAAAGGAAAAACGAAATAAAAGAACCAAAGAATAATAAAAATTTGCATTAAACCATAAAACTTTTATCGTTTCAAGTAGAGGGTAGAAGTAGAGTAAAATGAACTTGATTAAAAAACTCACCTCCTCAGAGGCATTTGCATATGAGCTGCGCTCTTTTTCTTTATCTTTGAGTTGAGCTTTTAAGTTCTCGATTTCCTTAAGAAATTCATCACGTTCTTGTTCACGTTCGGCTGCTTGTTCCTCCAGAAACTGTCGCGTGGCCTTTAATTGTTTATCGGCCGTAATAATCTAAGAGTTTTTTTTTCGTTGTTTGATAGCGGAAAGTGATATGTTGTGTTTGAAATAGTTTTAATTAGTTTTATATTATAAAGAGCTTAAGTTTCATAAGGCAATTAATATAATAAGTCTTAAAATATAAAATGCTACTTTAAGCCTCATTAAATTTTACAAATAATAAAAAAAGATTAAATTTTAATTAAAACAACTTCTTATTCGAAAAATTAATCAATACATGACATTAACATTTAAAAACAATGGCGGGCATAGGTATGTCCAACTCAGATATTTTTAACGCATTCTGGAGTTCCAGGACACTTTTTCGAGCATAACTGGTCGTATGTAACAAATGCCAGGAAAATTTAGTCTTCCAAGGTCTCAATTGTTGCTGGTTTCTCTGCAGATTTAATAACTTATTTTTAAAGTAAATCTGAATAATTTGGTAGCGTTGTTCAAGCGTCAATCTATTCATAGGGATTTGCCAGAGCAATTTGATCATACTTGTCAAAAATTAAGCGCTGTATGACAATTTGTTTGACAATAAATCCTTTCTTAAGCTTTAGCGAGCTTTAAAAAATACGCTTTACTTAAAACTAAATATATCCTGTTCGAAAACTTTTACACTAGACTGTATTTAAATACATTAAAACTTAAAAAATGTTTGATTTTTTCCCCCCAAAAATCTGAGTAACTGCTTAGAGTACAGCAAATAAATTCTGTCATATTAGATTTCTGCTTTAGTTGCCAAATTACTTAACTCCGTTTGAAATTAGATGAAAAAGCTTAGAAAAAAGTATATACATTTTTTAGAATTTTTACTAAATTGATAATTTTAATGAAGGATACTGCCAATTCAAGGTTTTAATTTCTATTTTCAGAGAAATTTAGTTTTAACACTTTTCAATAAAATATAAAGTAAAGTTAAGTAAAGTTTTTTAAGATGCAAACACCTTGAGTTTACAACACTGTTTTATTTAATAACTGATTTGACAGCTAATAGTTGCTTAATTGTTAGTTTGGAGCGCATTAGCAATTGGTGCCCGCATCGCCTAAACAAGAACAAACCGAATTCAATTTATACTTCTATTATCACTTGGTACTTTTATTAGTTTTACCAGTTGGTTTTCTTCTCCTGCATATGCAGCAATTTATTTTATAAAATTTAATATTTTTTACTTTTTCAAATTATTTGAAAATTGTTTACATTTTAAAATTATTTTAAATTTTTTTTCATCAGCGTTAAACATAAACATAAATTAGCTGGGCTCTTACAACAACCTGTAAATGAATTCGCCTTGGCTTGGAGCGTCGATGCAAATTATTAAAGTTAATATTGATGTTTATTTTCAGTTATTAATTGTCGCATTTGGAGTGAAAAAATCTAGAAAAATCACTAACTGTTGGGCTTTATCGACCGGCGAAATTATTGCGCCATTATCTTTGAAAACGATGATGGGTAGATTGTTACAGTTACAACAAAGATTTTTTGCATATAATTTAAGGATTTTCGCTATAGGAAAATAAACTCAGAAATTCCTTCTGATGACTTCTTTTTATACAAAAAGAAATACATAATCTTCTGGCAAGAATCCTACGACATATTGTATTAAAAAAAGAAGGTTCTACATATAAAAAAGAGAGAAATTTTTTAAAAGAAAATATTAAAGTCATCCTGCTTTACACAGGGTGGTCTAAAGTTCAATTTTAATTTGAAACCGAGTCTATTAAGTATTTTGATGCTTTAGAAAACGAAAAAAAAAAATTCAAAATGAAATCAATTTTTAATTTCATGAACGGAATTAATAATTTTGATATCTTAAAGTATAAAAAACTATTTTACACTCTTTTTTCAATTTCATTATTCGTTGCCATAATTTTACTTTTGTCAAATTCTTTATGGTACCATCACAGAAAACAAAACAGTAAAATTAAAAAAGCAGCAAGAAAAACTAAAACCCCTAAAATTATGCCACATAATGTTTTGCTACAAATGATATTGCCACATTTTAACGATTTTTTTTTTTTTGGATTGATGACAACGGACGGAATTCAAAGCAATAAAAAAGTAACTCCTTCGGAACAGCGACTACGAAATCTGACTGGAGAAATGAAGAAACTACGAAATAAGTCCTAAAGGAATCAAATCCCCAAAGCGAAAATGAATGCAACCCCCAAAATATTAATATTGAACACAACAACAACGACCTTAAGAGACTTATTTCATTTTAGGAATAGAAATAAGTCCTTGAATTTAATTCTGGAGGGTTAATTCACTTTCTAAAAAAAAACAAATAGGGTTATTCTCCACTTTGGTATAACGAACACCGGCTTTACTTTCTAAAGATTTCCTGCAAAGCCTAGATTAAAGCTAACTATTTCATCTAACAAAATTAAAACTTGATTCATTTTTGTTTTGGTTCGTATCGCCAAGAAAGTAATTCACCAACAGCGTCAGCAAGATGACTAAATATATTTTTAATGTGGCACAGAGTAGAACGAATTTTTTTCCAAACTTTTTCATGAGAGTATATAAATACAAAGTTACGATTACGGAGCCGGATTCCGCATCTAAAGGAAAAACAAGTAAATTTAGATGCGGCGATGAATGCGAAATTTATTGACATATTTTTGTTTTTTTTTTTTAAATTTTTTGTTTTATACAACTCAATAATTTTTTCACTAGAATCAAAATATTTTTTAAAAGATTCATTCTTTTTCCTTCTTCTTTGTTCCTACTCATTCACAAAAAATATTATCAACACACGTAAAATTTTTGTATTTTTTGGTGTTTGCTAGGGAACAAAATTGAAAATTGGGAGCTTAAGAGAAAACGTAATGAAATAAAAACAGATTCGACTCTCGTGCGGGTTCGTTGAACGTTTTATATTGTCAAAAATTGATTAAAAAAAGACAACCGCATTCCCAACCGTCTAAGGCGACCGGCTTCACCATTTTTCCTCGCATCAATAAATCTTTGACGAACTAAATAATAATAAACCTATACCAGCTTCAAAATTATAATATGCAGAACGCCAGTTGGCAGGCTTTTCAAAATTGACTTAAACTTTTTTAAAAATTCTTAAAGTCTGGCAACTTTCAAAGTTCAAAAATTGATTCAAAGTATTTTTTTGGACAGAACCTGTGATTCCGACAACTTTAGTAAGAAAGGAACGAAGAAAGTTAGAGTCCTGGGACTTTTATCTGTAATAAAATATGTCCAGATTCTCATTACTGTTTCCATAACAAGGGACACGTAATATTTTACGACTCTTCTTCTATAAAAGAAGAAGAAACAAAGTCTGCAAAGGAAACAAAAACTGCGATGAGATCTTCTGAAAAACCAGTTAATTTTGATTCCGTTTCTATAATTTAACGGAATTGTGAGAAGAGTCTATGACCGTAATTCTAAATTATTTATAGGATAACTTCATATTTTATATCACTTCAAGATTATATTTGAGCATGCATGCCTTACATAAAATTTTCCTTTCGATATTTACAAAACTACTAAACAAGCTAAAACTACTTAAAGGAAACGTACCTGAGATTGTAAGTCTTCTCGATCCTTTTTACTGCACTCCACCACTTTGTCACCTTCGCGGCAAAAATCTTCAATCATTTGTAGTAGCAGGACAGTGGAATCATTGTTTTGCTGTTTCTGTGTAGGTGTCGACAGAATATTTCGGGCCTTTTCCTGCAGCAAAGCAAAATTCGACGATGAATGCTCCGCAAGGGTTAAACGTTGTGGTGATTTCACAGAAACCAAACCGTAACCCTCATTGTACTCGATATTGTTAAGAGAACTAAACTGAGATAATTGATCTCTTAAATCTTGCAACTCTTGGCCCAGTTCTGAGTTGCGTGTTATGGTATTTTCCAATTCCTGTTGCAGACGAACACGATCATTTTCAGATTTTACTAAACGATTTTTCAACTCCACCAATTGCAAATTCAATTCCGAGCCATTATTTGTGGTACATGAATTGTTATCCAAATAGAATCTATTAAGATCTGGAGGCAAGGAGCTCAGGTTTTCTGAATGTTGTACTAAAGACAACTGATGAGTAGGCAATTGTTGTTCGTTCAAAGAATTGACACGTATAAATTTACGTTGCGTTTGTTGACTTTTTAAACCATCCTCTTGTTCGCTGTCATGTTTTTCACGCTCACTTGAAAAACTATCTCTTCTCTCTTTGCTGTCATGTTTCTTGGCCACTTCTTCTGATAAATGCAGCAAATAAGATGCTTCTGCACGTAAGCGTTCCAAACATTCTTTTAAATCAAAATCTTCAGTTAAATCTGAATTTCTCTCGTTAACATATTGAACTAAAGTGGGATCATCTACAACATCTAATAAATTTTGAATATCTGGTATCATACGTAATCGACTGCTATTTAAAGTTTCACCCAACAGCGCAAAGTCATTAAATGAATGCTCTTCTAGCGAACGATTGCAAGTTAGTAGACGTTGCACCTCTTCAGCTAAACTTTCGGTTAAATCAGTCTCACAATTAGAAACACATTTCAATAATTCTGAAAGTACTTGTCTGAAAGCTTTGGATAACTCTCGTAAACTATTACGTTCACTGAGTAGTTTGTCAAAATCGCGTACAGAATCAAACGTGGAATGACGTTTGTTCTTGCGATTTAGTTGTTTTTCATAATCTTGCCTTAGACGAGACATCTGAGAAAAGAAAGAGATTTTTTTTAAAACATAGCGACAATCAAGTAACTAAAATGTCGTTTATCGAAGGCCTTCCTTTTTTATATAGAAAAAAAAGCTCAGAGTACCAGGCTTCTTTTCCGACACAAAAATAAAGAAGCTCAGAGTCTGAGCCTTCTTTCCTCGTATAGAAAAAAAGATCAGAATCTGAGCCTTCTTTTCTCGTATTGAAAAAAGAAGTGTCTGAGCCTTTTTTTCTCGTATAGAAGAAAAAGAAACTCAGAGTCTAAACTTTCTTTTCTCGTATAGAAAAAAAGATGCTCAGAGTATGAGCCTTCGTTTTTCGTATAGAAAACAAGAAGCTCAGAGTCTGAGCCTTTGTTTTTCATATAGAAAAAAAGAAGCAGCTCAGAGCTAAGAGTGTGATACTCTTTTATATACAAAAAAAGAAACCTCAGAGTCTAATCTTTTTTTTATAGGAAAGTAAAAGCTCAGGGCCTGTCTATTAGATTTTCTGTAGGATTTTCTTTAGTCCCATTAATTATTGTACCTCTTCAGCATGTTTAATTTGCAACTGTGCAATTTGCAATTGACTTTTGGCAGTAAATTTCTCTCGCAGCAATATTAATTCTTTTGGCCAATGGTGATCATCTGTTGTTGTTTCCGATAATAAAGTCTGCAATAAAGAAATAAGAAAAATAATTAAAATCTAAACGGAAATGTAAATCCAAAAAAGTACAAATTAATTTATAGATTTTAAAATACTATAAAATAAATATTTACTTTTAGTGCTTTTAAATTTGTTGTTGTATTGATAAATTTACAATGAAAAAGTTTATTTCATAATTGTGATGGACATTATTTTCACTCTTTTGGATAAAAAGAAAAAACTTTGATAGCTTTTGTTATGTTTACAAAATGCCCTGACGGAAATGTACGTAAAGATTTGGCGGACAAGAGCAAATGTTTAAAACAAGATGAATGAAATAAACGCATTGTTTGGTATCATTTTTTTTTTTTTTTTTTTTTTGGATGGTAAACATATGAGTTGCACATGTTATTGGAGCTGGTGAAACATTAAAAGAATTGATTCAATTTGTTCATTTCTTTTAAGTTTTTGTTTTAGGGTGAAAGAAATTACAGCGTAATAATTTGACATAAAAGTTCTTTAATATTGCAAGTGAAGAAACTGGCCACGAGTAATAAAGTTAAGACATTTTATTTCTTTCATTATAATTTATAAATAGTGAATAATAAACAAAAAATTAGTACAATGTTACGTGTCACAAAGATGTTGCCTCAATAGACATGCTTAACATCTATTCAGTCCAATTGAAAAATACTCCAATTAGAGCAGAAAATCTAAAACTAAAAAATGCCTGAGGCACTAAGTACCTAGCGATATAAATAGACCCTGAAAATTATGCAACAAACTTTGACATCTGTCAATATCTGACAATATCCCACAAATATAATTATTTTTTATTTCAAGAACTAAACTAAGTCCGATAGAACTTAACTTAACAAACTGTCATACAGACATTTATGATGGGTATACTCTAGCAAATCATTATGAATGGATTGACGCTTGAACACAGCTGCCAAATTATTTAAACATACTTTAAAAACCAGTCATCTATTGAACTTATTGCGAACAATTGTTTTGATCGATGGCTTAACGGTTTTTTCTAGCCTTTATCACCGGTTAAAAAAGGAGTATTTAAGGTTGTCATTCCGTTTATAATTCTACAATATTCATTTCCAACCCCGTAAAGCATATTTAGTCTGAGTTCTAATGCATAGCGAAGTCGATTAAGCGATGTCCCTTCTATCTATCCATGTTCGTGTTTAAATCAATTATGCCAAGGCACTAGATGACCTGTAACATCTCTTTAGCCCTTTTGGAAAAAGACTCCAATTAAAGCAGAAAAACTAAACTTTCATCGATCTGTTAAAAATGGCTTCGGCACTAAGTACCTAGCGACATGAACAGCAACTGAAAATATTGCAATGAACTTTGACATCTGTCAATATCTGACAATATCCTACAAATAAAAATATTATTTTCAAGAGCTAATCTAAGTCATCCTCAATATCGGTTCTTTTTTAAGGCCGATAGAACTTACGAAAGGGTTAACTGTCATACAAATTGTCATACAGATTTATGATGGTATACTTAGCAAATCATTATGAATAGATTGACGCTTAAACAACGCTGCCAAATTATTTAGATTTACTTTGAAAACCAGCCATCAAATCAACTTATTGCGAAAAATTGTTTAGATTGATGGCTTAACGCGTTTTTATAGCCTTCATCACAGGTTAAAAATGGAGTATGTAAGGTTGTCATTCCGTTTATAATTCTACAATATTAATTTCCGACCCCGATTAAGCGATGTCCGTTCTATCCATCCGTCTATCCGTGTTCGTGTTAAAATCAACTATGCCAAGGCACTAGATGACCTAGAGATTATTAAAATACTCCAATCGAGGCAGCGGGCAAAACACTACGTCTGCCTTTAATTTGCCATATCGTTTGCATTTCTGCAGGTAGTTGTCTTTACTATTTATTCACCTCTTAATACTTATTCACCACAATTATACCAGCTGCGATAACAACCCTGAGCAAAACTTCACGTTTTGGCTTCTAAAATAACTCTCATGTTGTTTTTGAAATTTTTATACTTAAAGGAACTTTTTTTGGCTTTTCTAAAATTTTGGATAAAAGTTTCCTGATGTGCTGGCTTAAGCAATAGGCGAAATACGTATAGTTACCTGCTTTTCCAAACCAACAAATAAATTGCATTTTTATTCAAAATATTATGGGATATTAGCAAATATAATAAAGATTATTATAAAAATTACTAAAATTATTTAAAAACAAAAAATACAAAGATTTTTTATTTGAAAATATAGCTGACATTGACCCGGGCATAAAATTGGTTTAACAGGATTGCGCAATGCAGAGACCGCAATCATCGACTGATTAAAATTTGTCCTCCAAAGTCGTACGACTGTTCTAAAATTGGACGTCCAAAATGTGCTTTATCAAAAACAGCCACGGTGCTATATGCTCGAGATCATTTCTAAATGTTATTACCATGTATAAATCTTTTGAATAAAAATTATTAAAATTTAATTTTTTGTATTCTTTTTTTTACGATTTAAAATTCCATGGGGACATCATTTATTTTTTTTATTTAAACTTTTTAAATTTTTACTATAGAACGCTACAATTATGAACAACGAATTGAATCAAAAAAATTTAATGGAATCGCTCCGTAAAATTCGAAAATTTCCTTGTTGGTAATTGGGGTCCCTCGGAGGCAGCCTTTGCTTCTGGTGAAATTAATTTATTATATAATCGGTACAGCAAAGAGTTGAGAATGGTCTGGGATTTTTTATGACCGTGATTTGCTAATGTTGACATCAAGATGGCACCACTAGCCAGTCATTTTAAAAATTCAGTTATTGTATGAAAAACTAATTAGCCCCATATTCTTATAGTTTAAAGCCTCTGAGCTATTTTGTCTAAGACCATTTGAAAGAGCGGGTTAACCAGTAAAAATCATGCTCTGAATAAACAATTGCAGGGAAATGTTTTGTGAAGGCAGTTTTGCTTTTTTAATAGACTTTTCCCTAATTCTTTGACTTTTGATTCAATTTTTTATTATCAGCCCAATTATGAATATTCTCACGGAACTTCTTTCCCACGGAAAAATTTTTTTTAAAGAAAATATTCCTCCAATTATGAATTCCGTGGGAATAAAATTATAAAAAAGTGGCATTATCGTAATTTGAAGGGAAGTTTTTGTTTATTTTCATATAATTTTTTTTTATAATTTATAATACCTACTTTCTTCCCCTAAATATTTTTTTCACTTTCCGCAGTCAATCTAAAGGCGAAAAAATTTATAATTGGAGAAAAGGAAAAAGTAACAGATCACGCACGAAATTTTTGTTTATAATTGGGCTTTATTACTTGCCATTTAGTACTAATTTAAACCCACCAAGTAGAGCTGCAAAACTATCGATAGTCGACACATTCGATAGCTTCGATAGTTTGCTTAAAAACAATTGATACTATAGTTTCAATAGTTTGCATGAAAACTATCGATACTATCAACTATTGCTATCCGATACTATCGCTATCGAAAAAAACCTATCGATAGTCAACCAAAAATACAACTATCGATATCATTGATAGTACTATCGATTATTTTGCAGCTCTACCACCGAGGTAATAACCTCACTTACTCTCAATGATGTCTCCAGCGAATTTTGTCCCAACTAATTAATGGTTAAAAAAGCGTTTCCTTAAAAATGCATTTGTTTTAAGAAACTCAACATTTTCAGTAGACTTCTGTGATTTTTTAATTCTTATTTTTCCTGATATTAATTTGCCAAATCATATTGATTGCCCTCATAAGCAAAAAACCCCCATTAACTAAATGTTTTTAAATTATTAATAAAAAAAACGCAATTATCGTTCATCCATTAGCCAGGGCCAAGTTGATGGCGAATCAGAAGGCCACTTTAGATAAAGAAGATGTTCCCATTAATTTGAATAGAAAAAAATTCACATTAAAAAAGATTTTAAATTAAACTTGAAAGATAAAAGCCGTTAAAAAAATTCAAATTTTAAAATAATTTTCATCGTTCAAACACAATTTAGATTAACAATTCTTTTCAAATAAATTGACTGGCACCAAACAAACAAACAAACAAAAAAAAACAAATAACCAAACAAAGCCCAACAAAGTCAAACGCCAACCATTTGCTTTTATTTATAATAAATCAAATTCAATTAAATTTTTGTGTACAATAATGAAATTTATTTATCTTCCAATAGTACGCGTAACATAAATTCGTTTTATTAGAAAATGCTTTAAATGCTGAAAATGTTATTGTATTATAATTTTAAAGAGAAACACTCCAAAAATTTATAAAGAAGCAAAAGGAATTTTTAATTAAGAAATGTGTTGAGAGATGACCCACAAAACTAAACATAATACTTTAATCATGTACCACCAGTATGTTCAACATATTTTTTTTAATAAAAGAAACTTTATTCCACATACTTGTACATATGTTTGTTTGTTTGTTGCTTTTGTTTACACATTTTCAATTCATATGTTTTATATTTCACACACATTTTATAACTCATGTCCTGTAAAGTTCTTCTGTTATCTTCTCGGTCAGGTAGAAAAATGTTCATTTTTTGACAGTTGCATTTGTCAGCCACTTTCATTTTATTAAAAATCAAGCATGTCTTGCAACTAGAGTGGATTTTAATTCTTCCCAAATCTATGTTGGCACATAGATTTTTTTTCATAGAGAAATTATTGCCCTTTATTTTCTACTCAAAACTATAAGATCAGGATCTGAGTGTCTTATTAGATTCAGAGCTCCTTTTATGTGTTGAAGATAAAGATCAGGTTGTGAGCTAAATATTTCTATAGAGGTGTCCAACCCTGACCTTCCTTTTTTATAGAAAATTTTAATTGTACGAATCTGAGTATTTTTTCTATAAAAACAGAAATGTCCGACTATGAATTTTTTATTAAAGAAAAAAGGTTTCCCAGTCTGATATTCTTTTTTGTAGTGAGGAGGGTTTATTTTTTCTACAGAAGAAAGACTGTCCAACTCTGAGGTTCCTTTTTCCATAGAAAAAAAAGTGTCCAACCCTGAGCTTCCTTTTTTCTATTGAAGAAAAGGTGTGTAAGACTCTGACTTGAGCTTCTTTTTAGCATAGAAGATATAAAGTGTCCGACTCTGAGCCTTCTTTTTCTACATAAGAAAAGAAGAGTCCGATTTTCTCTTTCTTTTTTTATAGAAAAAAGTGTCAGACTCTAAGCTTTCTTTTCTATTGAATAAAAAAAAGTCCGACCCTGAGCCTCCTCTTTTCTATAGAAGAATTTTAATGTTCTGCTCTCCGAGCTTCTTTTATCTATAAAAAGAAAAATGTCAGACTTTGAGCTTTTTTTCTAAAGCGAAAAAAATAAAATTCAGACAGAGAAATTATTATTTTCTACACAAGAAAATAAGATCAGGATCTGAGTGTCTAATTCTATTCAGAGCTTGCTTTGTGTATAAAAGAGAAAAGGATCAGATGTAAGCTTAATTGTTCTAAAGAAGTGTCCAACCCTGACCTTAATTTTTTATAGAAAAAAATAATTGTCCGACTTTAAATATTTTTTCTATAAAAGGAAAGATATGTACGACTCTTACCTTTTTTCGATATAATAAAATAAGTGTCCCAGTCTGAGATTCTCTTTTGTAATGAAGAGCAGGTGATCAGATATATAAGCTTCTTTATGTAAATAGAAGGAGAAAAGTGTTCAACTCTGAACTTCTTTTTGTTTTACAGAAAAAAAGAGTGTCCGACTCTGAGGCTCTTTTTGTTATCGGGTTTACAACTCAGAGCTTCTTACAGAAGAAGAAGATGAAAAAATATGTCAATAATTGAGCTTCTTTTTTCTGGAGAAGAAAAGAAATGTCCATCTCTGCGCTTCTTTTTTTAATGAAGAGCAGATGATCAGATTCTGGGCTTCATTTTTCTTTAGAAGAATACAAATAGCTTACTCTGAGCTCCTGTTTTCTATATAAGAATATAAGAGTGCGATGCTGAGCCTTTTTTTCTATTTGAAGAAAAGAAATTTTCGAATCTGAGAATTTTTTCTTTAAAAGAAGGAAATTGTCAAAATCTGAGCTCCTTTTTTCTATAAAAGAAATAAGGAAAGACAATCAGACTGCTAAGTTTCTTCTTTTTCCGTGAGATTGCTTCTTCTTTAATAGAAAAAATTTGCGTATTAATAAACTCTTTGTTTTAAGCTTCAATAGTTTTTCCTTAATAAAGATCAGATGATCAGATTCTGAGCTTCATTTTTCTAAAGAAAAAAATTCTTTCTCTGAGCTCTTATTTTCTATAAAAGAATATAATTGTGAGATTCGGAGCCTTTTTTCTATAAGAAGAAAAGTAATTTACGAACATGTGAAAACTTTTTCTATAGAAAATGGAAAGTGTCCGACTCTGAGCTTCTTTTTTCCTATTAAAAAGAAAAGTGTCTTACTTTAAGCTTTATTTATTCTATAAAAGAAAAAAGGGAAGCAAATCAGACTATTAAATTTCTTCTTCTTTCGTGAGTTTGCTTCTTCTTAAAAAATAAAAAACCGCAGATTATTAAACTCTTCAGTTGAGCTTGAATAGCTTTTGTTCTTACAATTTAACAACTGTGTAAGACCACACATTTAACATTTTCCCTTTATATTTTCTTTAATACTCTATTAATTTATATGTCTTATCTCTTATTTAATGTTATTAAAATGATAATACAATTACATTAAGACAACAACAAACATAGATCACTTAAGGGTTCATTTGTAAAAGATTAAACGATTAAACTAATTTGAAAATTAAGATCAACAAAGGAATTGCCAGCAATTTTTACTATATTTCTAAAATTCATTGTGATGTTATCAAAAATGTGGACGTTTTACCCAGCGAGCATTTTTAACTCAAGATAAAAAAAATTTTTCGAAAATTATGTGAAATTCTAACAAATTATTATTATGTTACTTAAAAATAAATTTCCTTTTTTCTTTTACTTCAAAGAAAATCCTACAAATGACACATATATTTTAGTTTTAACCAGGAAGCATAAATAACATTTTATGAGAAGTGTTTAAAATTGTTGCAAATTACGCGCACATTTTGTTTCATTTTTTTCTTTTCTTGTTTCTTTTTCTTTGCTTGTTTTGAATATGTATTTTAGTTAAATGTTTCTTTTTGCTTTTTCCAAAAAAAAAAAACATTTATTTTTAGTTCGCATTTATGTTGTTATTTATATTTATTATATAATTCGTTACTTGTGTGTGTTTTTGTACAAAATTTATTTATAATTTCTATTGGCTGCAAAATTAGTGAGATGTTGTATAGATTTTTATTTGCAAATTTATGTTTATGAATTTTTTTTTTTTTAATTAAGTGGAGAAATTTATTTTTAAAACAATGGTTTGCGGCTTATTTATGTTTCTTAAGATTTTCAACTTCATAAAGATCAGAAAATTATTTGATCATAAAAATGTAAGACTCCATGCGTGTTTTAATAATTTGATAAAATTAGAATTTTTAGAAATTCCTTGTTTTAAATATCTAAAAAAGAAGAAGAAATTTTTATTTATTTTAACTGTCTTTTCCACTTATTTACTAGATCTTTAAAAATATTACTTAATTTTAAATTTAAATTTTTTTATATTCCGCACTCTAAATTTTTACCTGATAGTAAAAAAATAAGCAACACGATTTTATGCATTATATCATACTTCCCCTGACATTTAATATATTTTGCAATAGCTTCTTATACCCGGGATTGTACGTACCGTCTATTCATTATTTTTTGGCGGTTTTTTTTTAGAGTGTTTTTCGCCTTATAATTTTATATCATCAAATACTCAAGGGCCGTACTTCAACTATAAGATAACTCCTCTTAGTTATTATAATTTTTATAATTTTCTTCTTAGTTACTTTTCCTTAAAAGTTCTGATATTTAATTCACCCAATGGGTTTTTCCCCCTCTGTCCGAACACACACTACCATTTTCTGATACATATATTTCTATTATAGAGATTTCTTGGGTTAAAAGCTTATTTTTTCCTTTCTTTTTTAAGAGAATAAGTTCGCACACATACTTTTCCTAAAAAGAAAATAAAAATAAATTTAAGAAAAATAAAAAAACTATTCAGAATGATTTTTTTTCCTTTAATGAAATTTTAGATTGTCGGTAGCTAAAATATTAAATCATTGAAACCAACTTCGAAAAAAGAGAAGGTTATAAATCGTCTGATTATTATGTATGTGAAGATAAATACGTCAACTTAAATAAGTTTTTGAAAAAATGTATCATGCGATAAATTTATTCTTCCATTGTATAGTAAATTCCAGACTTTTTTTTAACAAATACGATTACAGCGGCAAAACCCTTCGATCTCGGAGAATCAGACCTATTGGGGAATCAAGGCCACATACAGAGCTATTAAACTATAAACACAGTTCAAATTTAATTTGAGAAATTTTTTATAAGACGCAGAAAATTGTCTTAATGCAATCTTCTCATATATGTGTAATGAATTCTGTCAGGGATTTTGTTCATGTGACCAAACCCCGCGATTTTGGAGAAACAAACCTATTGTTAAATCAAGGGCACATATAGAGCTATTAAACTGGAAACACAGTTTATTAAAATTGAATTTGTGAATTTTTTTAAGATGCGGAAAAATGACAATTTTCTTGTATACAATAAGTTCTGTGAGGGATTTTATTGCTCTGACCAATCCCTTCGATCTCGGAGAATAAAGGACGTCTGCTATAACAAGTATAACATTTAAACAAAATTTACATTACAATTTTAAATTCATATTCAATGGGCATCTGCTTGTGTATCTCTTTGAAGTCGGGTTTTTTTATTCTATGAAAAAGTTCTTACGTCTTAAGTTCATTTCCGAAAGAGAAAAGCTAAACACTCTAAGCTTTTTAATGCATTGAAAAAATCTCTGAGTGTAAGCATTTTTTCTCTGCACTTTTAACTGGCTTTTTCAACTATAATAAATTCAGACTGTAACTTTTTTCCACAAAAAAAAATATAGCAGACGATGAGATATTTCTTGCAGTGAAAAAAAATTATATTTCAGGCTTAAATAGATCTCGAAACCAGAAGATTATTCTAAAAAAAAGATATTGAAATGTTGTTTTATTTTCCTACATCTTACGATTTCATTTTCTAAGCTTATTCTTGGTTGCAAGTGCTTTTCTTCTGCTCTAAACCGTTGTTGTTGTTGTTTTCCTTAGAAAAACATATTTTCTAATTGTAAGGCTACTTTCAAAGCTTCCGGAGCGATATTAGGAGCGATAACGTCTTAAAACCATTATTTGAATTTCTTTATATGACACAATCGCTTCTCGCTTCGCACTCGCCATCACATGAACAAATTCTAACAGATGTTTATAGTCGTGGTCCGCTTTAGAAAAGATCCTCTTTAAAATAGATTATAAACTATCATATACACAAAAGGTTTACATACTATGAGCTTGGGAACCTCTGCCTCGTTTTTCTACAACAATTGAGCTTTAAGTTCCTTTTCTATATAAAACTATGTAAAACTTTTAAATATTTGCTAAAGAAAATTATTTTATTTCTTAAAATTTTTTATCACATGCTATAGAAACCTTAAACTTTTTATAATTCACTGGCTTATTAAATTTAACGTAATATTATGTTTTTATTATTCAACTGATTTCTTTAACAAGTTTATTAAAAATTGGAATTGTTAAAAAAATTAAAGGAATATTTTACCTCATTTATCTCGCATGATATTAAAAATTTTGTCTTTGCTTTGAACACTTTTGTTTTATGAGATTTTTATTTATTATTTTTTTTTTCTTTTTTAATATTTGTTCACTTTTAAAAGTTTTTTTTTTGTTTGCATAAAATTTTTTTATTTCAAAATATTTCTATAATTTTTAACACACTAATATGTTTAATAATACTTTCTTGTTGTCTGTCAATATTAAACACAAACCGTTACGTTTTAATTTAAAATAAGATAACGCGCGATAATTCAATTAATAAGTTTTTTTTTCTTGTAAGAGGGGATGTTTTTTTCCAATTAATTTTTGTTAAAAGTATTTTTAAATTTAATCCAACCAGCTTCTCACAAGATATATTCGACACAAGTTCTAAACGAATTGCTAACAAACACTTTGAGAGCACGCAATGAACTAGTGAATTTTTTAAGTTGATAATAAAATATAAATACAAAATTAAAATCCTCTTGAGCATCAACATAAATTGAGAGATAGAGATCTATCTCTTTTGAATGCTAAAGAGAAAGTGAGAGGGAGATAAAGAGAGAGAGAGAGAGGAAATAGTCATATAAAGATGAAGAAAACAGAAAAGTTCAAATTAAGGATCTTTTTTATGATAAAATCCGAAAGTATTTTTAAAATTGACAAAAAATTTTATAACCTTTAATTTGTTCAGAAATTGTTCAAATATTATTTTCATATGAAACGTGTTTGAACAGATTAAGATTCTGCTTGATATATTTTTTATTAAAAAAAATCCATTTTTAAATAAAAATGTCAATATTCAAAATGTTCCTAAAAATAAAAAAGCAAATTTTTTCAGACAGCATGTCTTAAGATTTATTTAAAAGTTAATAATGATGAAAGCATATTTTAAAATTTAACATATAAAAAAAGAAAATGGTTGCCAAAAATGTATAATGTATTTTGCGTAGCAAAAAAGAAATTTTTGTATGTCAAAGACAAATGATTTTGCATATTACTTTGAAAGGTGATGTACAGCCAATAAAAAAATGTACAAATACCTTTTCACATAGAATTTTTGTTATCGGTAATTTTTTAAAAAGTTTTTTATAAATTTATACAACCTTGTATGTTTGTTTATTTGTGCGACAATCACGACTAAACGTAGCCAGATACTTATCTGGAGGGTGCAATAGACTTTAAAAAGAATACAAGTATCCTGAAATAGAAGAAAGTATAAAGACGGAAAGTATATAAACACACGTGTTGCATAAATATTACACTGTGATAGACCCTAACCGATTTTAATAAAGCTTTCGCTTGTGAGTTTTGTTAAAGTCGACCCGTAAGGTAGACAAATGCTAAAAATATTTATTCTTTTTACTAAAGCTCTGAAAGAACCAATCATAAATACATTTAAAAATGTTTTTAATACTGATAGACATATAGCGAATATTTAAGAATATTTTTTTCATAAAAAAATAATTTTCTATAGAAATATAAAGTTATTGATAACTTTATTTAAAAAAAATCTAAAATTTTTGACAAAAATTTTACTGTAGAAGTTCCAGTTATCGAACATTTTTTCCAAAAAAAATTTTTCGTTATCTAAAAAAAATTTTTTTAGTTATCGATAAAAATTTTTATAGAAAATTTAATTTTATATTTTTAATTTTATAATAAATTGCAGCTGTCGATAAAAGTTTTTTCTAAAAATACTTTGTTCTCGATAAATATTTTTCGGTATAAAAATTCAAGTTATCGATAAAATTTTCTCTGTAAACAATTAATGCCATCAGAGAGACTTTGTGTAAAAGTTATCGAAAAGCTTTGTTTTTTAAAAAATGTGCATATGTTATCGGGCAAAACTTTCTAAAAATTTAAAGTTTTTGTTTTCTATAAAGAATTTGATTTATACGGTAAAGCTTTTTGTAGCAAATCTAAGTTATCGGTAAAAAAATTTTTTAATAGAAAATTTTAATATCATCAAATGTTTTCTATAAATAATTTTAGTTATCGTTTAAAATGTTTAGTTATCGGTAAAACCTTTTCTTCAGTTATCGGTATAAATTTTCTATAAAAACAAAATTCTAAATAAAAAATTCTAGCGATATCTTCAGTTACTGGAGAAAATTAAAATATGTTATCAATCAAAACTTTCTAGAAATTTTAGGTTAAGGTTTCAAGATCTCTATAAAAAGACGCATTTATACGCAAAAGCGTTTTGTATCAAATATTAGTTATTAGTAAAATATTCTATAGTAAATTTGACTAAAAAAATGTTCTATATAAAATTTCAGTTATCGGCAAAAATTTTCTGTAGAAAATTTCAGTAATCGGCGAGAATTTTCTGTAGAAAATTTCAGTTATTGACAAAAATTTTCTGTAGACAAACTCAGTTAGCGAAAATAGTTTTCTGTAGAAATTTTAGTTATTGACAAAAATTTTCTGTAGAAAATTTCTGTTATCGGTAAAAATTTTTTTTTTTCACAAAAATTACAATGAAGACTAAAATTAACATTTATTAATTTGAAGTTAAAACTTGTGACCTTCATCGAAAACATAAAATTATTTATTGGTTTCTTTTTTAAGAAATTTCGAAAATTTCCATTTCAAAACAATAAATAAGAAAAAAAAAACATCATCACCTTTTGAAAATGATAATGAACTTTTAATTTAAGCTAAAGAAGATATTTCACCGCTCACACCACACATGAAAAACATTTTTTTTTAGATTTTTCATTTTGTAGATTTATTTTTAATTCCAAAAGGAAATGCATTCATTATTTTTCCAATAGTACAAAAATTTTAAATAAATTAAAATTAGAAAGATAAAAATTAGAAAGAAAAAAAAAAGAAGAAAATCATTTAGCACGTGTGTGATATGAAATTTAAACAAAAAGAATACAAGCAAAAGTTTTCCGTCCAACGCATTGACACTGATATTTTTAAAAATAAAAATAATTGAGTTCATGACAAATAAAGGCGCTTTCATTTTCGACTTCTTTTTTCAAAAAATTGTAAATTACAACCTAAAATAAATAAAAAAAAAATGTGAAAAGTGTGTGTTCTTTTCATTTCTTTTGCTTTTCTTTACATTGTTTTTATTTTTGTGTCTTTGACACAGGGAACGTGTTCATTGACATCTTGTTATTGTTTCATGACTTGTTTTTGTTTATAAAAATAAACAAACATAATTTTAACAAGACAAATGAAGAAAAAGAGTTTTTAGTATTTGTTTGGAAAACAGATGTAGATCTAAAGTAGATAATTTTTGAAGAAAAAAGCAGTTAATAATTAATTATAAAACATAATGATAATATTAAATATTTTTCGCCTTAAAATATGTAATAACAAATTCAATATTAAAATGGCAAGTACAGTCTGTGCTGTTTATTTAAACGCACTTTAAAAAATTAGGGTGAACAAATTTTTAAAAAGATTCACAGATTCGCTTACAATAATCATCCATAATAAAATATTATTTAAATAGGTAATATTATTTTATGCGTATGTGTGAGTTTATGACATTGTTTGTTAGTTGTTTGCTGAATACTTTATTCTTTGTTTTCGTGGTAATTAGATCTTAATGGCAGGTAATTAAGGGTGCAAGCAAGTCAAAACATGTTCACAGAAAATAGCAAAGTGCAGGTAGAATTGTAAAAAAATTACAAAAAAACTTACAGTGTCCCAATAAGTACAGCGACAGGAACCCTTTTTATTTTTTGTAGAAAATTTAATGTAAAAAATTTATCCAGGATTTCCGTAGATAATTTATTTAATAATTAATTTATCAAAAATTTTCTTGTAGAGAATTTTGTTGAACATGTTTTGTAGAAAATTTTATCGAAATATGTCTGTATTCGCATACTTTCTAAACAACACCTAGGACTAAATGTTTGTCACATCAATGCCCAAAGCCTATACTGCAAAATTGATGAATTCCGTTATCTTTTTGAAGATTCAGGTGTGGATGCCGTATGTATCTCAGAAACGTGGTTTAATGAATCACACAACGACAAACATGTTGAATTAAGAGGATATAAATTGTTTAGATGTGACAGGTGTGGAAAAGCTGGTGGAGTGGCTATTTATATTAAGAGCAATATTTCGTGTAAACTACTGAGAACTTTCACTGCGTATAATGATGTTGAATATATATTGGTGGAGCTTTCATCTTATGGTGAAAAATTGCTGCTTGGGAGTGTTTACAGACCAAATAAAAATATCAAATTGGACACCATCATATCTGAGTTAGAACAAGTTTCTGTTGCCTATACCAATATTATAATATCAGGAGATTTTAATGCCAATTTATTAACCAATTCCAGTTCAAATTTTTGTACAACAATGACTTCGCTAAATCTTCACCCTGTTAATAATTCAATGCCAACGCATTTCACTAAGACGAATGCCTCTCTATTAGATCTCTTCCTCGTCTCTGATAGCTGCAAAATATCTCATTATGACCAATTAACAGCACCAGTTTTTTCGAGGCATGATCTTATATTTCTGTCATATAACTTCAGAATAACACGTCATAAAAAATCATTTTGTTATCGTAATTTCAATAATATTGATATTCCGTCACTTATGAATGACCTTTTTTCTGCTAGCTGGGACGATATATTCTATATACCATCTGTTGATGCACAAGTCCAACATTTAAATGGTCTTATCTATCAGCTATTTAATAAACACGTCCCACTCAGAACAAAAAGATGTAATAAAAGAATAAATCCCTGGTTTTCCTCGGAGACTAAATCGGCTATTGAACATCGGGATCTACTTTTTATTCGATGGAAACGTTACAAAACACCACAGTTGCTTGAGGAATATCACAAGGCGAGAAGAGAAGTCGTAACAATTATCAGGCGGGAGAAGTTATCATATTACGGCAATAAATTTCAGTATGCAGTAAATACTAAGCATACATGGAGGCAGATTCGTGAAATGGGAGTTGTCAATTCTAATTACAAATCAGCTACATTAGATGTTAATGATGTTAATAGGAAATTTGCTAATATTCCGCAACATCCGGTAAATGTTAATTTTTATGATGGCAACAATAATATATCTACAATAAACGATCTCCACTTCCGACATGTTAGTTTGAATGACACAATAGAAGGATTTCTAAAAATTAAGTCTAATGCTGTTGGCCTAGACGACATCCATCCTCGTTTTATAAAACTTATATTGCCTTATATAATACGTCATATCAATCACATTTTCAACACGATTTTAACAACTAGCACCTTTCCAATTGAGTGGAAGTCAGCGAAAATTATTGCATTGCCTAAAAGTGATGGTGACTACCGGCCAATATCTATCCTTCCCTACATATCAAAAGTTTTTGAGAGAATTCTTCATAAACAAATTTATAAACACATACTCGACAATAATTTACTAACAGACCGTCAATTTGGTTTTAGGCCTCAACACAGCTGCATTACGGCACTAACCGAGGTGATTGAGAACATACGTGGCAATCTAGATGAGAATAAGTTAACATTTTTGGTCTTACTTGATCACTCCAAGGCATTTGACACTGTTGACCATCAAATGTTGTTATTGAAGCTTGACAATATGTTTAAATTTTCTACAACCGCAACAAAATTAATATCTTCGTATTTAACTGGTAGATCACAAATAGTTGTCAATGGTGGTATTGTTTCTTCACCCTGATTTACAACCCGAGGTGTTCCGCAGGGGTCCATACTTGGCCCACTTTTTTACTCAATGTATGCAAATGACCTTCCTTTGCAGGTTAGATACTCTAATATTCAAATGTATGCTGATGACGTACAGCTATATCTAAGCTGTTCAAAAACAGCTATAAATTCTGCCATTAATGAAATAAATATTGATCTAGATAGAATCTATCAATGGGCATCTGCAAATGGACTACTTCTAAATCCTATTAAGTCTAAATGTTTAACAATTGGCAAAATACCGACGGCACTAAGAGAGAATTTGTATATTTCTCTTAATGGGACAAAAATTCAATTGGTAAATACAGCCAAAAATTTGGGAGTTACTTTTAATAGCTCGCTGACATGGTCGGATCACATTAATCAAGCATGTGGCAAAATTTATGGGAAGATTAGAACCCTATGGCAGACTCAACACTTTACACCCATGAGGATAAGAATGATGATTGCCAAAACATATTTAATTCCTTCTCTTTTATATGCCTCTGAGATTTTTGCTGGATGCAATATGACTTTGAAACGAAAGCTCAACATAGCATTTAATAATATTGTTCGATATGTTTTTGCTTTGAAAAGATTTGAACATATATCACCATATTCAATACATGTACTTGACATGCACCTCAATGACTACATGAAGCTTAAAAATCTTATTTTTTTGCATAAAATAATAACTACAAAAAAGCCTGACTCTCTTTATAACAAATTGGTATTCACATCGTCAGCGAGAAACAATAATATTCGAACATTCAAATACCGAAAGAGTGCTTCTTTTCACCAGTTTTATATATATACTATTTACCTCTGGAACCATCTCCCCCCAAATATTCAACATACTAGCAACGCAGCGCGATTCAAAAACTTGTTAAGTAGTTATTACAGAAATTCATAAAAAATTTTATAACAGTAAACGGTATGTAACTTATCTGATTCTAATGCTGTAATTTATAAGATAATTGATCTTGTTGCATTAGAAAAACATTCATTATAAATAAAATAAAATAAATAAAAATATGTCTGTAGAAATTTTTATCGAAAAATATCTGTAGATAATTTTGTCGAAAAATATCTGTAAATAATTTTGTCCAAAAATATCTGTAGATAATTTTATAGAAAAATTTCCGTAGAAAATTTTATCGAAAAATATCTGCAGAAAATTTTATCAAAAAATATCTGTAGAAAATTTTATCGAAAAATGTCTGTAAAACATTTTATCAAAAAACGTCTGCAAAAATCTTTATCGAAAAATGTTTGTAGAAAATTTACCTAAAAAAGTCGAATGTAAGAAAACTTATCGAGCGTTTTATGTCAGAAATTTATTGAGCATTTTCTGTAAAAAAGTAATTGAGCTTTTTCTGTATAAAATTGATCGATTATTTTTCGTATAAAAATTATCGATCATTTTCTAAAAATTATCGAAAATTCTTTGTAAAAAAGTTGCTGATAATTTTCTGGAGAAAATTTATTGAGCATTTCCTGTAGAAATATAATTAACCTTTTCTGTAGAAAATTGATCGATCATTTTTCGTATAAAAATTATGGAGCCTTTTCTGAAGAAATTTTATCAAACATTTTCTGTAGAAAAAATATTGAGCATTTTCTGTAAAAAATTTATCTAGTATTTTCTGTATACAATTTATCTAGCGTTATCTGCAGATAGTTTAACGAGAAATTGTCTTAAAAAATTGATAGAGAATTTTTCGTAAAAAATGTATCGAAAATTTCTCCTACTAAATTTATCGAGAATTTTCAATACAAACTAGAGTTTTCTGTTAAAAGTATATCGAGTGATTTTTCTAGAAAAATTCCATAGAATATTATTCGAGTTTTTTGTGCACAAAATTTATTGAAAGATTTCTGTTTTATCATTTCAGCGACAGTGTAGCCAGATAAGAGGATTTTTCCCTAGATTGGGGATTTAAACATAAGTTTGAGGGCAGAAATTTGTGAGGAGGGATTTGCGGACTTTTCATTCTTATCTTTTTTATTATTAGCACTTTGATTTATTGGCACTGAAATGTATATTTTGAACGTTTCTTAATCGTGCTACTGTCTAGTCGAATTAACATATTAAAATCATGATATAAATTTGTATGTGTAGACCGCAGATAGTGGTTTAAATATTTTTGTACCTTGTACGGGTTTAAGTCTTAAGCCATGGATTGAGTTACAACATCATTTTCAAATAATACCTTCAAATACTAATAATAAATGACACAACATTTGTCGGCTGAGCTTAATATCAATTTTAATAAATCGTATTTAATTTTTTAGGTCGAATTATAAATGAAGTAAATAAATACGTCAAATTTTTTCTTTTTCGTGGGCAAACTTGGAGATTTCTGTTTAGAAATGGGGATTTTCGGGGATATCATTGGTCAAATTGGAGAGAAGTGGCAGAATTTTTCTGGCAACACTCTTCAGAGAAACCTTTTTTTCACAAAACTTTAAGAGCATACTCTCTCATTAAGAACTCTTATCAGAATTCTTATAGAAAATTTAGCGAGAATTCATGTTGAATATTTATTAAAAATTTTCTGGAAAACATTTCAAAGTAATCGAAAACTAAAATTTTCAAATTACAATTACAAAACTTTTTTTAGTAAATAATTAATTTCTCTAAAAAAATGTTATTTCAAAAAGTTATATCTAGAAAATTTATCGGTTACAGAAATTTTAGATATATGTAAATCGACAACATATAAGTCAACAACGAAATATTTGGTGCAGAAATTTAATCGATAATAACAAGTTTATCAAATAAAACTAAATTTGCTTAAATGAGTGTTTCATAAATTTTCATTAAGAAAATTTTTAATGATCACAAAAATTTTCTCCACAAAAAAAAGCTGTCTCGAATTTTATACTCAAACCCAGACACAATTTTAAACAACAAAATCTATTACGTTTTTGTTTAATTTTTTATTTAATTTTTATTATTTTTTTTTTTTTTTGCTGTTTATTCTTAAACTAGAAAAATTCCGTCATCAGTGACCACACGTTGAATTTATAAAAGCACACAATCCGCCACGGTTAGCAAATTTTCAAATTATCAAACAAATTTAAAAGGAAAAGAAAATAATTTCAATTCACGCATAAAATTTTATGCAAAATAAGCAAAAAATATTTTTTTAGAAAGCAAGTTCGAAAATGATTTTTTTTATATACAAACACAAAACAAATAAATGAATCATCATGCATTTAATGAAACAGAAAATAAATTAAATAACAAACATTTAAATCAAATAAAAAAAGTTCCAATTCAAAACGGTTCTGGGTTTTTTACAATGAAAAATGTTAGCGACCACTTACCTGTATTTGCTGCTCCAATTCGTGTACAATATCTTCTCTGGCTAATGCCAATTGTTCTTGCAAACGTCTTTCATATTCATCGATAATTTTTTGTATCACCTGGCCCTCATTACTACTATTCAGTTCATCTTGATCGATTATGATTAGTGAAGTATTGTTGTTGTTAGTGTTATTGTGATGAATAAAAGAAGGTCCTGAAGCCATGGCGTCTTCAAGATCATCTTGATTTGGCTGACTTTGGTTGGAGGTTTGATTTAAACTACGTACGGTTACTTGGGTTAAATCTTCCGTATGAGTTGTGGCCAATGTGATCTCATTTGTTGAATTTAGTTCAGAATTTTTAGTAGTTGATTGGTTTTGGTTTAACTTTGTTTTAAATTTTAATGTTTTGAGTTTTATAGGTGGGTGTTAGCACAGATTTTGTTTGTGGATTTTATAAAAAGAAAATATAAAATGCAATTACATGCGAGTTAGATTACAACATTAATAAAAAAGATTTAATAATTTTGTTTATTTATTAACATACAACAAATCATGATTTTTATTAGCGGTTAAGGGAGAGGAATTTTTGCAGATAAAAATGTAGTTTCATTATTATTTTGTATTAGTTACAACTGAGTTAATTAATATTGTTAATATATTAATTGTCTGATAAATCATAAAACTAACTCAATTTAACAGTTGAAGGATATTTAAATTTTTTTAAGTGCAATAATGTTTAATGTATTTGTAATTATTTTTAAGAATAAGCTATTATATTCGTTTTGCCCTTATTCCAAATGTAATGAAAACTTTTTTTAACAAATTTGAAAATTCGAAATTATATTCGAAAATTTCGAACATACAATTTTATTGCTTTATATTAAAAAATTATAGTTTCATATTCTAAATTTACTAATTTTTGACTCATGGTTAAAAATTTCAACTTCGAAATTTCGAAACTTAAGAGTGTAATGTAATAAAGTAAAAACTGGTTTCATACTTTTAAAGAAATGTTCAAAAGATAGAAATGTTTGAGTTAAATTAATGTTCAAAATTCGTAATTAATAAAAATGTTCGACAAAGAAGTATTTGTTTTTTACTATTAAATACAAATATAAAATTTTAACTTTAAATAATATCATCTACAAATTCGAATTTCGGAACAAGTACTTATTTCAAAAAGTTCTTAATTTGTTTGTTTAGGTCTCATTATACTTTACTTTCGAATTGATCATATTTTATCTTCTTACAATAACATGAGTTTTTTAATTAACAAAAAATACTACGTTAAAGAAAAAATAAGGAATCATACCTTACCAATAACACATTGTGAATTTTCTAAATTCGTAATATTCAAATTTTTGCTCTTCGGATTTTTTCTGAGTTCTACAACTGGGTTCTATACGGCCTTCTTGCTTTTAGAATCACATTAAAAACTAGAGGCGTTTGGATACCGAAGATACATATTTAAATGGTCCTAAAAATATCGGGTTGCTACTTCGGGGCTTCGTAGGCATATTGGTACCACATATACACAACAAGTACAAGATGAGTCCCAACATATTACTTCGGGAAACTCCTGCTTCTAATAACTGAGACAAATTTAAAAATCCTTCTTCTCAAAAAAAGGTGCACCGGGGAGTGCACTCATTCTTTATGTCTTTTTCAATAATGACATCTGTTTTTACACAACCACGTTCGAGTTCGCCAACTTAATCGATTAGCAATGCCTTCAAATGAAAGCAAGTTTACATTCACTTGATAATATTCAATAGTAAATCAAACTTAATTTCTTTTCAACTAAACATTTTATCCCGATAATGAAAGCAGGTTGTTAAAATCTAATCGGGGTTATGGGACACTCTTAGAAAACTTTGAAGTTTAATGAATATTTATGCACATAAAATAATTTGTTCTATTTTTTTATCAAAATGGCACCTCACAAGATTGCAAGTGAGACAGGGTGCTTTTACATCCAACCCGTTCATGTGAACAATATTTATTTAGTGTTCTAAATTCAAACTTTAATTGCAACTATTTTAAATTTGAAATAGTATAGAAAAAGAAGAGGAAGAAGAAAAGAAGATATTATAGTATAAAAAACATTTCATATTTATGACTTGTTTCGAAAACTTGGACGAAGTATAATATACTGCAAAATATTATTATAGAAAAAATTAATGCTCACAATTTTAAAACTTGTGAATGAAGAGAATTTTTTTAATTTAAGCGTTTAAAACTTTGTTTTTAAATGTTCATACATATAAATGAAATGATCTTCAAAATAGTCCTGCCCTCACCTAAATTCCAAAACTTAATTTTTGATTTTTTTATTTTTTTTGTGATAAAGTGAGATAAAAGCGACAAAGTGATAATAAAGGATTATGCCATTAATGTATTCAAAATAATAACAAGTAATACATTAAAAAAACAAAAGATCTTTAATAAAGTAATGCCTGCAAACATTATTATCCTATTAAAGGGTGTCCCCATAGAACATACTTTTTTTAGAACTGTAGAGGGCACTTTTTTAAAATTTAAAATGACTGCGTATTACTACAGCTACCAATAACAAAAAGTAGTACAAAAATAAATCTAAAAATTAAAAGGTGTCCCCATAGGTGACGTAAATTGGCCTATATGGGCCTATCTTCTAAACCATTATAGATAAATGCTTGCAAATTAGTAACCTATATATAAAAACACTTGAAAATTAGACAGAATGTCGACTATTTTGCTTAGTATAATAAGAAGTACAAATATTTTAGATTATAAATTAAAGGGTGCTACAATAGCTAATGTAATTTGATGTATATGGTCAAATTGTTGAACCGTTATAAACGGACGGTTGAAATTTACAAAGAATCTGATTGTCTAACTCTACTACAACAGCAAGTATAAAACTTAAATTTGGAAATTAAATGGTGACAAAATAGTTCCTGTAATTTGATGTATTTTGACAAACTTTTGAACAATTATAGACAGACGATTGAAATTAACAAGGAGCTGAAGTGCTAAGTCTGCTATAACAAATAAAATTTAGAAATGGAATATAAAGGTGTCCCAATAGTTAATGTAATTTGATATATGTGAACATACTTTTGAACCGTTATAAACAGACAGATGGAATCTGTTTTGAAGTCGGTTTTTTTGCCAGAATTATGTATTGTTTATTTCAAATTTTGTTCGAAGTGGCATTTTATTTAAAATGTAAGACATTTATAGAATTTTTAATAAAATGTGGGGGTGTGATTTAAAAATATATTTTGAAAAAATTTTTTAAAACTAGTAATGTTTGAAATTCGAGCTTAAAATTTGTAAAAAGCATTTATATTTAAATTAGCTTCATATTTTAGATTTTTTAACTTGAAAAATTTCGAATACAACAGATTTTATAAATTCCGAGCTAGAAAACTATGGTTTTTCGTACTTGAAATTAAATTGTTTTCGAACAAAAAATATTTTTTTGAAATAACAACATTCAACGGCGGGAGCCGAAATAACTCATTAACTCAATTTCTTTACGAAAGAGGCACCGAATAAAGTGTATAAGGCTTTTCAAAATATATGGGACGTCATTTTCAAAAAAATTTGATTTTTAATAAGAGAAATTAACATCTTCGCTAAGATCATGTTCGCTTAATTAGAAAAACCGAGGCTTTTTCAAAGATAATATAATCTTTGTCTTCAAATTTCAATTTTCATGGCCTTTTTTTTAAAATCATGAAATGAAAATACCTTTTTTAACCCCAGTCATCTATTCAAAAAGAGAAAAGTGAGAGAGAGGTGGTGTAAGGAGTTTCTAAAAGAAATGCTAATTATATAAAATCAATCACAAACCATAAGCTTCTTAACAAATATATAAGTCAAATGCAAATTGAACCAATTAAAATGATAAAAAAAATCCCTCACCATTCAAAAAAAGCATGATTTGTTAAAATAAATATATGGAAATAAAATTAATTTGAATTGTTCACTTAAGCATGCCATTTCATCTTAAATTAATCTTAAAGTAGTCTTCGTACAAACGCTTTAAACAAAACTTACCACAAACTCGTCTTCCGGATAACGTGACTCATAATACTTTAAGCGATCAGATAATTTTTTTATATTATCATCTTGGGAACGTTGAATTTCATGAATTTTATTTTGATAAAATGTTTTTAATTCCGTTATTTCTAAAGCCAACTAAAAATGAAGTAATAAAAATTAAAAAAAAAAAACTTTAAATAAAACAATTTTAATGAAATTTAAATTACTTGTGTTCCTTGATCGGTGCAAGAATCTTCATTAATTGCTTCATTGCCGGGCGTCATTTGCCGATGTGAGGGACTTAATAATAATTCAGCTTTGGTACGTTTACGTGGTGAGGATTCTTTGGATTTGCCAGGTTTTTTTATTTGAAAATCTTCCGGTAATTGTTCTTGATCGGAACACTCAGATGCTGAACTAGAGATCATACCTTGACGTTGTGATTGTTGTGAAAATACATCATCGGAAAACCTATTTAAGAAATATTTATTTTAATTTTTTAAATAAAATAAAATCAAAATAACAATATTGTGTATTTGCAGGTCACGCTGCTTTAACAACAAGAACAACCGATAATTGGGTAAATGAATTTAAAAAGTGCCATACTTTCGCAGATAATTTTTCCTATATAAATGGGAACTTTTTCAAATTGAGTTTTTAGTACAACTAATATTCGAAATAGAAGTTTATTTGAAATTTCAGACATTTGTAAAATGTACAGAAATAGTTTTAAATATTTAGTCAATGTTTAAAAAATTCGAACAAATTTCGAACATTTATATGATGTTCGTAAAAAGCTCAAACATGAAAATGATTTTAAAATTAGAATCTATAGAATTTGTTTTAAATATTTAGTGAATGTTTAAAAAATTAAATAAATTTCGAAAATTTCGAACATCGTAAAAAAATCCTAAAATACGAAATTGATTTAAAAATTACATTCTTTAGAAATTGTTTTAAATATTTAGACAATGTTTAAAAAATTCGAATATATTTTAAAAATTTCGAACATTGTGAAACAAAAGGCTAAAATATGAATGTGATTTGAAAAATAGAATGTACAGAAATTGTTTTAAATATTTAGTCAATGTTTAAAAATTCAAATAAATTTCGAAAATTCGGAACATCGTAAGCAAGACTGAAAATTTCGAACATTGTAAAATAAAAGGCTAAAAAATGAATGTGATTTGAAAACTTGAATATAAAGAAACTGTTTTAAATATTTAGTCAATATTAAAAAAATTTGAATAAATTTCGAAATTTTCGAACATTGAAAAATATAAGGCTTAAATATGGATGTGGTTTAAAAATTGGTTTAAAAATATATTTTGCAAATATTTTTTTAAAACTAATAATGTTCAAAATCCGAACATGCCCTTTTTAAAAACAATTTTATTCTTTTTAACTTCATATGCTGCAATTTATTTTCTTTTCAACACTTTAAGATTTTTAAAATATAGAAAGCAAAAGAATTTTAATAATTTTGTGCTTAAACAGTTTTCGTAGCTAAAACTGATTTTTTCGATAATATGAGGTCTCAAACAAATGTAATCCATATACAAAATACTTACTGTTTTTCCAAATCGGCACATTTGGTTTCAAAATATTTTCTTAAATCTTCCATTTCCTGATTATGTTTTGCCTCTCTATCCTGCCGTTGCTGCATTAGTTTTTGTATTTCTTTATCTTTTTCCTGTTTCTCACTATCCCACTGATCCATGACTATTTTCAATTCTTGTTCATATTTCATTTTACATTTTTCCAATTCATTGCACAAATAATCATCGAATTTCTTTTGGACCATAAAGAAAAGACGAACTTCACTGGGTGTTAAATACTTTTGAAATTGTTCAATTTGTTTGCTAAATGGTGTAGAATCACTGGGCATCTCAACATCACTAGTAGGATAATCATATTGGCGGGGCATTGAAAGTTGACGTTCACGGGAATTACGGGAAATTTTTTCCTCATTGTCGGTTAGATAAATGCGATCTAAATCATCATCCGATTCACTTATTAAATCCATTGAAATTTCCGAAATTCTTTGACCACAATTGCTCTCTTGGTCTCGAGGCCAAAAGGATTTCTTGCAAGATTCCATGGTCTCTGTTAGTTGTTTGCGCAACAGCATCACTTCGTGTGTTAGCTTTTCCGAGTCAGCTTGCAGATTTTCTCTAATGTTGAGTGACTGTTGTAGGGAATCGTTGAGTTTGGCTATAAGCTCATCACGTTTGGAAAGTTCCATATAAATATCCATAGTCTATGATGAAGAAAAAAGTAAATTAATTTATTTTTCAATTCATATTTAATACAAACTCTCTGTTAATAAACTTACCGGTTGTCCTAAGTCCTCTTGAAGTGTTCTATATTCTGTAGAGTTTGTTACCAAGGAACTGGAATCTCTACAAGAGCCCATTAATTCTGGAGAGTTGTTATTATTTTGTGAATCTCTTCTATTGCTGTTCTCTAACTGCAGATTTAATGAAGCCAAATAAGCATCTTTACTCGCCAACATTTGTTGTAATTCTATCACTTTTTGCTCCAGCAATTTTATCATATTTGAACTCTCGCTGTCATTGTTGTTGAGCAAAGTTTTAGTTTCACTTTTTGAATTGTGTTCATCCTGTGTGGTGGACAAGGAATTTCGTTCACTTTCCTCTGTTATATCCTCTAAAACATCTTTGGCAAATTCTCCTAAAGAAACTTTTTCCATAACTTTTGTTTGGCTATTCTCTGCAGTGCTTAAAGCTTCGCCGTTGGGAGACAATTGCTGCTGATTAGCCTCTTTGGGTTGTATTTTCATGGCCATTATTCTTAATTTCATTAATTGTAATGATGTCTCTTCTTCGTCATCTTCATCGGCTGTATTTATTTGCAAAGTAGTCCAAGTCTCCAATCGTTCAATTTTGGCTTGGTGTTCTTTTAGATTTAAGTTTTTCCTTAAATTATTTTGCATTTCCTTTTCAGCTTGTTTGGAAGTCGTAGGCATCTCTTGCAACTCCTGCAAACTGTCATCTAAATCAGTAATCATTTCAGTTGGCAAAAGTTTTTCATAAATCTCCTCTACCACCTGTTCATTAGGTATTATGGAGACTGTAACACTTTCCGTTAGTTTTGGCAAAACCTCCAAAAGACTTTCTTTTTCGGACTTCTGAAAATTATTTTTTTCTGTTGTATATGCTGTAGAGCTTAGAAATGACTCTCCTATACTCAGTCTGGTTTCATCTTTTTCTTGATCTTGTTCTGAAAAACTTTTCAATTTGTTTTCAATCTGAGAGCTTTCATGAGGTTCGTCAAATAACTCATTAACCAAAGTTTTATTGTGTATATCGAAACTGTTATTGAAAGAACTTAAGTCCTTGTCATCTAAAGTAATTTCGATAGATTGATTTGAGGCCATTATTTCTTCTATGGAATGATCTTTTTCACTGTGCATGGAAGAGGCTCCCGATAGAGGTTTTATATTGGGATTTTCAAATAATTCGGGCCGTGAAAGTTTAATTTTTTGTTTTTGTACTTGAATACTCTTAGATTCTTCCGATTTTTTCGATTGAGTCTTTAGCACAGAGGAGTTGTTACTCTCTTTTGAGTTTGTACTCTGTAAAGTGTCTTTATTTGTACCTGCTTCCACCATGGACTCTGACTGTTCTTTATTTATATTATTATCTGTATTATGACTGGAAGGCTCTGCCTCTAATTTTTCCTCATCCTGTAACTCTGAGACATCATCGGCTGTTGATTGATTTGTTAAGCTTTCCTCCTCCGCCATATGTTGGCCATCAGCTTCAAGTTTCACAGACTCATGTTGCGAGCGTGCTAAACCTTTTTCCAAGGGCAAACTTATTTCCTTGGAATTTACACTGTCCTCTTCATCTTGTATAAGAAAATGTTGGGCTAATTTGCCACCTGATAATTGCTCATCATCTATTTTAAATTGATCATCATCACTGTTGGTTTTGAAGCTTTTACTTTTTTTACTGTTTTGTTCTCGGTCTTTAAGCTCTTGACTTGAACTATCGGAAAACTCTATGCCAAATAATTGCAAGGCTTGTGGTTGTTTGCTTGTACCCGGCAAGGAAACACTTAAATCATGTTCTTCACTCATTTCTAAGGCCTCTTCGATTTCTTCCTCTATCTCCTCCTCCACCACCTCCTCTTGCTCATTATTATTTGTTTTTGCGCTTAAACTAGAATTTGTTAAACTTTGTGGCACATTACTTTGACTGGATGTTGTTGTTTTTGTTGCTGTTGTGGCATTTTTACTTATAGTTGGCGTTGTGGAGGCCGGCATATGATCTGTTGTTGATATTTGTTCACTTAATGTCTTGTTGTCCATTATGCCGAGCGATATGGAGGATGTTGGTTCATCAAAGTACGTTGTTAATGATATAGAGTCTGTAACACTAAATAGTTCGACCTCCTGCTGTAACAATTTACTGTTATCTATTAAAGATGATGGTGAAGTTTCTTGTTGTTCTTGTTCTCGTCCGCTTACAGTTCTTTCAACTGTGTATGTTACGGTAGAATCAGTTGTTGAAACATTATGCTGGTTTTGTAGTGTTTCGAAACATTGTTGCGATTGATTATATGTTGCGAGAGTTGTTGTTGTATTGATGAACTCTAGAGTTGGTATCAATTCAATAGTATTTTTAGCTATTCCACCATTCACCAGATGTTTTGTCTCTTTTGTAACTGTGTTGGGGGTTTGTTGTAAGGCGGCTGCATTTGTATTTATTTGTTTTGGATGCTGTGGTTGTGTTGTTTTGTATGTTGCATGTGGGCGCAACAATGATGTGATCTGTAAAATTAAAATAGAAAAATAAAAATGTTTAGATGTTTTTTTAAGTAACTGTAAAAATAGGTTGTTTTATTAATTATGGAAAAGTTTTCAAGTTCCTATAAAAAATTATTAAAAAATTAAGTTCGTTATTAATTGTAATAAATTGTAAAGAGAATAGATACCAGCAGAATGATGTGTACTTTCTGGTTCACTGCAACCTGTACCAGCACAAGATAGTTATCAGAAGTACATTAATTTTATACAACTATTAAGAATTCCGATGAATTTGAATCGAACGTGTCCCGCAACGGGCAATGCTGTGCTATTCAAAAAATGAACATAAGTTGCAAGCAGAAGGATTGTCAAATGAGGCATACTATTTATCACTTCAATTTACCACCTATCTCCTCTACTTTATCTCTTTCCAAAGAAGGTAACACAATTAATTAGTTGAAATTAATGCCTGAGTGTTACTTTTGTTAGAAAAAACTGTCTAATTTATTTTCAGCTTGGAAAAATTTTCTTACTTTCAAAAAATATTTTAAACCAAAAAAGTTCTATTGAGCAAAGCACAGTGGGAAGAAATACAAAAAAAGTCGAACAGTGGAACTTCTAAATTAATTATCCGATTTGCATAAAACGATTGCGATTCGTCTATTCGATTGGGACACATCCTGTTTCATTACAAGATATCTCCACAGAACGACAATTTTGGCAATCTCTAGTGTAAAAATGTTTCAGAGCTTATAAATTGTTTAAATATAAACCTGTTTCAATAAATTTTTTTTTTCTGAAACAGGGTCTGTCCAAAGCAATTGACGCTCTGTGAAACTTTTTATGCAAATCGCGTAACTAGTTTAGAAGTTCCAGACTCTTATTAAATTTTTTGTGTATTTTACCCCACTGTGCATTGTAACTCATCATTACTTTAAATGACAATTCCCAAGGAAGTAACTTACACATAATATTAACATAAATCACTCAACATTTGTTTATTATTCAATTTTATTGTAAAGTTTTCAAAATGTCTTAAACAGTCAATAACTAAAACAAATACTCACATCAAATAAGTTCAAGTAGTTTAAAATGCAGAAAATCAAAATTAAACTTCCATTAGACGCTCCCTCAATTTCTGTGCCCTCTATATTTCACGTACACAGAAATTATTTAAAAAAAAATTTTGCGTTGCCTTGAGAGCAGTATGGAACGAACAAACTACATAAATTCAAAATCTTTACCATGTGTAATCTATCATTAAAATATTTTTGTATCTTATTTTTCATGCTGGATGCATAAAAAAAATATGTAAGGCATCAAAGTTTTCAATTCTGTTGTCTCTATTGAATTTTCAAATCTTAAGTGAAATTAAAAATAAATTTTTTTTCTTTAATTGTTTTATATTTTTATTCTGTGTGTGCGTGTGTGTGTTGGTTTTTCCATTATGAAATTATACATTTGACTCGGTGATGCAATGCAGGTCAAATCAATTGGAAGTTATTGTAATATTAATGAAGATGTAAGAGAGCATTTTTAATATTAAAAAAAAATTTATAAAAAATTATAAATTGAAAAATGGAAATTTTAGGGTTCCGTACCCTTGAAAACGTTATATCTGTCCACCTGTCTCAGACCTCTACCTCTAAGTGCGGACCGGCTGACTGTACTGACAGACTACCACGTCATTGGTCGACACAGCAAAAGAGGGAATCTGCACTACAACAAGAAATTTAGGTAGAGATTGTAGAACATCTTTTCTATTGCTGTTCGAGTCTTTTTAAAAGCCAACCAGACTGTTCTTGTAGTCCAAGAAATCTGCAGTTGCTACAAAAAGTTACACTCATTTATGATCCTGGCAACAAGTTAGTTTTGCACTGAGCCTAATAAGGGAATTCAATGGCTCCAAAGATACACTACAGCTCCGCCTCAGGTTAATTTGAGGTCCAAGAAAGCTGTTCGGTCGTGTTAAGTGCAAAATTTTTTATTTTAGAACTCTGACTGCGGTGCTTCTTTATTTAAAGCACCACGTCGCACAGAGGAGTATTTTGCTAATCTAGCTGGACATTAGGCTAAAAATTAATTTTAAGAAGTGTAAAAATTTAAGTACGCAGCTAGATAGATAACAAGGCTTTTGCTTGAGATTTATCGTTTTGGGACACTATTAAAGTCAGAAAAGTTGGATAATCGCATGTTTTTTTTTATTGACTTAATACGATTTTAAAAGGTTCGCAATATATTTTCTTGCGGCTAAAAGAAAAAGGATTTTTTGTTTCCTGTGAAAGGTTATAATTGCCGCTACTTATATTAATTTTTAGGAAACTTTTGTTTTACATTTTTAAGATAAAAAATTTCGTTTGGAAAGCTCAATAATAATTATTTTTAGAAAATTGGCAAAAAAAAAATTGAAAAAATATTTTTTTTCACAGGGAGGTTTTTGGGGCTGAAATTGCAGGGATACCTCCCCCTGCCTATTTAAATTGATTTCTAGGGTTTTACGGTGTATGTAATCCATTTAATAATTAAATTCTTTTTTTAATAATAGTTTATTTCACTGCCCACAAAAAGGGGCGGGCAAAAAATAGCATTTAAGAATCTCTTGAGTTCAACTTTAAGTTTTTAAACATTCCTTGACATTAAAAGTTATAATTGCTAAACAAAATGACTTGAATATTAAAAAAAAAACTTGCTTTTTCCAAAGGTAGGGTTAGTTCTTCTGGGGGAACTCTTTTCTCCTTGGTTTGACGTTTGTTGTTTTCTAACTTTAACAGCCTATGGCCATAACAGATCTTTTTGCCGAGTTTCATTAATCTAGGTGCCCTCGGTAAGTTTTTTGAGCCAATATAAGCTAAAAAAGTAATGTCCGGCTAGATTGGCAAAATACCCCTGTACGTCGGTTAGTGTCTTGATTAATTGATAAGGGTTCATTCCAATGAGTTTGGGAGACAATTTCTTCTTAGTTTTATCGTTGAAAAGTAGATCCTGTTGTTCCATACAAAATCCCTTACAATTTGCTGCTCGGAACGTCATTAAAATAGACTTTTTTTGCTGACACAATGTCCTCATTCATTTCTTTCAATTTGGAAAAAAAAAACATTCGCCGTATTTTAACTCTTAAGAATAAACTGGATGGGGCAATAACCTTTAATTTAAATCGTACATTTAAGGGTGCTTTGGCTTCTCTGGTAAGCACGTGGATGATTTGATGGCCTAGATTCGTACTTCAGCCGAAGCCAAATAACGCACCATCCATCTTTGCCGATATACTCAACAGTATTAAATTGTCGGCGAAATTAAATAATAAATATTAATTAAATAATAAAATGGATCTACCGATTTCATAACTATAGTGTGGCTACTTAACACCTGAGGCACCACTGTTCTAAAAATAATTAGAAATTGTAATGGCTGGCAGGAGTGAGTTTTTTTAAGCCCGATAAAACTTGAAATTATAAAAAATAACACTAAATACAAAATTTTGATCAGAAATCGTTTATTATTTTCAGTAAACTCTGGCAAATCATTATGAATAGACTCAAGCTTGACCAACGCTATCGAATCGTCCAAGTTTACTTTGAAAATCAGTCATCAATTCGAGCAACTTGTGAACGACTTCGTGATTTTTAGGGTGCACATAATCGTCCGTCTGAGCCGTTCGTCTGTGTTTGTTAATAAGCTAAATTACCGAATATGGAGTAAGACCAATCCACAACATACCCTAAAGACTCCATTGCAACCAGAAAAATTTGGTGTGGTTTAAACGCTGGTGGCATCATCGGACCTTCAAAAATGAGGTAGGATCTCACTTTACGGTCAATGGAGATCGTTACCGCTCCATGATTAATAATTTTTTATTTGAAAATATGGATGGCATTGATCCGGACGAAATGTGATTTCAACAAGATGACGCAACGTGTAATACAGCGACCGCAACCATCGATTTATTGAAATCAAAAATTTTGCAATAAGTTATTTTCGTTAATTGGCTTCCAAGGTTGGACGATTTGATACCTCTCGATAATTTCCTGTGGAGCTACGTGAAGTCACTGGTTTATGCTGATAAACCAGCAACAGTTGACGCATTCGAGGCCAACATTGTTCGTGTTATTCGTGACATACGGCCAGCAGTACTTAAAAAAGTGACCCAAAATTGGACGTCCATGCGCTTCGTCATGAGCAGCCGCGATGGCCATATACCCGAAATCATTTTTAAATATTAATGCCATGTTCTGATCTTTCGTTTAAAAAAATTCTTTATTACAATTTAATTTTTTGTGTTATTTTTTACAATTTACTGTCGGAAACGTAATTGCTTTTCCCATAGTACGCTTTATTGTCTAAGTATTGCCACTCTTTAAAAAATGTTTTATTTTAAAGAGGGGTATGCAATGGCTACAATACTAACAGGCAGTTAATCAATCAGCTGCGTATTTTACTGTAGAATCTGGCACCTTCCTTACCATATTTTTAATGTAAAAGTTGAAAAATTCAATTAGTTTATTTACTTATGATCTCACTATTGGTTGCACCCTTTAACTTGTCCGTCACTTAAAACAACAGACATACATAAATATAATAAGGACTTTAATAATCATTTCTAAAATAATTGCCTTACAAATAATGAGTACTTTTTTATCTAGTGTCAACTAATTTCTCCTGCTCTTTTTTGCAACGAATTCTCTAATTAAATTTTTCTTAACATTCTTTTTATACTTTTATTTTATATCATGCTTCTTTTAACCTTTATATTAAGCAATTTGTGTTTAATCGTAAATCTTAAAACGGAACATAAAAAAAATTTAAGGCTTGTGTTTCACTTAACGATAAAACAAAAACGGGAGTGTCACAAATAGACATTGATTTTATTCAAAGAAATATCCATCTCCCTTACCACCTACAAAAATGTTATCAATTTGCTAAAAAAAAAAAAAATAATAATAAATACCAAAAGGAGTTCCGTTAAAATGATTTAATTCGAGCAGGGATGGAAAATGCTTGCTTTTAATTTAGTATCAAGTTTAATACCAATAATGTACTTTTTAAACTCTGACATTATCATTTGTTACTTTATATTTATGAATAACAAAATCTTAAACAAAAACAAAAACAAAGTTATTTAGCGGCAATCAATGTGTGTGAAGATAAATACGTCAAGTTAAATACGTTTTTTAAAAAATGTAGCATGCGATATTTTTTTTCTTCCATACATACAGTACAATTTGTATAGTAAATTTCGGACTTTTTTAACGAATACGATTACAGCTACAAAACCCTACGATCTCGGAGAATGAAACCTATTGGGAAATCAAGGGCACATATAGAGCTATTAATCTGTTTATTCAAATTGAATTTGAGAAATTTTTTATAAGACGCGGAAAATTGACTTAGTGCAATTTTCTAATATACGATGAGTTCTGTGAGGGAATTTGTCATTGTGGCCAAACCCTTCGATCTCGCGGAATTACACCTATTGGGAAATCAAGAGCACATATAGAGCTATTAATCTGTAAACACAGTTTAGTCAAATTGAATTTGAGAAATTTTTTATAAGACGCGGAAAATTGACTTAGTGCAATTTTCTCATATAAGATGAGTTCTGTGAGGGATTTTGTCAATGTGGCCAAACCCTTCGATCTCGCGGAATTACACCTATTGGGAAATCAAGAGCACATATAGAGCTATTAATCTGTAAACACAGTTTAGTCAAATTGAATTTGAGAAATTTTTTATAAGACGCGGAAAATTGACTTAGTGCAATTTTCTAATATACGATGAGTTCTGTGAGGGAATTTGTCATTGTGGCCAAACCCTTCGATCTCGCGGAATTACACCTATTGGGAAATCAAGAGCACATATAGAGCTATTAATCTGTAAACACAGTTTAGTCAAATTGAATTTGAGAAATTTTTTATAAGACGCGGAAAATTGACTTAGTGCAATTTTCTCATATAAGATGAGTTCTGTGAGGGATTTTGTCAATGTGGCCAAACCCTTCGATCTCGCGGAATTGCACCTATTGGGAAATCAAGAGCACATATAGGGCTATTAAACTGTAAACACAGTTTATTCAAATTGAATTTGAGAAATTTTTTATGAGACGCGGAAAATTGACTTAGTGCAATTTTCTAATATACGATGAGTTCTGTGAGGGATTTTGTCAATCTGGCCAAACCCTTCGATCTCGCGGATTTACACCTATTGGGAAATCAAGATCACATACAGGGCTATTAAACTGTAAACACAGTTTATTCAAATTGAATTTGAGAAATTTGTTATAAGACGCGGAAAATTGACTTAGTGCAATTTTCTAATATACGATGAGTTCTGTGAGGGATTTTGTCAATGTGGCCAAACCCTTCGATCTCGCGGATTCACACCTATTGGGAAATCAAGAGCACATATAGGGGTATTAAACTGTAAACACAGTTTATTCAAATTGAATTTGAGAAATTTTTTATGAGACGCGGAAAATTGACTTAGTGCAATTTTCTAATATACGATGAGTTCTGTGAGGGATTTTGTCAATCTGGCCAAACCCTTCGATCTCGCGGATTTACACCTATTGGGAAATCAAGATCACATACAGGGCTATTAAACTGTAAACACAGTTTATTCAAATTGAATTTGAGAAATTTGTTATAAGACGCGGAAAATTGACTTAGTGCAATTTTCTAATATACGATGAGTTCTGTGAGGGATTTTGTCAATGTGGCCAAACCCTTAGATCTCGCGGATTCACACCTATTGGGAAATCAAGAGCACATATAGGGGTATTAAACTGTAAACACAGTTTATTCAAATTGAATTTGAGAAATTTTTTATGAGACGCGGAAAATTGACTTAGTGCAATTTTCTAATATACGATGAGTTCTGTGAGGGATTTTGTCAATCTGGCCAAACCCTTCGATCTCGCGGATTTACACCTATTGGGAAATCAAGATCACATACAGGGCTATTAAACTGTAAACACAGTTTATTCAAATTGAATTTGAGAAATTTTTTATAAGACGCGGAAAATTGACTTAGTGCAATTTTCTAATATACGATGAGTTCTGTGAGGGATTTTGTCAATGTGGCCAAACCCTTCGATCTCGCGGAATTGCACCTATTGGGAAATCAAGAGCACATATAGGGCTATTAAACTGTAAACACAGTTTATTCAAATTGAATTTGAGAAATTTTTTATGAGACGCGGAAAATTGACTTAGTGCAATTTTCTAATATACGATGAGTTCTGTGAGGGATTTTGTCAATCTGGCCAAACCCTTCGATCTCGCGGATTTACACCTATTGGGAAATCAAGATCACATACAGGGCTATTAAACTGTAAACACAGTTTATTCAAATTGAATTTGAGAAATTTGTTATAAGACGCGGAAAATTGACTTAGTGCAATTTTCTAATATACGATGAGTTCTGTGAGGGATTTTGTCAATGTGGCCAAACCCTTCGATCTCGCGGATTCACACCTATTGGGAAATCAAGAGCACATATAGGGGTATTAAACTGTAAACACAGTTTATTCAAATTGAATTTGAGAAATTTTTTATGAGACGCGGAAAATTGACTTAGTGCAATTTTCTAATATACGATGAGTTCTGTGAGGGATTTTGTCAATCTGGCCAAACCCTTCGATCTCGCGGATTTACACCTATTGGGAAATCAAGATCACATATAGGGCTATTAAACTGTAAACACAGTTTATTCAAATTGAATTTGAGAAATTTTTTATAAGACGCGGAAAATTGACTTAGTGCAATTTTCTAATATACGATGAGTTCTGTGAGGGATTTTGGCAATGTGGCCAAACCCTTCGATCTCGCGGAATTACACCTATTGGGAAATCAAGAGCACATATAGGGCTATTAAACTGTAAACACAGTTTATTCAAATTGAATTTGAGAAATTTTTTATAAGACGCGGAAAATTGACGCGAGATCGCAGGGTTTGGCCACAATGACAAATTCCCTCACAGAACTTATCGTATATGAGAAAATTGCACTAAGTCAATTTTCCGCGTCTTATAAAAAATGTCTCAAATTCAATTTGAATAAACTGTGTTTACAGTTTAATAGCCCTATATGTGCTCTTGATTTCCCAATAGGTGCAATTCCGCGAGATCGAGGGGTTTGGCCACATTGACAAAATCCCTCACAGAACTCATCTTATATGAGAAAATTGCACTAAGTCAATTTTCCGCGTCTTATAAAAAATTTCTCAAATTCAATTTGACTAAACTGTGTTTACAGATTAATAGCTCTATATGTGCTCTTAATTTCCCAATAGGTGTAGTTCCGCGAGATCGAAGGGTTTGGCCACATTGACAAAATCCCTCACAGAACTCATCTTATATGAGAAAATTGCACTAAGTCAATTTTCCGCGTCTTATAAAAAATGTCTCAAATTCAATTTGAATAAACTGTGTTTACAGTTTAATAGCCCTATATGTGCTCTTGATTTCCCAATAGGTGCAATTCCGCGAGATCGAGGGGTTTGGCCACATTGACAAAATCCCTCACAGAACTCATCGTATATGAGAAAATTGCACTAAGTCAATCTTCCGCGTCTTATAAAAAATTTCTCAAATTCAATTTGAATAAACTGTGTTTACAGATTAATAGCTCTATATGTGCTCTTGATTTCCCAATAGGTGTAATTCCGCGAGATCGAAGGGTTTGGCCACAATGACAAATTCCCTCACAGAACTCATCGTATATGAGAAAATTGCACTAAGTCAATCTTCCGCGTCTTATAAAAAATTTCTCAAATTCAATTTGAATAAACTGTGTTTACAGATTAATAGCTCTATATGTGCTCTTGATTTCCCAATAGGTGTAATTCCGCGAGATCGAAGGGTTTGGCCACAATGACAAATTCCCTCACAGAACTCATCGTATATGAGAAAATTGCACTAAGTCAATCTTCCGCGTCTTATAAAAAATTTCTCAAATTCAATTTGAATAAACTGTGTTTACAGATTAATAGCTCTATATGTGCTCTTGATTTCCCAATAGGTGTAATTCCGCGAGATCGAAGGGTTTGGCCACAATGACAAATTCCCTCACAGAACTCATCGTATATGAGAAAATTGCACTAAGTCAATCTTCCGCGTCTTATAAAAAATTTCTCAAATTCAATTTGAATAAACTGTGTTTACAGATTAATAGCTCTATATGTGCTCTTGATTTCCCAATAGGTGTAATTCCGCGAGATCGAAGGGTTTGGCCACAATGACAAATTCCCTCACAGAACTCATCGTATATGAGAAAATTGCACTAAGTCAATCTTCCGCGTCTTATAAAAAATTTCTCAAATTCAATTTGAATAAACTGTGTTTACAGATTAATAGCTCTATATGTGCTCTTGATTTCCCAATAGGTGTAATTCCGCGAGATCGAAGGGTTTGGCCACAATGACAAATTCCCTCACAGAACTCATCGTATATGAGAAAATTGCACTAAGTCAATCTTCCGCGTCTTATAAAAAATTTCTCAAATTCAATTTGAATAAACTGTGTTTACAGATTAATAGCTCTATATGTGCTCTTGATTTCCCAATAGGTGTAATTCCGCGAGATCGAAGGGTTTGGCCACAATGACAAATTCCCTCACAGAACTCATCGTATATGAGAAAATTGCACTAAGTCAATCTTCCGCGTCTTATAAAAAATTTCTCAAATTCAATTTGAATAAACTGTGTTTACAGATTAATAGCTCTATATGTGCTCTTGATTTCCCAATAGGTGTAATTCCGCGAGATCGAAGGGTTTGGCCACAATGACAAATTCCCTCACAGAACTCATCGTATATGAGAAAATTGCACTAAGTCAATCTTCCGCGTCTTATAAAAAATTTCTCAAATTCAATTTGAATAAACTGTGTTTACAGATTAATAGCTCTATATGTGCTCTTGATTTCCCAATAGGTGTAATTCCGCGAGATCGAAGGGTTTGGCCACAATAACAAATTCCCTCACAGAACTCATCGTATATGAGAAAATTGCACTAAGTCAATCTTCCGCGTCTTATAAAAAATTTCTCAAATTCAATTTGAATAAACTGTGTTTACAGATTAATAGCTCTATATGTGCTCTTGATTTCCCAATAGGTGTAATTCCGCGAGATCGAAGGGTTTGGCCACAATGACAAATTCCCTCACAGAACTCATCGTATATGAGAAAATTGCACTAAGTCAATCTTCCGCGTCTTATAAAAAATTTCTCAAATTCAATTTGAATAAACTGTGTTTACAGATTAATAGCTCTATATGTGCTCTTGATTTCCCAATAGGTGTAATTCCGCGAGATCGAAGGGTTTGGCCACAATGACAAATTCCCTCACAGAACTCATCGTATATGAGAAAATTGCACTAAGTCAATCTTCCGCGTCTTATAAAAAATTTCTCAAATTCAATTTGAATAAACTGTGTTTACAGATTAATAGCTCTATATGTGCTCTTGATTTCCCAATAGGTGTAATTCCGCGAGATCGAAGGGTTTGGCCACAATGACAAATTCCCTCACAGAACTCATCGTATATGAGAAAATTGCACTAAGTTAATCTTCCGCGTCTTATAAAAAATTTCTCAAATTCAATTTGAATAAACTGTGTTTACAGATTAATAGCTCTATATGTGCTCTTGATTTCCCAATAGGTGTAATTCCGCGAGATCGAAGGGTTTGGCCACAATGACAAATTCCCTCACAGAACTCATCGTATATGAGAAAATTGCACTAAGTCAATCTTCCGCGTCTTATAAAAAATTTCTCAAATTCAATTTGAATAAACTGTGTTTACAGATTAATAGCTCTATATGTGCTCTTGATTTCCCAATAGGTGTAATTCCGCGAGATCGAAGGGTTTGGCCACAATGACAAATTCCCTCACAGAACTCATCGTATATGAGAAAATTGCACTAAGTTAATCTTCCGCGTCTTATAAAAAATTTCTCAAATTCAATTTGAATAAACTGTGTTTACAGATTAATAGCTCTATATGTGCTCTTGATTTCCCAATAGGTGTAATTCCGCGAGATCGAAGGGTTTGGCCACAATGACAAATTCCCTCACAGAACTCATCGTATATGAGAAAATTGCACTAAGTCAATCTTCCGCGTCTTATAAAAAATTTCTCAAATTCAATTTGAATAAACTGTGTTTACAGATTAATAGCTCTATATGTGCTCTTGATTTCCCAATAGGTGTAATTCCGCGAGATCGAAGGGTTTGGCCACAATGACAAATTCCCTCACAGAACTCATCGTATATGAGAAAATTGCACTAAGTCAATCTTCCGCGTCTTATAAAAAATTTCTCAAATTCAATTTGAATAAACTGTGTTTACAGATTAATAGCTCTATATGTGCTCTTGATTTCCCAATAGGTGTAATTCCGCGAGATCGAAGGGTTTGGCCACAATGACAAATTCCCTCACAGAACTCATCGTATATGAGAAAATTGCACTAAGTTAATCTTCCGCGTCTTATAAAAAATTTCTCAAATTCAATTTGAATAAACTGTGTTTACAGATTAATAGCTCTATATGTGCTCTTGATTTCCCAATAGGTGTAATTCCGCGAGATCGAAGGGTTTGGCCACAATGACAAATTCCCTCACAGAACTCATCGTATATGAGAAAATTGCACTAAGTCAATCTTCCGCGTCTTATAAAAAATTTCTCAAATTCAATTTGAATAAACTGTGTTTACAGATTAATAGCTCTATATGTGCTCTTGATTTCCCAATAGGTGTAATTCCGCGAGATCGAAGGGTTTGGCCACAATGACAAATTCCCTCACAGAACTCATCGTATATGAGAAAATTGCACTAAGTCAATCTTCCGCGTCTTATAAAAAATTTCTCAAATTCAATTTGAATAAACTGTGTTTACAGATTAATAGCTCTATATGTGCTCTTGATTTCCCAATAGGTGTAATTCCGCGAGATCGAAGGGTTTGGCCACAATGACAAATTCCCTCACAGAACTCATCGTATATGAGAAAATTGCACTAAGTCAATCTTCCGCGTCTTATAAAAAATTTCTCAAATTCAATTTGAATAAACTGTGTTTACAGATTAATAGCTCTATATGTGCTCTTGATTTCCCAATAGGTGTAATTCCGCGAGATCGAAGGGTTTGGCCACAATGACAAATTCCCTCACAGAACTCATCGTATATGAGAAAATTGCACTAAGTCAATCTTCCGCGTCTTATAAAAAATTTCTCAAATTCAATTTGAATAAACTGTGTTTACAGATTAATAGCTCTATATGTGCTCTTGATTTCCCAATAGGTGTAATTCCGCGAGATCGAAGGGTTTGGCCACAATGACAAATTCCCTCACAGAACTCATCGTATATGAGAAAATTGCACTAAGTCAATCTTCCGCGTCTTATAAAAAATTTCTCAAATTCAATTTGAATAAACTGTGTTTACAGATTAATAGCTCTAAATGTGCTCTTGATTTCCCAATAGGTGTAATTCCGCGAGATCAAAGGGTTTGGCCACAATGACAAATTCCCTCACAGAACTCATCGTATATGAGAAAATTGCACTAAGTCAATTTTCCGCGTCTTATAAAAAATTTCTCAAATTCAATTTGAATAAACTGTGTTTACAGATTAATAGCTCTATATGTGCCCTTGATTTCCCAATAGGTTTCATTCTCCGAGATCGTAGGGTTTTGTAGCTGTAATCGTATTCGTTAAAAAAGTCCGGAATTTACTATACAAATTGTACTGTATGTATGGGAGAAAAAAAATATCGCATGCTACATTTTTTAAAAAACGTATTTAACTTGACGTATTTATCTTCACACACATCGGCAATCATTACTTTAGATAAATTCAAAAAATGAAATAAAACGAAAATTTTTATTTATTTTTATTATTATCTGAAATTGAAGGGCAAGCAAAAATCCCGGGTTAAATTTGTCTTTCTTACAAAAAAAAAAACGGTTTTCTGTTGAATATTTATAAAAATAGTTGTTTACTTTGGTGCTTTTTTAATTAAAATTGTGTTGTTTCGTAAGGTTGGCAACACATTTAAACTAAAGATTACCTCACGTTTTATGCGATAATTTGCACAGATTTTACGCACCTGCAAAAAAAATGTTACACTTTCGCAATTACACACAAGTAAAATTGTTGGCGTAAATACTTTAAGAACGTGTTTTAAGGATTAAGTCATCCCTAACCTTAGTTTTTAGGATAACAATTAACTAATTTTATTTGCTAGTTAAAGCGCCGAACGTAGGTGATTTAAACTTCATGAAATATAAACACACACACACATATATATATTCACATATATGACAAAAGCAGCTGTCAAAACATAAACAAACAGAAAAAAAAATTATTTTTTAGAAAACGTAAAAAATGGATTATTCTAGTGAAGATAAAGCAATATTGAGAAATATTTGAAAACTTAAATAAAATCAATTGACTTTTTTGTGGTTTTCTTCATGTTGTCATATTTTATTTTTAGAATTTTATATGATCAAAATCCACCAAGCTGTGAATTAAAAAAAAAATTGCAATTTCTTTCCAAAAACGAATTTTTTCTGCTGCAGTGGTTCTGTCTGTTTTTTTTTACATTCAATAACACATTTTCTTTCGTTTATTAATTTTGTTAAGTATTCCACCTTAATTGTAAAATTAGCAGATGTTTTAATTTCGCTTGCACAAGACATATATTTTTTTTGTTAATTTCAAACTTTCAAATAAACTATCAGTTTTTCTTCTTCATTATGACATTTGTAAAAAATATTTTGCCATTTTGTTGTGTTTCTGTATGGCAGCACCACAAGGTTTAAACACCTCACTCAAAAACATAAACTGTCATTAATGTAAGATTGAATTAAGTATAAGATTTGCTAATCAAAAAATGAACTTGAGTTTAAACTCGAACCTAAAAACCTGCCCTAAATATTTATATTTTATATCAAATACTGTTACTTTAATAATACTAGTAAGTTGGCGATTAACAGTTGCGGCGAATTCTCTTATTTTATATGGCAACCGTTGTAGCAACAAATATCAACAACCGTAAAACGTTACCATCACAAAAAACGCCAAAAAAAAGACAGGGGAATGTTGTCATATATTTAAAAATGACGATTTTTCTGTAGTACAAGAAAGTCGTCGTCACAAATGTACTTAAAGTACTATTATATTATGTATTCCATTTCTGGATTGAATTAAATAATTTCTATGGTAACTACTATTTTGTTTATCAATTAATAAATAAATCAAAAGTGGGTGACAATGTCAAGGACAATTTTAATGTCATGTTGACTGTTGGGAGTAGAAGTTTTAAAATAGTTTGCCAACAATTTTAAGTTATTGAATATTTATTTTCATGAGGAGAAAAAAAACTTGATTATGATTTTCCATTCCTAACAAAGACACTATTCGTTTATTCTTAACATGTTTATTATCTGGAAGAAATTGTTCCGGCACAGGCCGGATATCGTTGGACCTAAAATACATATAGATTTGGAGAGGATAGTTCTTAGGGCATTTAAAGGTGTTGGTATATAAGCTAGTTTATGAATAAATTACACTTTGAATTTAACACATTGTTCGAGGATAAAAAGTTAACCATCTTGGCAAAGAACACTTTTCAACAATAGGTTAGGCCATGTCACAAACGACTAGTTAATACTGTCAGAAACTAGAATGCATAAAGTTCTTTTAGTTGAAATCGGTACAGGATCACAAAGAACTACCCAGTCGCCGAGTAGAGGCGTCTAAATTAACTAGAATTACCCTTCTGTAAATAACATAACTTAACCTTAAATTTAAACATTTAAAGTGCATCAATTATCTTTAAACTCTCCATTTAACAATAAATGTCGTTTTTCTTAAATTTTCTTAATATGAATTCATTAACAAATGTTTATGCAAATTTTTTTATGTTTATAATGTTCGTTCATAAAAAAAAAGAAAATCTGTGTGCGTTCTAGTTTTAAGTCATTTTTTAAGATTTTTTTTTTTTTTTGGGTTGTAAATTTAGCAAAATTATCTGGGCTTTTTGTAACACTAATCTAAATTGTCTAAAATAATAAATTTAAATTTGCTTTAAATACGAGCAAGTTTAAACAAATTGTGTTGTCGTCAGCTTTTTTAGTAGATATTTTTTTAATATTTTTATAGGTCATGTGGGAATGTTAAGGGGGCTTGAGTTTTAAGTGGCCTAAATTTGACAATAAATGGGAAGAAATTTAAAAAAATATATAGGCTGCACAAGTAATTTGTTGGTGTTTATTTGTATAGTAAATTTATGACTTTATTTCAATTAAATTTATTTATTATTATACGTGATTTAAATTATAGACCTCAAGAGGTTAAGAATAGGTAAGAAATTTTTTAAAGATGTAAGAATACCATAGTTAACTTCTCTACTTATTTTCTGTAAATAAAATAACAGCAAGAAAACACTATATAGTTGTGCCCATTGCTTTAATAAGTTTTAAGTGGCATCCAAGTAAAAATAATCACGGTTTCAGTGTAAATTACTATTAAAATATCAACTACAAATTAAATTAAAAAAAAACAATTTTGCTTAAAAGTAACCAAAACGGCAACTCTGATAATAATCAGTGATAAAACTTAAAAATTTATTAAAGAAAAATCAAATCAATCCCTACTGGCATCTCCAATCCTAAGCTTATACCCAAACAAAAAAAAATTATTTGGTCGCTACAGTCAATAAAGGCAAAAATATTTACAGTGGCAAATAAAGGTTAATCCAAAATTTAATAATACAATATTCATATTGTCTTCTCATACGTCTTAGTAAACAAATAACAACCTAATAATTGCTAGCGCCTGTTAGGCGCTTGGAATTTGGAAGTCTATATTGAAACAAATTTGACACAGATGAAACTGAAAACAGCATAAAGAAACATTTGTGTGAAGATAAATTTTAAAAATTTTTAGCTTTGATACAAATGTTTTAATTTAACAGAGCTCTGTTAGAAAGATAACATAACCCTGTTAAAGGAATAAAAATTCGGATTATGCATCCAATCTATAATTTCATGGAAACAAAGAAAGATGGCAAAACCAAAATGAAGTGGATTTGCTTGCGAGGTGGTCTTCTATAGTTCTCCATACTTTGAATATTTAAAACGGCGTGTTGGAACGCGTTTGGGCACTTATATTTTAAAAATTTTAAATTCTCTAAGGGAAACAACGAAAGATGGCAAAATCAAAATAATTTGTATTTGAGTGCGAGATATTCCTTTATAATCCTTTATAATTGGAGTTTTTAACAGCGCGAGTTGGAAATATTTCAAGTATGGAGAACTTGACAAAGACACCTCGCAAGCAAATTCCATTCATTTGGTTTTTCCATGAAATTAATAGTTTGGATGCATAATCTGATTTTTTATTTCTTTAACAGGGTTATGTTATCTTTCTAACAGAGCTCTCTTCAATTAAAAGCTTTGTGCCAAAGCTAAAAATTTTTCAATTTATCTTCACACACATTGAAGAAACTAACTCATTAATAGAAAAACTCTGGTATTCGCCTATATTTCAAAAGGAAAATTAAAACCGCGCCTAAATTTATTTATGGAGGTGTCAAAAGTACAGTAATTGCGCATCTTTTAAATTTAAGTAAAAAACTTTAACCTAAGAACGAAATAATAATGGTTTGAATTATGAATTTCAGCGACTAAATCCAAGAATTGTATTATACTTTTAATAAACTCTCAAATTATTTTTTTAACAGCAGTTTTTTTAAGTTGAATTATGTGCTCCATATCCTTTGTTTTCACCGTTATATTGTAATAATATTGCATTAATAGAAAGTTCTATTATTTAAAAGTTCATTATATTCCAGTGACATTTTATTAAGTCAAATTTAGTACTTTCACTTTTTTTCTCTATTTCTCCGTGGAAATAATATATCTCCTCGGATAAAAAGTATCCTAAATTTTGATCCGGATATTCTGTAGACAGGCAGACTCACACACAAAAACTGTTGCTCTGTTTTCTAAATTATTAATTATACGAAAAAGCAACAAAATTTTCAAAAAAAAATATTTTGTGTAATTTTTAAATTACGATATTTCTATATTTTAAAATTAATTAAAATGACATACAATTTTACATTAATAATTTTAATTAAGAGTTTAATTTTCACTCAAAGGTTATTTCGAATAAAAACTGCAAAGTAAGTGGAAGAAATTGATATTTAAAGATAAAATTATACAAATTATAAGCAGACATTTAAAGGAATTACTTCTTTTCACAGAAATCTGTGTTACAATTCCACTACATCAGAAAATATTGTCTTACGAAATTATGCAAAGGGCACCATATATTTCTTTGAAATAAAAAAGGGGCCAATTTTGGGTGCAATCACTTAAGACTACATACAAGTAAGTAAATTGTTTAAGCTGTTTAATGCTGGGTGCAGGCGTAAAAGTAAAGCAGTGATTGTAAATTGTGATTTTGAATGGATAACTGAGTGTTGCAATTCACTGTTTTTCGGAAACAATTCAATAACTATTTTAGTAAAAGTATTTGAAGTCAATGCTCTATGACAAAACTTCATTTACACGCCCTATGGGAAATTTTGGAAATTATGGACTCTAACCTTGGAAAATTCCATCTTAAAACTGTTAATATTAACTCTCATGAACAGAGATTATACATTACTCTCACATAAACTCTGTCGCGCATGATATGTTTAAAGCACTCGTGCAGAGACGAGTCATTAAAGTGATTAAATCAAACCAAAATAATAATAATATTAATTCTGATAGTTTCAACACATCCAAATGCGTTCAAAATATCTGAAAACTTCTTAGAAATTTATTTCTAAAAAAAATAAATTTTTTGAGGTTAAGTGAAAAAAATATTTTTTTTTACCAAAGAAAATTTTCAAATAAAATTGTTGCATACATATTTCGTTTTATGCATAATTTGCTTTTAAATTTGGTCTTATATAGAAAGCCGTTATTTGGTTTATTGTCTTTTTTCTGAAATTTGAGGTTATATCCGTCTTTATAAAATAACTTCTGATTAAAAAAAAATAATTGAAAAAATAGTACAATTTGTTTTATTATTCTTTTATAAGCCAAAATTACTTTTAAGTTAATTGCCTTTATTCTTTACAGAGATAATAAAACTTTTGAAATAATATACAAACTCTACAAACTTTAATGCAAAAAAATTTTGTGTGAAATTTGATAAAAAAAAAAATTATTTAATTGATAAATTTATAATTTTACACCTCTGTCTAGAAATTGAAATTAATACATGATTATAAACTAATATAAAATTAAAAAAATACGTGCATACATTTTTATTTTATTTCAAATACAATCGCCAATCATTTTCCACCACTAATTAATTGAAAAAAAGTACCAAAAATAAGCAGCCATTTAAGAACCGTAAACAATTTGCAATACTTAAAGCAGCAAATCGTCTCTTTTTAAAATATTCAAAACAAATGGTTTATTTCAATATAACTTTACAATAAAAACAAAAACGAAATACTTAAAAATAACTTTAAAAATAAAAACATATTGAGTCACCATCACAAAACAATTACAAAAAGCAGGACTAAAACTTTTTCTTAAATTTAGATACAAAAAACTAAATGGGAATAAGTAAATTAAAATAACTTACATGTAATTTCGACATTTTGTTATGGTTTTCTTTTTAATTATTTATTTAGAAAAACATTTGGTTTAATTTGTTTAAAGCATTTTTGACTATTTTTTTAATTTTATTAAAAATATTTTTTTTTTGTTAAATTGGTGGGGTTTGTTGAGTTTTTTAATTTGACTTTTGAATTTGATAAAAAATATTTTTTGTTTAATCTACGTTTATTTATTATTTTTTTATTTAAAGTTGGTTTAAATTTTGTTTGTGTTTTTCAAGAAGAAGCAAAATTTCAATAACTTCAATAAAATACGATAGTGGTGAAAGAAGTTCTTGTCGTAACTCAGTAACGTGGTTTTAGACGACATGTTTTTTACATATGACACAAAGTGCCAAAAAAAAACAAAACATATACACGACGTGTATAAATTTTGTGGTGGAATAGTCGTCATTTCAGATGTAAAAGACATGTCGTGTTAACTCAGGATAAGGTAGCCCTTTACAGGAACACTTATTAGTCAAGTTTCCGTGAAAAAACTTTAATTTTAAAAGTCTCATTCAACCATTCGTTAGAAATCAAATTTTAAAAGGCAAATTCCAACTTAAGCTTTGAAAAAAACATAGCTAAGACCAAGTTGTTGGTCTTGGCAAATAGCAAAGGAAAGTAACCAAGTCGCCAAAAATGTTGGTTCGAAAAGTTCGGCTGGGTGCAGTAGTCTAGAAATAAAAAATAAGAGGGCAAATTAGAATTCTTCAATCGATATCGAACGTCTTAATTAGACTCCAAAGTTTTATGGACTCAATCATTCGGAAATGACCACTGGGCGATTCTGATAAATTTTTAACGCATCAGACGTTGTCTTTCAGGTTTGCATTTCCGAAAGGGATCGCCTTAAAAAATTTTCAGAGCAATCCATGATTTAATAAGTCACCGAATTTATGATGAACTTGCATTTTTGAAAGAATTTTAAAAGTCTAAAAGATTACATAGCGATTGCCCTATCGTCTCGGTTAACGACGCTCTATGGGAGTTATGCCTTCCTTTCTATACTAAGCAAAGGCGTTTAATATATAAGTGCGTGATGCTTGTTTTATCCAAAGTTAATGGATTTTTGTGTCGGTTATAATTTTTCTCGATTTATACAGAAGTTTTCAGAAATCGCCCTTTTGAAATGCTTATCACCGATGCCATGTTTTTTTTAAAGGCGCCACCTCCTAATCTTGTTTCTGGAGCGTAAAATGCCACCAGTGAAGTTGAATGAGCCTAAAACTTAAGGATAAGCACCAACTACTGATAATGCTGACAAAGGTTCGGTTTAACTCTTACCTTCTCGCGCTGACGGCCAGTAACAGTTTTCTAGTTTATTTGATAAACTCTGGCTATTTGTCGACCCTCAGTTTTGATGTAGACTAAGCTGGGATTACGGAGCTCTGTGTGGGTGAACATATTTTCCCCATTACTGGAAATTTTATAAATGCTACTTTTGAAACCGACACTGAAGGACGAGAGAGAGCTTCGATTAGTTAAAGTGGAGAGATTAGTCGCTAAAGGGACTTAAGTTGTTATAGGCTGCTGCTAAAAGAATTCACGTTTTTATACGTCAATGGAGGAACACTAAAAAGATTAGCAATAGAGATAGCAATAGAATATCTCGCTAGAAGTAAACGGGCTAATATCTCAAGGCACTCTCGAAGCTGTAGCCACACGCCAGGAAGTCCTGCAATGAAAATCGAAGAAGGTAGCTCCTGCATACAATGCCCGGAAGAGGGTGAGATAATTGCGCATATTTTATGCAAAAATTTAACACTAGGATCACAAGCAGACACGTATCTTTGGATGCTTTGAAAAAAAACTTCAGCCTTAGACAAATGAGCCGTTTATTTTAAAAGTGACATAAGTCAATTTTTCAAAAAAAAATCAAACATTAAGAGCTGCTTTGATTTTATGTTGACCAAAGTTTTTATTGGGGATCAAGCATCCTGCTAGTAAATCGTCTCGAGATTAAGTCTCAATACTTTTAAAGGCTTTGAAACATAATCCTTTATATATGTATATTACCTTAAAAGCAAAGTGACTTATGCCACTTTCAAAATAAACGGCTCAACTGTTAGCTACTGCCGCCAATCGACAACCAAAATCACTTCGGTGGTTAGTAAAGGCTTTATGTCTCCTTTCACACACATCAGGTTTGACTCGTCAAGCCTTGAGTTTTTGGGAGAAAGTTGCAGAAGTTGAAAGCAAAGAAAACGAAACTTGGTGAAACAAACGTGACGGTGTGTGTGAACACAAATGCAGGTTCAAAAGAAAATTAATCAAAAACAGATCAAGTAAACCTGGCGTGTGAGTCGTAATTCGTCTGTGAAGCAGAAAACAAGTTCATGTCGTTAGCATTTTGAAACACATGTGAGTAAAAAGTTTAAATTGGGAGGTTTGCAGTTGATATTGCTTCATTCCCTGTTCATTTTAGCAGTTTCAATTTTAATGGTTTTTTCCCTTATTAATCTTAAACAAGTCATAGTTTTGGAAGGCTTTCTGCTAACAAGGCTGTGGAATTAACGGCTGTTAGCTGTCGTGAAAAACTCTATTTTTATTATAATTGAAAAAAGTTGAATAGGTAGCGAGTTTCTGAATTTTTATTCGCGTTATTCTGTGACCACCCTCGTTTGTATGAAAAATTGAAGCCCTTCCTCTTAAATCACTTAGTATGAAAAGGATATTTATTTAGTTATTTGTTTTTTAGTGTTTCTAATTATGATTTTCTTTTTGGATTGTTTAAATTCTTGGAAAAAGTGGAGTCGCCATCACAATTTATTTCATAACACGTAAAAGGTCTGAATTTGCATTTATACAATAAAAATCATTGATCACAATAACAACTAAAATGAGAACTGAACCTTTGCTGATGTTGTACAATTTTTTTTAATATTTGAACTTTTTTATTAATATTTTATTTTTTTTTTTTTATATATATACTTTTATTCCTTTTTTTATTTTCTGAATACTATTTTATACTAAAACATTTATTTAAATTTTTTTTTTGTTAATTATGCTTTTTAATCCAACTATTTCTCCGTTTCCATCTCTTTTAACAGAAAAGCAAAAAAAAAAACAATTGCAATATTTCCTTATTACTTATGTTTTCTTTTAAATGACTTTTAATTTTCTAATAAAAAAAATTGCTTCAATAAAATTTAATAAAATCCAATTGTTCTTAAGTGTATCGCGTATTAAAGAAAACTAACCAACCGATTCACTTTTATTACATGACAGATAAAAAGCCCAGCGTGTGTAATAAAATTTTGTTTTAATTTTGAAAATAAACCGTAACAGAAACGAATGAACGTAGAACAACAACAATACAACACAACAACTAAAACTCAGCAAATGAGACTGAAAGTGCACAAAAGAAAAGTGAAGCCAAAATAAAATTTGCAAATAAAAAACAAAGTTAAACATGTACAGTATCTCTAAAAAGTCTTCATACAAGGAAGCTATGCTTTGATCATATTCCAATGCAGCTGTCGTCTTACTGCCTTATAGCTTCTAGAGTACCATTGGAGTCTGCCTGCTGCCAATTTTCGGCCATCTTGTTAGAATTACGGAATTCAAATATTTCGATACCTAATCAAGCACTTTAAATTATTCTTCATTTTGGGCCACAAAACGTTTTACAAGAGCATCGATTGTTTAGTTTCCCGTAATAACAATGTGTTCTTCACGCTTCGGAAAAAATTGTGAAACTACTAAAAACTTTAATATTTTCACTAAAAAAAAATATTAAGTTTACAGTAAAAAAATTTAAATTTTTTGTAGTTTCTGCAACAATATTTTTCGTATGTTTGAAGTAAAGCGACCTGGGTTTGCTTGCGTTAGAGAGCGAAACACTTTACTACAACAAAAATCTGTTTCCAGTACCTGCACACAGCTGATCGACAAGAACACGATATCGACTAATCAGAATAATGTTTATAACTCTTTTAAGGGGAGATTAAATAGTTTTTCCTCTCAAACTAAGAATTGTTTTCAAAACATAGCAATAGCTGAAAGATGAATATTATTGGACAAATAAACATTTTCTGGTGTAAAAGAGAATATATTACAATACTAAAAAAACAGATAGTAATAATCCTTGCAAAAAAATCGATCGTAGCAATCGACATTTTGTCCAATTTTCAAGCGTTTGTCTATAACGGTCGTAAAGTTTTCAATTCACGTCAGCTATGGGGACAGTCTTTAATTTAGTTAATTTTTGATACCCTTCACCATAATATAAAAAATTAATAAATAAAAAAAAAACATCAAGTGAAAAAATTGCCGCTCGCCCATATTTTCCGAGTTACAGGGCTCTGAAATATTCAAATTTTTTAAAATATCAATATAGGTATCATTTTAAAGCTTTTGAAGAGATCTTTAAGGAAATACTAAAATTTTTTAAAAATGCTTAACTCATTAAGAGCCGATGTCGTTTTTATGAAAATTATATGTACGCAGTACCAATATTTTTTTTATTTTTTAATTCTCTGTCACCCCAATATTTGTTTTTTGATTGGAGTTACTTCACTTAACTTGATTTACATAGATTGTAAGGGGTATATAAGATTTGGCATAGCTGAATATAGCACTCTTACTTGTTAGATTTATTTTTGTATAACTTTTTGATATTAGTAGCTATAGTGACACGCAGTTTTTTCTTTAATTTTAAAGTGGTGCTCTTAACGGGTTATAATGGGGACAACCTATACAAAATAAAAACAATTTTAAAATCGGTTGCGAAATGACTGTTATATGAGTACAATACTAAAAAAACCAACATTCAAGCGAATTAATAAACTCCTTCTTTTGGAGTTGGTTCAAAATGGAAAGCCAACGAAGAATTTTATTTTTACATAACTAAGCTGAAAGATGTTTTTCAATATTCTCAGCCTCAAAATAAAGCGACTTATCAAGTAGACTGAAGTTGTCACTGCGTTCAATGTTAATTTGCCAAGAAATAATCAGCTTTTGCTATGAACAAATTTACAGGAAAGTAAGTTATGTAAATGGCCCTAAAACTGACAATAATTGGTAGCTTAGCTTTATTTACATTAGTCTTGGGTCCATTCTGAAACAACCAACTTCCATTGTACGATTAATGACATTCACTTCACTTCACTTTTTTCAACTTTCTCAATTTAAGATTGAAAAACTGAAATTTATAATTTATAAAAACTGAAATTTATAAGACAAATATGTAAAATAAAAATATTCGTCTATATTTTTGATTACTTTTTGGTTTTTTTGTTCAACGCTGTCTTGATTTAATCTGAAGAAAAAACTCTTAGTTGAAAACATACATATTTTTTATATATGGAGTTTGACATTTAGAGTTTACGGCGAATGTCATGGTTGAAAAAGAACATTATGAAATCGCTGTATTTAAGTAGAAAACTAATAAATAAGCAGCACCGTAATATTTTAAGCTTGAAATGTCATTTTTAGGTTGAAGATTTTTTTATTTATTTGTTTTTACATTTTAAACTTTTTATCGATAACATGTACACTCAAAAAAAAGTTTACTAAATTTAAGTTAATTTAAGTAAATTTAAAGAAATTCAGGCACGATTTGGCTCCAAAGAAAGTGCTACTTAAATTAAGTATACAATTTTCGTAAAAAATAGTAGAAAAAACGTTCTTGCAAAAACTAAGATGTAGTAATCCTTTACTCAAAAATACTTAAATTATACATTTTAGCGCCCGAAAATTGCTTTGCGCAAGTAAAATCTCTAATATAATTGAGTACACTTTTACAGAAAAAGAATAAACTTATCATAATATTAAGTTTAACATTTTTGCACGTATTCTTAATATTAAGTTAACTTTTTCTAGTTCTAGCAATGTCTTTGACTCTCTTTTAAGTCGAACATTTCTTAGCGGAAGTTAAAATGATCCTATTTTACTCTATATAATTTATACTTATAATACGCGAGTTTTCTTATAATAATTAAGCTTTAACTACGTTCTAGTATACTATGATCTTAGTAAAATAAAAATGTTTTAAAATTGAGTACCTGTTTGTATATATACAATTTTGAAGTTAGAAGATTTTCGTCATCGTTCCAACCAAATTGTAATGAATAGTGAATATAAAAAATAAATTTTTAATGAGCTTGAATATTTCAATTTCGAGTAAAATGTCGTTCACAAAGACTCAATTAATTTAAATAAATATTTTATATTAAATATTTTAAATTTTTTAAATTAACATTTTTTCTTTGCTACCAAGATTTAACAATAACGTGCAATTTAAATTACACAAATTTGTTACGTATAATCCTTTATTTCTTATCGGAGTGTTGTATTTCGCAAGTCACAAAAATATTTCAAGCACTCTTTTAATAGATTAAATTGGTTTTGTTTTTTAATTAACGGTGCAATGGAAAATAAGGAACGAAGAACGAAAGGAACGACGTAGTTCCTTTAATGTTTCGGTCCGGTAAGACCGTATTAAGACTTATGTGCGCCACTGTTTAAAGAAAAATGAAGACAAATTACACATACATACATACATATGTATTATAACTATTTGATAGGAAATTTTCATATTAGTATTACAATTTATCTTTTATTAATATTAATAAAACAAAATATATTGTAGAAACTTCAGCTTAAAAATATTTTTTGTACTCGAAGAAATTATTATACGAAAACAAAACAAACAAATCGCATGCGGTTCCAAGCGGTTCCGTGTACAAAAAAAAAATTACCCAACATGTAAATAGAGTATATTTTTATAAATTTGTTTTTAGAGAACGTTTACCGTTCAATAATCGCATTCAAAAAACACAGGCGAATTCCTTTAAGAAATTTAACATAAAAATATATGGATGAATGTATGTACATATGTATTCTGTTATCTTTAGCCTGTAAATACAGACATATACGCATACGTATCTAAATAAGCAGGTATTTATTTTATTCTTATACAAATCAACAATTTTAAAAAATAATATTGAATTAAAAACTGATTGGAAAATTTCCTAAACAAATTTTTGAGTTTAAAAGAAGCAAAAAATTAATCGGAATTGACATTTTTGCAGTTTTGTTAAAACAATAGCCCAATTCACAATCTTGTGCAAATAGTCTTGCATTATAGCATTTGCAAATTTGTGTAGCATATTTTTAGTATACACCAACAAAACATATAGTAGTGAGTATAATATGCCACACAATGCCAATGCTATGATGCAAGACCATTTGCACAAGATTGTGAATTGGGCTAATGTGAAATTGGAGTAAAAACTTAAAGAAGATTTTAATGATGTAAGAGGTACTCCAAAATTGACGACATCTCCCTTTGAGTTAAATATAAAAAGGTTTTTATTAAAACATACTTTTGTTTACTTTCAATAAAGTATTTGCCGTATTCACAAGCTCTGCTAAGGTGTAGGTAGTATTGCATACTACCTTTTGTTTACTTCTTTGTGAACAACCATTGTATCAGTGCCATTGTACATTGTACTTCATACGTCAAAAAGTAAATAAGAAGAAGAAAAGTGCTATTCATCATTTGTTATTTATAAGCCAAATGGGGGTGAAAGCAGAAAAAGTAAATTAATAAATTTTTTGTGTGAGGATGAAATTCAAGACATTTTTAGGATGAACCTAATGTAATTGCTCTCCAGTCGCAGAATTATACATTTAGGGCTACCAAAATTATCATTATGGCATAATCGGGTTTTAAGATATTTTGATGAAAACAGATTTCTTCATATAATACGACTACGGCCAGAGGAATTTGCCTATATATTCAACCTTATAAAAAATTACGATGTTTTTCACACAATTGGCGAAAGGCTCCAACTACGCATTGACTTGCAGCTTAAAATTGTACTTTACTGCTTGGGATCTTCAGGAAATGGTGCTTGTGTTCGTAAGGTAGCATCTCTTTTTGGTATAGGTGATAACGGTACCATACAAAATATTAGAAATCGAGTTATTAAAGCAATATTAAATCTTAAAGAACAGTTTTTATATTGGCAACTTTCAACTTCAACTTTCTAATAAATCAGTGAAATCAATAAATTAAATAAATAAAACTAATAAAAATATCTTTTAATTCAATTTAATTTAATATAATTCACACATGAACACAAAAATAATAATTCATTTAAACATAAAACATTTAAACAAATACAACGTTTGAAAAACATATGAAAAAAAGTACTAAGTGTTGTATCGCATGTTTGCATGAAAATTACCAACAACACAGCTAGCACTGTTGTATTTTGTTAGCACTTAGCACGTACTAGGGGGCTTGTGAATAGGGCTTTATTGAAAGCAAACAAAAGTATGTTTTAATAAAAACCTTTTGTTTTGTTTTTCAATTGAGGCAGCTCGTTAAAGTTCTTCTAAGGCCATCATTATGCGCCATTTTTATTTGTAAATGAAAATCCAGGCGAAATCATAAAAGCTGACTACGTTATCTTCAAACATGGCGAAATAATGTACCAAGAGGCGAATTGATTCATTTTCTCAGTTGCAGGCGACTTTGATTATTTTATATGGAGTTTGACACATGGTAAAATAATACAGGTGGTCTCGATGGCGAATTCATTAATTTCGCCGTAATCGCTAAATGTCAAACTCTATATATAAAAAATATGTATAATTTTTTTTGTATCGTGTTTGAAATTTAGCATATACGGCGAAAACTAATGAATTTGCCACTACCACCACCTGGTACATGAATTCGCCATAACTTCAAACGAAGTGCTTCGATGATGATGATAATGATAATAAATTTAAAACAAAGAAAATTTACAAAAAGGGTTTATAATGCTTGCTTGAAGGTTGTAACGGCCAAGGGAGTGCAGCATTTCATTCTGCTGGCGTCTGAATTTTCTTGTTTTCTTTGGGGAACGTCCGCATACATTTGTGTGAGTGAATTTTATTTCTAAAAAAGATTTTTAGAAATTAAAAATAAAATGAACTTAAGCCAGAATAATTTCTATTCATTTAAGAAGGATTTACATTAATTGATTATTTGAAATGATGCACTAAAAGATTCAAAAATTGCAAAAACGTGATGTTTTTAAAAATTATTCTTTAAATAGAGCTAGGTTGGCATCACTGCGTAAAAGAAATTAGTCCTGAAATGACGGCGAAATTATAGCAGCTATAACCATTAGCTCAGAGGTTTCGTTTTTGTCTAAAAAAGTCTAATTTTATCAAAATTTTGTGTAAATTATCAAAGTTTAAGAAAATAAGTGTTTTGAGTTGAATTTTTATTTGTATTTTAGTCTGCTTTTTTTGACACACTTAAAAGCAATATGGCAAATTTTTTATTGTCTCTAATCGATTCAACGACAAATAACACAAACTGGTGCATAGCAAACCCATGCTTTGGATTTCAGGTCGATGTGATTATTAATTCATACTTATGAAAAGCTGATGTTGCTGTTGTAATAACAAATCCTATTTATTTTAATATTGCCGTTCTGCGAATATTCCATGAAAATTTCATTTTTTTTTATAAGCCAAAGTTTTAATTCTTTAACAGAAGTATGTGAGCATATTAACAGAGCTCTGTTAAATTGAAGGGTTTTTGTCAAAGTTTTGCTGAAAGTTATAAAATTTATTTTTAAATTCACACTCTTTTATCGCCCTAGTTTTGGTTAGTTGGTTTGTTACCACGCAAGGTCGTCCTGTTTACTTTACTCAAATGATCAACTTATCGCAAAATTATGTTCAACAATAAGGCTCACTTTTAGCTTAATAGAAAATTAGCCACAACAGACCCTACAGACTTTATTTCATACAGAAAAATGCACCGTTTGCTGCGGTATAAATGATGTTGACATTACTGGACCTTATTTCTTCAAAAATAAGACTGTAGCTCGTGTTACCGTGAATGGAGTTTGTTATCGTTTTTTGATTAAAAATATAGACGACATTGATTGAGGTGAGATGTAGTTTCAACATGAAGGCGCTACGTTCTATACAGTGTTGCGTTCGCTGATTTATTGAAATCGAATTTGGCCATAAATTTTTTTTCAATAGACCTGTCAATTGGCCTGCAAGGTCGTAAGGTGTGATCCCTATCGCTTATTTCCTGTGTTGACATCTCAAGCCGCTTGTTTATACTACTAAAGCAGCAACATGTGACACTTTGGAAACCAAAACTGTTATTCGTGATAAACATCCAGCAACGCTTCGTCAAGAACAGCTGTGGTGGCCAAATCATTTTATTGTGCAAATGCAATCTATAGATCTTACGAATGGAAAAAATCTTTGCTTAAATTTTTTTAAATTAATTTTTACAATTCAAAGTTCTATCGATCTTACAACAACTCCTCTATATTTTTTACACTATTCCAGCTTTAACCGCGGAAAAAAAATTACGAAATGACAGCTAAAGCGGGACACAAAATATTAATAAAAAAAACACTTTCTGTTTTTAATAAAAAGAAATACTTTCGGTATTCAATAAATTAATCATATTTTAAATTGATTTTCTTTATTATTAAAAAAATTTCGAAATTCTCCTATTCAATTTTAAAAAATTAAAACAAATTTAAAGCTAATTTTTACGTACCCAATCATAAATATTAAATAGATCCATTATATAAAATTAGCCATCAATTGAGAAAGACAAACGTACACACATACATACATACATGTGTATAGATACTACATGCATGTTTCTCAAGTGGATGGATAATGTTGAATTCAAGGGAGAGAGAGAATTAATATGTAGCGAGAGAGAAAATGTTAATGTTTATAAAGTTATTACAAAATGATTTTTTTATTTAAAGAATATTGCAATAATAATTAAAAAACGAAACGCACACATAAAATTTGTGGGCCGCGTAGTACAAGAAACAAATTTAATGTTTTTTAAGACACATGACGTTGACTTTGCCAAAAGGGCACATAATGATTAAGTTTAGGATGAGCACAATAGTCAAAAAATTATTTTATTTTTTTTTTTATAAAAACACAAATTGTTGTTTAAAAATAACGCAATGGAAGTTTTTAGAAAATTACTTTTTTTCAATTTTAAAATTTTTTTAACACAAAATTTTTTTTAGGTTAAAATTTACAATTTTTCACGTAATTTTAGGGAGTTTTTTTACTACTTCCAAGAGAATTTTAACAAAGTTCCAATTTTTGACACTAAACTACCAAACTATAAACTAATTTTATTTTTCCCGTATTAATAAAATTATAACTTCATTTTTATTAATTTCATAAAAATGAAAATTTTAATTTTCATTTATTATTCTTGAACACAAAAAAGGAGAAACAAAAAAACGTTTTATCTAAATAACGCGCCAATTGCAACTAAAGTAAATGAATAATGGAATATTAAAAATATATATAAAACGAAAAACAACATAAAATGAAAATCTTTAATGCAGCATGCGAAGAAAATTTCTTTCCTCTTCTTTATTTTCCCCAATGATTACAATTCATTCATTTTAAAGATCTCTCCACTTTAAAATGTATTTGTTTTTCTAAATCTTTTTGTATTACACAAAAACGCACTCAATTTTAAAAATACAAATAGCAATCATATTCCATATAATTTGTTTTTAAATAATTTTGGAGGAATCTCAAGTGTTTATGAGTGAATGAGTGAAAATACAATTGAAGCGACTTCAGACAAAGCGATGAACTGCTTTTAGAAATAAAAGTTAAGCCCGATAGAACTTTAAATTGTAAAAAAATAACACAAAAAATTTAATTGTAATTTAGAATTTTTTAATACGAAAGATCAGAACATGACCACTGCTGCTCATGACGAAGCGCATTCTGGGCGTCCAATTTTAGGTCACTTTTTAAAGAACTGCTGGTCGTATGTCACGAATAATACGAGCAATGTTGGTCTCCAAAGCGTCAATTGTTGCTGGTTTATCAGCTAATTGAAAGGTCCATTTCTCGAAATCATCTTATCGCCAAATTTAGATTTCCATAAAAAATTCCACGTAGCGCCCTCTTGATGAAACCACATTTCGTCCTCTAGAGAGTATGGGGTACGAAATCTATCCTCTGTTCGACGAATGGCTTGCTCAGACGCACGATTATGAACACCATAAAAATAACGAAGTCGTAAATTGTTCGAATTGACGACTGCTTTTCAAATTAAACTTGGCTGATTTAATAGCGTTGTTTAAGCGTTAGTGTATTCATAATGATTTGCAATCGTTATTTTACCAAAAAAAAAATCGAATTTTCACAAAAAGAATTCAAATTTTGACAAAAAAAAAAGTTGAATTTAAAATCATTCTTTAAAAGACCACCAGGAAGCAGGCAGACGGGAAGAGGATGATTGAAGCATCGCAAGCACAGCTTTATTCAAAATATAGGGTCATAAAGGTCAAATTACGTCACCTATAGGAACACCCTTTAATTTCTTAATTTATATTTTTTTATAACTTTCTTTTATTGGGGGCTATAGTGATTTCATATGGATGTTTGTTACGGCTCAATTGAAAAGTATAAATCATTTACTTTGTATAGGGTTACCCTTCAATTTTTAAAATTGTAAACTTATCTGTAATAATAACCTTTTATTTTAAAGAAATTTGATCGAAAACGGTTCAGAAGTGACTGGGTTATGCGGAAACAAACATTAAAAACAATGATACAGGCAAATTCTTTTTAAGGTCTGTTAAAAAATGGCAAAGTCATGTACCAGGGGCTAATTTACGGCATTCGATATCGATCGAAATTCAAATAGAATTTAAATGTAAATTTCCATCGATATCGAATGCCGTAATTTGCCCCCAGGTAGTGACAGTCGCGAATTCATTCATTTACGCCGTTTTTAGAAATGACAAACTCCATTTATAAAAAATCAGCGTTAATTTTTTTTATATAAAGTTTGACATCTCCTGCTACGGCGAAGGTTTATAAATTCGAAATTTCGCCCAAAAACGAAAAATTTACCAAAAATATGAAAGTATTAAACAAATTAAATAACGTGATAATTACTAATAGACAAAAGTGAAAATTCATTTCAGATCTTTGAAAATTTACAAAACTTTCTAATAAATCTTCGCATGCATTTTTGTCGCTTTTATTACAGTCAGTCTCCTAAAAACAACTGCAAAAACAGATTTTAAAAATTAAATGTGTAAATAAAAATAAACACAAATAAGACGGCAGAGTATAGTTCTAAAAAGCAAAAAAAAAATATTAAGTGGGAGATGCTGCTTGGTGTCACTCAGCAAAAAGACTTTGAAAAAGTGTTGAAAAATAGAAGAAAAAAAAAAACTTTTTGGAAAATTGTTCAAAACAAGAGACGTTTTTCAATAACTCAGATATAAATATGTACTTATAAAAGTAGAAAAAAATTAATACAGCGGCGTAGTAATCAAATATCAAAAGAAGCATAAATCATTAATTTTAGAAATACACATCAATTAGATTTCAAAAAATTTTTTAAATAAATTAATATGAAAAATATAGTAAAAATTATTGAAAGTCTTAATGAATGACTTTAAATCTGCTGGAAGGAAAATTATAACAAAAATTTTCCTGAAATACAATGTCAGTTTAAATGATTTAGAAAAAATTTTATAAAATGAAACATGAATAATAATCTGCTTGGGGAAGACTGCAAGTTTTTAAAACAACTTTGCAGTTGGCAAATGTCTCTTTAAAAATTAAAATAAACCAAAACGTTTTGATTTCGATCAAATTTTGTCGCCAACGCGTAAGAGTAAACGATAAACACAACAGCAGAACGTTTATGAGTTTATTTGAGCGTCTCTAGAGCTCTTCAAGCAGTACTCATACGTTTAGTGAACTTTGTTATTATAGCTTTCACTACAAAAAGTGAAAAGAGGGTATATATAAGTTTGTCATTCCGTGTGTAATTACTACAATATCCATCTCCGACCCAATAAAGTATATATATATATATATATATTCCGAAGTCGATTAAACGATGTCCGTCTGGCAAACTTTATTTCACAAAAAAAAAAATATGTCAATCGATCAGATATACTTTCGAAAGAAGTGCTATTAGAAATCAGCATGATCGGTCCATGTCCTTCAAGGCAGCAGGCAAAACACTACGCCTACCTCTCTTTTTTTTATGTCATTTGGAACAATAAAGTAACTCCAATAAAAAAAAAATATATATATATATATATATATATATATATAAAGCGGACGATAGAGAATAAAAAAAAACTAAGAAAATAACATCAAGTGAGAAAATTGGGGCTCGCCCATATTTTCAGAGTTACGGGGCTCTGAAATTTTCGATTTTTTTTTAAATATTAATATGGGTTTCATTTTAAAGCTTTTAAAGAGATCTTTAAGGAAATACTAAGATTTTTTAAAAATGTTTAAACCATTAAGAGCCGATGGTATTTTTATGTAAAGTAATATATATGCAATACCAAATTCTTTTTTTCATTTTTTAATTCTCTGTCACCCCAAATTGGCTACAATAATCAATAAATAGCAATAAAATCTTAGAGGCTATTAAAGAATATCAGCATTTTAAACCGAGGTGCTTTCGTAATAAATATGTATCTATTAAAAAACGTAATGGATATACGGGTATTCTGTCAATCTTAATAGACCCTGTTTCACTGGTTCTTGCATTAGACAATCGTTTTTGTTTTTACTAACTTAAAGTTTAAAGTTTTAGACACATTTTTTGGTTAAAAAAAAAACAGTACACAAATAAATGTCAATTTCGTTAAATTTCAACATTTACCCTCATTTTAAAATCATATTAAAAATACGAATTCGGCCAAGGCGAATCATTTACTAGGTAGTCTCGAGGGAGAATTTAGTAATTGAGCTGATTTTTTTTTTTAAGTGGTATAAGTCCATTTTTTCATTTATTAAGGTATTTAAGGGTTTGCGTTTAAATCAATTTAAAATTAAATAATAATAATTTAAATTAAATTTGCTCAGGTTTTTTGGTCTTCGCTTTTTTTCCAAACAAAAAAATTGTTTCGAATGGAGCATTTTCTTCCACACTAATTTTATAAATAATTTTGTAAGGTTCATTCTCTTTAAATCTCATCCCACACATTTAAATTTTAAAATTTATAACCCTAGCCACATTCTGTTACGTTAACAGAGCTATGTTAATCACTTAACACAATCAATGTTAATACTAAAAAAGCTAATAGGTATAAGAAATTCCGGACGATATTTAAATAAAATAAAAGTGTATAGAAAAAAATGATTGGGGAAAACTTCTAGTAGTGTTTTTATTAAACTCCGCTAGTCAAATATATTAACATTTTGTTTTTTTATATTATAAAGGTTTTTCCAAAAACACCACTTTCGAAATTTGAAAAAGAACTTTGGTCCTTTTCTCGAAAATGAAAGAGAGTGGGCGAAAAAAATTATTGAGGAACACTTCTAGTACTGTCTTTATTAAACTCCACTTGTCAAATATATTAATATTTTGTTTTTGCATGCACAAAGAACGGACCAAAATAAAAGAAGCAATTAAATGCGCAAGAGCAATGAATTTGATTGTCAGGCGCATTTCTCTGCGCATTGACCCAAAAAAGTGGATCCGCGTTACGTTTTTTCCTACCCTGACTGTAACTTTGAAGAGAAGGAGTCTATAGCTTATTAAAATTATCGTTAGCTTAGCTTTTGGAAAAATTGGACTTAAACCACTTTCAAAAAAACAGCTCTATTTTTACCGAAACCCTAAAGGCTGGTTCACCCACAAAAATTTTGTTCCGAAACATTTTTTTTTATATGTAGTTTGACGTTTTATTTTTTGAGAGAGAGAGAGAGAGAAAAAGAGTAAACTCACTTCGGAACAATTTTAGCTTGAATTGGTTTAATTTAAATTTTTGTTCCGAAACAATGAAACTGTGCTGCCAACTATTTTTTTTTCAAAGAAAATTTAACTGAGCTGCCACTTCATTAATTAATGAGATAAAAATCTTTCAAGCAAAAAAATATATTTTACATACTTTTTCGTTCTTTGTTTGCATTGATATTCAATAATTATTTTTAAAATTTGTTTTGTTTTTAAGATTACCTGCCTTAATTTGCCTGGTATATTTATAATAAAACACAAAATAAAAGAAAATAAGTTTAAAAAATTGTGTCATGGATCTCAACGAATAAATCCCTTGCCTTGAAGCTTATTTCAGAAATGAAAAAGCCGGGTAGAGAATGCTTGTATGACTTTTTATCTCAATTTTTTTACCTCATTTTTTGATTTAATTATGAAAGTTTTTTTAATTTAGAATTTATTTATAACAAAACGGCATTCAGTGATTTTAATTTTCTGTCACAGTGCTGCCTGCTTGTAAAGTAACACATCTCGCTTACACATATGTTTCATATGGTAGCTTTGTTTTTCCAGAAAAATTGTTCGAAGTGGGTGAATCGTTTCAGAACAAACTCTCAAAAAACTAAAATTCTCTCGCAACAAAAATTTTGTTCCGAAACAATGGGTGAACCAGCCTTAAATGTCGAACACCATATTTAAAAAAAAATGTATTATTTTTTATGTGGTATTTGACATTTAAGGTTTCGGTGAAAATTAATGAATTTGTCATCGCGATCACTTAATAATTCATTCTCCTTGAATTTGACAAGTTTTAATTTTTCATACAGCTGAGTCGTTTAGAAACTGCAGTTTTAATAATTTAATTTTATTTATTTTTATTAATTTTTTTACAAATTCTTTAATATAAGCCATCATGCATACAGTATATGGCTTGGATAAACGATCATTTCGTTCCTTATTTGCAAATTAAAATTCCTTTTTTTTTTCATATTTTTAATATTTTATTTTTTAATTTACTTTAAATCATTATAAAATATTTAATTAAAACTTTACATACATATTTATCAAATACAGTATGTTATAAAAAAATTCGCTACATATATAAAAAATGTATTGTATATGTTTATAAAAAGTAAAAATAGTAATATTTAAAAAAGTGTAAAAATATGTAACATTTAAAATTTATTGTCTTATATACTTATGTACTACATCGCACTTGTTTATGTTGAAAAATAGGCCTTCGATATTCATCTCTAACCACAGCAAAAAAAACTACTTTCATTATTTCTTGTATGATCTTTTAAAGTGATATTTAATTTTTAAGTTATCAGCCGTAAGAATAAACACATTGCGAAAATTTTACAAGTCTGCACCTTACGCCTTAAAAAGTAGCGCATATACTATAAAGGGCACCATTTAAATGTAAGTTTTACACATCTCTATAGCAACACCATTCAATTGTTAATGCAATGTAATTCATAGCTTTTGCGCTGGGATATCATCCCTAAATAACAGCGTCAACTATATGTGTTTAACAATAATGTTAACTCATTTTATTTTATAAAACCCGCTATATAAAAATAAAAAAGAGATAAAACCGCTAGATTGCCTTAAATATAACTAAATTGTCATTACTTTTCAGCCATAACAAAACAAAACAAACCAACAAGCAGCCAACTTCACTTCTAACGCACTGTTAAAATTGGATTTTCCAATTGCTAACTGCCATCCCTAAATTAGCGCGTAAGACGCAAAGCAATGTAATTCATAGCTTTTGCGCTGGAATGTCATCCCTAAATAACAGCGTCAACTTTGAGTCTTTAACAGTAATGTTAACTCATTTTATTTTATAAAACCCGCTGTATAAAAATAAAAAAGAGATTAAACCGCTAGATTGCCTTAAAAATAACTGAATTGTCATTACTTTTCAACCATAACAAAACAAAACAAACTAACAAGCAACCAACTTCACTTTCTAACGCAATGTCAAAATTGGATTTTCCAATTGCTAAGCGTTGACGCTGTGCTATTTAGGGATGCTTCATACATTTTGTATGTACATGAGAAATTTTGACAGTTATCTTGCGCTTTACGCGCTAATTTAGGGATGGCAGTAAGCGTTGACGCCGTGCTATTTAGGGATGCTTGATACATTTTGTATGAACATTAGAAATTTTGACAGTTATCTTGCGCTTTACGCGCTAATTAAGGGATGGCAGTAACACACACTCTGCGCTAATTTTAAGATTATTACTGTTACGGTTCAAACGATGTGCCGAATACAACGTATGGGACACCATTTATATGTGAATTTAACGTTTTTTAACTTGCCGTCGCACTATGGGAAATTTTACCCATTTTTTTTGGCCAAAAATTAAATCAAAATTAATGCAAAGTGTATTTTTTGTGTTTTAATATAAAAAAAACAATAACAAAGTAAACATCTCTGTTTTAATTTTTCGAAAGAATTGACTGACTGTTACTTTATCACATGTTTTGCTTGCGATTTGTAAATTAGTTGTCAAAAAACGATTGAGTGCATTGAATTTTGCAATAGTTTGTTATAAAAGATTTCATAACAATAATTTATAGTTTGCAAAAACTAAGTAATGAAATATAATGCTGAAGGGGAGTACTTTAATAATACATAGTGAAATGTTTTTAAACTCATCTATTAGATGGATTAAATATTAAAAATTTAAGTTAACTTATGGATTTATGAATTGGAATTTTATTTAGACTTCCAAAACAATGCTAGCGCATGCCATAGCCCTTAACCCTTTCGGGACTACTGGGATAATACGTCCCAGCAATTTTCAAACTGTCTTTTTTCTTTATTTTCAACGCAATCGCCAGGGAGGTAGAACTGCCAAACGTCCAAAAACGGATAGCATCAATATTGGAGACCACTTGCCAGTAGAGCAAGAGAAGCGTTGTCGCTGTGTCCGCTGTTCTTCACTTGGCATAGAAAAGCGAACAAAGATGATATGCTCAGATTGTAACAACGCCTTATGTTACAAGTGTTTTGGGCCATTCCACAAATAAATACCTAATTACATTCCTAAAATGTTAAAAATAAATGTAAACTTTTATCTCAATCTAATAATATATATATTTTAGTTGTCTTTTTAATTTCGAATCGCTCTTCGAGAACACTGATTGTGATTTTATGCCCAATGAAAACACTTGTTGGGATTATATGTCCCAGGATAAAAGGACGAATTTAAAATTTTTAAGTATGGAGAACATAATACTTTTATCATACCTTTTAGAATATGAAAAAAATTTCACCATATATAATTTGTTTTTCAAAATAAAACTCCGTCCCGAAAGCGTTAAACCATAATATATCTCTAGGACAATAAATTACCTTCCTGATTAAATTTCAATTGCGGGTATCTGCAAAATTTAAAAAAAAACGCAGGTGACTACTGCGTGTAAAATTCACAGTTATTCAGTACATGGCGAGAGCAACACAACGAATTTGAGAAAAGAGCCGCTATTTCTGCCCATGTCTTTTCATATTTTAGTGACAGTGATTGTTCCGAAAACCTTAAACAATATAAAAATGAGCGATCAAGAAAATATTGTTCAAATATGAATATGAAATGGCATAAAAGTTGTAGGCGTCGCAAAGTTTTTTTAAAAACAGCTTGCTGTTGGGCTTAAAAGTAATACTTGGATAAGAAAACCTGAAACGCAGTCTGCCTTCACTAAATCGTAGCCTGGACGGCTGGTAAGCTATATTTCTACTACTTTCTTTGAAAGTTAGAGTACACTCGAAAAAAATTAGAACACCAAAGAGTCTATCAAAGATCTAAAAAATCATGGATACGGAAACCTATAACCCTGGAACTAATTCTTGGTTAATTTTTTAGTTAACTTTACTAACGTTTTTTTTTTTTTTGTTGTTTTTTGAGTGTAAGCAAATCTTTAAGCATCCGTCCCTCCCTCTGAATAGTCTTCCAAAAGTCATATAAAAAGAAATCATTCAAATTGGTGCTTTCGTTTGGCTGTAATTAATTTTGTCCAAAAAAAGGGTAAAATTTCCTTTAGTGCGTCGTAGTGACTGGGAAATACACATCAAGTGTTTATCTATTACGGCTCAAAAATGAGGATATAAATGTCAAATAGGGAAACCCTTTAATTTTTTATTTTATCATCTACACTTGTAATTACAGCTGGAATAATAATACAAACTCTGTGTAAGTTTCAAGATTCTGACAGTTGAGGTTCGAAAGGTATTTTAATTGACGCGAAACTAGCCGTGAGTTTTTAGTTATTGTAGGAAATTTTCTAAGTTCGGCCCAAGCTATTAAGGCCAGAGTTACTTAAAATAATATCTTGGGAGCTATTTTATGATTTTTGTACACATTTGGCATGCCAGGTAATATTCATATTCACACATTGACTAAGAAGAAGATATATCTTGTTCGAACAGCACAAAACAGGAAGAGGGTCGTGTGCATTATAAAATCTTAACATGATGCAGGCAGGGTTTTTTCCGTACTGTTTGACGCTTAAAGTATTGTAGAATGAAGTAGAGAAATATGAGCTTATTTATTAGCTACTTTTATTGGCAACGTAAATGGATGCGCTCCTTAGAGACAGTTTACATTAAGGTCATTATATCAGCTACAAAAGTCATGATGCAGAAGTTTTTAGGCAAGAGCCATATTGTTATGTGCCTTTGTTCCGCTGCAGTGTTGTCCCGGCCAACTCATCATTTCAGGGAAAGGTTCCAACCCGACTGCAACAGGAAGACAAACACAACAAATAAAAAAAATTGCATAAACAAACAAAAAAAAACTCGACTAACAAACAGAAACACTATTGAGAGAGATTCAGATGTCACCATCCCCACTAGCCCACCCAACCTGGAACACGAAAAATCCAGTTTCGTGCAGTAGCACGAAATTAAAATTCATGACTCTTTTCAGTTTTTTCTCTCATTCCTATTACTCTCTTTCGTTATTTGCATTTCTATGCTTGGAGCGGTGTTACCAAAATGGCTGTTTTTTTTTCTATATTGTTCAAAAATTGTTGAAAAACATCACTAGAAAAATTGGTTGATAAAACATCATAAAATTCTCTCACTTGCTACAAAAGAGTCATAATGCAAACGCGTGATGAATTACAAAGATACTCCAAAAGAGAAAACAATAAAAAAGTCACCAGATTGTAAAATAACCACTTGGTAACACTGCTATTGAAAACATGTTTACAGAAATGAAGTACATAAATTCAAAGATAATAAAATTAAAACACACGTATCATTCTTTTACAGCTTAAGAAAGAAGTAAAACGTGGATACTAAATCGTAAGGACTCCTCAAAACCTTTAAGTAGGGTGGCAACGTCAAATATTTTAACTGCGAATAGGATCCAACTTATACCGCGAAATTTTTCATGAAATTTTTGTTTGGTGGAAAGAGTTTTAAACTAAAGTGGGGTAATCAAAATGGCATGGCATGAATATAAAGGGGATGTTTTACGCTTGGCTTGTGTACGTTCCCTGCATACTTTTTGTTTAAATAACTCAAAAAAGCACAGTAACTAATAATAAATTAAAGGCGAATTGGAAAATTCCAATGCAGTGAGAAGTTTTATCGTCAACTCGCTGAAACTTTTACAGAGTTGAAAAAATGGCATATTGTAAAGGTAGCTTAAAAAAATTAATCGGCTTTTATGCGGAAAATATTATATTTCCAATATTTTTATTTGACGCACTTTTAAACGAGTTACGACTAAATATATCAAGGCGAATCAATTGCCAGGTGGTAGCGATCACTGAGTATACAGAGGTGTCAGGAGACTACAATCGTCTCGTTTTTTTATGCATCTCTTCCTTGACATCCTATCGACTTCAATTTTGTTTTGATTTGTGTTTCTGGCGCAAGAAAAAATTAAATGTTTTATTGCAGGCAAAAATAAGGGTGGGTTTTATTAAATTTCATAAAATTAAAAGTCATATTTATATGTTATATTTATATTAAACAATTGACGAAAAAAGTTAAAGTTTTTAATTTTAACACGACCACAAAAAATGACACTGCATTTCTTCCACAGATCACAATTTCTGCATTAAAAAACACTGCAGATTTACAGACTTTTTCACTTCCTTTTTCTTGTAAGACCACAGCATATCACATTTTTTTACAAATTAAAAATACTTTATAAATGATTTCTTTATTTACGCGAATAAACAATATTTTTTTTGTGGCAAAAACTTTTTGTGCTGTATGTTTTCTTGTAAAATATCTAGTTTTTGTTTTGTTTATTATGCCTTGTTTATAACAATATAGCACTATATTTGTCTCTTATCTTGAGAACCTGCAGAAAACCTGATTTTATTGTTTTTCATGTGCCAAGGGTTTCACCTCTGTATGGTTAGTGGTAGCGATGGCGAATTCATTGATTTTCGCCGGTAGTCTAACTGTCAAACTCCATATAATAAACTCTGTATAACAGTTTTTTATCTGGAATTTGACAGTTAGGCAACAGGGGAAATTTCATGAGTTCGCTATCGCTACCACCTTATAATTAATTCGCCTTGAAATGTATGACGAACGGAACTTTTTGTGTCTAGCATTGGCTAGCTAGTCTTGAGTATAATTGTTATACCAATTAATATTTTACAATAAAATCGCCTATGTGTGTGTTATATTAGTACGTGGCAAATTACATTAAACAAAATCTAAAGGTGCCGTCGGATTAGTCAAATATTTGACTAAAAAGTCGTAACCTCTAAATAATGGAAAAAAATGTTGTCCTTATAAAAAACTTATTAAGAAATATTAGATACCACTTAATATAAAATAAAATATAATATTATTATTATTATTATCTTATAAATCGTCATTCATATTTGTACATGTCAAGAAAGATTAAATAAAGATTTGTAAAAATAGTGGTTACGGTTTTTTGGTCAAATATTTGACTAATCTGACTGTAGCTTAAATCTTTTGCGCAAAAAGAAATATTTTAAGTATCAACTTTTAAGGTTAAAAACATTTATCGTTAGTTCAATTTTAACGAAAATTCAATAAATCACTATAAAAAATTAAACTTTAAAATGCATTAAATAACTAAAGATTTGCACAAAATTATAATTGTTAATTTTTGTTTTAAATATAATTTTTGGCTTGCTTTAATAATATTCAATGTTGTTTTGTTGTTACAAAATTTATAACGAACAAACAAATTAAAAATGACAAGAGTTCATGAATTTTTTAAAAGAAAATGACTTGGCAAATTACGGGATGAATTTTCCTCTTTTTTTCACTTTACAGCCTTTCTCTTATAATTTTCGATTTATATATAATTTTCAAACAAGTGCGCTTAGTTTAATTAAAGAAATACAAATATTTGGGCAATAAATTTGAGCATAAAAAATTCAAGTATTTTTAATTATAATTATTTTTTATATAAGAAGTTTTAACTTCATTTTAAGGCAATATTGATTGATTAATTTGTTTAGAACATCATTTAGTAAATGAGTTCTTTGTTTTTGTTTAAGGTTTATATTTTATTGTTTTAAGCCACTGGTTTTTATTATTATATAATTTTATTATAAATATAATTTTATTATAAATTATTAACAAGAAATATAAAACTTTTTATAATTTTTATATTAATAATGTAAATAATGTTAAAGTTATAAGAAAAAATATTTAATACACCTCAAATTATAATACACAATTAAATGTCAATTAAATTTTATATATTAATGAAATATTTTATAAATTATAATTTAAATATATGATGAATAAACAATTAATTATGTTAAAACATTTAACAAAAAATGGTTTATTATAATTAAAACTAAAGTTTGATAACAAAAAAAAAAAACAAAAAAAAATTAAATGTTTATGATTAAAACTAAAAATTAAATGCATTTGTTTTTTCTGTATTAAAAACCACCACACGCCAATTTAAATTAAACTTTAAGTCTGGTAACGCAGCGACGCTAACTTCATCTTCTTTATCTGATAGCCGGTTTTAGATATTTATGATACGATTTTCTAATTAAAGCGAAAGCGTATTGTGATGAAAGTCAAAAATTAATAATAATGAAAACTAAAAAATTAGCATTCAAATTTGAGCTAAATTTTAGCGCTTTAAATTCTGCTTTTTAAAAAAAAGTTTTTTTGAAATTATATTTTTTTAAATACGTAAGAAGAATGTGGATGGGCCTTTTAAATAATTCATTTGAAGTTTCGTATTCCAAATTGGATTAATGTTGATTTCGTTTTAATATATTTATAACAATTTATTTTTCATCACAAAGTTCGTGCCATGGCGAAATCATGTAATAGCATTGGCATGGCGACGGCGAATTCATTAATTTTTGCCGGAACCCTAAATGTCAAACTCCATATATAAAAAATATGCATAATTTTTTATGGTGTTTGACAAGGCGAATTAAATACAAGGTGATAGCCGTGGCGAATTCAATTCTTTTCCCTGGTATTCTAACTGTCAAACTCCATATATAAAAAATCTGTATAACAGTTAGATAAATTTTTGATATATGGAGTTTGACAGTTAGAATACCAGGGAAAAGAATTGAATTCGCCACCGCTATCACCTTGTATTTAATTCGCCTTGGTGTTTGATTTTAGTGTTTACGGCGAAAATTAATACCACCTGGTATTAATACGACTTGAGCAGTGGCAAATTAATACATTTTCGCCCTTGTTCGAAATGTTAAATTTCATGGCGAAATAGCACAGGTGAACGCACGGGCGAAAAAGCCCATCAGCTGTATACATTACAGTTGTCAAAAAAATTTGTCAAAAATAAATAATTTGTTAAATTTTTTTTAATTTAATTTTTTTTGATTGCTAATAGAAAACAAACAATTGAAATTCCTATAGAAAACTACCACAACATGGAACCGTATTTGCAGTTCCTGATGTGTATAATCAAAATATGCGTAAAAAGATAGTGAAATTAGTGTAAACACATTTATAATTCCTTGGTTTTTTTGTGGAAGATTATGTTAGTCTTCAAATGGTAAACGTGCAAGAATGGAACGATGCATGTGATTTGGGCTAACTAGTAGTACAAGAGAATTTTGGTCACTTTTCCTGTATTTTTATTTTTATGTAATTTAATTTTTATAATTTTCTTATTCTGAAAATTTCATCCACTTTTTTTTTCATCAAATATATTTTTTATTTTGTTTGTTTTTTTACAATATTTTTTTGACAACATACATAAATTTGTAGCAACAAATTGCCTGTTGTTTTTTGTGTTGTTGGATTGTTGTAGCCGTGCGGTCACCTGTATTTTTTCGCCATGGTTAAATTTCATATTTAAAAAATGGCGCAGGTTTCTTATATATAAAGTTTGACATTTGCAGACAAATACAAAATGTAGCAGTGAATATATGCACAAGTATTTTTGGGCTATTTTTAAGTACTGCTTTTTGTTTATCAAATAGTACCTTTTGAAAAAAAAAAATTTTTTTTTCTTAAATAAATATTTTTTACGAGAAACAGTCAGAGCCTTTTTAAAAAGAGTACTTAACACAAACGGATCAGCAACGGGATTAGCAAATGGACCCAAGTAGGCTGTGTAATCACAGCTGCCTGCTGAAGGGAATAAGTTATTTTTTTTACTTTTTAAGAAAAGTACCTTGGCATTTTCTAAAAAGGCATTTGCAATTTCTAAACGTCATTTTTTATAAACTTTTTTAATGGTGGTCAGTGCATCGATTCCTTAACTAAAGTGAACAAATTTTCGCGTGAAAACTTCGTAGTCATTCGTTGTTTTATACAAGGACAACTAGACTAATTCATGATTGTTTCCATTTTCTAAGCAAATTCGTTTTACAAAAACCTAAAGATTAAATTAATATATAATTTAAAAAAAAAAACACTTTTGTAAACGTAAAGTACTTTATGAAAAGTACCTTGGCAAACGTATTATACTGAAAAGAGTTTTACGTGGAAAGTAGTTTTCCAAGAAGAGTTTTAAATTATTTTAATTAAAAGTAGTTATTCCGAGAGTCATCAAGCAAATCTTTAGTAAAGAACTTTAAAATAACGAAGAAAAAGAATACAGAAGAAAAAGTACTTTTTGCAAAAAATATTTTTGTTGTCGGAAATTCTTAAAAAAATAAAAAAAAAACATTTAATTATGCTGCTTTTTTTTAAAGTACACTGATTTATATAAAAACTAATTTTATTTCAAAAAAAAGTACTTTTTATTTTTATAAAAGTACCTTTTTATTTAAAAAAAGTATGTTTTTAATACTTTTTCTATGAGGCAATAAAAAAACACTAAATAGTGTTCATAAACAATTTTTGAAAGAAATATTTTTGGAAAATTTGTAATTTTCAAAGTTATTTTAAATAAAATTTAATTTCAATTTCTGTTTTATGATGCGATAACTAAATACTTTCGTATTCGGTATTCAAAATATAAACTAAAACCTCATACTCGAACAATTATCTCAATGAAGCAAATATGGCGAAAAAATAATTTAATTCTCCAAATTATTATTATTTTTATTTTCCTTTTGACGAAACTTTGTAGAATATTTATAAAAATCCGACATTTCAAAAGGTTTTGTAACCTCTTTGTAGGGCTGAAAGGTGGCTGGTTGTACTACAGTCATATTGACTGGGGATTCTATGCGTATGTCGGGCGATAAAGCTGCCGCCAAGGGAGGAGTAGGTGTGGCTGAATGTGTTAAATTTGTATTGGAAGTATTAATATAGAGAGTTGAGTGTGGTGGTGGTCTAGCTGGAATATTTTGTTGGGCTGTCAAATACTTATGATAAGCTGTCGAAGTTTGCGGTGATAATTCTATATTATAAGCCTGGGATATAGAAGGTATGGGTGTGGGTGTGGCTGCATTATTGGCATTAGCCAAGTCCATTTGATTTAGATAGGAAGTTGATTGACTTAATTTATTGTGATTGGGATTAGTGGTAGCATTTTGATTATGATTAATTTTAGATTGGGCGGCAGACATTGAATAGTGACGGGCGGTTGTTAAGGATTGCGAGGAAAGTTTGGTTCTCGGTTGGCTGTTGTTATTGGCAGAGAATGAAGTGGAAGAACAGGGATCTTCATGTACAGGCGTTTGCCTTATAATGGGACCATCTAATGACGATTCTAGCCATTGTTTGGGTTTTAATTTCTTCTGTGTTTCAGTTGAATAGGAATTCACTGAAATATCATCTAAAGGCTTAAAGGGTTTAACTTGTGTTACATTTGGCGGTGGTACTAAGTTTTGGTTTTGTGCTAACAATGAGCAGCTGGTAGGCGGTGGTGGTGGTGGTGGATTTAAGGCTGTATTATAATATTGATTATTATTTAACATGTCACTTGACTGTGATTTCATTTCTCCCGTTACGCCTGCATTTTGCATGGGCGGCAGATTTGTTTGTGATCTCCATCTTATATTGGAGGCTATGGGTGATGTTGAATAATCTATAGTTTCCATGGATACATACGATGGTGCCAACGAAATAATATCTAAGGCAGGTGTGGCTCCTCTTTGTGCTAAATTCGATTGTGATGTTTGTGTGCGATTTTTATCACGTAAATTTAAATGGTGTTGCGGCGAATTGTGTGGTGAAACATATTCTTTAATATTTTGTGATGATTTTATGAAACCACCACCATCGTTGTGTGAAATGTGATGAGATGTGGGTGATAAATAGTATTTGTCGCATTGTACAATAATTGGTTGCTGCTGTTGAGCTGGACGGTGTAGAGTTGCTACGTTATTGGAATTTAAAGAATACAAAGAAATGTTATCGATGGTTAGTCCAGTGTTTGTGGGTGTAGTCAGTAGGATTTGTGGTTGGTGGTTGTTTATATTTTGCTGTGTTGCTTGATTATGATGTTGTGTTTGTTGTTGAGCAATTTGTTTATTTTGTATATAACGTCCATATTGCTGCTGTTGTTGTTGTTGTTGTTGCTGAATCTGCTGTTGCTGCAGCTGTTGTTGGTTTGTGCTGTTTGGCTGTGACTGTGGTTGCAAAGTGGTATAATAAAATTTATGTGTAGCATATTGCAAGTGAGGCATTAAAACTTGATGCTGTTGTTTAAATAAATGTTGCTGAGGGTGACGATAAAGCTGTTGCTGTTGTTGTTGCTGCTGCTGTTGTTGTTTATATAACAATTGCTGTTGTTGCTGTTCTAAATGATGTTGCCGTATCATTTGTAGATTCGACGATGATTGAGCTGTAGTGCCCGCAACAGTAGCGGATCTTTTCTTTAAGGCTGCCTTAGCGGCATATTGCTGTTGAGTGGCTTGAGCAGCATTATGCAAAACAGTCCCTCTTCCTCCTTCCGAATGTGTAGATTGATTATCATTTTGTGGATAATTATCGTATTCAGATGATCTATTGGAAATTTCCGATTGTCGTCTATGCAATACATTGTTGTTGTTATTATTATTGTTTAAATTTTGATAATTTTCTTTGGCCGTTAAAGGCTTACGTCTTAAAATGGCTTCTTCTGCACTTGTTATATGATTTGAAATTCCACCACTTAAGGTCGAAATTGTATCGCCGCTGTTGGCAGCATTTGAATTAACGGTTGTTTGTTCCTGTTTATATTGTATGGCGAGATCTTGTATGAAATCATTAAAATTCATATACTCAAAGTTTCCATTTAAAATTTGACTTTCTTGCTTTTGCAATTGTTGTAAGAGCCAACTTTTCTCATTGAGTAACTTTTCCAATTCTTGTTTACGTTGTTCTAGATTTTGTTTTTTCAATTTCGCCTCATTATCTTGCATATTGTTGCTGGTAGAATTTAATGATGTTTCGTTTAAATTATTGTCAGTTGGGGAATTTAAACAATTATTATTGTTAATATAATTATTATTTTGCTGTTGTTGTTGCTGCTGCTGTGTATTACGTGTGGCATTATCTTCATCTTCATTTAATAAACTACTGGCCATATTTGTGTTGGGCTTACAAAATAGCTCTAACAAATCTTCGTTTTTTTACACGAGCTTTAAAATGCATTTATTTCCTTTTAAATTGAAAAAATCTTTGCTTTTTAATATAAAAAGCGAAAAATGATTTTAACTTTAATCAACATTTGATCCCTTTCATTATATTATCGCCTTTTATTGTATTTGTTGTACCCCATACATAGTTGTCAATAGTTTTTCTTCCCTAGAAATAAAATAATGAAAAGCATTTAAGCTTTCGTGAATAATTATGTTTAAATTATTAGTTTAATATTTACATGCATTTGAATCTTTTTATTTATGTATTTAGTTTTTTTTATGTAAAGATATTTAAATTTAAAATTCCCTTTACCATGAAAAGTGTTAAATAAAAAGTATACCCATACCCTTTATATTTACATAAGTAATTAAAGTCGCTGTTTTAAAGAATTTTGCCCTAATCGCGTTTTACACAGCAGCTGGCAACATTCATTAATTTTCTTAAATATTACATTTTTTATTGAATCTTTGTTAGTTTTTTTTCAATATTCGTGTTTTACTTTAAACTAAAATTAAAGTCCATTATTTTATTTTTTTTAAGTTAAGCCTAGTTTAAAATGAGATTAAGTTGAACACGAGCTTTAAATACAAACTTGAATACCACTTGAAATTATAACTAGCTGTCACATTACGTTTGTTTATTTTCATTTACGTTTGTTTATTTTCACTTGCTTTGATATTTCACGAGATAAAAAATTGCTTTCAAATATTTAAATTTGACAATAAAATTTTTTTAAAGCTAAAATTATTATTATTTTTTGTATAAACGAGAAAACTTATTGTATAAAATAATATTTAATTCTATAAAAAAACACAAAAAAATTAAAATTGTATGAAAGTAATTTATTCGCAACTGTAAGCACCTGGTAAAACTATTAGTATTGTTTCACATTTTGAGCACCACTGTTTATTGAATGAAATACACATGTATAAAAGAAATTAAGACCGTTAACCAACACTAAACCAAACTGCTTACTTATGTAGGGATGCCAGAGAATTTAACATCAATATTTCTTTTTTTACTTCATGTTATTTATAATTTAACCCATTTCGTTAAAAATTTTAGGTAATTTTTTATGGTTTTCGAGTTCTAATTACAGGTCATTTCCATAGCTTTTGCTATGGAAGGATTTTATTAAACAGATAATACTTATCTCTCCTTTACGACTGTAAAATAAATATTATTAGAATGACAAGCTATATTTATTTTTATATTTCTTTAATTGCAGAATTTATTGTATTTACAATATTTTGCGGATAAATCGTTAATTTTAATAATTGTAAAGAATTTTTAAACAGAATATTGAAACCATTTATGTCCAAGAGGCTATGTTAAAAATAAATTAATAAAATAAATAAGATAAAAATGTTCGTCTATCGCAATGACGAGACTTATCACAGCGGCATGCTCCCATGCCGAACCTACAAGAGGTAAACTATTGGCCGATTGTTAACCTCAAAATTGAGATTTTTGTAAAAGTAAAAGAAAAGTAGAAGAATTTTAAGCCAGGGTAATCACTAAACAAAGAAAATTAGAAAACCGGCAACTTAAATAGTTTTTACTGTAGGTTTTCTTAAATAAAACAAAAACAGTAATGCTTAAGTACACAATATTTAGCTTCTTCAATCTAACTACTATATTTAATAATCACAGGTATGTAAGAAGGAAATTTGCCCTAACTTAAAAATAATTTAGTGTAATTAGAAATGGGTTCTATACAGTTATTATTTTAAATATTAGATAAAACTAATTTAAAACAATCCCGACAATAAAATACATTAATAAATAATATACAAGTTACATTATTTTATAAAAGTGTAAAATATTTTTTTTCTTTTTTGTATTATAATAAACTATTCATTATTTAAATTTTTATTTATAAAATATTTTTTGATTTAATAAATCTAAAATTAACTTCAAAAATATTATGCCGATTTTTTTTTTACTAAATTTGGTGATTCTTAACAAAAATCATCTGGCAATAATGACTGCGAACCTAAAGTAATCCTCCGGCTCACCTAATAAAGTTAATTAATATTTTTACTGAACTAGAAGATTATGATTAATAGAACTTTTAGAATTTACACCTTATTAAATTTAAAATAAAAAAAATCAAATTTTTTGCGTAAGAGTTTCAAAAAATTAAAATTTACTATGATAACATAAGCATAAGTCCGACATTCTAGTACATCTGGAAGTCATGGTTTTTTATAAATAAAAACAAAGGCAAAGAAAAGTTAAAACAAATATGTATTATCATTTACAAACCTTACACCAATCATGAAAAATTAAAATAAACTCACCTCTCCAACAAAGTCGGGAATTATATAAACAGATAAACACCATTTGATATCAAGAAAGCTTAAGATGTAAAATTACATTTATACGCACAAAGTATTTCTATGACATCATGAAGATACAAGAAATTGCACCAGTAAAAATACGTATCTTTTAAAGGAATAAATTTAAAAAATTACACATCAAGAGATACATATCTATTTATTATTAAATTTACGTTTTCTTTTTTATTTTCCCGTTTCTGTTTGGTAATTAAATTATCATTTTTTTAACACAAAGGGGCAGCTGTTTTAGGCGTTCATTTTGCGATATACGATAGCATTTTTTCAGAAACTTTTATCATTTTGTTTTGTATTCCATCACTATTTTTTACATTATTCTCATAAAAGATATATTAAAATTTTATGTGTTAACATTTTCGTTGTAAAAGAAACTTGCCTATAACTATTATAATTAAAAACAACTAGCACTACACTACTCCAAATTTTATTAAAAAAAGACACGAATGACAGATGAAAAGATTGACAACAAAGTGAAGCCGTTGTGAGGGCAGTGTTGTAAAACACTTTCTTTTAAAAATTTCTTGTAGTTAGGAAGGGATAATGCAGTTTTTAAAGAAGACTGCATTTAGAATTGTTTACTTTCATACATTACATAGGGTCTACATTAGAAATAACATTTGACGCTAAAACATCAAATTCCATCGCTGAGAAAATTCTATTGCGTTTAGACTTAAAATTAGTGTTATTGCAATCTTATAAGAATTCTTAGAGGGAGTTTACATTATGGGCATTGTATCAGCTACAAAAGTCATGATGCAGAAGTTTGTTGGCAAGGGGTGTAGAAAAGCTTGCGGGGTAGCAAAAGTAGCACGAAATGAATTTTCATGACTCTCTTTATTTTTTTCTCTCATATTTCTCTCATTCCTGTTTCTTTCTCGCGCTTTTTGCAGTTATATGCTTAAGCGGTGTTACCAAATGGCAGTTTTTTTCCTATAATATTCAAAAATTGTTGAAAAATTAATACGTTTAGTTTATGGCAACACTTGAAAGATTGGTTGATAAAACATCATAAAATTCTTTCACTTGCTACAAAAGAGTCATAATGTAAACGCGTGATGACTTACGGAGATTCACCAAAAGAGAAAACAATAGAAAAGTCAGCTACAATGTCCTTAATCTAAACTGGCTCTTAGAAATATCTCATAGGAACAATCTTATGTGATGAACTGTCAAATATCAAAAAAAAAAAAAAACTATGTTTTGTAAACAAAATTCAGCCATTACAAATCTGATGCAAATACTATTAAAAATATCTGCCTCAAGAGTAAAATTTTATATAAAACAATCTTGTAAAAAGATAATAATTATTTTTTAAACAAAATGATACAAACCAGTTGCAAGCAGGTGTTTTCTTATCAATTCTTGTAAGATTAAGAGAAATACGTGTTCCCCTTGTGCGATATTAAAATTAAGATGGAGAAATGCTCTGCCAACGTTTTCTCTCATCTTATATCCCAGTTGTAGACTCTGTGTTATGTTGAATCTTCTAGTTAACTTTCGCGTTTAGCCACAAAAATTATTTTTGAGGAAATTCTATTTTTCATATGTATATTTAACTTACATATGACAAAACTAAGTCAACACAAAGTCTGTACCCTTTAATTTCCACTCTTTTCTATAAACTCAAGACCTCTCCAAGAAAATATTCCTGGAATTGTAAACGACAAATAATCTTGTTGTTCTATTATCTTTCTGCCGGTTTATGATTAACCACCTCAATAAGGGTTAAAGAAAGTATAGGATCAACAATGATTTCATTTTTTTATTTAATTCTTTATACAACACAATAAAATGTTTTAGATTTAATCTAAGTTTTAACACTGCTCTCTGCTTCCGAAACTTCAGTTTCGTCCAAGTCCTCTGTAATTAAAATAGCAGCAGTATTAGAAAAAATTTAAAAACAAATAAAAAGGAATTTAATGAGTTCACCTACGCTTGTTGCCGGGAATTCTTCTCAAACGCTCTTGTTCAACGGCAGCAAAGTATTCTGCCTCAGCCTGTTCGCATGCACTTTTAAATGGTGCTACATTAACTTTGCCATTTATCATAGTCAAATCGTTTTGATCTTGACCCTGATTCGCTTTCACCTTCAATTTTATCTCACGGGATTTGGCCTCCAGAATTTTTTCCCTACGATTTTCACGTTCAAACATCTTTAAACAAGTTAATTAAGATTATTTCTATATTAGGAATAAAATATTCTTTAATTACCGCTGTTAGCAGAGGTTTATCGTTTTTATTCGAAGTCACCATATTTTCTGAAACCTCTATTAAAAATGTGGCTCCCAACTTACTGCCGCAACTTACAAATTTACCATTCTCATTAGTGCGTACACAATATAAAGGTTCATCGCATACTTTGACCGTGAGGACAGGCTCATTTTGTTGCTGCAGTAAGTCCCAGGTATCTAAAACTCCATCCATACGTGTAATAAAAAACTGGGAGACTCTAGGAAATAATATATACAACGGTTAAAGAAAAAATGAATATTATTTACTCACTTTGTAAAGCTCCAGGCTCCATCGGTCAACATGGCTGTGCTGCTATTAGTCCATATTATGGAACTTTCCCGACAATCTTCCGACCAAATACGGGCACACCAGTCACCCACTGTAAGAAAGTTCTTGACAAAGGCTGGATTACGCATAATAGCATAAACTGGACCCAAATGACACATCATCTGAAAATATATACTTGTTTACAGTGACTGCATTTTTCCTGAATTAATTACCCTAATTTGTATCTTTTCTGAAGGTGTTTTACCCTTACGGTTACATCCAAACAACATGCCCATTTCAGTACCTGCCATAAATCTTGTCGGTATAGTTGTTTCATATTCCAATACAGAAACACCATAAGAACGAGACAAATCCTGTTCATCACTTTTAACCGGATCCATCAGCAAACGATCTAATGGTTCATTTAATTTACGGGTATCCCACCATAAAACTTGGCCATCTGAACTGCCCGAAAAAAACTCAGTGCCACTTTTAGAATTATTCCATAAAACCGAATTTACCGGCTCCCGATGACAAACTTCTCGTTCACTTATCATTACGGGATATTTACCATGTCTTGTATCCCAGGCAGACACCTGGCCATTATACATGCCACTTACCAAACTGGTAGGGTCTTTTTGATTGTACTCTAAACATACACAGGGAACTTTAGGTTCCAGAGTTAAATAAGGTTCATTGGGATTTTCCACTTCCCATATGTAAGAATTACATTTTTGTCCTGTTTTATCACCCTGAAATTTCATGTCACAATGGCTAACGGCCATTTTTATGCCACCATCGGGAGACCATGATAAATGAGTAACAGGAACTTTGATAGGATTTGGATCTCTGTAAACGTTAATTGTCTTGGAACGACACGGTTCAGGCAAAGGCGCTGGCTCTAAGTCATCAAAATAATTTTCGTAGATATTTACAGCATTATTTTGATATATATACTGTTCCATAGGTTTACATAGATTCATGACTTGAGTTATATAATTTTCATCTTTTTCTATTTTTCTCTTATACCTAACGGTTTGTTCGGGATCATGCATATTTATGTCCTTTGGCCAACCACCCTCATTGTGTGTTATGCCTACATGTTTATAAGTAGCTCTTTCTGTATTGGCTACACTCAAAGACATTTGACTTGCATATTGGGTTGCTCGATCTACAGGATTTTTAAGTATATAATTTTTAACCAATTCACGATTAGAATTTTCCGAAAATATGACCTCATCCTTATTGCCGAAGGAAGTAGGGCAGCCAAAGTTACGTCTTTCCTTTTTATAAGTATATTCCATGTTTTAAAACGAATCAAAACAATTTTAAACCAGTGATATATCTCTAAGGATAATATATGTGTAATCAATATAAAAATTTTGTTTAGTGTAGTCAATGACAACGGTAAAATCTTGCAGCAAATAAGAAATAATGTGAGTATGGTAACTCCAGTAAATTATTGGTATTTAAAGCAATATGGCAAACACAGATAACTGTGATGATAAATAGAACAAATTGCAATAATTCCACGTTCAATAGAACTGTTTTTTTATTTTTTGTTGTTTGGCAGCATGCTACTGCACTCTACTCAATTAATTAATTTTAAAATGTTTTGTTTTAATATTTTGGTTTACTTTGTTTCGTATTATTTTGTTCGAATTATTTTATTCAAAGTACGAAATTTCTTATGATTGCAGAAATGCAAAAGAATTGAATAAGTTAATTGTATAAATGCCAGATAATTATGAAATTTCAAACAATTATTATGAGAACGTATTTTCCTTGTTAAGTATTAAGATTCATTTTAACAAACAAGCTCCGTTATTCTGTCGACGTCAGTGTTGCCAAAACTATCGAACCATTTCCCGCTTGATATTAGTTTAAAAAGCGCTAGAAACCGCTAAATAGTCGAAAAAAAACGCTGACATAAACCGCTAAAAAATTTCTTGAACAATTTATTTTTATACCCTTCACCGAGGCTAACTTGGTTTCACAAAAAAAAAAATGAATATGTCAATCGATCAGATATAGTATCCAAAGAGGTGCTATTAGAAATCAGCATTATCGGTCCTTGTCCTTCGAGGCAGCAGGCAAAAAACCACGCCTACCTCAAATTTTTGTATGGCATTTGGAACAATAATTTAACTCCAATCAAAAAATATATATATGGGGTGATAGAGAATTAAAGGTAAAAAAGAAACATTAAGTGATAAAATTGGCGCTCACTCATATTTTCTGAGTAACCCCAATATTTGTTTTTTTTTTTATTGGAATTACTTCACTAAGCTAAATTTACATGGTGAAGGGTATATAAGATTCGGCATATCCGAAAATAGCACTCTTACCTGTTTAATAATGTTTTTAAATACTAACTGACGTATTCATAAAATAAACTTTTGTTATTTTTAATGAATATTGCAATAATTATTCATCTCTAGTTAAGATTTTGATTATCTATACATATAAGTTTCGTTTAGAACTTGTAAGTTTAGAACCTTGTAATCGAAGCAGTATTTGTTATGCCGACAGAGACCATATCTAAAGCAACAAAGTAATTATAAAGAGGCAAATTAAAAAAAAAGTTGAGGAATTGACATACTTAACGGTTAAAATAGCAACAACTATATGGGCTTGAAATCGATTTCTGAGCTTTTATTTAGCTATATTAAGTTGACTTAAAACTCGTTGCACTTCTCTATTAGACCACGGCATGCAAAATAATCGCAAATCTAACTCGGCTAGCTAGCTCTTTAAAAATTTTATTTCCAGCCGAATTTTGATATTCAAAAACTTCGTAACAAAAACATGTAGTATCCATTAGATTATACCATTTTATAGCATTTATGTATATTATTAAGCTGATTTAAAATTGTTTCGATTGTTTCCGAGCTATAATCCAGTTATTCCAAATATTGAGTTATTTGCTGATAATTTATCAGTTTTTTCTAAAATGTCCTGATTTTCTAGTAATCTGAAATGACAGTTTCCATTAGTTAAAAAAAGTTTTTATTGGTCTAATTAAAATATATTTCGTTATTTACTTTTGATTAATTGTTTTAACAGTTAAAAAAAACAAGGAAGAGATGGAAAATCTGTATATTTATATAAAAGGTTACAAATACATAGTTTGTAACATACAAAACTTGTTGGAGCTTAAAAAACGCTAAAAACCCGCCATTTAAATTTTTCCAAGTTAAAAAACAACTTAGCGGTTTTTTTTCAAACTTCCCGCTTTTAATAGCAAAAAACCACCAGATCTAGTGGGAAAACCGCCGTTTTGGCAACACTGGTCGACGTTCTCAATGCTAATCTCAGTTGTAGAGACACAATCAAGGCACATTAATATACTAGGTAGTGGCAGTAGATCAGCTGACTTTCTTGTTTACGTTTTCAGATATCAAATTTTGTTTACACTTATTATTTTTTCCCTACAAAAATTTTTTTCTTACAGTGGGTGTCGTGGAAATATATTTAAAATTTTTTATAAAACAAAGATGTTTCACACACTTTTTGAAAGCAGATTTTTTTTTTTGAAAATTGTAGGCTTAGCCATCTTATGATTTGTTTGCTCTTATTATATGTATGTAAAAAACCAAAAAAGTGTATAAATACATTTCGTTAGCTGTTTGTGTTTTTAGTTGGGTACAAAATGTATTCATACACATTTTAGTTTTTACATACATAGGTATAAAATAAGTAAACAAAATCACCGGGAGGTGAGGTTAGAAAGCTCCTCTAGCAAAAAATATATGCTCGATATACATGTAAGAAGCACCGAAGGTAGATTAATAATATTGTAATAATTTTTTTCGCGATACATTTTTAAAAACTGAAATAATCATGTTGAGGTGGACTTTTGAGAAATTAAATATGGACTTAAAATTGCCACAAAATAATAACGCATCGAGCTTTTAATAGAATAGTGAAAAAAAATATTTTTTTTTGTTTTAACATATACATTTCCGGAACGGGGAAAAATTTCCGAAAAAATTGTTTTTTTTTACAAAAGAGGCTACCCTGCCTTAATGAATCACAAGGCTATCAAATCCTTTTTGTATTATGTAGCCAATAATTACAATAATTTTTAAATTCTGTTCCAAAATTGGCAATGTTGGCAAGGGCTGGAGGGGGAACCCTTATAATTGTTGACCTAATTTTTTTTTATTCGGTATTTTTACATTTTCTCAATTCAAAGGTTAGTAAATTCTTAACGAATGCGATATTCGATAATTAATAAGCGTACTACGCCAAAAATACTAAGTTAAGGTTGACCAAAATTAACAAAACAAAAAAAAATGTAAGCCAATTTTCTCCCTGCATATTTAAGCACATTTTTAGAGATATTTTTAAGGTCTGATTAAATTAAAAAAAATCTTACCATTTGAGTTAAAAATAAACTTTTTGTGACATTTCAAAAAAATTATATGTCTGAGGTACCCAAATTTGGTGCCCTACCCAGAAGCCCCCCTTCACACTAGGGGTCTGACCGTCTGTATATTCACTGAGAAATACTTCTGCCCTCCCTGTCTCTGTAAAATTTCGATGATGTCAAAAAAAATATATATCGTTTTTAAACCACTGTGTGTCAGTTGATTTAACATCTGAAAATATATTTTACAAAAACAAAATACATGTTGTTTACTTATTGTTGTAGTTGTTTTAGAACTGCTATTACCTGTAAAATAAATGTGCCTTGAACCACAGATATAACCCTTGACACTATGTAAGGATTAATATTTGTTTAATCAATATAACAATTTTGTTCAGTGTAGTCAATGACAATAGTCAGATCGTTATAGCAATAAGCGTGGCAACTCCACTTTAGTATTGTTTTTTAAAACATTAAATAACGGTTGTTTATTTTTATTCCGGAAGTTTGTATCATTTTAGCGACAAATAAAAATTAATATTGAAAAATTAAAATGTCTTACAAGCAAACTGAAAATTTAGCAGAATTAAGTGTAAAAAAGTTATGCAATTTACATGCCGAAGACGTTAATACTTATATTGTGGCTTTGGTGTTAACAAAAACAGAACCCAATATTTTTATGGCCAAAAATGATACGCAACAAAAAGGTGTTATAAATTTTACCTTAAGAGACGCGAAAGATAAAATAGTTAATTGCAAATGTTGGGGTTCTCGCGAAAATATTGAGAAATATAATGAAAATATACAAATTGGTGATATTATTGATGTTATATGTCCCAAGATTAATAATATTAAAATTGATAGCAAGGATTCGCAGCTGTCCAGATATCAACCTTTGTCAACACTGCCCATTACATTAGTGTTAAATGATGGTCAAGGTCTAATAGAGAAACATAATTTTTATGATTTGGAAAACTATAAAGATATTAAACAGCTGTGGCGTTTATCACATAAACCTCTATACACAGTGTTAAATCTAGCTGATGTTAAATGTTCTTTCCACAATGCTGAAGCTGCCAACATACATACAGATTTCTTGGTAGTAGTGGGTTTATTACGTCCCTTACGTCAGCTTAAGGCAAAAGATGGCAAAATGCTTAAATGTTTAGAAGTGATTGTATTTGATCAGAGTTTACCTAATGGCATGATTTTTACAATTTGGCACCAAGATTGGATCAAAAGGGCTCTAAAGTTATGGCAGCCTTTTAAAACGATACTACATTTGATAGATGCTAAAGTTAGCTTTTCGGAATTTTACAAGAGTTGCATTCTCAGTTTCACATCCCGAAGTTTAATCTACGAAAATCCTATGGGTCAAGAGACACAAGTTTTGATTGAATATGCCGAATCTATGCAAAATACAAAATTTGAAATACTGGCCCTTCAGTGTTCGTCGGATTCGTTGCCAAAAGGTGAATGAGACAAGGCTTGTTTTGTAGAAAATTATCTTTAATATTCAATTTATTTTGAGTCGAATAACATTGGAACAATTTTTTTTGAAACAGTTTAAAATAATGTAATAAAAAATTTTAATAATAAACTTTGTTAAAATAATTTTTGTTCTCAGCTGATCAAGTACAAACTGTAATGACGGTTCGGCAAATATATACCCGGGTGGAAGGACCATTAAGTGACTCAAGTGATCAATTTACGGCTGTGCTATATGCAATGATCACTCATATAAATTTGGATATGCCAAGTTTTGTCTTAAGCAAACGATGGTTTGTAAAGATCGCAAATTTTTATATAAAAAAAAAATTTATTTGCATTTTCAAATTTCAGTAAATCCTGCAATCGTTTAATAGCCTGGAATAAGACGCTTTGCGAAACGGAACAATGTCAAATGGCCTTATCATTTAATTGTTCCGAACAAAGTTTTGAATATTTTTTCAACTTAAAGTTGCATTTAAGTGATCAAACGGGTACCATAAGGGAGGTCAAATTAACAGATAAAATCGCTGAACGTATTTTAAATTTAACAACAGAACAATATCGGCTGCTCGGCGAAAACGATTTAGAGAAATTGAAATGGTCTTTTTTAATGAATCACTATGAAGTAAAATTATTGATTAAAAAACCCAATATGTTAAGACATAAATTGGTAGCGATAATTATTGATATGAGAGCTGTTGACATTGAAGAATTATCAAAATATATTTTAGCTTTTTAATATACAGTTATGTTTTAGAAGTCGATCGATAAGTTTTCATTTTTAAGAGTTTGTTTTCTTTATCAAAAAATTTTGTTTTTAGTTGAGTGCATTAAAATCGATCGCCCTTCATCAAAATCTTTAAAAACGATATGAATCACATAATTGATAATAATTAAGAAAATAAAAACAACAAATAAGAATAATTTTTAAAAAATAATTAAGTTTTGTTGTCCTCCGATGTTTCTTCAACTTTAGCCAAATCAGGATTTACTTCCTGCTGCTGTAATTCAAATTCAGTCATCTCCATATTATATACGCGATCTTGACGTTTCTTCTCCACTTTCATAACGAGATCTTGGAAATTATTATGCACCTCTTGAAATTCAACATCTGAAGAGATAATACGCAAAAATTCGTCTTGAATCGATGGATCTAATACTTGCTTAGGAGCTTCTGGTGGACTTTCCTCAGCAGGTTTCATGTCATCAAGTAACATTGAGGCGCCCCTTTTTAATTTCATTTCTTCAACACGAGCTTCTAGCAGCTTACAACGCAATTGTTCACGTTCAAACATCTACAAGACAAACAATATATTTTTACACAAAAAGGAGATAAAAAAAATAATGCCCACCGCAGCTATTAGGGCCTTATCTTTGCTGGTACTGCGCTTTAAAGCTTTATCCAATTCCAATAGCTGCATATCTCCATTTGCAAAACAAACCGCCAAAAATTCACCATCACTTCTAAATTTTGCGTGCATAATGGGATGCGAAAACTTTAGAGAAAATATCGGAGAACGCTGATGCAACAGCAGATCCCAAAAATCAAGTTCGCCATTCATATCACCAGTAACGAATAGAGAACAACGTACAGTACTCCAAGTACCACACAGAACTTGACTTTTCTTTTTTATCAAAAGCGTGGTGGGCGAGGCTTTACATTCTTCTGCCCAAATTTTGGCGCAATAATCTCCTGCTATTAAAAAGTTTTTGACAAAAAAGGGATTTCTTTCAACAGTTCTTATGGGGCCACTAAATAAACGATAATTTCCAGCAGCCAAAGTTTCCATAGGTGTCATACCTTTACGATTGCCCACAAAAATACTGCCCATATCAGTTGCTATTATAAAGCGCACCGGTATTGTATATTCAAACTCCAACACGGTAACACCCTGAGCACGATCCCTCGACTGTTCGTCAGTCATTTCAGGGTCCATTAAAATCTCCTGTAAAGGTGTTTCCAAATCACGACCATCCCAATACTTGACCGAACCATCATAGGAACCCGTATAAAATTCAGTATTAGTTTTTGAATGAACCCAACAAACAGCTGGCACTGCTTCGCGATGAGCGGCTTCTAAAGGACATGTACTTACTGGCATATTGCCTCCGCGAGCATCCCATACAGATACCTTTCCTGAATACAGACCTCCGGCCAACCAGTTTTCATCTTTGGGACAGTAAAATACCTTCAAAGCCACCTCTTCACATTGAAAGATTACTATGGGCTTAAGAGGATTTTCCAAATCCCAAATGTAAAAATTGTTATAATAATTATCATCCTTTAACATCTTAGGTTTAGAATCTCTTTTTAAAGGTATATTAGTGTATAGGACCAAAAATCTTTGTATATCATTGGGTGCCCAATCAATTACTGTTATAGGCCTTTGTGACACCAATATTGGATCATGAAATATATTTTTTTGTCTTGCCTCAAATCGATCCCTTATATCCTCACATAACTCGGGCGGCAAATCAGTAAAAAATTCTTGATATATATTGACGGTATTATTGATCTCAACCACATCGGTGGATTGATGTATTAAATGTGTCACCTCACTGCCCCAGTTATCTTCACGTTCAATTTTCTTTCTATACCTTAAAGTTGATTCCTCATCATTTAAGTTCACCTCTTTGGGCCAGCCACCCTCAAAATGAAACATACCATGCTCGACCAGGGTAACATTTTCCGTTTCCATTATACTAAAAGCTTTCTGATCACTAAGCTGGGTAGCGGTATTAACAGGATTACGCAAAATATAATTAAGGCGTTGTCTGGAGCTTGGATGTATGCTCAACATTGGTTGAGTTCGATCAGAAAACATACATTGGCGACCAAAACGTCGACGTTCCCGAGAATATACATATTGATTTGACAAATGCATAACGACAGTCTTAGGAAATGATAGATGTATCAGAAAATATAAATAATTGTTGTGCAAGAATTATTTGCAAATAATTTGATTTATTTTTGGTTTTTAAAATATTTATGGATTTTTCGTTTTTACGTGTTATTTTTTATTATGAACTAATTTATTTTGATTTATGACTCAACAGTCAGTTTCAGCCAAAAGAGTTTTAAAAAGCCAGTTGTTTTAGTTAATTGCTAGATGGCGCTAGTTGGTGATACCAAATATTGTAAAATATGGTTGCATCTGGTTCCCTACGATAGTCGTTTTAGGCAAGACTTATAAGCTCAAGGATAAGTGATTAGATTAACGCCTGCACCTGGCAGCCCTTGTCAGACGGTGGCCAACCACTATTCTGTGCAATTTAAAGACCATGGCTTACAGGGTCGGATCCTATCATAAACTCCTCTGTTGAGAGTGCACCAGCACACTTCAGTCTATTCCACGCCAGGTCCGCAGAGATAGACAAATTTAACCACAACCACTACGTGAGCCCCGAAGGCACCTCACCAATAACTAGATATAGAGATGGGCGGCACTCTGCATGGGCTACCGGTTCCTGTAGTGCCAGTTTATTTAGGCTATTATTATTCATGCATTATTATTATTAAGGAAACTGGTAAAATCCTTCGACAATACCCAACTGTCTATCCAGATGCAGTGCCTGCACACCGGGAGACTGGTTCCTTCTATACCCCCGAGGACCCCCGTCTGCACTTTGGTTAGGTCAGAACAGACTCTTTCCCCCGGAGAGGAGGGGGGTTATTAAGCTCCCAATCATAGTCTTCTCTTTTGCTTTACCATGTCACGCAGGAAGAGATGCATAACCGTTTGTGTGGATTGTATGTCAGATAGTGCTGGCCAAGGTCTCGTAATCACATGCGGACGGGCTCGATAGTGACTTTGACACCATCTAAGCTGGATACCTGCCTGAGTGGTAGGTGAATAGCAACTTCAGACATTATAGAGAAAGATACTAAAACGGCAACGCACATCGTTTGTCCATTATTGGCTTACATTAGAATGAAAATCACAGGAAGCAGCATATTGAGTGTAAATACCAGGAGGAGTGATCGTAGTCTAAAGCAAATGCTTGCATCTTCAAAAGATTATCTGAGGCGGGAACTTCTGAGTTGACAACCAGGAATCTATTGTCCTTTTCAGTGGCAAGGAACTTGGTTATGAGCACAAAGACCAACGCTCTTTTTCGATTTTTTTTATCACTGAGGAAAGTCCGTCGGTATCCTCTCCTTCACTGTTAAGTTTATTGTAATTCAGATCCATGACCTTGAAGCGGTTTTCTAATAAGATGACAATTTTGTGTTACATTCGAGATTGAGGAACGCTAAGAAGTTTTTTTGTTATCCCACTTGAAGCCTTCAAGCAATCTGTTGATATTCAGAGAAAATATTCTTATTTTTCGGGGGATTATTTTGCAGGTTCTGCACTGTACTTCGTATGTTCTTGATGGTCCTCCAAACCATATTCAGTGAATCTAGCTGCTTGGTGAGAAGGGACTTGTATTCGATTTCGGCCCGCGTCTTGTAAATCTTGTGTTTCAAATGTGTTTAGTTTATGTTCAGTCATCGCTTTGGCGATTAAGATTTAAATTGGCAGAGTAGGTGTCTGTAAATCACGATCTCAGGAAAGCTGGCGGCTTCAAACCAAAAATCTTCGAAAGCATATTCGAATAGAATATTACACTGAACTTTCATGCCAAAAACATTAAGTGATTCCGATTTCTTATCATTTATAATAACAGATAAAGCAGAAGAATTGTCTGTAAGTTTTTACAAAAGCATACAACACTGGGTCTTATGAGCGATAAGATCAATCTCGTTTGCATGACCTCATTAGGAAATCATTGCAAGATCAGGATTATCTGCGAAAAACTAGATAGCTTTGACAGTTTGACAGAGAAGATCATTTATTAAAATAAGGAAAGGAGTAGAAGAAAGTACCGTACCTTGTGGTTCCTCTAAATTAATCTTACATACAAAGTATAAGAACCATCTACATATTGCAACTCGTATAATTGTGATAAAGATTAACGTCTGACAATGAAAACCCTTACCTGGCGGTAGTCTTACCACTTATATAGACACCTCGAGTTGCAAGTTTTAACTATGGACTATTCTCCTTCTCTGTGCTCGTTGGGAAAAGCATCATTGCGCTGCATCTGATGCTTTTGTGTGATTAGTCTGCGATACCGATGCAAAACAGCTGATGCTTATACTTACTCTATGCACAGACAAAAAGATAATATTTGTTGTTTACAACTTTAAACGCTTAAGCTGAAAGTTCATACAACGCGTTCTATGCGTACACGCTTTATACGCGTCTGTCAAAAAAGTAGAATTAATGTAAATATATGTGACAAGTTACACAGCACAAAGCGTAGAAAGCATGAACGCGTAGAACGCGAAAAGTTTGTTTACTTTCTACTTTTCTACGCTTCGCAAGCGACATGAAAAAATGTCAGCTGTTTTTGATATCTAAGGATGGTATATTATATTTTATTATCAGTGGTATCGATAAATATTGTTGAGTTAATGATTACTTTTTTCTGTTTTTTTTTTTTTGTTTTAAAAAGCCTTTTTAATAAAAAAAAAACTCTTTTTTAGTAAAGTTTAACAACAAATTCAGAAAAATACGTTAATATTAATAATTTAAAACAACTCTTTCATCAACAAAACTAATGTTTTTGCTATTGATTACTTTTATGTACTTAGTTTCATCCGGAATACATATATTTAATTTAAAAAGTTTTTAATACAAATGCAAAAACCATTCCCTTTTTTTCCTGAAGATTTTCATAAGTTCCTGTTACACAAAATATTATGAGCATAAACTCAATATATGCCATAAATTCTTTAAACATTACACTTTCCATTTTTCTAAAAATGATTTCTTTAGATAAAAATATTTACACCACAGCTGATCAAAACAAAAACTTGGCGCATAAAAAGCGTTGCATGTAACTTGACGCTTAAAAAGTGTAGAAAGCATAAAAAGTATGAAAAGCGTAAAAAGCGTGTACGCATAGAAGGCGTTGTATGTATTTTCAGCTTTAAACTTTAAAAATGTATAAATCTAACTTCTATATACATACATACATATATAAAAATAAGTTACCCTATGTTCGTGATTTTATAATTCGAGAGCCACTAAATCGATTTTCAAAGGAGTACATGCGTTGGAAAGGTCTACTTTCACTGATGATTTGTAAAAAAAGTATCGAAAAATTTCTACGAAAAAGCGTTATAAGCCCACTTTTATGATGGTGTATTTTCCCTATACAAAATGTATTTTTCTTTTGTCGGTATAAGGCTCTGCTTGCTCGCGTTCTGTGTGTCGTGGTACGATTATTCTAATGGGTGCAACGAAGCGCACCGGGAACAACAAGTAGTTAATAATAAATTTGTTTGTTGTTTTGTTCCAATTATGTGTCTGTTTCTTTTTCTTAAAGACACTGCCCCAGAGCACCGACTTTGTCCTTTTACCTGCTGTAAATTACTCTTCCATCTTCAATCGAGCTCTTTATTAAAAGTTTCGAAAATTTGACGTCTAATTCAATTCTAGAAATGCATAAACAAATGCAATTGAACAAAATAAAATTATTAGTTATCAAATAAAATACTTACTCGTCCATCGGTGGCAGCCATTTTTGTGATGCGTGCTTGACGTATATTTGCGCATCATAAATTTTTGTAATACATTTTAGAACACATGACATTTGCAGTGATGTTAACTGTTTCATTGAACGCGCTGCGCATAAGATGCAGCGCAGTGATGCATTTTTGAACAAGCCCAAGCTTACACCTCACATTGGCGCCATTCTATTAAAAAGCTTTGGCACATAAGATGCCAGCTCCCTAACCGAAGGACCTTCATTTAATTATGTAGAATTTGTGTTGTATTGGGCTTAAAGAAACCCTAGCCTTTCGTAAATAGAGAGCTTTTTTCGTTGTCACCACAATTTCGCGTGTATAAAAAAGGTGATTGTATGGAGAAAATATTTAGATTAAATATTTATTTGTGTGGAAAGTCGCTGCTTTCATCAGTTTTTAAGTATCATTTTTCGTGAAATATGATACTCTATTTAAAGTGAACAAGACTATTGTGCCGTACAGACAAACCTATTACCTCTTATTCAAGTATATATTTAAATAAAACGCCTTTCAAATTAATCCCATAACTATATTAGAGCATTTTATTTTCAATATATCTTTTGGTTTTTTATGTTGTAACTTTAGTTTTTTGATTTCGTATAATTAATACAATTCATCCATAAATACGATATTTTTATAAGTATAATTTTTATCTGTGTATATAATTATAATTCTCTGCTTTAGATTAAAACTTTATTAGTTTAGTTAAGATTTTAATAAAATATTTAAAAGCCAGTTCTTTAAATAAATTAGCACAGTTAAAACAGTATGGGCACTAGGTTCAAGATCCCAGTTATTAAACTTACAATTATGTTAAGAAGCACATACGAATAATACATCATTTCCCATATAACTGTTGTTTTTTTGTTTGTTTTTAGTTTAGTAACAGTTTTGTTTTTAACTTTTAGTATCTAAAGAGGCATAACTACTTGTTAGTTTTTTTTTTTTTTATTTTATAAACTTAAAAAATAGTTTTTTTTCTGGTTTTTATTTATTTGAAAAAATTCAGCACAAAATATTAAAAATTTTAAAGATTTTATTTTTTAATTTGTTTATATATTTTATTTCTATATTGTGTTTTTCATTATCTTTAGTAAAGTTTAACATTAGAGGCTTAAAAATTAACGAGCTCCTGCGGTAACATCATTATCCTTATTTATTTTTAGTAATTTCTTTGAGTTTCAAACTGGTCGTGGGTTTTAGGTTTTTATTTCATATTTAATCAAAACTTATTTCTAAACATACATTTAGTTTTCATTATTTCAAGATTAACATCACATATTCATTTTCTTCTTTTTTTTTAAGTATTTGAATTTAGAAAAAAATATTGTATAAAAATACGAGAGTTTGACATAGTGAAATGCATAACTTAATGAGCAGTGTAGTCGTAAATAGCATCAGTTTGTAACACTGGAAAATTCAGATATTCTAGACTGTATCACTCAAGGCAATGACTATCTTATACAATAGAACGATTTATTCACAAACAAATCTGATAATATATTTTCCTACATAGAAAAATCTAAAAAAAAAAAAATAAGCGAAGGTGCCACACTGTCTTACAAAAAAGATGTAAGTCTAATTGCAACTCTGAACGTACAGAAACACTTTATTTATTAAATTGTATAAGTTTATTACTTTATTTCGAAGGGGGAACATAATAATACTGTAATATCCTGTTCAGGATTTACCACTTCCTATACGAAGGTATAGCTCGATGTGCAGTTTCTGGAGAGACTGTTTATATCTGAAATCTTGTGGGATATTCTGGCGCTGTGGTTATGCACCCCTGACATTATTAAATTAAGATTAACAAAAAAAAAAAAAAAGGAAATTGTATAACAGATTAAAGGCCAGGATTTACTATCTACACAATCGTACGATTTAATTACACAAAATTCTGACAGTATTCTGTCCTGCTTTAAAAATTGTTTCAAAATGGCGTCGTCGGTGCCACACTATTATACAAAAAAAAAAAAGATGCAAAAAATATATGGTTTTAATATTTTGTTTTTTTTTCTCCTCACCTTAAAAAAATCAATCATAGAGAAAACTATTTTATGTATTATTTTAAAAGATTATAAAACAGATGCTATAAACACAATCAAGTCGACCGACCATCGACTACAAGTTGCCAAAAAATAGAATACATGCGTGCTTATGAGAATAATTCTTTTAGCCGCTACACGACTACCGACTACATGGCTACTTTTGTAGCCCGTAGCCAACTTACGCTAATTTCTATTTTTCTTGGCTACAAAAAACAGATTAGTGCTGCCAATAGAATAAATGCATGAAATGGTGGTTTTAAAAACGCAATACATTAAATATCGCTATTAAAAACGCGAAAAGATTTTATAGTGGCTTAACCATCTCTTCATTTGTTTACATTTTTCATTTACTATTTATTTGGCGCATTTTTCATTTACATTTTGTTTGTCAAATTTTCCATTTAGTTCTTTTTTCATCAGTTTCTAATTTGTTTCATTTATATTTATTTTTTGGGTTTTTTATTGAAATTGTTAAGTATATAATGGTCATTTTTACTGTTTATATGTATTTATTATATTGTTTAATGTAAATGTTTAGTTCAATTTACATGCAAATATAGACGTGGACACTTCATACACTGAAGTCTTTGTTTCCACTATTTTAGCAATAGTATAAGTATAAGTATAAAGTTAATTAAATTTTCTTGAGATATTTAAATTTTTTTTTGTTTTGGTTAACTTTAATGCATATGTCAAAACAGATGTTTACTTTTTGCAGTTAGTGGTCTATAGTCGTTAAAAGAATTAAGTAGCTGGCGACTTGGCTATTTTTGCCACCAGCTACTTTTGTAGTCGGTAGTAGATGGTCGGTAGCAAGAGTCTACATTAACTTTGATATAAGATGAGAGAAAACGTCAGCAGAGCATTTCTCCATCTTAATATCGTACAAGGGGAACAAGTTATTCTCTTACTCTTATGAGAATTAATAAATGACTGATAGCCGTTCTCATCTCAGATGTTATCTCTAATGTTGGTAGACCTTACGTTAAATCGTACAGATCTGTCAAAAAGTCTGTCACGCACATACACTTTTAATCCACACTATCATACTTTTTGAGCAAACATGAATTTTAGACAGATCGTACAACTCAGCCTTATTCTGTAATTCTCGTAGCTAAATCAAAATCTCTGAAAAGCTGAAAATAATTTACGACAAAAAGTGTTACAGAATAGCATTTGTAGCCAAAAAACGATAAATAGATTTAATTAAAGTCTTAGCGATGGAGATTTAGCTTTAGCGACTTATAGAATAAGGCTGGCCTTAACTATTTGCAAAGGAATATCAAAAAATCTGTCACATATTTCATTTTAATACACACTATTCTAATTTTTGGACACGCTTAACATTTTTGACAAATCTAGCATCTAAATCTCATAGTTTATCATTGCCTTTATAGGGCCAAAAGAACTTTGCGACCAGACTTCATAAAATTAACTCGCACAAACATGAATTTATTATTATTTACATGTTTACGACTAGTGCGGCGATTTTGTTTGCCATACGTTTATCCGAATACTTCTTAAATGTTCTTAAACCTGATGCTATATTTCTTCATTTTAATCTTCAAGTATTTAACAGTTTCTATAAGTCCCATTTAAAATATTTTTTTTCTTTTCCATTTTAATATTTTTGCTTGATACAAATTGACAAAACACCATTCAAGCTGTTTGAAAAAATCCACGTGGTGGTCAAAATTCAGATAAACTAACAGCAGGCAGCTGTACAAACATAAAAACCAGAAGCTGGTACGAGTAATACATTCAACGAATAAAAATTTATTTTTTTTAATCTGAAAGGGTACATAACCACAGCGCCAGAATATCCCACAAGTTTTCAGATATAAATAGTCTCTCCAGGAACCACACATCGACCTATACCCTCGTATAGGAAGTGATAAATCCTGAATAGGATATTGAAGTATAAATAATTATCTTGATTTGCTATTTGTTAACACGATGGCATTTTTATAAAAACCATTCGAAAGAAAACGTGCGCGTTGCGTTTTCGATTATAACCTCACTTTTTTTGAAAGAGGGAAATCTGGTCGCACACAGATGTTCCTCCTTCGAGATAAATTAGTAAACTGTTGAATTTGTTATTTATCTTTCCAAGTCTTAAAAGCCTTCTATATTATCGACTGCAAGTTTTTTATAAACTTTTAATTTCTTACAGTTTTCACTTTCGAAATTGCAAACAAAAATTTGTTTTGTCTGCACTTTAGCTTTAGCTTAGTAGCGCTTTTCCTATTCTTGCAAACTTCTAACGAAAATTTTTACCAAAAGGTTGCAGAACGAATGCAATACTTCAATGCTTCTTCTCTTTTAGATTATTGCTTTAAAAATTAATAACTTCGAAAAAAATTCTGCAAAAGTTTCACTGTGAAACTAAATTACTTCTTTAATTCAAGTTAAAACATTTTTAAATATTATATTTATTTTTAAAAGAACTCGAGCTTTAAAATTGGTGTTGTGCTTAAATTCGAAATTAATATCGAAACTTCGAACATACCTAAATAATAGTATTTTTAAACTTTTGCATAGTGAATTTAAATACGTGTTGAATTTGAAAATAGAAATCTCTAACCAAACCATTATTTTCTTTGAAAAAATAAATGTGCCTTCGCGGAATTACAGGGTTAAATACCATTCATGTGTAACTAAAAAGTTTTCATGTTCACCCACTACTTTATCAATTATCAATCCATCATTATTAAAAAATCTTGTTTTAACGTATACAGCCTCAAGGTGGACATATTTTTACCAAGTCTAAGCTCTTCCAGATATAAAAATTTTCGCAATGTAATTACTTCTGATATATTAATTGGCATTTCCATTTCCATTCCATTTCGAACTAAATATTTCTTAAACCGATTTTAAAAAAGAATGTTCACTGACTATTTCGTCAATAATTTACTGATTAGAAACAATTATTTGAAAGGATATGTGCTCATAATTATAAAAGTGGTCTAAGTCAAAATTAAAAAAAAAAAAATAATTTACCAGTTATTTTCATACCACATTATTTTAAACTAAATTTATTCAATATAATTTTTACGAAATTGTTAAAAATGAACCATTAGATAGTGGTTGTCGCATAATGTACATATAGTTTTTAATTTATTCAAATGTAATTCATTAAATATTTCGAAACAAGAAATATATGACTTAGACCACTTTCATAGTTATGGGCACATATACTATTGAAGTGTTCCCGTTATCACCAAGTTTGCTATTAGGGTTAGTAAAAATAAAGCATGAACAGTGGAATAGGTCAATGAACATTTGTAAGCGGATGCAGATTTTTCGAGCAAAATCATCCCAAACATTTTCGGCCTGCAGGCTTCGTTAATCACCAAAATTATCGTGTTTGGGGCTTGCAGGCCCCACATATTTTTGAATAACAAATGTATCCTCAGCGTGTCAATGTTTGATGTGGATTTTATACTGAAGGAATACTTTTTTTTTTAAATGGGGCTGCCATGATAACGCAGCTGTTTCTGCCAAAATTGGATAGCGATGTGGCCACTATGTAGTTATAACAAGATGGTGCCACACATGCCCCACAACAGATGAAATAATTAAATTATCGCATGGGACAATTCCTGTTCGTGTACTCGCTCCTTTCTGCGATCTTCCGTTTAATTTAAGACACCTTTTTTTTTGTTCATAAAGAAAAAAAACTTTAGAAGCACAAAACCAAAGTTGATGCAAGAAAAACAAATAAATAACTTTCTCAAAAAAATGGTGGATTGAAGAAATCCCACTGGCTGAAAAATTTGACAAAAGATTTTTTAAAAAAAAAGATTTACTCAAGCAATAACGCTTACTAATTAATTGCATTATCCCCTTTGGAAAATTAGAGTAGAAAAAGTAGGTAATGAAGAAGAGTAAAAAAACCCCAGTTAAAAAAAACTACTGTAGCGCCTCTGGTGTGAAGTAGGTGCTTTATAGTTTTGAAGCTTGTACATCAATTTTATTTATTATTTTACTCCTAACGACCACTTAATGCTGTAGAATAATGCCGACAAAAATAACTTATTATTGTTAAATAGGCAGTGACTGGGATACGAACCTAGGCCAACAAACCATCTTTAAGCTCAGTAGTCAATATATGTATGTCTTTTAGTTTTAAATATAATACATACATATCTTTAGCTAAATAACAAATAAATAACAAAAAATCAAAATTGCTTTCTTGATTGCATGAAGATTGTACTAGAGTTTGAATTTTTTGTTAGTTACATGGTTTTCATTTCAGCTGACGATATGTAAATCTACTAGCGCATGCAAGGTTATTGGCTTAAAGAGATCTGTTTTTTTTCAATTCCGAAAACCAGCCGAAAAGCAACTTTGCATGATTAGTCATGATGCGTCATTTCCTATTTTGCAAGGAAGAGTCTATCAACCTTTTGGGCACTTCTAATGGCAATTAAAAAAAATAAAAGAATTTAAATTTAACCTGTGACCTTTTAATTTATCAGACTGACGTCAAATATTTTAATTTTTTTGTGGCACTTAAACACAAAACTCAAAATCTGTTCACTTTTACTTTCTCTGTTTAGGGCCAGGATTCACTTTTATACTCAGTTGTACGACCTGTCAAAAATTGCATGTGTGCTCAAAAAGTATGATAGTGTTGATAAAAAGCGTATGTGTCTGACAGTCATTTTGACAGATCTGTACGATTTTATAATCTTTTGAAATAATTCATAAAGGCCAGGATTCACTATCATACACAATCGTACGATTTATTTAATCATACAAAAATCTGACAGAATTCTGTCCTACTTTAAAAATCGTTCCAAAATGACATACGACGCCAATTTGTTCTTTGCATCTTTTTGTATAATAGTGTGGCGTCGTATCCATATTGGAACAATTTTTAAAGTAGGACAGAACTCTGTCAGATTTTGGTGTAATTAAATCGAACGATTGTGTTCGATAGTGAATCCTGACCTTTAATATTAAAAAAAAGACCTTACAAAACATATTAAGGTAGTGGCAATTAGAGGATTACACACAACTCTGATTTGTTTTTATTTTAAAAGCAGACTCAAACTATTTATATATAAAATACAGAGTTTTCTTTTCTGTCACTTATTTTTACCTTAAGTTAAAAAAAAAAGTAATATATAAATATTTGATGCATTTTAATTTTATTGAGCAAGTTATTTCAAAAGGAACTAAGTCAGATTTTGCCAAAAAATATTTAAGTATCTTTTTTTAAACTAACATAAGAAATGTAAACAACTAATGAAGTTGTTTTTATATACTGAACAAAACCATTTTCTCTTTTCTTAGCTGTCAAACTCAAATTCGGATTTAAACATTTTTAACAACTCGATTTGAACTCCTGCTTAATTCGTAACATTTTTCATTTTATTGTTATTTTTGTTTAATAAATATTTTTTTTGTTTAATTCGTTTTTTATCACCGTTAGCTTTTGTTTAAAATAATAAAATCATTTCTTTTAAGTTTTTATGTTTTATACCATTTTCAAGAATTTTTTTTTCGATCTCCCATAACTTAGATAACCTCAACATTATAAAAAACCATTTACAATGAGAAAAATTTTAAGAATTGAGCCGGTGGCACTGGTTGCGATAGAGCCAATTGACCACCAGCTTCTTCTAGTCTTTGTTTATAGTCGGGACTCTGATCAACAATACAGGGATGTCCATCCGATGGCCAAAATAAACAGCAGCAATATCGGCACAATGACAATATCTCAGCATATTGATAATCATCGTTAAGTCCATAGGTACGTCTTAATTGATGATAAAACTTCTTACCATCTTTGACATCGTTTAAATGTTTCATTTTGTTCAATTCCAAAATTGATTCAATTTGATTTTGATTGAAATGGAAACGTATCAATTCACGCCAAATGCGTTGTTCACTAACAAGTTTTGACATGATTTTCCAAGCATCAGCGGAGGCCTTAATTGGAGAATAAAAAAAGAGAATTTTTTTGTAAACTAATTATTAATGTCTGGTTGTAAATTATTTAATATTATAAATAAGTAAATTATTAACTCTTCTAAATGTGCTGCACAGAAAGAAAAAATTTGATTGAATTATTTGATTGTAGTCAAGTCAAACTTTGATGACAAAAGAACAAAATTAAACTTATTACGTTTTTAGGTTCGAGTTTAAGCTAAGTTCTTCTTTTGATTAAGCAAATCTTAAACTTAATTTAATCTTACATTAATGGCCGTTGATGTTTTTGAGTGGTAGTTTAAACCTTGTAGTGCTGCCGTGCAGAAACACAACAAAATGGCAACAAGAAGAAAAAATTGCTAGTTTATTTACAAGTTCTTATTGTTTTTTTTTTCTTCTTATAATTGTTTTATTTAAGTTTTCATATATTTCTGAATCACATATGTCTTCATCTTCACTAGAATAATCCTTTGATGCTTTGTTTCGCAACTTTGTATATGTACAAGATCTAAATACCGCAGCAAAACTGCATACAAACTTTGTATTAATACATTTTGGAAGTCAGCCGTTGTGTGTGTTTATATTGCATGTAAGTTTAAAACAACTTACGTTGGACGCTTAAACTGGCAAGTAAAATTAGTTAATTGCTATCCTGAAAACTGAAAACAAACGTTAAGGATGACTAAATCTCTAATCTCATCCTAAAAAATCCGCTCTTCAATGTTTATTAATATTCTTTTATGGTTATAAATACTATGTTATTTTGCAATAGTTATAAGAATTCCATTTAAATTAGAATTAAAAAAAATAAGCCAACCATGACGTACTTTTGCGACTAAGGTATTTGTTTTTAATAAATATAATTTGACAATACAAATTTAAAATATAATTTGTTCATTGCAACCAAATATTGTCCCAAAGAATGTATGGTTCTTTTGGCCATACCACAACCATGTTGTTTCTTAGTGTGTAGCCTTCTTTTAAGACTTTAAGAATACATTATTTTTCAACTGACAACTGAATGAAAAATTAATTGGTCCCACTTAACAATATGAAACGAATGACCATAACATTATGCTTAGACGTAACTCTTGATAATATTTCACGACCAAAATACCTTTAAAAAAGTGAGTTTACACAAAGTACTTTTTAGAAATAATAACATTTAGAAATAGCAATTTGAAGAGAAAGTAATTATCAGAAAAAGTAACTATCATTTAAGAATAAGTACCTTTAAGAATAAGAACCTTTCAGAATAAGTACCTTTCAGAATAAGTACCTTTCAAAATAAGTACCTTACAGAAAAATTTACTTCCATTAGATTGCCTTACAGAAAAAGTAGCTTAAACAAAAAAAAAAATCCCACGTTAAGAAACTTTACGAGGGCTGCTATATATATTTCTGGCCTGGCAACACTGAGTGCTGCCAAGTGCAATCTGACATTTCGTTTGGAAAGTTTTTCATTTTTAAGCATAATCGTACTCAAAACGTTTTGACGTACGACCATTATTTGTGTTGTTTACAGTTACTTGAAAAAATTAATATAGAAAAAAATGGAATTAACTCGTGAACATTTTCGTGCCATCATTTTTCACAACTTTCGACGTGGATTATCACGACAAGAGTGAATTGATGAACTTAAATCTTTGTATGGCAATGAAGCACCACCCTATAGCACTGTGAAAAATTGGTATAATGAATTTAATCGTGGCCGAAGCTCGCTCAAAGACGAATTCCGTGAAGGTCGTCCAAAAACAGCTGTTGTGCCAGAGAACATTGATGCCGTGCGTGAACTCATAATGCAAGATTGACATTCGACATACCGAGAGATAGAGACATCCTTGGCCATTTCTTCCACCAGCATACATTCGATACTGCATGAACACCTGGCCGTAAAAAAGGTTTGTTCTCGTTGGATCCCGAACAATTTGAAAGTCGCTCAAAAAAATGCTCGTGTCGATTGGTGAAAAGAAATGTTGCAAAAATACGATTGCGGTGCATCAAAAGACGTTAATAAGATCGTCACAGGTGACGAATCATGGATCTATGCGTATGAGCCCGAAACGAAACAACAATCGACCTTGTGGGTCTTCAAAGACGCGAAAAAACCAACGAAAGTTGTTCGTGGAAGAAGCACTTCGAAGCAAATGGTCGCCTGTTTCTTCGGCAAAACTGGTCATGTGGCGACTGTTCCGCTTGAGAAACGTAGGACGGTCACTTCTGAGTGGTACACTACAATTTGTTTGCCTGAAGTCATCGGAGAAATTCGAAAAACCAACAAGAGAAGACGAATCATTGTTCACCATGACAATGCGAGCTCTCACACATCGGCTCAAACCAGAGCGTTTTTGACCGGCCAAAACGTCGAATTAATAAATCATCCGCCGTACAGCGGTGCCCTGACTTGGCACCTAATGACTTCTTCTTGTTTCCGCACATCAAGAAAAAAGTGCGTGGTTAACGATTTTCGTCGCCAGAAGAAGCTGTTGAAGTGTTCAAAAACCATGTTTTAGAGGTGTCTCAATCGGAGTGGAAAAAGTGCTTCGACAACTGGTTTGAGCGCATGCAAAAGTGTATAAATCATGCTGGAGCATACTTTGAAAAACAATAAAACCATTTTTGATTATAAACATTCGCATTTTCACTATTAGGCCAGAAATATATAGAGCAGCCCTCGTATTAAAAACATGTCCCTCTTTTAAAAAATCCGTTTTCAAATATTTTTTTAAAAATACAGTGTTCGAATTAAAGAAAATATATATTTAATTTACCTCTAAATCTCTATGATCACCTATACGCAATATAATTTCTCTAATGCATTCTTCGGGAAGATCATGTAATTTTGGACGTATTTCAGGACCAGGCTAATAATAAAAAAATTAATTAATTTTTTTTAATGAAAAAAAAAAAATAATTAAATACAAATTAAAAACAAACCTCTCTGATTTCAATTTGATTGGCTACTTGTTGTATACGTTTAATGGTCTCAACATGTTCCTGCCATAAATTTGAACTGCCCAATGGTTTGCCCCAACATTTTTGATTTTCCTGATACACAATATGTTGCAGCTGCAAAGCCAGGCCACGTAACACATTTAAATGTTGTTGACTGTCACTGACTGCATTGAAATAAACAAAACCGGAAATGAAAATATTATAAAAAAATGTTAAAAGAAATATAAAAGCCTTAAGTCAATAAAATAAACAAACAATTAAATAATTAACACACCATGTGATGCAACCTCCTCGACCATTTGCAGCAATTGTTTTTGGGCACTGCCTGACAAATTGGCAATTCCTTTATGGGCTACCAGCAGCCTCAGCAAAGCACAAATGTAATGAAAACGCCGACGATCCCGTACTGAACTGCGAAAGTCTAAACGTCGTACAGCTTCACCCAGTCCATTAAAACCGGCTATTTCTCTTGTACATCTAATCGTAATGTGGCAGTGCGGTGGTATTGTTTCCTCGTTGTTATCATCACTTTCATAATTGTCTTCGTTAGTGGATGGAAGTCTATTAAATGTATAAAGAAAAGAAGAAAATAGAAAAATTACATTAAGGCAAACAAGATGTAATCGATTGTTAAATAAATTTTTTAATGAAATTGCAATTATAAATTGTTGCTTTTTCTTTTTTTTCTGTTTTTCTTCTCTTATTGCAATCATTATTAAATTTATGAAAGTTGACTGACTGCCAGAGAATGGTATAAAATTATTGGAACGTTAAAGTTTTAGAAAGTAAAATAATTTTTGGAACAGCAACCTTTGTTAAGCTTAAAGCAATAAAAAGGAAACAACATACAAACTAAGAGTTTTTTCTAACAAGTTATTAAACCAACACATAAAAATATTAAAGCCAGATAAATTACTTTTTTAGTGTAAATAAATTTATGTGGTTATCCAATAGAGCTAAGTAGTTTTAATGGTATTAGACAGAATTTTATATGTGTGAGGTTATTAACATTTTTAACTCTCACCATATTCTGTTACAATAACAGAGCTATGTCAATCAGTTAACATAACTCTAAACACATTCTTTTACTATAACAGATCTATGTTAACCACTTAACATAATGAATGTTAACATAAAAAACTGTAATACATACATATTTCCCGACGATATTTAAAAATTTTAAGTGGATGGGCACTAGTTGTGTCAAGAAGTGAATTTTTGCTTTTTAATTAAATTTTCAATTTCTTAATGTGAAATATATTTAAAAAAATTAAATCTAAAAATCGTAAGGAAAATAAAGGTGCACGCTTTTATTGAACATATCGCTCCTTTTTTGCAACATAGTCATATCTCAAAAATTAAAAATTTGTAGTTACCTAAACAAAACTGCTCTTTTAGACCTTCTGTACATGTTGAAAAAAAGTCAGTTTTATATTCCAAGCTGAACCGAAGTTATAGCGATTGCAATTGCGGCAATTAGATCTTAGTACTTATGTCTTGAAAACTTAAATCACATTTTGCAAAGTTCAAGTTTTTTTGAGATATGACTATGTTGCAATAAAGGAGCGATATCTCCACCATTTATGAAATAATGCTCCTAAATTTCAATAGCACCTCTTTCGAAACTCTGGCTGGGAAAAATTTCCGTAGCTCATCTGCAAATACCTCCGTTATCTGTTGCAAGAAAAGAAATGCAAATGTTGTCAAAGTATCACATAAAAAGTAAGTTCTAAATAAGCAAAAATAACGTTGCTGAAGCTGTACTCTGTTTAATTAGTGAAAAATTACGAAATGTTTATTGCTTCATGTATAGAAACATCAAAATGTTTCTGGCAACAAATTTGTGTGGAAAACTTATAAAAATAGTTCAAATTTGCGAAAATTGTTAGCAACTTTAGTTATTCCGCTTGAACATTATGACAGCTTGCTAGTGGTAATGTACCAACACCTCGATTTAGAAGAAAGTTGTCCTTTAATTTTCTTGAAGAATAGCCGGATTATATTATGCAGAAATTGTCAGTAATTTTATGTTAAAGCTTTTAGCAATTAGGGCTCAAATTTATTTTTCATAATGGAATGTTTAAAATTGTTAATGTTGTAAATACTATAGAAACTCAATCTTTCAAAGAAGAAGGTTAAACGGATTTAGTAAAAAAAAATCCCACTTCTCAATCACGGAATATAAGTATTGAGCCCTGATTTAAATGCTCTTGATAAAAATCGGGCAGAAATTATTCTTCCATACTTTTTTCTATGTTATTTTCATTTTGTATTTGTTCAATACATGAATTTGTTGCTATATTTTATATAAATTATTAAAATAAATAAATTAGTATTTATTTAGGAAAAATTTCAAAATGTTATTTTCACTTTTATAAAAAAAATTTAAATTTTTTTAAGGAAAATGGTAACTTTTTCCTATCTTTTCCTGGCAACACTGCTGTAAAGTTAAATTTTAACATTTACAACCCTCACCACATTCTGTTACAATAGCAGAGCTATGTCAATCAATTAACATAACCCTAACTACATTCTTTTACTAAAACAGAGCTATGTTAATCACTTAACATAATTAATATTACAAAAAAAAAAAAAAATAACTGAAATACGTATTCCCTGACGATATTTAAAAAAATTTAAATGTATCGACACTAGTCGTGTCTTTATTAAACTCAAGAAGGGAATTTTTGCTGTTTAATTAAATTTTGAATTTTTTATTGCAAAAACAATTTTTTTATTATTTTTGGTGAAATGTTGGTAAAAATGTAACACTTTGGTAAAATTTAGATGGTTTAGCGGTATTCCAATTATCTGGTAATTTATCATTTTTTTTTATAACTTCGGTTTTCAATACAACAAAACCAAAAACAACAATATTAAAAAGCAGAACATACATATCTCCACCATTTTAAACTGATGTCTGAGAGAAATTTCTGTAGCTCATCTGAGTATGTGGCAAAACCGATTTAAACCTGATACCGGGTAGATAACATAACTGCTTATGTATAAGGATCAAGAACATAAATATTTTATAGGTTCGGAAATTAATATTGTAGAAATTACGAAGGAATGACAAACTTATGCACAAACTTTCCACCTGTACTGCAAGGTATTAAAACAAAATTCTGTGTGAAACAAAATGGTAACAGATTCACAGAACAATACTTGATGGCGCGACACTACTTAAGCGCCACCTAGTACTTGCCTCATTTACTTAATAAAATAGCCCTGTCATCAATTAAATGTTTATGATTTTTTAGTAGTTTTTGCAGTTCATCATTTTTTTTTTCAAATAACAGGAATTCAAAACTTTCTCTAGATTTAATTAAATTTTTGTCATTTTAAATTTTATTTACAACTCGTATTGATTATTAATTATTATGCGGCGATAGCAATTTCGTCCATGAGCAAATACCTCCATTATCTGTTGCAAGAAAAGAAATTAAACAATTTTTAATTATATTCCTAATTACATGTTAAATGTATAATTTTTGTGTGCTACATTCCAAAGGTCATTTGTTGGTTAGTTATTTGGTTTTGAGTTTAATTTTGCTATCTCTCTTTTGGTGGCTATTCTTATGGCTGTCCAATACACCAACACATCAGCTGTTCACTGTCCTTGCAAATTTTTAAAAATATTTTTTCTTCATTTTAATATATCCTTGATGGCTTGATGATTGGTAGTAAATGTGTTTGTAGACGTAATAATGATGTAATATTTTTTTTGTTCTTTTTGTGGTTTAGCTTATAATTACAAATTGATATCAATTTAAATTATTTAATTTGTAATAATAAAAGTGTGTTGAAAATTCTATGTCAATTAAGAAAAGTTTACATGACTCAAATTTAAATTGGAAGAAACAAATCTAAATGAATTGTTGAACTTTAATCAGACAGAAAATTCTTTTTTTAAATTGATGAAAATAGATTATGGCTAGAACTTAGCAATAATTACTCTTTGTCTAATCTGTGTGTCTAATCTGTGTTACAGATTAATTCAAGTTAGTTTTGTTTCTGCATTTTTCATTCCCAAAAAGTTTATTTTTGGCGCTTTAAATTCCGTTCACAACAATAGCGAAGAACTTAGACTGATCCATGAGCCGTGGTAATATAACGATGCACTAAGTGAACTTTATGCTAGAGACTACAAGCTACTAATTTAGGGGATAATAGCAGACTAACCTTGATGCATTTATTTTATTTGTTTACAGCGTTTCGGATGCGGTGACTGCATCCTAGCAGGTAGAGGGTATGATTATATTGGTACTCTCCTGCTAATGAGTTGTGATCAGAATAACCCGTTATGTACATTACGTGATACAGATTAACGTCAGTACCTGTCCGTGTGGATCCTAACCTGATGGTGGTCTTACCACTGAAATACAAAGCGTCGACAATCGCGCTGCACTGGTGTAGCCAACAGAGTTGCAATTCTAAGAACATGGCTGGCACGACCAAAAACTACCCCTTGCTTGAGGGTTGGTTACTATCCAACCCCGTCTGTTGAGAATGCAACAGCACACTTCGATCTATTCCGCACCATGCCTGCCTATATAGACCTTAATCACAGCCAACACGGGACGAACAGCCAACAACAACTACACAGCCAACGAAGGGACCTCAGGGCAAATCTCTATATGCGTTACATGTTACCGTGGTGCCAGTATAACTAAGGACACTGGTGAGTCTTTCGGCAGCACCCAGCTGTCTATTAAGATTTGGTGCCTGCTCACTGGAAGCCTGGTTCCCCCTATACCCCGAGAACACTTTGTCTGAAACTAGGTTAGCTCAGCCAGACTTTTAGTGCCCCCGGAAGGAACCCACTTTGTACAGCCGGGATTGATTGCCAATTTTAATCTTTATCTCTCTTGGTTCCTTATTTATTCTTTTTCGCAGGGATCGCCATGAGGACCCAGGTGAGCCAATCAAGGCTCACGGCAACGAAAATTCTACATCTACATTTACCTATGTTATTATTAAAAAAATCCCAATCTAAGGCGAATCAGTTTTACCAGGTAGCTTCACTTCAGCAGCGGACAATTTTTTTGAACAACTTTGTGTATGGAGGAGGTTATCAATTCGAATGTTGTTGTTGCTGAATGCTGTTTTGTTTGTGCCCGGAAAACTCTGTCATTTCTGAACCGATTTAAAATTTATTTGAAAGGTGGTGCGGTGCTCACAGATTAGCCCCGTTTTAAAAACAGTTTTTAATTTTAAAAATTAAAGGGTGTCTCCGCACAACATACATGGTTTGCACGTGTATTGTGAACCGTAAAGGGCACCACTTTATATCACTATAGCTCCCAACAGCAAAAAGCAACACAAAAATAAATCTTAAAGTTAAAGGGTGGCCCCATAGATGACGTTAATTCATCTATTAGGGCCTATCTTTTGAAACTATATAGACAAACTCTTGAAAAATGGCCAGAATGTCGATTACTGTTACGTTTTAGTAACAATTATAATTATTCAAAATTATTAATTAAAGGGTGCCCTAATAATTCATTTAATTTGATTTATATGGCCAAACTGTTAAACAGTCATGGAAAGATAGTTAAAATTTACAAATAAACTGTATTAAAAAGTCCGCTTTAACAAGAAATATAAAAAATGGACTTGGAAATTCAAGGGTGTCCCAATAGTTATTGGAATTTGTTGTGTGTAGCCATATTTTTAGAGCGTTATGGATAGACAGCTGAAATTTATAGGAAATCTGTATTGCTATGTCCACTATACAACAGGTATACAATTTGAATTTAGAAATTAAAGGGTGTTCCAAAAATTAATTTAATTTTACATATATGGCCCTACTGTTTGAAATGTTATATACAAACCATTCAATATTAGACAAAATGTCCACTAATTTATCTGGTATAATAAGAAGTATAAATATTTAAAATTAAAGGGTGTTACAATAGTTAATGTAATTTGAGAGATGGTTTTAATTTACAAAATAACCTGATTTCAAAGTCTACTAAAATAGCAAGTAAAAAATTTTGGATATGGAAATAAAGGCTGTCCCAATAGTTTATGTAATTTAAAGTACTTGACCGTATTTTTGAGCCGTTGTAGACAGACACATGAAATCTGTTTTGAAGTTAGCATTTTTTGCAAGAATTAACTAACATTCTTTAATTAAAATTACAATAAGTTTTAAATCAATTAAAAAAATAACTTTCTTAAATCATAGTTAATAGGGGTAAGAAAAAAGTGCAGTAATTGTTTGTGTTTTGACGTTTTCCATACACTTAAGCGCCTGGTTTTCCTTTTATTGCTGTATTTTTGGAGCGGCGCTGCTACCTCTTATAAATTCGCCTTGGAATAAACAAAATTAAAATATATTTTCTGTCAAATAAATCGTGTCAATATTTAAATTTTTTTATTTATAAAACAAGCGCATAATTCAATTACTCCTACTTCCTTTATCTTGTAAAAAAATAATTGCTTTTGTTTCTATTTATATTTAAATTTACTAATGGAAAGCCCAGAGAAAAGTTTATGTATGACAAAGAAAATGAAATGAAATGAAAGAAAAAGTATCAAAAGTCTGATCTTGTTCGGAGTAAAATTTTTATGGGTTTTAATTTTAAGGCATTTACTTACGCACAAACGAGTTTTATATTTTACTTTGAACAACTAAAAGATACAAATATAGTTGTGTGAATAAATGCATATTTATTTTGCCACAGCCTGCTAAACAAGCAGTCAGTCAGTCATCACCATATAGGAAAACTCCAAGTGTATCTACATCATACATACGTATGTATGTATGTGTATTTTTTTTATACATTTGTATCTTATGACTTTTCCGTTACTTTTTCTTTAAAAAAAATGAAGAGAAAAAATCAACATTTCTTTGTGAAAAGATATAAACCAAAAGGTAAATGAACGTTTGATAGCTTTGACATGATGTCGTTGAATGATTTATCTTTATCATGTGTGTTTTTTGTTATTAATCTTTTTCTATTTTGTTTCTGAAAAACATTTTTTTAAATTTTATTTATAATTAAAATAAACTAAACATAATCCAAGCATCTCATTTGCTTTATTTTGGGTTACAAATTTTGATTATAAAAATAAGATAATGTTTATCTCTACATATTGTTACATTTTTCCCTTTTTTTAGACAAACGTACAGATTGATTCTTTTGATTACAATTATCACTCTGGCACATTATAAATTCTGTATTCTTACTTTGTAGCTTTATCTGGCTATACTTCTTGATCCTATCTGTCTTGTGAATCCCAGGTCTCGTATTTCCGAAACATGCGTTATTATTAAAAACGCAGCCATCCACGCTACACAACTGTGTTACTCCGGCGAGACATAAACTACTTGATGCCTTAATTAGTAACCTTAACCATCGACAGACCACTCCACCACGTCTTTTACCCAAGCCAATCATCCCCACAACACACATCTGCCATACACTGTTGTTATGCTGTTACACTTCCCTGCGCTCACCGCTACCGTTCTTACTTTTTGTTGTAAAGGGCATCTTGACAATTATCTGGCTTTACACAATAATTGTCTTTTGCTTCTCGGGAGGTTTGAACTGCTGCTTCTTAATTTTTAATTGCTTTATTAAAATTACTATTCTCCGTTGCACGCGAGTCCAAAGGTGAGCTCGAACTTACGATCTTCTATTTTACACCAAGAACCTCGACCAACGCAGCCATTGAGGTTGCTCAGCTTTTGTAAGCTAATTGTGGTGGTATTATTCTATACACACACCATTAGTGGAAGAAACTTATTCACCACGCTCTGACAGACAACAACACAAGGGTTGTTATTTTCGTAACATTATAATAAAACTGTAACAGGATCGTTTCTATACATGAAATATTTTTTGAAAATTTTGATGTTAGTGTAGATAGTAATCGATATAAAATACAAAACATTTATATTTGGAATTTTTGTCTGTCTGCCTGTGTTCGCATCACGTAAAAGCTACTAGATAAATTTGAACTGAATTTTGTAAGGAGCCCCATAGAACCTTGATCCCAATATAGAATTTTTTTCGTACAAATAAGTCATTTCGTAGAGAAAATAGAGATACAAGCTTGAAAGCATCCAATTTTACTAGTTGTCTGCACATTTTTTTTTTTGTAAATGGAAAATTTTACAAGTCTGGTATAAATACTTAAAAACACATTTTTCTAAATTTGAATTTTAAGAAAATTAGAAATGACACGCAGATGAAGTCGTGGGCACTGCTAATATACAATAAGATAGTCTTTTTTCTTTTGGCTGTTTTACACGACATGTTCTTTCACATTTTACTTGTTAAAGTTTCCACTACAAATTTAAACATGTCGTGTAACAGTTTTTAAAACATTGTAAATGTTAAAGTCAGACGAAAAAGTCAGATGAAAAAATTGTAATTAGAATGCGTTCTAGTTTGATCTGACAAAGCATCTCACATGAGCTGTTGTGAACACCCACAGGTTATGACAAATGTAATTATACATCAACGTTTAAAAACATATATTATAAATCGTCTGTTTATTAATAATTTCGACAGATATGGGAAATTACATATAGGTGACAAGGCTTACATAACAGATAAAAAATAACATACCGCATAAAACCAGTTTAAATAGCTTCTATTTTTATTATTAATAATTATTTTTTTCAAACACGGATCTACTAGTACGAAAGACATAAAATCGGCTGGGTTGTATAAGGGAGCTATAGCCCTGTAACAAAGGAGAAAATAAATTGATTTATTAGAAATTCTATTGAATGGTAAACGATTTCTGAAGAGGTTAAATTTGTTCTTAGGTGGCTTAGCGCTCCTCAAGCTTATCATCGCTTATACATTTGACAGCTTATTTTGGAGATCCCCTAAAAAGAAATGCGTCAAAAATAAATATAACCTCAAAGTAATGAGACATGGAACTCATTCGTAGTGTGTAGTCTTTGTAATTATTTCTTTTGTTTAGGCACACCTGACTAACGCTTATAAACTTATCGCACTTACTCTTGGTAGAATGGACACGACAATAAAACAAGCCGTCACATTTGAAGTAAAGATAATCCCATAAAGCCATTATTAAAGAATCATTAAATTTAAAGAAGACTCCGTTTGGCATTTGCGAAAACATTACACTTAACGGTGACCGCCACGGTGCCACAACCACTGCCATTGTTGGTAATGCTATTACGTGCCCTTAAAGGCCAGAATTCACTATCATACTCATTCGTGCGATCTGTTAAAAATTGCATGTGTGCTCCAAAAATATGATAGTGCAAATTAAAAGAATATGTGTGTGACAGACTTTTTGACAGATCTGTATGATTTTACAGATCAGAGTTGATTTTTTTAAATTGAGGATAGAAGAAAAATAAAATATTAACAACATACTGTTACGAATAATAAAATCTGGCAACCCCTGTAGTTGTTTCCGTGCGCGGTGAATAAGTTAATTCAACAATTAATGGTGTGTGTATAGAATAAAAACCACAATTAGCTAACAAAAGCTGAGCAGCCTCAGTGGCTGCGAGAGGCAAAAGGCAATTATTGTGTGAAGCCATGGCAGATAATTTAGTGGAGACGTCCAATTTAATATAAGAGCAACAGATAATATTTAAGAAGCCCTTTATAATAAAAAGTAAGAGCAACAGCGGTTGCGCAGGGAAGTGCAACAGTATAACAACAAAGTGTATGGCAGACGTGTGTTGTGGCTATTGGGTTAAAAGGGATGACTGGCTTGGATAAAAAGGAGTAGTGCAGATGTCTGTGGATGGTTAAGGTTACTAAACAAGGTTTCGAGTAGTTCAAGTGCCGCCGGAGTAACATAGTAGTGTAGCGTGGATGGCTGCGTTTGTAGTAATAACGCATGTTTAGTAAATACAAGACCAAGGATTCACAAGACCGGTAGGATCAAAAGTTTCTCTTCTTTTGAAAGTAAAAGAATACAGAAATTATAATGAGCCACAGTGGTATTAGCAATCAAAAGAATCCGTACGTTTGTTCTAAAAGGGGAAAAACGTAACAATATGTTTTTTGTATATTTTTAAAGAAGGACAAAATTCTATCAGATTTTTGTGTGATTAAATCTTTCGATTGTGTACGGAGCTTGCTTTAAGCAAGCGCGTGCCACAATTGATTTAAGGAAAGAAACGTCAGGTAAACGCAGTAAACGCATAATTTTGCCTATTAGAACCATAACCATAAATGGTCCTCAACGGTCAGGCGATATAATATTCTTGCACTATTTTTCTGAAGGGGAACAAACAAAATGACGGGACCAATTCGTAAAAATAACGTTTCAAATAAAGAAATTTTAAAAATTAGTTGAGAAAAGTTGAGGCTCTGTGGACACAACTCTAGTTTGTGGGTTTATCAGCTCCTTAAAACAAGCACTCTTTTTAGCTTAGCTCATTATAAAGAACTAGTTCGTTTATTTAGTACAAAGCTCACTTTAGTGAGCTCAAACAAATAATCGAATTCAGTTGACATGTTTAGCTTAATTGTTTTTAGTTCAATTGCTCAATCAGTGAGCAGAAAACAATTGAGCGATCCAGTTGAGTTGTTTAGCTCACACAATTTTTTCAGTCCTGTGATAAATTTATCAGAAATTAAAACCATATTCATACATACTAATGAAAAATTGTGTAACTGAAAAACAATTTAAAGATTAAATATATGTAGGTATGCACTTTTATCTGACTTTATTTTTGTAAACTTTTAAAACTAAAACGAATATTGGTTCATAATTGGTTCTTATTACAAAAGGATGTTTTTCCTTAATTTGTACCAAAATAAGTTTTAAGTTTTCACTCAAGTTGTAATTTTATATTTGTTTTATTATAAATAATGATGAACTACAAAAGACTCTTAGTAACTGAGCAAAGAGCTAAGTAAAAAGATCGCTCCATATAGTTCAATTGAGTGAGTCTTTCAATTCAACTAGGTCGTTCACGAATTACACAACTCTAACACAAACATAAAAGAATCAACATTTCTTCTTTTTTTGAAGTCGGTTAAAAAGTAAATAGTATTGCGTTATCTACTTATTCATATAAAAATTTCGTATATCTTTTTCTATTCGGAGTTACAATGAGACCAATCTGTAAACATAACCTTTTAAGTAAAGAAAAAAAATCGGCTCGGAAATGACTGAGTTCTGTGGGCACAAATATAACAGCATTCAGACGAATTGATAACCTCGTTCCTTTTTTTTAAGTCTGTTAAGAAATAAAAGGTTTAGGGTTATCTACTCTTATCTATAAAAATTTCCTACAATATTTGTTTTAAACAACGAAATTAAAATTACCTCAGGTTACCTCTAATAGACAGCCTTACAATTTTGCAATTAATTACACCTTTAGTAAACATACTCACACACAAACACGTGTGCAAACCTAAAAGTTTAAAGAACATTTATTTATCTTTGTTTTCTAACCTTCAAGCTATTTATTTATCATAAAACGTTAACTTTTGCACAAACTAATATAAAATGTGACACATTGTGCACATTAGGGTGGGGTAAAAAATTACAAAAATAAAAAATTAGGTCACTTAACTTGAAATTGTTATAAAAGAAATAAATGTAAAAAAAAAGTTTTAAAATAAAACTTATTCAATATTCTAAAATATTTTCAACAAATAATAATAAAATAATTATTAATCGCTTACATAAGTGAACAGGAAGTAAATTTGTTTTTTACCAATTTAACATTAGAGGGCGAACCCTCATTGGCAGAAGCAAATTTTGGAACTTATACAGGACACTGTGGAGAAAAATGATTATTATTCATGTTTCTCTTTCACATGAAAGAAGACCGCTTTTTTAATGGGCTCCTTTTCAACCCTCTTGCCTTGCCGTTCTCAATGATTAAAGGCAATTTTCCCTTATTTAGTCACATGCCACCATCAGTCTTTACTCTTATCTATAGGGATTTTACACTATAGACTGGTAACCTTCGGCCTTTTTTCTCATCATGAAGTCCATTTTTCCAAAGCTTAGATCCCCAATGGAAATCACATTTACAAGCCTTTGCCTGTCGTGCTAATTCAGTGAAGAACATTCACACACCATGTGTGCTACCGTCTCAGACTCTTCCAGGGAGAATCTTCTGCAATCCTAATTGTGGCCAACTGATGCTTGAAATATCCATGAGCTGTCACTAACGCAGCTAATCAGTTAAGGTACTTCTATTATATTTGAGTACCTTACTGGTCTTCATGCCTGAATTTTTTGATAATTAATTTTTGTTTCCATAAAAGTTTGTATCCGCTATCAATACGTAGTGAATGTAAAATATAGAAGAGGAAAAAATTTGTTTTACTGCAAGAGGAGGAGATACAACAACTTCTAATCTTTTAAAGTTACCCGGCTTAATTTAAAAGAAAATTTTTTAATAGAATTATATATTTCCATACAAAGACGTAGAGGAACAATACTAATTAGTTCTTCTACAGGATAACTCTATAATACTGGGTGTATTTTGGTAACCTTTGAAAAACCATGATTGTCTTGCGTTCTACTAAGGACGATGTCGCTTTGACTCTATTTATTGATTTCAATATAGATATTTAGGGAAAGTGGTCTTTTTAGAAAACGTTGTTTTTGCAAATACAATTTTTTGGAAAAATTAAAATTTTTAGTGAAATTTTCGTGAAAATAAATATTTTGGTGAAAATTAATCTTTCAGTGAAATTCTAATTTTTCAATAATCTAGAGAACAATTTCTTCTGGTAAAATTTAGATGGTTGAGTAATATTCCAACCAGGGCGCTTGCTGGTGCATACAGTGCATCTAAGCTAGTCCTGCGTTGTCGCTCATTACTGAACACTCTATCGGAACGATCACAGATTGACCTGATTTGGGTCCCTGGTCACTGGGATAAACAGGGTAACTGTGAGGCCGATGATCTTGCTAAACAAGGCACATTGCTTCCTAACATCTCCTCGCTACCAGATGTTGGAATTCCTCTGGCAACAGTAAAAATGGCCATGAAGAACAACTACCTCAATTTAGCTCGCAAATTATGGGTAGAGGAAAGTTCCTGTTATGTCTCCAGACAACTGTGGACTACACTGGACCTCAAGCGGACCAGGCAGCTGCGCCAGACTAGACAGAAAATCCATAAGTATCACGGTCTCGGTACTTACTGGACACTGTCTAATCGGCAGGCATGCTGAAAGACTCGGTCTGCCTTTTAACGATTTCTGTCGCAGCTGTGGCTCGGAGGAAGAGACCGTACTGCACCTCCTGTGCCACTGCCTATCTCTGGCTCGAAGAAGACTATGAATTCTGGGCTCTCCTTTCTTTGGAACTCTTACGGAGCTATCATCTTACTCTATAGGGGACATAGAGAAGTTCATCCGTGAATCCTCATGGTTCCCGGCTGGGTAAAGGGAGTCGCGCCGCCTTCCTTGTGGTATCACAACAAGCCATTCGATTATGCTCAAGTGAGCTTCGTCGCGAGAGGCTGCCACTCCTAACTAACTAATATTCTAATTACCTGAAATTTCGATTTTTAATACAACAAAGGAAAATCAACAATAACCAGCAAATAACCGCCTTTTTTAAAACATTGCCCACCACTAATGGATATATGTTCGATAGAAGTGTCTAAAAGAATAGTGGTCATAAACTTTCTATAGCTCATCTGGGGACGTGGCAAATTAGATTTCAACCCGATGAAGGACAGACGAACATCGCTAAATCGACTCCCCTATATATAAGGATAAGGAGTATATAAACTTTATAGAGTCGGAAATGAATATTACAGAAATAACAATCGGAATAATTGACAAACTTATACATCGGGTGTTTTTTTAAGCCCGATAGAACTTAAAACTGTAAAAAATAACATAAAAAACTAAATTGTAATGAAGAATTTATTTTATACAAAAGATCATGGCGTTAATATTTAAAAATTATTTCGGGCATATGGTCACCGCGGCTGCTCATGATGACGTGCATTCTAGTAGTCCACTTTTGGGTCACCTTTTCAAGTACTGCTGGCCGTATGTCACGAATACCATGAACAATGTTGGCCTTTAACTGTTGCTGGTTTATCAGCATAAACCAGTGACTTCACGTGCCCCACAGGAAATAATCGAGAGTTTTCAAATCGCACGACCTTGGAGGCCAATTGACAGGTTTATTTCTCGAAATCAACTTATCGCCAAATTTTGATCTCAATAACTCAATGGTTGTTGAAACCACATTTCGTACGGATCAAATCAATTCCTTCCATATTTTCAAATAAAAAATCATTAATCATGATGCGGTAACGATCTCCATTGACCGCAACGTGAAATACGGCCTCATTTTTAAGGAAATAAGTTCCGATGATGCCACCAGCGTGTAAACCACACCAAACGGTACATTTTTCTAGATGCAATGCAGTCTGTAGGGTATGTTGTGGATTGGTCTCACTCCATATGCGGCTACTTTGCTTATTAACAAACCCGTTAAGCCAAAACTGAGCCTCATCGCTGAAGACAGTTTGGCGATAAAACAACGGGTCAGTTACTAACTGTTCTAGAGCCCAATCGACGAAAGAATGGCGCATATAATGGTCTCGTGGCTTTAATTCTTGCATTAGCTGGATCTTATATGGGTGTAGGCCAAGATCTTTGCGCAAACTTTTCTACGTAATGGACGGACAGAGTCCCAATTCCTGCGACCGAAGACGAATCGATAAATTTGGAGCTTCTTCCATACTTTCGTTCACAGCAGCGGCATTCTCTTAATTTATTTCTTCGGCGTGTTGGTGTTATTGCGTCCTCTAGAGAGTATTTGGTACGAAATCTATCCACAATTCGACGGATGGCTCGCTCAGACGGACAATTATGTGAACCATAAAAATCCCGAAGTCGTCTATAAGTTGCTCGCATTGATTACTGATTTTCAAAGCAAACTTGGATGATTTGATAGCGTTGTTCAAGCGTGAGTCTATTCATAATGATTTGCGAGAGTTTACTGACACAATAAGAAAACACTTTCATCAAGTTCTATCATGCTTAAAAACACCCTTTACAAACGTTCCATCTGTAGTGAAGAGTATAAAAACTAACTTTTGCCCTTCCCTAATGCACATATTTGTGTCTGTGTACAGAATAAAAGACTATTGTTCTATCAGCTGGTGTAATAACTGCTGTCATTTTTTTATATGCATAAATATTTTATGCAACAATTTGTTATAAATATAAATAATTAGAATAATGCTGGTGTAAAAAATAAAAGGACATCAAATATAATATATTTATGTATATGTAAGAAAACAGACAATGGTGTGATGTGGCGAAAGTTGTTGTATGTAAATGACAAATGCCACAAACTTCATATACACACATACTTTTACATTTATATACTAAAAGGAAAAACAACAATAGTGTAATAATAAAGAGAGTTGAAAAGCAAAACATTGAAAAAATGAGGTGAAGGTTTCAATAGTAGATATTCCTGACACATACATACTTATACTTTTACAGAAACATGTATATATATAAATACACGAGTAGATGCCTGTAAAAGTTTATTGTATAAACTTACACAACACTACAAACGTTTTTAAGCCAGAAATACTATAGTAGTGGCAAAATTTTCTCTGTTGCCATTGCACATAGTTACACACACACACACACACTACTTACATACATACATAAAAAATCATAGATACCAGTAAAATATGTAATTGGTTTCCTAAAGACATACGCTACAAATAAAATATAATAACAACATTAAATTTAAAACGGACTTCAAAAATTTAGCTAAATTATTAATTAAATACAACTTGTGTGCTTTCGGTGTAGTTTTTTTTTTACTAAAAAATAGAGCTTTCAAAATAGCATAAGTGGGAGTAATTAATTAACGATTTTGTTAGCATTGAATGATAAATAATGCTTAGTAATGCTTTTAATGAAACGGTTTTATTGATAACTAGTTAAAAAACAAAGTTATCATCATTGAATAATGCTTAAATGGTTTTAAAGCATTACCATTAATAAACCTGAGTCTTTGTCTTTGTACGAGGGCTGCTCTATATATTTCTGGCCTAATAGTGAAAATGCGAATATTTATAATCAAAAATGATTTTATTGGTTTTCAAAGTATTCTCCAGCATGATTTATACACTTTTGCATGCGCTCAAAACAGTTGTCGAAGCATTTTTTCCACTCCGATTGAGACACCTCCAAAACATGGTTTTTGAACACTTCAACAGCTTCTTCTGGCGACGAAAATCGTTAACCACGCATTTTTTTCTTGATGTGCAGAAACAAGAAGAAGTCATTAGGTGCCAAGTCAGGGCTGTACGGCGGATGACCCATTAATTCGACGTTTTGGCCGGTCAAAAACGCTCTGGTTTGAGCCGATGTGTGAGTGCTCGCTTTGTCATGGTGAACAATGATTCGTCTTCTGTTGTTGGTTTTTCGAATTTCTCCGATGACTTCAGGCAAACAAATTGTAGTGTACCACTCAGAAGTGACCGTCCTACGTTGCTTAAGCGGAACAGTCGCTCGTCTTTGAAGACCCACACGGTCGATTGTTGTTTCGTTTCGGGCTCATACGCATAGATCCATGATTCGTCACCTGTGACGATCTTATAAACGTCTTTTGAAGCACCGCAATCGTATTTTTGCAACATTTCTTTGCACCAATCGACACGAGCCTTTTTTTGAGCGACTTTCAAATTGTGCGGAATCCAACGAGAACAAACCTTTTTTACGGCCAGGTGTTCATGCAGTGTCGAATTTATGCTGGTGGAAGAAATGTCCAAGGATGTCTCTATCTCTCGGTATGTCGCATGTGAGTTCACGCACGGCATCAATGTTCTCTGGCACAACGGCCGTTTTTGAACGACCTTCACGGAATTCGTCTTTGAGCGAGCTTCGGCCACGATTAAATTCATTATACCAATTTTTCACAGTGCTATAGGATGGTGCTTCATCGCCATACAAAGATTTAAGTTCATCAATGCACTCTTGTCGTGATAATCCACGTCGAAAATTTTGAAAAATGATGGCACGAAAATGTTCACGAGTTAATTCCATTTTTTTCTATATTAATTTTTTCAAGTCACTGTTAACAACACAAATAATGGTCGTATGTCAAAACGTTTTGAGTAGGATTATGCTTAAAAATGACAAACTTTCCAATGGAAATGTCAGATTGCACTTGGCAGCACACAGTGTTGCCAGGCCAGAAATATATATAGCAGCCCTCGTACACTAAATACACAGCATTATTTAAAAATGTAATTTATAACACAACGATTTGGTGAAGTGTATATGTTTTAACATTCTCAGAAAATATGAGAAACTATAGGAACACATTTTTGCTTCCGTGTGGATAGATCTAAGATCTACTACCTGGGGTGTTAGGTGGCTTTAGATGTCAGACATCCAATTCACACCTACATAAGTATCTCAATTAAAATTGGTAGTTTGTTAAAATTTTTTAATATAGACCCATCTACAAAATGGTGAAGGTTCGTTTGTTTGCATGTAGTAATCTTAGTGAAGGTTCTGCTCATTAATCTACTTTTCATAAAAACAATTAATTAATTAATTTAATTGTAATAAGGTTTCATTGAAATTTCTTTACCATTAGTATAACACTAATTAGACGTCGGTAATGCAGTTATAGAGAAAAAAATAGTGTCACCCTAAATATTTTAAAAAATTTTTACTTCATAACAATCAGTTTGCAAAAGCGCATATTTAGCAAACAAGGAATCGTGGGGACAAATCTAGCCAGAATCCAGTTTTGCCGTTTGGTTACATTTTTTTTTTAATTTTTTGTAACTTTTAAAGGCTCCACGTAACATGTATAATTCGGTTTTATTTGGCTAAATTTTCGTAACTTTTGGAGCAGACAGGAAATACAGCAATGTTGTGAAAAAGTATTTGTTTCATTATTTAAGGTAAGAATCTCTCTGACAGTTGTTTCTTCCACCATATCAATTCGATTTTAATGACAAAGGTTACACACTGGCAAATGCTATTAAAATCCCACATACAAATTAGTTCGAAACAAGTAAGAGTGCTATATTCGGCTACGCCAAATCTTATATACCCTTCACCATAAATGTAAATCTAGTTTAATGAAATAACTCCAATAAAAAAAAAAACAAATATGTTTAATTTTACATAAAAATATCATCGGCTCTTAATGGGTTACGCGTTTTGAAAAAAATTTAGTATTTCCTTTAAGATCTCTTCAAAAACTTTAAAATGATACCCATATGCACAATCGTACTTTTCTAAGAAAAGTTCAGAGGCGCATAACTCGGAAACTATGGGCGACCGCCAATTTTTTACTTGATGATCTTTAATTATTTTTTAATTCTCTATCGCTCCATATATTTGTTTTCTTGATTAGAGTTATTTCACTAAACTAGATTTTTACCAAATGATGTGAAAAATTAGAGGCAGGCGTGGTATATTACCCGCTGCCTCGAAGGAAATGTACCGAGTTTGCTGATTTTAAATAGCAAAATTTTCGAAACTATGTCTAATCGATTGGCGTATTTAAATGTTCTCCAGGTCATCTAGTGCCTTGGCAAAGTTAAACACGGACGCCCAGACGGACATCGCTTAATCGACTTCGCTATGCATAAGAATTCAGAATATAATATACTTTATGTGAAATTATATGAGATGCACTTATTTCGTGCGAAAAATTAAGGACTCTGTTTAAACTTGCGAAAATTGTTAGCAACTTAAGATATGCCGATTGAAAAATTTGACAAGTAGTAGTGGTGCCGTACCAATACCTCGACTTAGAAGAATGTTTTCTCTCAATTGCCTTGAAGAAGTGCCCGATTATATTATCGAAAAATTGTCTGTAATTTTATGTTGAAATTTTAAGCAAATAAGACTCAAAATTTGTCTTAAATTACGGTATTTTTAAAATTATTAAAATATTTTTTTTCATACGCTTTTTCTATTTTTTTTTTCATTATTTTTTTATTTTATTATTTTAGTTTTGTCTTTCTTCAAGAAATGTAATTTAAAAAGAAGCGTAACTTTTTCTTGTTTTTCCAGAACCATAAAGTATTAAACAAAATAAATAGAAAATAAATAAAAAACCAAAGAAGATTAATACCAAAATTATCGTGCTGATTTTTCCAATCGTTCTTTCCATTGAAAAGGGAAAAAGACGTAATAATATGTTTGAAAAGTATTAAAGCTTTTGTCGTGATTAAGAACTTGCCAGAAAATATATTGTTAAATTCAACTGTATTGCATTTTTGTTTATTGCCTGTTTATCGTGACAAGAGACATGTTTAAAAACAATTATATTTTGTTTGACACAATAATATATTGTTATATATGTATTACTTTTTTACGCTCATCTTTTTGCAAATAAAAATACTGTAAATGGAGTACTATTTTCACAAAAAAAAAAACTGTGTCATTTTATTTGTAAATAACTAACTCATGAAAAAAATTCGTGATTAAGAAAACTATTTACAAATAAGAGGATGACGTTCCCATCTCCTTAGACATTTTTAGTGTTTTTTTTACAATCAGCGGCCTTATTCAGTAAATCGCTAAAGCTAAGTCTCCATCGCTAAAAATTTAAAAAATCTATTTATCGATTTTTAGCTAGAAATGCAATTCTGAAATATTTTTTCTCGAAATTTGGCATGGTTTTGAAATCGGAATCTTGTCCAATTTTCAAGCGTTTATCTAAAGATAGGCCTATATAGTTTAATTTGCTTCACCTATGGGGAGACCCTATAATTTCTATATTTATTTTTCTATTACTTTTTGCTATTGGCAGCTATAGTGATACTCAGTTTTTTGTTTTTTTTTAATTTCATAATACACTTAAAAAATATATATGTTGTATGGGGACACCCTTTAATTTTTTAAATTATAAACTCTTTTTAAAAAGGCACTAGTCTTTAAGCATAACCTTTTTAATAAAAAACCTTTTCAAAATCGGTTTAAAAGTGACTGATTAATTCAAGCACAAGCATAAAAAAGCGACATTCAGTCAAATTGATAAGCTCCTTCTTTCTTTGAAGTCGGTTTAAAAGAGAAAATTTTAGTATGCATTTCAAAATAACTTTTGAAAATTTTTATTTCACTGTTTATCTTAAGAGTAAATTAGCTACGGCGAAAATAAAAGATTTTAGCTGAGCGATTGTATATACAGAATACAAATTTGGTAACACAGCTAAAATATTTGCCGTTATTTATTTTTAGCGATCGAGATTTACGAGAATTACAGAATAAGGCTGCAGGCTCGGTTATTCACATATGTTTTCGCCAGCAGTGTTGCCAATTGGTAATAATTTTGCTATTCAGTACCACTAAATCTGAAAAATAAACTCGCTTACAATTTGATGTATATACAAGGTGTTTTAAATAATTTTATGAAAGTATAATAATAATAAATGTATAAGAAAAATATTCACACTACACTTTTTCCTCTATCCTACTTTCTATAACCAATTATAAAGATCCGACTTGCTGGAGTGGTGGTACAAAAAAAATATTAATTTTAACTTATACTTTAAAAAAATAATTCTTTAAAATTTATTTATATTCATTATATTTTACTTCAATTCCACAGAACATTTTATGTACCTATTCGTGTCAGTCAGTGAGTTGAAAAATTGAAAATCATACACATACACAATGTGTCTACAGTGACGGCCAAAAACATAGAATTATTAAGAACCATAAGGTGCTTAAAAATTCTTAAATAACATGACAAGGCTTCGAAAAACTTCTGCTTAAACGAAAATTTATTTCAAGTTGTTATTAGCTTGATACCATCTTAAATGTTCTGCAGCGATTAGAACTGTACTAGGTTTGTAAATTTTAACTAGGACAGTGATAGGACGATTAGTAAAGAGGTATTGAATCAAAAGATCTCCCAGAAAAATCTCAAATTAACAAAATGACATTAGAAAAATCGTGCAAGGTATTTACAAAAACAAACGTAAATTGACAGGGTCCTATTCTCATTAAAAATACCAAAACCTGTTTTGGTCGGACAAATTAAAAACTAAATCCATTGACTATGACAAAAGATTGTGGTTTATACTTCCTCAAAATAAAGAACTATGTTGCCACCCTACACAATTTTTTTTTTTTTTTTTAATCTTTCAATATATTTTAGCTGGCCCAATTTTTTTGTCCGTAACTGTATATTTATACAAATATTTACACGCAGAAGTATATAGTAAACCTTCATAGAAATTAAAATACAATATAAATGTTTGTGTATCTGTATACCAACGAATTTTGAAATCTAGGTCATTTACAATTTATGGTCAAAAGTAATATTTGTGAAAATAAGAACTGAAATAAGAAACAGATGATCAAAATTAGAACACCAATAACAAGGAAAAAGATTCTTTTAGTCATAATTGGGCAAAATTATAAACGTTTAAATAATTTTAAATTATAAGAAAAATTAGTTTTAAAATTTTAATGTTAACCTTTAAAGTTACACAATTATAATGGTTTCGTTTAAATAAAATCATTTTTATGCGTAAATTCTTTTAAAATAAAAATTTGTAAAAAAAGGCTTCGTTAAGATTTAAACATTTTCTAAAAATAATACTTTTTACATGAGCTGGCTGACGCTACTTTGGATTCGTTTTCAATTTTATTTTAAATATACATAAGTATATAATTAAATAAATGGCTTTGACTTGTGAATGGAAGACTTTTTAATACAGGAATTAAAAAATTTAAAAGTGTAGAAATGTAATGTTTTTTGTCTAAAAAAAAAACTGTTACATATAAGTCGCTCAAAAGCCAATGCGGTTAAGTCCAAACACAAAAATATAGAAAATTAATATTTTTTGATGTATTAGTTTTAAAAATTCTAGGTTTATTAATTTAATTAGAAACGTGTATAAAGTATTTTAAGGAGGTGCAAACTCTGCAAAAAAAAAAAAAAAACCCAATTTATGTACAGGAAGTGTAGATAAAAACGAAAGTATTCATTGAAATAATCATAAGTTTTATGTTAATTGATCACAATAATAATAAACATCATCTTCTTCTACTTCTTTCTTGTTTTTCAGTGTTACCAACAATTATCAAAAGAAGAAGAATAATTTAATATTTATTTAAAAGTTTATGTAAAAAAATATTAATAAAAGGTGGACTTATTCACAATGGCTTCTGCAATTATTATACAATATATTCAGAAGCTATTAATAAAAGGACAGTCCAACCAAGAAACATGTAACAAACGAGTAGATTCTTTAATAACTACGAAGATTATTATTTATTTCATGAAAATTTTTAAAAATCAGAAAATATCAACAAATGTGCTTAACCGCATTGGCTTCTGAGCGACTCATATTTAAAATACATTATATGTTTAGCATGTTTACAAGGTGAAGCTATAGTCTCCCCTCTTCTTTACCCTGACAACTTTATACGGAAGATTTAATCGCTTAGTAATGAGCACCAATGATACAGTGCTCTAATTGCACAGCGAAAAGTCTGCTGTAATCATACTGCGGCCACTAAAGCCTCGATACGTTACATTTAACTTCGTCCGATCATCTTGTCTAGGCGATTACTAGTAATTTCATCTGAAATTTCTCCTTACAACAATTTAACGGCACACCTAATAGTCAATCTACTTATCGGCCTTCAGGCGGGTTCCTTATAAAGCAAGTATTTCTGAAATTATATTAACAGAGAGCTCCAAATGCCCCGCCATCCAAAAAAGCTGGGAAATGTCTCGCCATCTCCTTTGGAGGTGTGCGGCACGCACAAACTAATAGGGGTGTCGCACTGTGTCGCAATTTCATACAACAGGTGACCAAAAATAGAAGCAGCTAGAGTTGGAAGGTGAAAATTTAAAAAACCTAACAAGTGACACGCCCACCTCCCATACAATCTATATTTAAAAGTTATAATAATTTAGAAATTAGCGATCCGATAAGATTGAAATTTTGCATGCATATTGCAACATATTGCCAATTTTCCAAAAAATCGGTCAAACGCCACGCCCACCTCCCATAAAACCAAAATTTAAAAATCGTCATAAATTTGAAATTAGTAATCAGATAAGAGCGTATGTTTGCATGTGAATATATTTGGTAATATTGTAACATCTCTTCCACCTTATAAGAAACATTCTAGCCACAATTGAAAAATAGTATGGTCCGAAACGAGGTTGACAGTAAAAACAAGCACAAAAAAAAATCGGGTAATATCGGGCAGCTGAACTTTAAATATGTTAAAATACATACTTGTAGCTTTAAAATAAATACAAAAAACCGAAACAGAAAGTGTTAGTTTTACTTTCTTCTAAACTATCTACTAAAGTTAACGGTTGCTAAAAAATCATGATAATGCCTCATTACTATCGTTTTTTTTAACGGTATCTGAAATATGATCAATATTTTTAAACAAAAACAGTGTTGTTATTATAACAAGAAGTATCAATTACAACCCTGTTTTATATTTTAGTAGCCGTGACATTCAATTACTTAAATTCTTAGTATTTTAAATGAACATTAAATTTGGAATTTTCTCATAAATTTCGTATGTATGTATGCTGTATGCTGTACACAAATTTTAATATTGAACCAAATCTTAAAATTTTTTAAACATTTTCTTGTTTTATATTTAGAAATCAACACAGAAAAGAATCAGTTTTTATAAAAGTAATATATTTATATATTTTATTTCTTTTCCAATTCAAACGTTCAACCTTTTCAATATATTTTTTCCATCTCACTTTATAATCAGAACATACCCTTTATATAATTTCATTTCAATCTATATAACAAAAGTATATTAACAGTGAATAACATATCATATCTTACAACACCCCCTCTAAATTACATAAATTTAACAAATTTCTAATTGCAACAAAATTACATTTATCTAATGCTTTTGTAAACACATCAGCAATTTGATTCTTTGTTTAAATCTTTTGAATCTTCAGATGGCCCTTTAATACATGATCTCTAATAAAATGGTGTTTAATGTCAATATGCTTCGATCTTTTGCATTCAGAATTTTTCGCCATAGCAATACAACCAGCATTATCTTCATATAATAGAAAAGGTTGTTCAGATGTTGTTACCTTGATGTCATCTAAGATGCCTTTCAAGCATAAGCCTTCTGAGGTAGCCAAACTTAGAGCAACATATTCAGCATCGCTTGATGAAGTAGCTACTGTTGTTTGTTTTTTACTACACCAAGACACTGGACATCCATATACGTAATATATGAACCCACTAGTGGACTTCCGATCGTCTATGTTGGAAGCCCAGTCTGCATCTACGTAACCAGCTAGAATATCATCGCTTTCTTTAAAGTTTCCAAACTGTAATTTAAGTGACCTAGTTCCCTTCAGATATCTCAGGATTCTCTTCAGAGCTGACCAATGTACTTCACCAAAATTCTCTTGATACCGACCCATATATCCAATGGCATAACAAATATCAGGTCGAACACATAACATCAAGTACATCAAACTCCCTAACAGTTCTCGGTATGGTTTATTGCAAGATTCATTTTCAATACGTGGCAGTTGAAGCCCTTTTTCCATGGGAGTTTCAATGGAGTTACATTCTGTCATTTCAAATTTTGATAAAATTTTGTCAATACTCGAAGTCTGACTAAGATACATAATTCCATCCTGAATTTTGTAATCAATTTTTATACCAAGGAAATAATGAAGTTTTCCACAGTCAGACATTTCAAAAACTTCAGAGAGTTTTTTCTTAACATGTTCAACTTCACAAAAATCATTACCACCAATTAAGACATGATCTACATAAAGTAATAGCAATATTAATTTATCCCTAATAAACTTGAAATAAAGACAATAATCATGTTGTGATCTTTTAAAGCCCAGATCCTCAAGAACTGTATTAATTTTTTGATTCCAACATCTAGGACTTTGTTTCAATCCGTATAATGACTTGATAAGCCTCAATGCTTTTCCCGACTCCGTTTTCATACCTTCTGGTACTTCCATGTAAACTTCTTCTTTAAGATCACCATGTAAAAATGCTGTTTTAACATCTAATTGACAAAACTTAAAACCTTTCTTCACACCAACAGCCAAAACTATACGCAATGTACTTATTTTAGCAACAGGAGAGTAAGTTTCTTCATAATCGATACCGAATTTTTGTAAGTAACCTTTTGCAACTAACCTTGCTTTATACCGAACTGGATTTCCATTCGAGTCAGACTTTATAACAAAAATCCATTTTGATTTCAGAAGTTTTTTATCAATTGGTTTATCAACCACATTCCAAACCTTATTTTTCTCCATAGAGGCTAATTCGCTTCCGACTGCTTTTAACCATTCCTCACGGTTTAATGAATTTTTAATATCAGAATATGAGTTTGGAACATTGTCATTGGAAACAGCTTCAAATATAGATCTATATAACTCGGTAAATCTAGTTGGAGGTTTTCTTTGACGAGTACTTCTTCTGAGTATGTTTTCTTCTTGAGATTCATGTTGCACAATTGTTTCAGAACTAGAGTTTGTGGTATGTTCTTCTTCTGTTTCAATTTCAACAACACCATCCGTGGGGCCCATAACCTCTTGTTTTATATTTAGAAATCAACACAGAAAAGAATCAGTTTTTATAAAAGTAATATATTTATATATTTTATTTCTTTTCCAATTCAAACGTTCAACCTTTTCAATATATTTTTTCCATCTCACTTTATAATCAGAACATACCCTTTATATAATTTCATTTCAATCTATATAACAAAAGTATATTAACAGTGAATAACATATCATATCTTACAACACATTTTAAGAAGATATTTTAAATATCATCTACGCGAAGCGTGTAAGAAAATAAAATTTGAAAAACGTTCAAATTCTAACATTAACTATTTCTGGCCACCCTCGTGACACAGTGTGTAGTATACACACCCATCAAGGAATGTATCGCATCCTTGTTGTCAGTACTTATCCAGATATTCTCAGCGTATATTCTAAGGTACCTCATCCAGTCCGCCATTCTCTTTATGGCTGCGATCTCAGCCTGCAAAACACTGCATTGGTCCTATAGCCAGAACTTCATCCTGATCTGAGATCTAGGATACATAATAATTAAATATTGTGATTTTTAGAAATTTCATTTGTTGGCTAACACCAGCCAGTTAATTAAAACTTTACATTTACAAAAGTCTTTGAATATTTGTCTGTAGCGTAAACTACGTTCTGTAACGGTGGCGATAAATCATTGTGGGTTGCTATTGTCTAAACGCTCAGTCATAAAAAAGTAAATAACTGACTAACGTTCCTTGAAAGGAAGGATATGGGATTCGCATACAGTAAAAATGTAATCGGTTAGCAAAACTCCACTTTAAATGCTGTAATATTTTCTTCCTAAAGCAATTGGAATACAAATTTTCATCAGTAAACCAAATGAGAATTATTTTGAACAACTTATAGTTAATGTTGTTTTTATAAATAGCAGTGTCGCTATATTACATTGAATGATATGACACGTGTTATCTGGTATATGCCCGTCACTAACAAACTCATACCCTTAAAAGTAAGGTCTCCCGCTCACAACACACTGAAAAAAATTCTTTGGTATTTTACTATAACAGTTGTAAAATATTTTGATATTTCAAGTGAACATGATTAAAAGTCATAAAGAAATGTGAAAAAAAATCCAAGCTTGAAAAACGAAAACAAAACAACAAAGAGTGCATTTTTACCTGATTTAAAAAAATATGAAAAAAAAGCAAAACAAAAAATGTGAAAAAAATAAATGTAAAAATATTTCAAAAAAACGTTCAGGTATTTTCATTCTTTCGAATCCGAAATAATTCTCGGAAAAAATTTTTTTTTAAAGATTTCTTTAAATCTACGTCAAGTAACAAGTGACCACACAACCAGATCATGCGGATATTCCTACACACGCGTAACTTCCATCCCTAAATTAGCGCGTAAAGCGCAAGATATCTGTCCAAATTTCTCATGTACATACAAAATGTATGAAGCATTTCTAAATAGCACGGCGTCAACGCTTAGCAATTGGAAAAGCCAATTTTGACAGTGCGTTAGGAAGTGAAGTTGGCTGCTTGTTGGCTTGTTTTGTTATGGTTGAAAAGAAATGACAATTTAGATATTTTCAAGGCAATCTAGCGGTTTTATCTCTTCTTTATTCTTATACAGCGGGTTTTATAAAATAAAATGAGTTAACATTACTGTTAAAGACACAAAGTTGGCGCTCTAATTTAGGGATGACATTCCAACGTAAAAGCTATGAATTACATTGCTTCACGTCTTACGCGCTAATTTAGGGATGGCAGTAAAGGAAAAAGTGAAAAATTACCCAGTGTCCATGTTTTTCTGATGACTGGAATACGCATTTCTAGCGCACAGATAATATCCAGATAGGCTCGTTATAACATTTATTGCATTTTTAAATTAATTAGGGTACTGCACTATTTATTTGCTTTTAATTAAAATGTCTTTTACATAAAGTTTATATTTTTTCTAGAAGTAACAAAATCATTTTTTTTCCTGCACAGTCAAATATGACCCTCTTTCTCGCTTATTATTTAATTATTAAACAACAATTAACGGTTTTTAATTAAAACAAATTTTTGCAAGCAACTTGTTAGCATGTTTTTTATTTAATTAAATGCAACTCACTGTTTTTTTTACACTAATATGAATGGTGTAAAAAAAACATTTTAATTATCCGGTAATAAATAAAAAAAAAAGAAAAACCACATTAAAAATAATTGCTTTTTTGTTTTTATTAATAAAGTGTGTCTCGAAATTCACAAAAAAATAATAATTTGCTTTTAAGAAAACATTTATCAGGAGTTTGGATGAACGGCAACGAATTGCTTATGTAAATGCCGCCGTTGGACTCTCATATTCAAAAATAAAACGGCGTCATTATCATTATTGCGTATAGAAAGGGATGCCACTTAACATCACTAACCTAATTTACCGCAAATTATTTTGTTTTATATTTATTAAAATAATTAAAAAAAATCATAAAATTTAACATGCAGCAAACCGTAAAATTAATTGACTGGTTTTTAAAACTTTTTGCTTACCGTTTTTTTGTAATCTTTTAAATATTATGATTGCATTATTTTTATGATTTCAACAATGGTTTGAAAATAAATTGTTTTTGTTTACATTTAATTTTGTGCATGCATTGTCGTTATGTAATGTTTTATAATCAATTTAAATTAGTAAACAGATGCACAACTTGTAAATACTCGAACTAAAAAAGCAAACGAATCACAGAGTTTATAATTCTTTTAATGAAATTAAATTAATTCCTTAAAATTAAAACTGATTTTAAATGACATCGTAGCAAAGAAGAGTGATAAATACTTAATTTCGAGTATAAAAAATGCAACTCTGGGTCATTTTGTTTTCAATTGTTTTTTTATCTCTTAAGCCTGGTACTCTGTTCAGTTTTTCAGGTAAAATGCTGCCAACCTACATACATAAAAAAATTTGTATGAAAAAGACATAAAAAAAATGTTGCAGAAATAGTACTCTGTTTTAATCGTATAAAAACATATGAAATGTTTCTAGCAACATTTTATTAAAGCTGTGAAATAAAGCAAGTAGACATTATTTCATGCGGAATTTTTCAAACAACAGCTGATAATATGTCTTTTGCTTACATTTTTAAAACAATGTAGTATACGTGAAAATAATAAAACGTTAAATTCTTCTAAATCGCGAGATAGACACCACATTTTAAATGTAAAATTTTCTACATGAAATAATCAATGTTGCTGAAAATTTTTCACAAAATCGAACAGAGTACCAGGCTTTAGTTAAGAATTTATATTCTGTTTCAGTTTTCATAACATTTGAATATTTTATTCTCGATTAACAGAAGTGAAAATTTTTTGCGAGCAAAATAAAATGCAACTTGATAAATTAATAATTAAAGTCTTATCACTCCTGATTTTTAAAATTAAAGTTTTTTGATTGTCCTTTTTCCCAAATTTTTCCAATTAGAGCTTAAGTAATGAAGTAAAGAGTTATAAAAAAAATTTGTGATGTAATAGTATATAAGGGGTGTTTTTAAGCCCGATGGAACTCTAAATTGTAAAAAATATGTATGTATAACCCAAAAAATTTAATTTTATTAAAAACAATTTTTTTATTCGAAAGATCAATACATAGCATTAACCATGGCGAAATCATGTACCAGGTGGTGGCATTGGCGAGTTTATAAATTTTCGCCGTTGCTTCATAAAAAAAAATATCCAGGCGAATCAATTACCAGGTGGCAGCGTAGGCGAATTCATTATTCTTTGCTGGTAAAAAGTACTGTCAAACTTCATATATAAAAAATTATACACAGATTTTTTATATATGGAGTTTGACAGTACTGTTCACGGCGAAAATTAATGAATTCGCCTACAGTGCCTCCTGGTAATTGATTCGCCTTGAAAAAAATATGTCGCTGATTTTTGGTATATGGAGTTTGACATTTCTAGCAACGGCGAAAATAAATGAATTCGCCACTGCCACCACCTAGTACATGATTTCGCCATAGCATTAACCTTTGAAAATTATTTCGAATATGACCAACCACAGCTGCTCTTCCCAAGGAGCATTTTGAATGTCCAAGTTTATGCCTCTTTTTCGAGCACTGCTATACGTTTTTCATTAATAACACGAACAACGTTTCATTAAAGGCGTCAATTGTTGCCATCAGCATAAAACAGTGTATTCACGTGGCCCTACCGAAAAAAAAAGGTGTCTAGTCGCACAACGTTGGAGGCGAATCAACAGTTTTTAGTTGTGTTTTTGCTAATGTTTAACTTTTTAAATTTTAGTTTTTTTATGGTCACCTTAGCAGCTTACAAAAAGTAAACAACTTAAAAAATTACAACAGCTGTGTTTTTGATCGTTATTGTGTTTCATACGACGAATTTACACAACGAATTTTTGACGACGTATTCGTTGTGTTGGACGAAATTCGTCGTTCGTCCTAGTCGTTATCTTATGACACGTAGTGCCATTGTTTTGAAACCACATCTCGCCTAGATCTGTGTGAATCCACATTTTTAAGCAAAAAATCATTGATACCATGATCTTATTTTTAAGAAATAAATTCCAATGATGCCACCAGAGTCTAATAAGAGTCTGTAGAATCTATTGTAGAATTGTTTTACTCCTTATGCGGCAATTTTGATTGTTAAGAACCCGTTAAGCTGAATAAAATTTGTCATTTATTAAGTTGCGAGAATTAATGACTGATTTTCAAAGTAAATCTTCATAATGATTTGCCAGAGTATATTGATTATAAATAACAAAAATTGTGCACAGTATGACCGGCCTTAAAAAGACATATGCCTTAACCTAGATTCTATACCTGATACATTTTTGTCTTGATAATAGTCAAATCATTGTCAAAGCAAAAATTTATCAGGTCTAGACTCCTCTTATTAGTGTTATTGCAACGTTAAGACAATTTTGTCAAGCCTTCAGCTCAATTACTTTGTCTTGATAATAAACGTCAATTAGTTGTCATTTCTTTTTATTTACTTTTTTTTATTCACCAAATATATTGCGCCAAAAAGTAATTTCAGTATTTTTTTTTTTCAAACATTATTCGTGTTTATTGTTCCAGTTGTTCGCATTATATAAGTGTGGATTTGTTCCACATATTATAAAGGAGAAAATCTTCGGCAGAAGTCCGGCAGTGCATAATAACTTTTCTTTACGATGAAAAACGAATTATGATTTGTCATGATAACAAATAAAATACGTCTTTCCCTATACACAGATATGAACAAAAACTTGACAGCTGATCTGCCGACGTTTTGTTACGTATCAAGACAAATTTATATCAGGTAGAGACTCTAGGTTATTAACAAAACAAAGACTTTCCTTTTCTTCATCTCTTTACAGTTACTACAAGAAATGGCACTCTGGGATATTAGTTGTGTCACCTAATAGCTGCTTCTCGAACTAACCTGACACAGAATAATGACTCCAGGTATTAATTAAAAAGAAGCTACGATCAATATGCTATGATTCAAAACTTAGTGATCGTGAAACAAAGTCCATTTTTATAAATTTTTAATTAATAAAAATAAAGACAAGGTTTGGTACTTTACATAAAATGCAGCCAAAAGTACTTCAGTTTTCATAATTTTTCCAAATAATTTATATTAAATAAAAATGTTTATATTTAAAGCAAGAAAAGAAAGCAATAAGGTAATGAATGCAATGTCCAATTATATTTCTACACATGTTTAAAAAAATAAATTTTTAAATTTATGTATGTCCTAACACTGTAGCGGCTACGAGCAGCTACGAGCAGGAACACTTGAAATTTTTATTGAATTCAATTAAATTTCAACTCGTAACATTTTTTTCATTATTTTCAAACGAAAAACCATTCCATTTTAAATCAGATGAAAATATGTACATACTAAATTAATAAAAAAAAATTATGAATAAAAAACCAGAAACGCTGCATAAAAACGACTGATTAAGTCTTTGCCAATTTGAACGTTGTTTTTTTTTGCAACTATGAGACAATTATTTCCTTGCACCCACAAAAAAAGCCATGAAAATTATAAAACAACCTGAATAAATGCCACAAATGCACATGAAACTATAGACTGGAGCTCAGTAACAGAAAAATACAAAATGTCAGGAAAGTAAAAAAATAAAATAACATCTCGTTAATTTTTTTTTGTATTTATAAAAGTAAAACAGAGAAAAGTTAAATAATTGAATATTAAATAATCAATCCTGTTTGAAAAATTAAATGACAATATTATAAAATGGTAGTTACTGCTTTAAAGGTCAAGGAGAAAATGATTAGCAGTGCACAGTGGGGCAATAACGAAGTATTTTAGAAATAAATTAGCAATTTTAACGCGATAAGAATTTCACACATGCTAAGTTTGAGTTTTCCAGTCACTTTTAGGAGTTGCGCAATAGGGTCCCAAAATAGAGCTTCACTCATATATATTTGAGAGATTTGCCATTTTTCTGTCTTCAGCTTGAAAGTCCTTAAGTAAACGAGTTATTTGCAAACTCTGAATTTCTCAATACCTTAGTTTAGTTTTAACAAAATATTCGACACTATTTAAAAAAAAGCTTTTAATAAAAATATTTCCAATTAAAGCCCAATATCCTTTCGTTTTCCCCATAAAAAGAAACTTTTTATAAAATGCACCAATTATGAAGGTGATTTCTGCATAGAAAATTATTTGATCAAATTATTTATGTGTGTTAAATTTTAAAACTTATAACCCAGCCACATTCTGTTACGATAACAGAGCTGTGTTAATCACTTAACATAACCAATGTTAATACAAAAATCTAATATGTATAAGAGTTTCCGGACGATATTTAAATAAAATTAAAGCGGATAGAAAAAAAATGCTTGGAGAAGACTTCTAGTAGTGTCTTTTTTAATCTCCACTAGTCAAATATGTTTATATGTAAATTATGTTTTTTAAGAAATTAAAAAGGTTTTTCCAAAAACACCACTTTTGTATTTTTTGTCCCACTGTACATCGGACTTTTTTCTTCCACAAGGATTTTTTTTGTCTAAGGCGCATAGTAAAAAATAGAAGTAAAAATGTCAGTAACTTTAATCAAAATGGGCGTAGTCGCGCAATAATAGGATAAATTCAAAGTGGGTATAGTTTTCCATACAAGAAAATACTGTCATCGTAGGTGCCACACTATTATAACAAAAAATGCAAAAAACATACGGTGCTAATATTTTATTGTTTCGTAGTTACCGATTCTATTTTTAAGCTATTTAGACCTACGATTGTCAAGTATTTAAAATTCAATCTAATTACTGTTTTAGTTGACGTTTCGTCGATTATTTGTCGACTTTTTCAAGACCGTCTAATTTTTTATTTAAATAAATCATAAAAATAAAAATACAATTACATTATGATTGAAACAAAAACTTTGTTGTTTTATTTCTCATCTTATTAAAAAAAATCAACTCTGATCGCATATGAATTATTTCAAAAGATTATAAAATGCCTTATAATTGAAGTTGATGTTGTGTTACTTGTTGCTGTGTCTATGTATTACGGTTAAAAACACAAGACCAAATAAGTCAAAACATGCTTTTATGGGTACACCCTTTTAATTTTTGAATGTCCACTCTTTTAGCGAACATTGCAATATACACGCAGTGTACAATTTAAATGCCTGTCTATTAAACTCTAAAAGATAAAGGCATAGTCATCAAATTAAGGCCTCTAAAGGCCCACCCTTTAGTTTCTAAGTAATTCTTTTATCTTCTATTAAAAGGAGTCATCGCAAAACATACTTTATGAAATTTTTAACGTTCTGCCAATTACACTTTAAAATATGGGTAAAAACGTATGTTGCGTTGGGACACTCTTTAGTTTTTAAGTTTTTTAATGTTTTTTTTATAATAAACCCAATTTTTAAAGAGAGATTTTTTAATATTGAAAAAATTTCAAAATCAATCCACAATTAACGGATTTCTAAAGTAAAAAATATACAACAAAGGAAAAAAAGCAACAGACGGGTCCTTTTTTGAAGTCGGCTAAAAGGGGGGAAGCCGACTTTTTGAGTTTTTGTGCGAATTGAATTAATTTTAAGTAGTAAAAAATTTTATATAAATAAATTATACAGTCAGCGAGATGATGAATAATATTAAGGCAAATCAATGTGAATCCTAAAATTCCCAGTAAAGTTTTAAATAATTCCAAAAATGGGTTTCTCTAGTTTTTTATTAAGATACACTATTAAATCTCAAAATTCCGTAAAAAGTATTAAAAATTTCTAAAATGGGATTTTTCAGTTTCGCTGAAAGTAAAATAATATAAGTCCCAAAATTGCCAGTAAAGTTTAAAAAGGGAAAAGCAGAGTAAGGTTAAAAAAATTTTACGAATTTTACAATTCCCAGTAAAGATTAAAATATTTCCAAAAATGGGATTTTATAGTTTTTTATTAAGACAAATTACTGTAAATCCCCAAATTCCCTAAAAAGTATGTCCAAATGTCCAAAATGAAATTTTGGAAAGTATAATAATGTATGTAAGTCCCACAATTCCCAGTAAAGTTTTAAAAATTTCCAATGTGGTTTAAAAAGGGAAAACAAGAGTTTTTGAAGTTTTGATTTGTTTTATTTTTTTATTTTATTTTTTTCGAGACGTGCTTTTAGTCTCAATAATCATTACCGGTGATTTAATAATTTGATCGGTATGAAAAATAGCACTATATCTTTTGAAAATTAATTAATTTAATAAGAGATTTCTGTGATTAAGTTAAATTTATTTTAAATGGTAAAAAATTTATGAATTTGTAAGTTAGCGAGAAGAAAGAAAATATTATGATAAAAATAATGTAAATCGTAGAATTCTTAGCAAAGTTTTAAAAGTTTCCAATAATGGGATATTCCAGTTTCTTATTAAGATAAGTTAATGTAAATCCCACAATTCCCAGTAAAGGTTTAAAAATTTCCGAATTTTGGATTTTCCAGTATTTTTTTTATTGTGATAAATTACTGTAAGTCCCAAAATTTCCTAAAAAGCATTGAAAATTTCGAAAATAGGATTTTTCAGTTTTAATGAAAATTAAATAATGTAAGGCCCACAATTTCTAGGAAAATTTAAAAAAATTCCAAAGTTTTTTGAAAAGGAAAAAATGCAGAGTTTAAAAATTTTTGTAGGAATAAAAATTATTTTTAATGGTTAAAAAATTTATAAATTTGAAAATTAGCGAGAAAATAAATTAATGTAAATCCCATATTTCCCAGTAAAGGTTTAAACATTCCAAATATTCCGGTATTTTTTTTTTTTTTGTTTTTTGAGACAAATTACTGTAAATCCCAAAATTCACTTAAAGGCATTACAAAAATTCCAAAATGGGATTTTCTTGTTTTTATGAAATTAAAATAATGTAAGTCCCACCACTCCAAAGTGGTTAAAAAAGGGAGAAGCATAATTTTTGAATTTTGGTGCGAAATAAATTTATTTAAAATGGTAAAAATTATATGAATTTATACAGTCAGCGAGAAGATAAAAAATATTAAGATTCCCACTAAAATTTAAAAAATTTCCAAAAATGGGATTTTCCAGTATTTTTTTTTTTTCTTTTTTTTTGGGATAAATTACTGTAAATCCCAAAATTCCCTAAAAGGTATTAAAAAAATTCCAATTATGAAAATAAAATAATGTAATTCCCACCACTCCGAGTAAAGTTTTAAAAATGTCCAAAGTGGTTTAAAAAGGGAAAGGCATAGTTTTTGATTTTTGGTGCGAATTGAATTTATTTGAAATGGTAAAAAATTTTATGAATGTATACAGTTAGCGAGAAGATAAAAAATATTTAGATAAATTAATGTAAATCCCACAATTCCCAGTAAAGCTTTAAAAATTTCCAAAAACGGGATTTGTCAGTTTTTTTCTACTAATACAAATTAATGTAATTCACACATTTTTGATTTACATTAATAAATCCAAAAATGGGATTTTCAAGTTTTTATGAAAATAAATTAATGTAAATAAATCCCACAATTCCAAGCAAAGTTTGAAAAATTTCTAAAAATGGGATTTTCGTTTTTTTTTCTGTTTGTATATGAGCATTCAAAACAGATTTTTTATTTCGTTTAATCTGGTTTAAAATTTGTATTTAAAAAAAATATTAGTATATTTCGGAGGTCTCCGGTTCTATTAGTAAAACAAATTTTAAACTTGTTCGTTTAGTAAAATATTGTGTGAAAAATTATTTTCAGAAAAATATGAACACTTCATAATTTTGTTTTGTCACAAGGAGATCGCCAAACGAAGACCAGACATACTTTTGTTTTTGTATAATTATTCCTATATTTTTAATAATTTATTTCTCGAAATCCTAAATTTTTTTTATCCAATAATTAATGTAAAATAATTATAGGTCTCGCAAAACTTACTGGAATTCAGTTGGTATAATACAAATATTAAAAATTTACTCACCGTTTACGTTTACCGCATTCTAGAACTTTTAATCTTTCCCAACCTTCTTCGGTTTTAACCCAAGCTTCACCGGGTGAGCGCCAATCTTTTGATATGAACGGCATGATTTTTATTTATTTTTTGTAGTTTTTGAGTTGTTTTTTTCTTTATTATATTTATTTAATAAAAAACTACTTTTATCACTTCTTTAAATTAATGTAGCAGTGTTTTTTAGATATGATGGCAAAGTTGTTCTTTTTAATATTATTTAAATTATAGGACGGTCAAGCACTCAAATTTTATAAAAATAATTATGATTATTTGGCAACTGAAACAAGAAAAGTAGAAAAGAAAGTGTTATTAGTCAGACACACAAAATGGGTTAAATCTAATGTAAATTATAAATCCCTTTTTAAGTTGGTATATTTATTTTGTTGTTTGTTTGTTGATGCAACAATCACGGCTAAAGGACAGCACCGATTTAAATGAAAATTAAAAACGTGTTGATTTTGTCCTCGTGGTAAAGCAGGGTATTTTTATTTTCATATAGAGGAGCAGAAGGGGAGAAAAGCTACATCATTTTTCAGAATCTATTTTATTGAAATTCAGTCCTCAAGTATAAGGTCCAATTAATACTCGTTGTTTGTTTCCAAAGCTAGGACCCAAATGAAAGGAAAAGGGGAAAAACAGGCAAAGGCGGCTGCACCGATTTTAATAAAATTTAAAATAGAGATAGTTATTTATTTAGAAGTTTTAAGCGGGTAAGCTTACTTAAAAAACAAGTAAGAGTGCTATATTCGGCTACGCCGAATCTTATATACCCTTCACCATCTATGTAAATCTAGTTTAGTGAAATAACTACAAATCAAAAAGCAAATATTGGGGTGACAAGAATTAAAAAAAAATGGTACTGCATACATATAATTTAAATAAAAATGACATGGGCTCTTAATCGTTTAAGCATTTTTAAGAGATTTTAGTATTTCCTCAAAGATCTCTTCAAAAGCTTTAAAATTATACCCATATTGATATTTTGAAAAAATTTAAATTTCAGAGCCCTGTAACTCGGAAAATATGGGCGAGCGCCTATTTTTTCACTTGATGTTTTTTTTTTGCTTATTTTTTAATTCTCTATCGCCCCATATATTTATTTTTTTGAGTGGAGTTACTTTATTTTTCCAAATGACATGAAAAAATGTGAGATAGGCGTAGTGTTTTGCCTGCTGCCTCCAAGGACATGGACCGATTATGCTGATTTCCAATAGCACCACCCACGATACTTTATCTGATCGATTGACATATTCATGGTAAATGGGGGAGAGAAAAAACGCGCTAAAGAATAGCTACTGTTTAAATAAAATTTAATTTACTAAAACTATGTTCGCAAGCTGGTTCCAAAAATAGTTGGTCCATAAAGTTTTCCAAAATTAGGGTTAATTATATATAATCTGCCAATTTTTATAAAATTGAGAATCTCTAAAGAACTTTTAACATTTTAGGGAATTAGGTTTTTGTAAGATAAAATTGCATTCAATATTTTAGTATCATCCTAGCAAGAAATGAATGAGCGAAACTTATACATACACAATTTTCTACTAACCCATTTGCAAAAATTTTATACTGAAACGGGGTTGCCGTTGTACTGCTTTTGGTCTTAAATCAAAATGATTTTTCCTTTTTTTTTTTTTGTTTATTAAATTTAAATTTAGCTTGTGTTTATATATATATGTACTTATTGATAAAGTTCAAAATGCTGCTTATAAAAAGTTTTGTAATAAAATCTGTTCCAAAGATCAGGTAAAATTTGCGTTATATTTTTTGTAAAAAAAAGTCACTGGCAACTCTGTTTGTTACAGGCATCACACCTACACCAGAGCTGTAAATGAATTATTCGTTTTTCAATTAATTCGCGAATCATTAATGCATTGAATTAGAAAATTTTAAATTATTCCTTTTTACAGAAATAAGTGAATTGAATAAAATTCAAGTCAATTTAAATAAAATTGTTAAAAATGAATTGCAATTCGTTTCCAATTCAAGTGAATTGAATTGATTTTTAATTAATAAGATACAGTTGTACGTACCTACAAATTTTAATAAAAAATGTTCCCAAAGATTTTATGTAAAACAAATCTAAAGTCCATAATTATTAAAATTTTATTATCATTTTGTGTTTTTTTTCAATAACTTGCTCTTCTAAAACACTAAAGGTTTCATAAATTAAACGAAATTTTAATAGAAATAAATCTTTCACTATAAATTAAGTCAAAATTTTTACAAAACTTGTGTTTATTTTTAAATTTGTAGTTTAAAAAAATGCACAAAAAAACTTAATTAATTAAACTTTAAATTAATAAACGCATGCTTTTAATTTTTAAACATGAAATTTCGCTAAAACTTCATTTAGAATTTCTTCAAAACATCATTTGTTAAAAAAAAAATGTTTATAAAACCAATAGGTACTTTATTTCTGTTTGGCGATTGGCCTTTATTTTTTACATATTTTTATGTAGCAACACACTGTGTTTTTAACCTTTACGTTTAGTGTTTGTATTTTCTTCTTTATTTTTGCATTTGTGGATAGACAGCTGATTTCTGCAAATTACGTCTTTTATTATTGTTTTTGCTTTCAAAACATAGTTATTGTTTGTGCTTTTCCATGTTACAGTTTTTTCTACTGATTTTTGTTTTGTTTTTAAACTTTCTAGTTACTAATCTTTGTGGTAGGATGTGTGTGTGTGTCAGTTTACAGTAAGTGTATAAAAATGTATGTTTTCCAATTAGACTAAACAAAAACAAAAAATAGAAAGGAAAACTTATATATTATATGCAAGTACTAACTATATACAAAAAATAAATAAAATGTATTTACATACATACAATCCATTTGTATGTAAGTACACAACTTAAAATATTTTCCAAAATCTATTTTAAAATTTTATTTTGAAATGTGAAAAAAACTCTAAAAAAAACAACGTAAATAAAAACATGAAACAAAGAAAATTATATGTATGGCGTTCAATTGTTTTTTTTTTTCATTCACTTTATATATATACTGTACTCATAAATACATATATTAAATAAAACTGTAATTACTTTTTAATAACTTCGATCTTTCCTATGTTATTCTTAGCGCTCTTTACTGCAATGTGTTCCTTTCAGTACACTATTTTGTTTTAATGTTAATTTTAAGTTTCATTTAACAAAAACTTTTTACAAATTCTTCTTGCACTTTTGTGAATGTGAGAAAAAAATTCAAACACAATTTTTTTAGTTTTTCGTTAATAACGTTCCACACAAATCGAGTCACTAAAGTGAACTAAAGTTAAATGTTGATGTGACAACGAAAAGTAAACAAGGGTTAAGTGTTGCCAGAACAGATTTTTTCTCTCATAAAGTCGTTGAATAGCACAGCTATTTAGAAAATTCATGTGGCCTATGCAAGACTGTTCTGTCAATATGTTAATTTTGTAAAACATCAATGCCGTTCGACAGAAATTTACATAAGAATTAATGTCTCATAGTATATATGATTGATATTATAAACATTTATTTTCTATTAACCAAGACATGTGGAATCATATGGCATTGCTATTTAAATTTTATGATATTTTAGTCATATTATTCACCAAACTGATCTTATAAATTTTGAAGCACCTTTTTATTTCTCTTAAGCTGGCTACAGACAACGCAATTTGTTACTGCAACACGTTTCACATTCACGTTTCATGTTTTGACACAAATACTGAAACCCATAGTGAAACATAAACGCAATCTCAGTTCTGTTATTTTATATCATAACATTAACATCGCGCGGAAAAGAGGATGCAAAAATTAATCCTGTTTTTAACTTTTTCAATGCTTGCGTTTATATCACATCCCACTTAGTTCTTTCTTAATTACTTAGATGTTTACAACTTACAAGCAACAGCGATACAAACAATGCAATCTGTTTCAACGCATCCAAAAAATATCAAAATATTTTGATGTTAATGAAACCTGGATTGCAACCTGAAGTAAAACATGAAACACGAATTAAGACGACGCAATCTGTAAAGAAACTAAACAGATTTTAAAAACACCTTTCGTTGTCTGTAGCCAGCTTAACATTACTTTTAATATCAAACCCTGTTTCTTTTCACAATACAACTCTGTTTAAATAAGTTTTTAACTGTTAACTAACATTACATTATTGCCAATCAACATGTCTAAATGTCATGTGATTTCTTGCCGGATTGTCTTTTTTGACAACACCATAACAAATTTCAACGAAAAGAGAAAACAAGTTTTTTATTTTATGTAGTAAAACTATTAACTTTTTTACTTAGAATAAATAAAAATGGCAAATAAAAATAAAGGCAATACCTCAGAAACAGCAAAACAAGCCAAATATAATAAACAAATGGCAGATGTAAGTTTTTTTTAATGAAACAAAATTTAAATAAAATTAATTTTTTTTTGCTTTTTAGGATGTCAAAGATTACAGTTCTTTCAAAGTAGTATTGTTTTATTGTTCATTAATTGTGTTCCTGCCAGTGATTACCTTTTTTTGTTTGCAAGGTGTCATTTTGGATAGATTTTTTGTATTGACTGAAGTAAAAAGCAATATATATTCAGCCGTGGGTGCTGTTTTAGCTCTACATTTCGCTTTGGCTTTGTATATATACAAAGCATACTTTGGAAGTTCTTCAACAAGCAGAAGGAAGGAGGATTAAGTTTAAAATTTGATTATAATTTAAGTAATTTGTTTTTTACTATAAACATAAGCATTTATTGTTTGATCTATTCCATTGCATTTTTTCTTTATTTAGAATCACTTTCATACATTTCATGCAGTTTAAAGAAAATGTTAAAAAAGAAAAATACAATTACTTTTTGTGTTTGAGAAAAAAATTTGTTTACTTTTACAAGTTTTCTAGTTAACAGCAATAATAATGTTACCTGTAATATTCTCTTAAATGTTTACAATATTTACAGATTATTTGTATATAAGAACATTTCGTTCATTTGGTGTTAAAAATAGACCTGCGATCACATTCGCAAAAAGCCAAATGCGTTTATTAAATAATTTAAAACAACGTTCAAAATTTTACAGTTTAATAACAAATCGAGTGCGTAAAAATGTTCCATCCTTTGTTAAAAATTTACTACCAACAAAGAAAACTTATAACTTTGGTGCGTGTTTTGAAGTAGTTGACTTGGTAAGTTATTTGGTTTTTGTTTTAAAAGGGGTTGATTCTAGTAAAAGAAAAAACATGTGACTGTAACTACTCTGTTCTTTGTTTACATTTACAAGACATGATTCCTATTAAACTTAACAGAACATGTTGAGGGCACTGTTTTCATAATTGTAATGTACTTTTAAAACAAAATTAGTGTTACGTTAACATGTACATTACAAACTGGTGCCTTGCTTTTGCAACTAAAGTACATAATTTTTTTTTTCATAAAATTATTAAAGGTAAAGTTAAGTCTGTCCTGCAGGTGGCTAAAAATAATTGCATATCATATTAAAAAAGATTAAATAAACATTTTTTTATATAAGCTGCATTTTGCTAAACAAATATCTGCTGGTTTCTATAAATGTGAACGAACTTTTCTTTAGCATATTTTTGAAAAAAATATAAATATTTGTTTAGCAGCGCTATTCAGTATAAAATTATTGAAAATGTGATAATACAAATTGTATTAGTATTAGTTTGGCCCATCCATTTTTGGCTGGGTAGTGAAAATGTTTTGTTCTGTTATATAATGGATATATTTAAATAATTTTTTTGAATTTTAGTTTCTTTTTAACATGTACAGCATACATTTTTGCTGCACTGTTTCCTGCTTCTAATTTGGCCCAATTTCCACTAGGAAATTTTTCATGAAACAAGCATTAAATTTTTGATTGGTGGTGAAGCTCGAATTTTGCAACTTCGAATTGGCAAAATGGCATTGTATAAATCTGGACTTTGTCTTGTTGCTATTTAACAGCAATGTTAATATACAGTAGTATTACCATTTAAGCAGAACTCATCCATGGATGACGGAAAAGCAAACAATAACAAAATCAAAACATCTGTTCTTGTTTTTTTTTTTTTTAACACCTGTGTTTGTTTTTTGTAGGCAAAAATAATTGTATAGTTTATGAAAATAAAATTTTTATCTGATTGCCGCTAAGAATAGAGTAAAGTAACACACGCAAGAAATAAAACCTCGGAAATAAATAAAAGTTCTCCTAAAAAGAATAATTTCAGTGGCTACGTGGTCATTTTAAATACTGGACGAAGGAAAAAAAACACTTGTTGATTGTTTCATAAAAATTTAACAATTCTGCCTAATATTTTTAAAATGAAATTTATAAGTTATTTGATATTTATTTTGTACTATCTGGTGTTTGTAATGGCCAGTGCTTCAAAGGGCGATAGAGATTTTTTAGTAGGGAAAACACAGGTTGTTACTTAAAAGCATTAACTAATAGTTAAATAAATTAAAACAGACTTTAATTGTTTTTTACTTCTGTTTTTTTGTAGATACCCTATGCCACACAAGAATTAAGTGACATTCAATTTTTCCATTTAAGACAGCTAACTAATGTCAGTCATTTGAGAGAAGCAACCAAAAACATTCTAATACCTCGCGTCGTGGGTACACCAGGACATAAACTAGTGCGCGATTATATAACCAAAAGTCTTACAGATCTGCAATGGAACATTGAACTGGATAGCTTTTATAATATCACCCCAATTAAGGGTACATTACAATTTCATAATATTATTGCGAAACTTAATCCAAATGCAGAACGTTTTTTGGTTTTGGCCTGCCACTATGACAGCAAATACATGGCCGATACGAAATTTTTGGGAGCAACTGATTCGGCGGTACCTTGTGCCATGCTTTTAAATTTAGCACTAGTTTTAAATTCGGCTTTGGAAATATTTCGAGATTCTAATCTTAGCTTGATGTTACTGTTCTTTGATGGTGAAGAAGCCTTTGAGAAGTGGAGTTCCACAGATTCACTATATGGCGCTCGCCATTTAGCTAAAAAATGGGAATCACAGGGTTTCTTACCGAAAATTGATATATTGATGCTATTGGATTTATTGGGAGCATCAGATCCTAAATTTTATAGTTTTTTCCAGAACACTGAATCCTGGTATACACGTTTAATTACTATTGAAAAACGACTTTTTAATGATGGACTGCTGGAACACTATGCTAGCAGCGGTGTAACACGTTACGAACCCGATACTTATTTTCAAGCCCGTTCTCTACGTTCATATATCGAAGATGATCATATACCTTTTTTAGAGCGTGGTGTGCCTATACTACATTTAATACCCATGCCATTTCCAACGGTATGGCATACAGCAGATGATAATGAAAACATTATAGACTACAGCACGGCAGAAAATTTATCGCGTATTATAAGACTTTTTACCATGGAGTATTTGTATGGAAATTTAAACAAATAGTTGATATTGTTAAATTTTAGTGTTTATTTAAAATTAGTTTTGTGAAATCATAATTTATAAAAATAATATGAAAATCATCTGCCAGGAAAATGGGATATTTCGTGGGGCTAGTTATAAAGCAAAATAACATTAGAAAAAAAAAAATATGTGTAACCGGCATTAATTATTTGTTTCCACTTAAAAATCAATGTTCATAAAATTCTTAAACTTCATCGTCGTCTTGCCTGCTTACAATTCGCACACAATTAAAACAGGGGGCAAAATACGGCATTCGATATCGTTTGAAATTTGCATTTAAATTGTGTTGAAATTTCGACCGAATCGAGTGCCGTAATTTGCCCCCAGTTTTCAATATTATTTTTATTTTGTGATTTCCCCAAATAATTATACTTTTTTTTTGGTAGCTCTTAAATTATTGTTGACCATTTCAAATTTAAAACTTAATTCTATATTTTAGAAAACTTTTATCAATTAAAATTTTATGTATTAAAACTTTACAGTGCAATAAAATAATATATTTTGTTACATCTTTGTTTTATTTATTAAAAACTGGAGATCGCAAATATTTTCTTGAATTTTTTTGGTGATTCGATTCTAATATTTGCAAATATTTTATTTACGCTGATGATGTCTTCCCGAATAGCATTCGGAAGATTGCTATAAAAACGCCAAAATAAGTCTTTTAAGACTACTTAATTGACTTAAAACAGATTAATCAGTTGTGCGTTTAAAAAGAGACTTGAATAAAATTCCGACAAACGCACAGAAAGCGACATGTTTAAAAACCAAAAGTACAGAAAGAAAATGCTTGAAAATCGACTGTTTTAGAATTATTTTAGTCATATTTAGCGCTGCCTTACGATGAAAAAATAATTCATATATTTTATTTTTCGTAAAAAAATATATGTACAGTAGCTCCAAGCAAAACTCGTACACCTACGAAAACAAATTTCTTTATGTTCTATGTCTAAAACTAAATAGGCTAATAAAATAAATTTACTTAATTTAAGTACAAAACTATGTACTTAATTAAATATCAGAAACGAAATTTTGAATATAAATTTATTTATTAAAATACAGATAAATATTTTAAAAAGAGGCAACTTTCGACGCCAAAGCCAAACTCGTACAGTCTTATTTAGTTTGGCAAAATTCTTTTAATTTGCATCTAACTTCGGGATATTTCGTAAAAATAATTAAAAAAATTAGGGACTTTTCCGATTATTACCTTTTTATTGTCATTTATTTTATTTTTTGAGTTACAAAAGAGAACAAAATGGGTAGACAGAGAGGACAAACTTCTGTCGAAGTAAGAAAATTAATAATTCAACATCATAATAATAATAAATCATTGCGATAAATATCTGAGATAGTTAATAGAAGCCGATCAACAGTGCAATATATTATAAAAAGGTGTAAAATGGAAGAGAGGATTGCGAACAACAAGAAAAGTGCAAATAACAAAATTTTCTCTGCTAAAGACGAGCAATATATTTTACGTCAAATAAAAAAGAACCCATTTTTAAGTGCTCCTAAACTCGTAGAAGTTGTGCAGAAAGACTTAGAAAAAAATGTTGCCCACAGACCATAAGAAACATATTAAAATGGGCTAATTTCAATAGTAGAAGGGCAAGAGTTAAACTTCTGATTAATAAGAGAAATTAAAGAGAAGGTTACGATTCGCCAAGGAACATGAAACAAAGGATTTTTCATTTTGGAAGCAAGTATTATTCACAGATGAAAGTAAATTCAACTCGTTTGGTTCAGATGGCAGACCTAATGTATGGAGAAAATCCAATGAGGAGTTGCTTGTCTAAAACACGAAACCAATAGTTAAGCACGGTGGTGGGTCAGTAATGGTTTGGGGATAATTTTCTGCATCTGGGCCCGGTGTTTTACAATTTATCGATGGTACCATGAATCAGCATATGTATCTGAACATTTTAAAAGAAAGTTTGCCAGTTTGTAAGCAGAACCTAAGCATAAGGCTTATAATGTGCGATCTTGGCTACTTTATAATTGTCCACATGTTATGGATACACTAGCCCAGAGTCCAGACATAAACCCAGTCGAAAATTTGTGGAGCTATCTCGATCGTAAAATTCGTAGTCATACAATAAGTTCTAAGGATGGCTTGAAAAGAGTTCTTCAGGACGAATGGGGCAAAATTGAACCGAGTTTTTGCGAAAACTTTGTGCGCAGTATGCCAAATAGATTAAAAATGGTGATAAAAAATAAAGGCATGCACACCAAATAATAATATTTAAAACCAACAAAATAATATTTGAGTGAAGTGAGGTGTACGAGTTTGGTTTTGTCACAGAAATTACTATTATTTTATGTTTTTATTGAAAAAATGTTTTAATTGAATAATAATTTAAAGTTTTTATGTTTTGTTAAATTTGTTATAAAATGAGCTAATAAAATAAATACAGTTTTATTTGTTAAGAGCTTCTTACTTAATGTTATAAGATAGTTTAAAAATTAGTCTAAAGTGTACGAGTTTCGCTTGGAGCTACTGTATGTCATTTCGTAAAGAAAATAAAGATACAAATGATAATAAATTTTTTAATGTGAAATAATAATTTTAAGAAAGTTAGAAATAACACGCTAACGAATGTAATAAAAAAAGGAAAAAATTGTTATTTGCCAGAAAATACAATTAGAAGTGTTCGTATAATATGATTCGAAGAAGACTCGCATAAGGCTACGAGTAGTAATATGATCAAATAATGACTCGAAAAAGTTTCGTATTTAATTAGAAGTACGATTTTAAATAGTATCAAAAATAATTTAAAAACGCAAGTCATTAGGGACTCGTTCAGAAAAGTCGCGGCTAGGCTACTATTTTCTCCGTACAAAACAATAATTTTCAACCCTAAAACGAGCGCTTTAGCGATTATTATGATCGTCTAGAAGAGTCAAAAAAACTCGAATATGATCAATAATTAAAAAATATGCTAACTGGGTAATTACAAATTCATGAAATAAATAACAATAATAATAGCAAAAACATAAATGTCAATAGTTACAAATTTTTTTTTTTTGTTTGTTTGATATCGCAATACCAGCCATAACTTTAGTTTGAAATTTAATTAAATACGCAAATTTTAACGGTCACGGTTTTATTTTATCTTATTTTGGAAAAATAATAGTTTTTTTTATTAAAAACAAGTAAAAGTGCTATATTCGGGTATGCCGAATCTTATATACCCTTCAACATACTTGTAAATCTAGTTTAGTGAAGTAACTTCAATTAAAAAAGCAATTATATGTGTGACAAAGAATTAAAAAATAAAAAAAAAAATTGGTAACATGGGCTCTTAATGGGTTAAGCATTTTAAAAAAAATTTTGTATTTCCTTAAAGATCTCTTAAAATGCTTTAAAATGATACCCATATTGATATTTTAAAAATTTTTTTTAATTTTAGTTTAGAGCCCCGTAACTCGGAAAATATGGGCGAGTGCCAATTTTTTCACTCAATGTTTTTTTTCTTATTTTTTAATTCTCTATCGCCCCATATATTTGTTTTTTTTTATTGGAGTTACTTTATTGTTCCAAATGACATGAATTAGAAGTAGGCATGTTGTTTTGCCTGCTGCCTCGAAGGATATGGACTGATCATGCTAATTTCCAATAGCACCTCTTTCGACACCATATCTGATCGATTGACATATTTATTATATTTTTTTGTGCTGAGGCAAACTTGATTTCAATACTAACACGGATGGACAGACGGACACCGCTCAATCGACTTCGCTATGCATAAGAAGTCAGAATATATATAGATATACTTTATGGGGTCGGAAATGGATATTGTAGGCAGGCAGCTGTGTTGCCACAGCCCACTTGGGTCCATTAAATAGCAATTAATAATAAAAATTGAAATAATTTTTTAAAAATAATTCCTAAAAAAATGCTTAAATTTTTAAAAATGAACCGATTTACTAAAACGTTTTAAGAAATTAAAACTTATTTCAACAAATTACTTCGTTCTCTTACTCGTGAGCTCAAAGATTTAATTCTCTTACATTTGTCATTACTCAATTTTGAACAATTGATTTTAAAGCGTGTTGGCGAATTCATTCACTGCCGTCCATACATAAAAAATCAGCGTCAAATTTTTTTATATGAAGTTTGACATTTTCTGCAACGGCGAAAATAAATGAATTCACCAACTTAATTTTTTTAAACTGTTTCCTGTGGCAACCAAAAGCTTGTAATGTTTTAATATAAGCTTACGTTTTAGTAAATATGGTTAAAAAAGTATATCTAAAACCAAAAAGTAAAATAACCGTGTATAATAAACGGCGTAGTAAACACTGTTTATAGCCCTATTGCAAAATTATCGTAAATCGCTAATAACCACACACACAAAATGAGAATATAGAAGAAATACCAAGAAAAGCCTGCCAGATCTTTTTGAATTAAATAATATAGACGTTTTTACTCGCCTATAAATAAAAATAACAATTAAGAGCGGTATTTCAGTGTGTTTAATAGTAAAGTGTGTGTGTTATACAAAATATACAAAAATAAAAAGTAGATCTTACACAAAAAAGCAAAAACACTGTGTGTAATAAACGGCGTAGTAAACATTGTTTTTAGGTCTTATTACAGAATTATCTTAAATATCTAATAACCACACATACCAACTGGAAGTAGAGAAGAAACGCCAAAAAAAGCTTGCCAGATCTTTTTGAATATAAGGAATCTAGACGTTTTTACTCGCCTATAAATAAAAATGACAGTTAAGAGCAGTATGGCATATAGTAGTGTCTGTGCCGTGAAAGCCAGGAAAAAGTTACGCTTTTCCTTAAAAAAAGTAATATGAGAGAATAAAAGTTACATTTTCAATTTTTTCTTAAATAAATAGTAATTTAATGTAATCTATATATGTTATATACAGTAAAACAAACAAATTCATTTACTGAACAAAAACTAAATAAAAAAATAGAAAAACGTATGAAAAAAATTTCAGCCCGATATTTTTTTTCGAAATCTAAAATTAATAATGGCAAGAGTACAAAAGCATAGCGCCAGGGTATCCCACACGAGTTTCCAGATATTTGTAAAGCCTCTCCAGGAACTGCATATGGACCTATACCTTCGTATAGGAAGTGAAAATCCTCAGCGAAATTATTTAATGTATGTATGTTTTTTAAAAAAAAAACGGCAAAAAAATTTTAAAAATTATGTTGACTTAGATTTTATAGCTGACTAAGAAACACGTCCGAACACTTTGAATGCCAGAAGGCAAAACAGCAGCCCGATAATATTAATGAGTATTTAAATCAGGAGTCAAAACTAATACTCCGGGATGGAAAAGTGCATGCTACCGCCATTCGATAAAATTAGTTAAAATAGGATTTTGTAAATAAATCCGTTTGATCTTTTTCTTTGAAAGAAGTTACTATTTTAATTATTTCAAAAATACCGTTATTAAAGACTTATTTGAGTCTTATTTGCTTAAAATTTCAACATTAAATTACTGACAATTTTTCCGGTACTTCTGCAAGGAAATTAAACGACAACTCTTCTAAAACGAGGTATTGATACAGTACCACTATTAAGTTGTCCAAATATTCCAGCTGAATAACTACAGTTGCTAATATGTTCGCAAGTTTGTTCCTGGATAATTTTACATTTAAGAAAAATTGTTGACAGAAACATTTTGATGTTTCTAAACATAAAGCAAGAAACATTTCATGATTTCAAACTAACAGAACAGAGTAAAACTACAGCAACGTTTTTTGTTTTTGTTTATTTCAAACTTATTTTTTAAGTGGAATTTTGATAGAATTTGCAAGTAACCTTTGTTCTTAAAATCGAATTAATATGTTAAGAGAGATTCTTACCTCATATAATGAAACAAGTTTTTTTCAGCGATATTACTTTATTTCGTGACTGTACCAAAAGTTGCGAGAAATTAGCCAAATATAACAAAATTATACATGTTACGTGGAGCCTTCAAAAATTACAAAAAAATTAAATAATGAAACCAAACGGCAACACTGAGATATACGTTGAACAATTTCATATTAGAAAAAGATCTTAACAAAATAAAGATTATCAACCCTAAATTGGCAGCAGTTTTAATTTTTGTAAAATTCGAAATATTCTAGTTTGAAGAGAAATTCTTTCTATTATTTTTTAATTAAATAATTGTTATTTTAAATTCAGGCATGTTCTGAATTCCACACGAAATTTTCACTTCAAATTTTTCAAGGCATTGTTTTTGTAAAAAATAACTTTACAGCAACAATGCTTTGAGAAATTTGAAGTGAAAAATTGTTGTGGAATTCAGAAAATGCCTGTTAATTTTGAAATATTCTTTTATTAAAAAAAATGTTTTAACGTTTTGTATGCTCTCCTTGTTCCGATGTTTATCCATAAATTACTGGATCAAAGTTGTTATTGTTGATTATTTTTTTTTATAAAAAATTATATTTTATTATTTAGAGTTTTTTTAAATTATTTACAAATTGAACATTTTTTGTAAAAGCTTAAAAATACAAATTTAAAGCTAAGAATTACTTAAATGTCTAAATTAAAAATTCATAGCAGGTGTTAATGAATTAATTAAAAATTAATATTTAAAATATTATAAAAACAAAGAAAGTTAATCTTTGGCTTAAAACTGAAAAAAATAATGTGTTATAAAATCGATTTTGTATATTTTCTTAAATCTCTGTCTTACTAAAAGCTAGTTTTTTTTCACAAATGCCTTAAGGTATGCTAATATTTTAAGCAACTAATGCATAAATATTTATTAAAATCAACAAAAGTTTGTTAAAGAATTTTGTTTAAATTTTTGATAATTTTAATAAATATTTGTGTTTAATAAATTTAATATAAAATAAATGCCTAACATTTGTCAATGTTTAAATTAGATTCCTTATTAGTCACATTTAAACTTAAAACTTGTAATATTTGACTGTCCTCCTGTTGACTTATTGCTGACGTTTCAGTCTTTTCTAGAGTTTTTGTAATCTTAGACGCTTCAAGGCTGGTTTCATTTTGTTTATTCGTTGGAATGCTGTTCTGACACGCCTCTGTAGCATCTTTTATTTCTATTGTGTTCATTTGTGAATTTTCTACGATTAAGTTTTCATTAGGAACTTCTGAATTGCATTTTGTATGAACTTCTTTAGCATCATTATCCTTGTGCTTTTCATGTTTTTGTTCACAGTTATGACCATCACCATGTTGATGGAAATGTCCATGTCGATGACCATTATGTTTTTTACTTTTTCCACATGATTTTTTACCATGATCATGTGAATGTCCATGCATTTGAATATGTTCATCATTACCGGGACCCGAACAAATACTTACTTCTCTTAAATCTGTCATAGAATCTTTACAGCATACTTTATCTAAACATTCGGGTCTTGTACATTGCATTAAACATTCCATCGAAGACGAATTCGTTTTGTTGTCATTATAAAATTCTGGCTGTATTGTAACATTGGCAATGCTGTGATCATGAAAATGTTGACGCACTTCATCAATAGTTTTTGCATAAATTTTGGGATTTTGAAAGATAATATGGACGGTAGCAATGTATTTGTGTGATGATAATTGCCATATATGTAAATCATGATAGCTAATAATTTGTGGAAATTTCTGTACCAAGGTGCTCTCAAAATGATCCATATTAATGTTGCCCGGTATCGTTTGTAAAAGTATTAGGCAGGCTTCTTTCACTGGAAGAAAAATAAAAAAGGGAAAATTTTATAAATTTGTGACAATTTAAATGTTTTGTTACGAAAAAAAAAATAGTATTTAACATACGAGGGGAGTTCAATATGTTTTTAGGAAATCATAAAATAATTTCATACAAATTAGGTTGCACAGGCGGGTTAGTTGAGATACTTCAGAAAAATTTGTCATTAAGAAAAATTTCCTGCTGTCATTAGAAACTTCAACTAGAAAATAAAACACCTAAAGAAATGGCTACATAAGAGGAAGCTCGTGATACATTAGTACCAGCCAAAGTATACAAAGGTGCCACGAAAATGTGACCTGAATACTAAAAACGCCTATTTCTATGCATCTCTTTGTAGACATGGAAAAATTTTTTCTCAAGAAAAGATTCCTCAAATTATGGATTTCGTGGAAACAAAGCAATAAAAATGTGGCATCATCGTAATTTGAAGGGAGCTGTTTTGTTTATTTATGTAGATCTTATTTTTCTTTCATGATTCTTAATACCTGCTTTTTTCCCCTGAGTTTTTTACTTTCCGCAGTCAATAAAAAGGGGTACAAATTTTTAATGGGAGAAAATGGAAAAGTAAAAAAACTCGCACGGAACTTTTGTTCATAATTGGGCTGTATATTTGTCTATTTTTAGGCTGTCGCAAAAAGCCTGATTTTAGTGTTTATATCTACAAAGACTTTTTAAAATGGTTTCCATTTCCATTACAACTTTCTTAAGCGCTGCCTATCGTACATCATACAGAAAGGTTCGGCCGGTATGAATCCTTCTTTACAATCCCCGTTATAGTTGATTAATCAACGATATGGCGTAATTTGGTTACATACAAGGCTGCCAGATTACTTATAATTGTATTGATATTTCAAGGGAACATATTTGGAAAGTTTAATTTTGTTACGAACTTTCTTATTCTGATCGTTATCGCAACTAGAAAGTGGAGGGGAAAAATAGTCCTCCTTTTTTTGTAAAGGCCCCTCCTCTCTACTTGTCATTTGATTTTTTAGCATAATCAATATTATAAAAACTATAGTTTGCTCTCAACTGAGTATAAAAGTAGGCGTAGCACCTTTCCGGTAGCTTTTTTAGAGATTTTTTTGTTGAGATTCTTATAAATTTATTTTCATTTATGGAGCTGTTAAAATGTTCAAAATCGCCACTATTATTTGCGTATCTATACAAACCTTTCAGGGAGAGGTGTGTTGTTGCCCAAATCGTAAATATTCTCACGGAATTTCTTTTTCTCGAGAAAAGATTTCTCCAATTAGGAATTCAGTGAGAACAAAAATTAAAAGGTGGCATCATCGTAATTAAAAGACAGCTGTTTTTCTCATTTACATGTTATTTTTCTTTTATAATTCATAAAAAACTACTTTTTTCTCCCATTTTTTTCGTTTTCCAAAATTATTAAAAAGGAAACAAATTTATAATAAAAGAAAAGCGAAAGATGTGTCCACTACGAAGTTTTCTTGCGGAAGTTGTAAACACGTAGAAGTAACTTGAACGACTTGCTGTGAAGTGCAAGTGTTTTGAAGACTTGCAGAAGATGCCGGGTAAATGGTTTGTGGTCAGCGTTGCCGCTTTGGTCCAATCGGACCAAACTTGGTAGTTTTTCGTTTTTAAAAAACAGTTTGGTAGTTTGGTTGGTTTGTTGCATTTTTTTAAACTTTTGGTAGGTTTTCCTCCTGTAGCAATTTTTTTGGCAATAGTAAATTTTTTACGTTAAAAATTCAGAACATAAAATAAAAAAATGTAACTTTGAATTAAATAAACAAAAACTGTGAATAGTTTTACCACTGTTTTCAAAAACTGTTTTAGGTGTAATAAAAAACATCTCTGCTTTTTTGCATAAAGATGATTAAAGCTATAACCATCTCTGGTTTAAGAAACGCGAACAATATTATGAAATTGAAATTAACAATATTTTTGAGTGAAGGCTTATTTTCAAGTGTTTGTATTAAAAAAATTAACAGACAAAATGGAAAAGTAAGTAAACTTTTTTAATTGTATATATGTACCTATTAATTACATAAATATTTACTAATATTGCATGTAAAGAAACAGTAAAAAAAAATTTAGAACCGAATGGTTGAGCGAATTTGATTGGCTCCAGGAAAGGGATGGGTGTTCATTCTTCATAGTATGCTTTAAAACTATTTTAAATCATAACATCCATCTTAAAAATCACCAAAAGACAAATTTCCATCTTAACAATTACGAAAAAAAAAACCATGGGAGTATAACAGAGTTTATGTGCAAGAAACGCATTTTTTAATTTTTGGTAGGCCGTGAACGATTTTGGTAGGATTTTTGAAAATTATTGGTAGGAAGTCAATTTCTTGTGTGGCAACGCTGTTTGTGGTATTCTCTTGTTTTCAGTTTTGTGTTTTATTTTTCAGTTTTTTTCCAAACTTACAAAAATGTAAAATAAATTTGTTTGGAGTAGTGAATAACACATTTGAAATTTGAAGTGTATTTTATGACAAAATTTTCATACAAATTTAAGAGTTATTTTAGAAGACAGTACAGAAATGTTAAGGCTTTAATAATAATTACCAACAAGCAAACCACGTTTTTATTTTTGCTTACATTCCGTTCCACGTTAGGTTGCTTACATGCCGACTCTTAATGCAGACGTAAGGCGTATTAATAATAAAAACAACACATTTATTTTTCTTAATTTCTTAACTAGGGTGTCAGACGATCAAGTTTTCATTCAATTTTTAAAATTTCTCTCATTTTTTTACCAATACACTCTCACTTTAAAAACTTGCTGAGAATTTGCTTTCAAATTTTCGTTCAATTGAGTCTTTCAAATTTCATTCAAGGGAACATCTGATTGAAGTTTTTTCCTTCAAATAAATTTTTTTTTTGGTTTCTTTATGACATCTTGCTTCAAAACTTGCTTTGAATTTGCGTGCAGCCTACGTCACAGCTTTCAATTTTTGTGAATTTTGACAAGCAGTAAATTTCTTGAAAGAGACTTGAACAAAAACTTGGCCGTGTGACTGCACTGTAAGAGAAAGAAAAAAACATAACAGTGATGCCAACAGTAGCAATTGCATATAAATTTTATTTGCAAATTTATTTTGTGAATTTTTATAATATTATTTAATATATATTATGCTAATATCTCAAATAAAAATGCAATTTATTTGTTAGTTTGGAGCAGGTATCTATTCGTATTTCGCTGGTTGCTAAAGCCAGCTCATCAGAAAAGCCAAAAATATTTCCTTTAAGTATAAAAACCTCAAAAACAAAATGAGACTTATTTCCAGTTATTTTTCAAACCAAGAAATAAATTGCATTTTAGCATAATATAATTAAAAAAAAATTCAATTTTTGTCCCCAAAATTCCATTAGCCAATAATATTTTGTCACAATTTGTGGCAGCAAGTGCGTTGTAATAACTTCTGCAAACTACTTTTGGAAGCAGACTTCCGCAAGTTTCAGTTTGAGTGAAAACACTTCAGCAAATACTTGCAGAAGTTTTTCCACAAGAGTCTTGCTAGTGGACACACGGCTTTTTAATTGGGCTGATAACTTTGCTCCTCTGACGATTTTAACTCTCGATCTTTTCTTGATTTATTAAATGTTTGCTCCCTATAACTTTCTATAGTTAGGCGTTCAAGGTCAAATTTAAATAAAAAGAATATTTATTGTACATACTTTTTTCCGACGTTTCGTTGGCTCTTATTTTATCTTATTAGATCACAGTTGTTTTTATACCTCTCTTCATTAAAGGGCTCTAGTAGCTACCTCCAGCAAAATGCTCTAGTAACACTGAACACCAGAAATAAATGGCCACTGAACACCAGAAATAAAATAGTTGTTGCAATTAACGTAACGCAGTAAATACGGCACGAAAAAATAAAACAGAAAAAAGTGAGGTTATGGCCATTTTTTTATGTGCATGGATTTATCTGTAGAAAAACCAGAATACAATTTATCATTATTGAGCCAACTAAGAGATCATGTAAGAAAGTATGCTTCCATTAAGATAATGCTTGCGTTTTGAACTATTCGCTTTTCGATATTTTTCTACATGTGGGTCTTAACGACCTTTTCTGCGCGTTTCTAAATTAAAAAAAAAATAAATTAGCCGAACAAGATTTAAGTCAAATGAGGAGATCTTGTCAGCAAGAAAAGTAGTTTTTGAGGATTTTCCACTTAGACAATTAGCAATCGGTTTCACGACAATTCGGTCTTTATAGGAAAGTGTTTGTGTTTAGAACTGTTCGCTTTTCGATATTTCTCTCTATTCGGCTCCTAATGACTTTTTTCGGACTTTGGCAAAAAAAAAAATTAATTTTCGGAACAAGCTTGAAGTCGAACGAGGAGATCACCTGATCAAGAAAAGTCTTTTTCAATTTTCCACGCTGCAACTATTTGAAATCTTTTCCACAATAATGTAATCTTCGTTTCAGAATGATCAAGATACATTCATATATTTTGTAAAAAAATAGCTTTTTTAGGGACTGTTGAAAATCTTTGTTTTCAGAGGGTTAAAAATAAATAAAGGAATCCTTGAATAAAGTTTGTTAAACTTAAAGGTGCTTTCCTGAAGTATCTACAAATAAAAAGAGCAAGGAAGGGAATGGTCATTCCTAATTCCTCCTGTCGTCCTATCTCCTGCATTGCTAATTTTCCAAAGTTACTTTATTTAATTACTTTAATTGATATTTTTTAACTTAAAAATAAGAACTTGGTTATAAATCAATATAAATTTTTTTTTATACTTACTGTAAGGATAACTAAGAGCCACCAATAAGACACATGAAAATATCGATAAAACCGGATCAATAAATTTCGCTGTATGTTCTCTATCCTTAGCAAAGTGCACTACAACAGCACAAACAATAACAAATATAGTGCTGCTAACATCACGCAACAATTCGACTGGACCTTCTCTTCTGGTGCGATAGTGAACTTTGCCCAATTCCGCTTTTAAATCCTCCTTTAAATTATGATCATTTGCACTGCCACTATCCGATGCAGCCAAAATCTTTTCACCACTGTCAATGGGAATATTGTTTGGCTCAACAATCACTTTGCCATCGGAGGGATTAATGTGCAAGAAATTACCTTGATGCAAGGTATAGCCGCCAATAACAAAATAGGTAAAAGCATTCAGCAACAGGCCCACGAAACCCAAAATCATAACATGAAATGGCAAATGCATAGAATCTTGATGATCAATATGCACTAAAGTCTGTAAAGCTTCCACTAACAGGGAAAAGGATAAGGAGGCCAGGGTAATGCAGACGACAAGCATTGTTAGGATTTCTATGCGGGCCCATCCAAAAGTATTGCGGGTCTTAAACTCAACACTATTTACAGATGGATATTTGACAATAGTATTATCATCACAGTACTTAACATTAAGAATATTTTTTTGTTTCTCATCTGTTAAAGGCAAACTGGAGGAATGTTCTTGTTTATTGTGCAGTTCGTTATGCTGGAAAAGAAATTTAAAAAAAAAATAAATTATTTTGTTTTGTAACACTTACATATAAATAGATAATTAATGTAAAAAAATAACAAATTTACATAATTTGTCTTGTTGTGCTATTTTTTAAAATTATTATTTTATTGTTGTCTTACTTATAAACTTGGCAATTATTCACTTGAAAAAGTGGTCAAAATCAAAATTACATATCAGTGTTTTTAATTTGAAACTTACACATTTGTACCGATAGTAATCAATACTCGCGTACAGGTTTTATTTATTTATTATTTCTGCCTTAAATAAAGTTGTGTGCATTTATTTTCTAATTAATGTAAAAAAAAAAATAATAATGTTGTTGGGTATTAATAACAGAGCATGAGAATTTTATTTTACAGTTAGACCTCGATAAATACAACTTTGGAATTTTTTTAAATGTTAATTTTTTTCTTTACTTTTGCAGGCAGAAATAGGTTAAAAATTTTAACTTAAAATTGACAGGCAGCCTACTGGGGGCCTATTGAAACAATGACGTGGCTTTCGCCCCCAATAGGCCGCTAAGCCGCCAATTTTTAAAAAATGCATATTCTTTTTATATAATAAATTAATTTTTTTAATTATCACTTGGAAATGTTAAAATGATTCAATTCTGTTAACTTAACATTTTTTTGAGTGAGAGATATGTTAACTATAACAGGGTCGTCAAAAATGAGGGTAACAGACAGATCACTCATCGGAGTGAGCAGAAAGAGGACTTAGACTTTTTTTTTTCTAGAAAATCGAATATAAAACGCCGAAATCGTCATAAAACTAACGTCATTAGCCTTTAAATAACTTTTTTCCTGAAAATGCTATAAAAAAATTAGCTCCGGCTGTGTGGCACGTAGCACCGTCCTGCTAAAACCAAATGTTGCCAATATTATTTTCCTCAATTTTTGTGAACAAAAATTCGTTTAATATGGCCCGATAAGGGTCGTCATTGACTGTAACGGACACTCCTCATTTTCGAAGAAAAAGTGTCCAATTATGCCTCTGGACCAAAATCCGCACGAAACAGTGACTTGTCTTGGGTGCGCCAGCTTTTCTATGTATGTATGCGGGTTTTCTGTGCCCCAAATGCGACAATTTTGCTTGTTTACATACCCGCATACAAAATGAGCTTCAGATGATGATAATTTTTTTTTGGCAAAATCGGCATCTTAATGTCGCAATATTTTCCAGCGTTGTTCAAGCGTATACACAACTATATTCGTTCAGCGGAAGAATACAACTAATTATCTGTTAAATCAGACATGAGCTAAGTGTTATCATTTACGAAATAAGCACTTGTTGAAAAACAAACGTTAGATTGCGGACCCGTTACATTCAGTCTGTTGATATGTTCGTTAGTTGATATAAAATTATAGTCTATTTAATTTAAATAAGTTTGTGTTTTAAGTCAGCTAGAGAAAAATTAAATACACCAATCGATCAGTCGTAGTATCGAAAGGGGTGCTATTGGAAACCTGCATAATCGGTCCATGACCCTTGAGGCAGCGGCCAAAACACAACGCCTACCTCTGATTTTTTCACATCATTTGGAACAATAAAGCAACTCGAATCAAAATAATAAATATATGGGGCGATAGAGAATTGAGAAATAAAAAAAAAACACATTGAGTGAAAAAATTGGCGCTCGCCTATATTTTCCGACTTACGGGGTTACGAAATTTTAAAATTTTTAAAATATCAATGTGGGTATCATTTTAAAGCATTTTAAGAGATCTTAAAGGAAATACAAATTTTTTTTTAAATGCTTAACCTATTAAGAGCCAATGGCATTTTTATGTAAAATTATATATGTGTCAGTCAGTAAGGATATTTTATGTTTAAAACAACAGATAAAATTGTTATTAGATTTCAATTATTTATAACTGAGTTTTTAGTTGAACGTATAAAATTCAATATAATATGAAACACAACTTTTATTAAAACCGTTTTGAAATTAAGAATTAATTTTACATTGATTTTTTTAGACCCCAAGGAAAAAACTTATGTCAAAAACTTATCCTGGTATTAAAAGTTTATTTTTAATTTTATGAAATTATTATTTAAACTGTTTTTTTTTTTTGTTTTGTTTGACATTAGTTCATATTTCCATTTAAATATCTTAATTTATTAAAAAAAAATTAAAAATATATGCGGTTATTCTATAAAGATAAAGGATAAATTGGGCAATAGCAGTTTAGAATATCTAAGTAATTTTGTTCCTTATGAAAAAAAATTAAAATATTGGTGTAAAAGACTATTTCTGTAGTGCATGGCGAAATAATACAGGTGAACGCACGGGCGAAAAAGCCCATCAGCTGTATACATTGCAGTAGTCAAAAAAAATTGTCAAAAATAAATAATTTGTTAAATTTTTTAAATTAATTTTTTTTATTGCTAATAGAAAACAAACTATTGAAATTCTTAGAGAAAAATACCACAACATGGAACCGTATTTGCAGTTCCTGATGTGTATAATCAAAATATGCGTAAAAAGATAGTGAAATTATTGTTAACACATTTATAATTTCTTGGTTTTTTTGTGGAAGATTATGTTAGTCTTCAAATGGTCAACGTGCAAGAATGGAACGATGCATGTGATTTGGGCAAACTAGTGGTACAAAAGAATTTTGGTCACTTTTTCTGTATTTTTATTTTTATGTAACTTAATTTATATAATTTTCTTATTCTGCTAATTACAACCACTTTTTTTCATCAAATGTTTTTTTTTATTTTGTTTCTTTTTTTACGATATTTTTTTGACAACATACATAATTTTGTAGCAACAAATTGCCTGTTGTTTTTTGTGTTGTTGGATTGTTGTAGCCGTGCGGTCACCTGTATTAATTCGCCTTGCTGTAGTGTAATTACATGATGATTTTTGACTTTACTAACATGTATGTATAAAAAAATAGAAGTGCCACCAAAGAGCCGTCAAGATATAAAAAGTTTTAAAAGAAAAATCGTCAAACGTCAATGTGTAATATTAATGAAAAAAAAAAAAATCGTCAAAATTACGTAAAATTGTCACATCTAAGATGACGATACTATCACTCTGCTAACACAGATAAAACTGTCTGAACCCCTAACGAGCACCCTTAAAAAATCAGTCAAACGCCATTCCCACCTCCCATACAATCAAAATTTAAAAATCGTCATAACTTTATCAGATACGAGCGTCAGTTGCATGTGAATATATTTTTTAATATTGTAACATATTACTAATTTTCAAAAAATCGTTCAAACGTCAAGCCCACCTACCACACAACAAGCTGCCAGTTCTTTCACTCGCCTTTTTTGGTTCTCATTGAACCCTCCTCATACGAAATATTCGGTCAGCCCCTAGCACTTATATTTGCTTCCTAATATAGTATAACACAAATCAGTTTTATACGGAAACTTACATTACAAATGAATTCACAAAATAATACGCTACCTAGCCAGTCATTCAACTTAGTTTCAAATCTATCTCTCATGTAGGGTTGCCAGACGGGCCTGATTTGGCCTGATTGTCAAGTTTTTTAATGCGCATCAAGTGTCAAGTGAAAAAGTGATTTGTCATTGTTTTTTGTAAGTTAATTTTTTTTCTCAAATTTATTCTAGCTACATATGTAATAATACTTAAAAAAGTAAGTTTATATTTCTAAAAAACACATCGAAAGAGCATATTTTTACTATCTATATTTCTTAAGATAGTACCTATATTTTTTTTAAATAACGCCTAAGTTTTCTCTAAAATATATAACGACTGAATTTTTATTCTTATATTGTTTTTTGTTTCTTTCACATTGTTTCTGTTATTTTTACTTTTAACGATATTTTTGTTTTTATTCTAATATTTTTTATGAAAAAAATAATAAAAAAAATTAAATAAAAACCAATAGTATGAGTGTTTTTATTTGTCAAGTTTTTTTTTCAAAATCAAGTTTTTTTTTGGGCAATGTCAAGCTTTTTGGCAAATTGGATCTGGCAAGCCTACTCTCATGCAACGATATTTAGACCAATTGTTACAAAATGTTAAAAGAGTATCCTTATTTTTTGTTGTTCCCTTACTAATAAAATTCATTTAAAATGACTTTTTACAAAATTTTTAACATGATGAAACACATCGCAGGGTCTGTTTTGCTTTATATCTAGCCAGAGTTGAAAAAAATAGAAATCCGTAACGAGGTTGATAGTAAAAACAATCACAAGAAGAATTCGGGCAATATCGGGCAGCTGAACTTAAAATATATTAAAATACATACTTGTAAATCTTGACAATGCCTCACTTCTATTTATTTTCCAACGGTATCTGACATATGATCAATATTTGTAAACAAAAACAGTGTTGTTATTATAACAAGAAGTATCACTTACAACCCTGTTTTATGTTTTAGTAGCCGTAACATTCAATTACTTAAATTCTTATTATTATAAATGAACATAAAATTTAGGATTTTCCCATAAATTTCGTATGCTGTACACAAACCTTAACCTTGAACGATTATAACTTAAAAATTTGTTAACATTTTACGAAGATATTTTAGATATCATCTACCCAGAGTATTAAAAAAATTAAAAAAACGCTCAAATTCTAACATTGGTTTTAAACATTTTTGGTCACCCTCGTGACGCAATGCGTCTGTACCAAAGAACATAGTATTGGTTTTTCCCAGCGTTAAACTAAGCCCTATTTGCAAGACCCCGTTCGGATATGTTCTCTGACTAATTGTTAAGCTTATTGTTTAAACTGGTTTCAAACGAATCAGAGTTCTTTTTAAGCATCGATAATTCATTAAGGTAAAGGTGTTAAAAAACGCAACAACTTTATAGATAAAACTAATATTTTGATTTTAGGGTTTCCCCTAAAGAGACCATCATCATTAAGTATTTAGGGGTTCCACTGAAGAAACTACCAATCTGAACTTGATGGATATTTTTTTAAATCTTACATTTTTTAATATTTTAAGACGTTGTGATATATTTTATGCAGGTTCCACTTTAAAAACAAACAAAACAGTTTTAACGCTTCATTAAATACCTCCAAGCAGTCATTTCTCTATTGTGGTTTATAAAACAATAAAATAAACATAAACAAATTTATGTAATAGTGAATTTTTATAATAGCAGCAACAAAAACTCAAATTGGAGTATGTGGGCATAAATTAAATCCCAAGAAACGTAGTAGTTGTAAAAACTTGCTTGAACAATTGTGCATGGAAGCGCGTACAACATGCTTTTTCAACTACCGCATGAATTGGCTTTCAATTTTTCGCTTGACAGTAGACAAAAAATGCCAAACGTGACGCTTTAAATAAATTTAATATTTCTATTTGTGTCACTTGTTTCTTTTTAATAAAACAGCAAAAAATATAAACAAAAATAAAAAATCAAAAACGTTTCTTTAAAAGTACAAGTGTTTTTATTTTTGTTTTACTTTGTTAGTCTAACTTATGTTTTATGATTTTTTTTTTCTTAATATTTGTGTTTAGTTGTTGCTACAAATTATGCAAATTATTGTCACCAAAATTTCAGGTAAATTTCAATATTGATTAAATCGCTTTTATTTATTTATTTTTTATTTTTTTGTTATTCACCTTGAAATAAAAAAAATTAATTTATGGTTTGTTAACTTGTTTAAAACAAAATTAAAAATGGGCCATTGCCTAGTGTAAATGACCTTAATTATTTTGTTTTTTTTTTTTATTGGGAATTTATATTTTAAACCGACAAAAAATTATTAACGTGACTGATAACTATTTAATTTTATTGAACCCACATTTTGTTGTTAAAAATTAAATTTATTTTATTTTAAATGCGCCCTTTTTCATTCAATATTTCAGAAGAAATTCTTTGCAATTTACGATTTGCGATTGATGTTTTTAATTCTCATTTGGTCAAAGAAAAAAGATAAGTTTTAAAAGCCCGTTATAACTTAAGTAGAAATTAAAAACAAACTATTTTTTATTAAAGAAAACGATCAACTCATGACATTAACATTTAAAAATGATTTCGGGCATATGGCCACTGCATTATGTCTTAACGAACTTTTGGCCACTTTTACGAGCATAGCTGGCAGATTGTTCCCAACACAAACAGAACAAAATTAGTCTCCAAGGCACTTGTTGTTGATGGGTTATCAGTATATCTCAGTGTCTAAGTTTTCTTACAGAAAATAATAATAGAGAGGTGTTAAACAAAATGACCTTAAAGGCAATTGACAGGTCTGTCAACTTATCGCAAAATTTTGATTTTTATAAATCGAGGGTGGCGTTCGCCATCTTATTAAAACGACATCTTCTCCGGATCAATGTCCATGTAGTGGAGGGAAAGAGCCTACATTCTTGCAAACAATGACGAATTAATAAATTTGGATCTTCTTTCACATTTTCTTTAAAAACGGCAATTTTCTCTTCTTGATGCACATTCCCCTTCATGTATTGGTATTATAGCATGGTTTTGAGAGTATGTGGTATCTTTCCCCAGTTCGACGGATGGTCCTAAAAATTTTATATATCACTATAAAATTTGCGATCTCTACTTTTATACTGTAGAAAAAATAGTTGCTCGGTTTTGCGTCATTTTTTTTTGCGATTTTTTAAAAATGTTTTATTTTCTTTTTTATTGACTTTATACGATATTGCAATATATAACGATTTTGTGAAAGGCTATATTTGCCGCTACTTATATAAATTTTTAGAAAAATTTCGTGTGAAATTTTTAGGATAAAAAATTTTGTTTAAAATTAAAACAAAAAGGATTTTTCTTTTAATTTTTTGTCAAAAAAAAGTGAAAAGGTTTGTGTGAGTGATCTCCATTGTCATCCTAAAAATGTTATATATTACTATAAACTTAACGATCTCTACTTTTACTTTTAAGCCTAACGCACTATTTACTAGTATAAGACACACTCCAAAAAAGGCTATTTCTTTCATGGTTTCGCCTGTACTTAACGGTTAAGAGTATTCAGATTCAGAAGAGGTCTTTGAAGAATTGAAAGAAACAGAACCATGGCGCTCATTATCACTTTAGTGCAAAGGAGAAATTATTTTAAATAAATTAATTGTTATAATTTTAAATAAAATTTACCGATACAATCATAAATAAGTTATTACTATAAATAAATTAATTAATATACGGCATTTACACTATGACATTTTTCATGAAACTAGCATGCAATTTTTGTTTGTTTGTTTGTGAAGCAGGAATAGTAAGCAATATGGTATTGCTTGAGTTTTGAGGGGATGTTACTGCTACTAATGTTTACTTTAAGATAACTCATAACACTGTAACTTAAATAAAAAAATTTAGAAAAAAAATGCCTAAAAAATTGCATAGTGTAAATCTGGACTTAATTGAAATTGTAGCACAGCATTCTGCTGGCGTCTAATTGTAAAATAATTTTTCTTTCTAAAAAAGTTTTTAGAAATTAAAATAAATGAACTCAAGCCTAAATCAATTTCGATTCATTTATAACATCATACTTAAAATCCTAATTTAATATAAATGAAATAAAAATGAAATCCTAATTTAATAAACTGATTATTTCCAGATAAATAAAATAATATAAACTAACAAATTATAAAATATTTTTAATTATACATATTTTTTGGAGGCGGGAATTGGTAAGGCATTGGAAAGCTTAATAATGAATAAAAATATAAAAAAAAATTTTTTACAGGGATGTTTTTGGGGTTGGTTTTGATGGGACACCTCCCCCTGTTCATATAAATTAATTCCTGTGGTTTTAAGACGTATGTAATCCATTTCGTTTAATAATTACATTCCTTTTTAAATAATATTTTCTTTTACCACCCACCAAAAGGGGCGGGGCTAAAATAATATTTTAGAATCTCTTGAGTCTAATTTTAAGTTTTTAAACATCCTCTGACCTTAAAAGTGACGGGAAAATTGAAAAATCTGTAATTTTTCAGAGGTAGGATTAGTACTTCTAAGGGGAACTTTTTTCAACTTGGTCCGATTTTTGTTGTTTGTTGTTGACTAATCTAGGTTAAGTTACGTTAGGCATGCAGCCGTGTTTCCACAGCCTACTTAGGTCCATTGTTTGGTCCCTTTGTGTTACCTACTGTCAGAAGGGCGAGAGAAGAAGAAACAGAGGGACAAGATTAAGGCAGGATATAAAAAAAGAAATGAAAATAATGAGAAGAGAAGATAAGGAGAAGCGGGTGTGAAGATACGAAGAAGGTCCGTAAAAATTGCAGAGAAGAGCCCGCTAATTAAGGCCAGTAGGCTAAAATGTGCGGTCATCCCCCTGAATGAGTCACGATGTCCGCTTGTGCGCCGGTAAACCACCCACTGCGCCTCAAAAAAAAAATAGTCCTACCTGGACCCAGTGACGATATATCAGATAGGCTCCCGTAGTACCGCTGACCGAGATATCTCAGCCGTATACATCCCAGCGCGGGGCACTGTCAGAAAAGGTGTTCCACCGTCTCCTCTTTCTTCTCGTCCTGAAAACTTCTGCAGAAATCGTTAAATGGGAGATTTATTTATCTAGGTGCACTCAGTAGATTTTTAAAGCCAATATAAGCTAAAAAAAAGTAATGTCTGCCTAGATTGGCAAAGTACCTCTATGTGCGCTGTTACGGATATTCTTGTAAATCTTGAACGCAAACTTGTACTGTTACTTTTAATGGCAAAAATTTTAAATCGAAAGTCATCAGATGCCGCTCCTCTTTCCTCTTTCATATAATCTAATTTCCTCAGTCTTCTACTGAGTGCAAGCTAATTCGCTGCAAAAAAACTGAATGAAAGATTTTTTTCCAAAAAATTTGTATTAGTTTTTTTAAAATATTTTGTGGAAAATCAATTTTCAATGCCGCCTATAAGTTATTGAGGCGTTATTTGACTTCTGTACAAATCATAATTGACTGTAGGGTGCATAAGATTCGAACCTAATTTTTAATTACTTTAAAATGCAGGTTATTTTAAATTATTTTTTGTCATTCTTGAGCTCTGTTTGGTTCCTCTTCCTTATGGAAATAATGCAACTAACAACATTCTAACTTATTTCTATGGCCATTAAGATAACATTCACACATTTTATGTTTACAAGTTTGTGTTTTGTGTTTTTGAGTTTATATTTTTTTTCAAATTAATTTAAATTAAAGTTTAAACATTTTTTTCTTACCTTTATGGTTACAATACTGCCAGCCAATGCAAAAATATTACACAACATGTGATACGAAGCCATTAGCAAAGTGAGTGCGTGTGTTAAATGACTCAAAATTAATTGGACACTAAAATAACAGATCGATAGAATTAAAACGATGTACAAAGGAGCCGGTTGAAATCGAAAAAATAAAGTTTTAATTGGCATTTTGTTGGAAAATGATGAAAATTATATTTGACTGCAAGTTACGCTGAGGTAGTTGATTTTGAAACCAAACGGTGTATTTTGAATAAGAAATAAAAATTTAACTGAAAATAAAAAAAATAATAATGAAAATAAAATTAGTGTTAAAAAAATATTGAAGGAGATTGTTAAAAATGAAAATAAATAAATTTGTTTCTTTTAAGAATAGGACACATAGTCCAGATTTACACTATGCAATTTTATGATGCATTTTTCCTCTATTTTTTATTTAAACTATAGCGATATGGTTTTTCTAAATTAAACATTAACAACAGTAACATCTTCTTAAAACTCAAGTAATACCATATTGCTTACTCGTACTCGTACTCCTCTTGCTTCACCAATAAACAAAAATTTCATGCTAGTTTCATGAAAAAAATGCATAGTGTAAATGCCGCAATATATAAAGGATTTTATATTACCTTGCAATAAGGACGAAAATTAAATCAGAAATTGATTTTTGCATAAATATTATTTTCTCCCTTTTCTCAGCCAGCTCTTTAAATTCTTTGATGGTTTTACATTAGGAATTTCTAAATAATTGTACATTAAATGTGAAATAGAAAATTAGAGCAAACCTGCCAGTCGTGTGGTATGGCAGCATTAACTTAACCGATAAAGATAATTTGTGTGCGCACAGCAAAGACCTGCGCCGATCGACTACAAACAGGCTGAGTCGAGCCGATTTTTGATTTTGATTTTTGTTAACAGCCGTCGCACTGTGTCGCGATTTGATACAAAGAGTGGCCAAAAACAGAAACAGCTAGAAATAGGATATAAAATTAGGCTTAAATGTTTTTCTTAGAAAAAAAATATTTATGCGACATTTCGAAAAAATCTCACAAGTGCCACGCCCACGACCCATACAATGTAAGTTTTTAAAACTGTAATAATTTCGAAATTAGCGATTCTATAATATTAAAATTTTGCATATGAGTATGTTTAGTAATATTATAACATATTGCCAAATTTCCAACAATTCGATCAAAAGCCTCGCCCACCTCCCATTCAATCAAAATTTAAATGTAGTCATAACTTTGATACTAGTAATCAGATAAGACCTTCAGTGTGCACGTAAATATATTTAGTAATATTGTACCATATTGCCAATTTACAAAAAAAAAAAAAATCGGCCAAACGCCACGCCCCCCTCCCATACATTAAAACTTTAAAAATCGTTATAACTTTGAAACTAGTAATTAGATAAGAGCTGCAGTTTGCATGTGAACATATTTAGTAATATTATAACAGATTGCCAATTTAAAAAACCGGCCAAACGCCACGCCCACCTCCCACACAATTAAAATTTAAAAATCGCCATAACTTTGAAACTAGTAATCAGATAAGAGCTTCAGTTTCTATGTGACTATATTTAGTAATATTGTAACATATTGCCAATTAAAAAAAAACCGGTCAAACACCACGCCCACCTCCCATACAACAAGCGACAAGTGCTTTCACTCGACTCATTTTTGCTTTCATTGAACTCTCCTCATAAGAAACATTCGGTCGGCCTCTACCACTTGTATTTGCTTCCTTATACAGTATAACACAATTAAGTTTTATTGCAAAACCAAAACTTTATACTGAAACTTACATTACAAATTACTTCACAAAATAATACACAATCTAGCCAGTCACTTAACTCCGTTTCAAATCTATCTCTTGTGCGATGATATTTAGACCAATTGTTAGAAAGTTTTAAAAGAGTAAGCCTTATTTTTTGATGTTCCCTTTCTAATAATACTCGTTTAAAATGATTTTCTACTAAAACGGTATTTACACTATGGAATTTTTCATAAAACCAGCATGAAATTTTTGTTTGCTTGTGAAGCAGGAGGAGTAAGCAGTATGGTATTGCTTGAGTTTTGAGAGGATGTTACTGCTGCTAATGTTTAATTTTAGATAACGCATAACGCTGTAACTTAAATAGAAAATTGAGAAAAAAATGCCCCAAAAAATTGCGTAGTGTAAATCTGGATTAAGTCTTTAACATGATGCATAACATTGCAGGTTCTGTTTTGCTTTATCTCTAGTACAAATCCGAAACAACGCTGACACTAAAAACAATTACAAAATGAATTTGGACAATATCGGGCAGCTGAACTTTAAATATATTAAAAGACATACGAGGGCTGCTATTTATATTTCTGGCCTGGCAACACTGAGTGCTGCCAAGTGCAATCTGACATTTCCATTGGAAAGTTTGTCATTTTTAAGCATAATCGTACTCAAAACGTTTTGACGTACGACCATTATCGGTATTGTTTACAGTGACTTGAAATAATTAATATAGAAAAAATGGAACTAACTCGTGAACATTTTCGTGCCATCATTTTTCACAACTTTTGACGCGGATTATCACGACAAGAGTGCATTGCTGAACTTAAATCTTTGTATGGCGATGAAGCACCATCCAATAGCACTGTGCAAAATTGGTATAATGAATTTAATCGTGGCCGAAGCTCGCTCAAAGACGAATTCCGTGAAGGTCGTCCAAAAACGGCTGTTGTGCCAGAGAACATTGATGCCGTGCGTGAACTCATAATGCAAGATCGACATGCGACATACCGAGAGATAGAGACATCCTTGGACATTTCTTCCACCAGCATACATTCGATACTGCATGAACACCTGGCCGTAAAAAAGGTTTGTTCGCGTTGGATCCTGCACAATTTGAAAGTCGCTCACAAAAATGCTCGTGTCGATTGGTGCAAAGAAATGTTGCAAAAATACGATTGCGGTGCTTCAAAAGACGTTTATAAGATCGTCATAGGTGACGAATCATGGATCTATGCGTATGAGCCCGAAACGAAACAACAATCGACCGTGTGGATCTTCAAAGACGAGCAAAATCCAACGAAAGTTGTTCGTGCAAGAAGCACTTCGAAGCAAATGGTCGCCTGTTTCTTCGGCAAAACTGGTCATGTGGCGACTGTTCCGCTTGAGCAACGTAGGACGGTCACTTCTGGGTGGTACACTACAATTTGTTTGCCTGAAGTCATCGGAGAAATTCGAAGAACCAACAAGAGAAGACAAATCATTGTTCACCATGACAATGGGAGCTCTCACACATCGGCTCAAACCAGAGCGTTTTGGACCGCCCAAAAAGTCGTACAGCCGTTCCGCCCTGACTTGGCACCTAATGACTTCTTGTTGTTTCCGCACATCAAGAAAAAAATGCGTGATCAACGATTTTCGTCGCCAGAAGAAGCTGTTGAAGTGTTCAAAATCCATGTTTTAGAGGTGTCTCAATCGGAGTGGAAAAAGTGCTTCGACAACTGGTTTGAGCGCATGCAAAAGTGTATAAATCATGCTGGAGAATACTTTGAAAAACAATAAACCCATTTTTGATTATAAATATTCGCATTTTCACTATTAGGCCAGAAATATATAGAGCAGCCCTCGTACTTGCAGCTAAAAAGTACAAAAAAGCAGGAAAAGAGTTATTCCTACTTTCTTTTAAATTCTCTACGAAGTTTTATGGTCGCTGAAAAATCTTCACAATGCCTCACTACTATACTTTTTTCTAACGGCACCTGCATATGATCAATATTTTTAAACAAAAACAGTGTTGTTATTATAACAAGAAGTATCACTTTTATATTTTAGTAGCCGTAACATTCAATTACTTAAATTCTTATTATTATAAACAAACATAAATTTGGGATTTTCCCATAAATTTCGTATGCTGTACACAAACCTTAACCTTGAACGATTAGAACTTTAAAATTTGTAAACATTTTAAAAAGATATTTAAAATATTACATACGCAGAGTGTTTTTAAAAAATAAAATTTAAGAAAAGACGTTCAAATTCTAACTTTGACCATTTTTGGCCAACCTCGTGATACAGTGAGTCGCCGCGGAAATAATGTCGGCTCAATTAGACAATGTGTGTCCCAATAAACTTTCGAACAGTAACTAGCAAACACTAAAAACTTTTGAAAGCAAGTTATACAAATATGAAATATTGTGACACAAAAAGTAATAACTTCAAAAATTAAAAATTTTACCTTTTTTATATGAATGTATTGAATATATGTATATAACATTTTATAAATTGCGGTTTTCTTTTTTTATAATTATAAAACGAGCAACAAAAAGGTCTTGAGAAATTTAATGAAAAATCTCATTAAAAAACGTATGGTTTGTACATGGTAACTACAAACTTTTTAAACAGTCTACTCCTTATACCCAATAATTAAAAAAAATACAAATAAACTCTTTATATCGAGATTGTATATGTATATACATACATATTTATGTATTTTTGAAATGGAAATAATATAAAAAAATTGTAGTAAAATTTAATAAAAAAAATTTTGTGCACTTTCACGTACATGAAAAGCGATTGATTTGAAAACATTCTGTTTTTAAGGGTTTGATGAACTTCAATCTTCTCAACACACAAACCAAAAACAAAAAATGTATGAAAACAAATATATAAAAACAAAATCGATCGATTTCGTTCTCATATCTGATAGTTGCATAGGAATGTATGTAATACCGTATCTGCATTTTCAGCCACTTTCAGACGATTTTAAATCGCCGCTGAAACTTTTTTGACAAGCCGCCGTAGCCGATTAAATTGGTCTTTGAAATAGGCTTTTTACACTTTCACATGGTTCCCGATGGGATCTCTTATGTAGAAAAATGAAAGAAAAATAAAAATAGTTACTGAATGTTTGCTGTATTTTTGTATAAAACATTTTTGTTGTTATTGTTAAGAAGAAGAAAATCTTGTTATCAAATACATATGAATGGTTCCCAATGGGATCCCTTATGTAGAAAAATGAAAGAAAAATAAAAATAGTTACTGAATGTTTTTGCTGTATAAATCATTTTTGAGTTGTTATTGTCTTTTTGTCTTATTGATTCAATGGAGTTCTCATTTAAGCAATTTGGCTTTTGATATAAGACTTTAAAGTTTTTTATACAAAGTTTGGGTAAAATCCACTGATGAGCTATATGAGCAGTAGTGAAATGGCTATATGGATATATTCATTTATTTATATTAAATTTTGAAAACAAAAACTTTCGTGTGCTGCTCATTTGCGTTGATAAATATTTATTTATATTTGTAACGCCACTTTGTCAGTGATGCCACCAGAATATCAGAATCACTGTCATTTTTCTAGCGATGCCACTAAAATAATCGAAAGATGTAAAGTGGAACAAATTGAGATAGGAACATCTTTTAAAGATGTGGAATTTTAGCCCGCCCTGTACATTTTTCATGGGAAGATGTAAACATCTTCCCTAATTGATGGTAGATGTTATTTGTTGATCAGGGTAAAAAGGCTATAATAATGTGTGTATATGTAGTTTACCAGTGTTGTCCAAGTAAATAAAGTGACATTAAAGAAAATATGTAATTGTTGGCGTGTGTTATTTTTTGATTCAAAGAATCCAAACAGTAAACGAAAATAACCAAGAAAAAAGAGAAAAACGGGCACTTTTATACGAGTGAAATGATATTTAAATTTGAAACTTAGATAGATCATTATCTGGAAAGTGAAATAGAACAATTGTGTTTTCCAAACTCGAACCCGGATACTAGCAAAAAATAGTAAAAGGGAAATTTTTGTTCGTCTGAGTTCTACACATCAAGATTTTCTTTTTAATCTTGCGCGGACGTTGTGTTCAAATGTTTAGTTACTACTAGCATTAGACTGAGAATGAACTCCAAACACATATGGAATATGGATGCCAGGAGGGAACAGTCTCAGACTAAAGACTGGCGTTAATAATGAAACGATGATAAGAATGTTTTTCGATACCAGAAATCGGTAAAGAAACAAGAAAGTGTTAATACTTGCATGAGACACGGTGATGGCTTCGTGAGGTAAAGAATAGTAAGACAAACAAGAATATCAGACGACATCGAATTTAATTGACCGTTTCCGGTGAATGAACTAAAGGACTTCAAGTTCGGTAAGCTAGACTTTAGCAGCATTTCCATACTGAATGTTCCGAATAGAAACCCTGAGATACGGTCCGCAATTTGTGCGAGGGGGACTCAATTTTTTCAGATGTCTTAAAGGTCATACAGGCTCTCAGATGTGTATTTTCAAGACGTGGCTGCCTGCGCTGGGAATGCAAACGGGCTTTCAACGGGCTGTTGGAAAATAATAAAGACAGACTATGTTGTGTTTCGCGAAATCGCAAGGGCAAGGAAATTAAAGAAGAATTTGCAAGTCTGGGCTCTGGAAGAAGAACGTAGAAAGAGTAGAATCCGTAAAGCCACCTATTATATTATATTATATTTAGCATACTGGCTCATAGGCCATAGGCCTATATTAGACAAGCAAAAGATGGAACTCCTCTTGGTTTTGGATAGAAAATATCCAAGAGTCGATGTAGCTGCAATCAGTGGCTAATGCGCCCTTACGAGTTTTGAAAGATATGCGGGTACGAGGAAGAATTGGAGACTATTGAGCAAGCGACATCTCTCGGTGCCAACTAAAATATTTCATCGGCTTCATCAAGGGAATCAGATTTCTACTTTAAGGAAATTCCACTGAACTCCCTTGGATCTGGTAGTGGACTAATTTTTAAGCACGTCGCTTATATTTCAATCATTCTCACATTATTACTCCGCTTAAAAAAAGTTTTCCTGAACGTGATAAAAATATGTAAGTATTTCAACTGAATATAAATTTAACAATTAATTTATGGCTTATAAGATGTAATTTAGTTTTAGCCAATGACGTAACAGTTTCAATAAACTGAATAAAATCATTAAAAATATTTAAAGTTTTGTAACGCTAAAAATTAATAAAATTTAACGTAATTGTCTAAAATAATCGATTATAATTTTAAAAGAATTACAGTCGTTAAACGCAAAATTTGTATTTTATATGGCAATCACATGTGATATCATTAGATGTCACGCACTTTGCATTTTAAGCAAAAAAATCATTTTTAGTGTTGAAAAAGATTTATTTGTTTATTTTAATTTGATATTCAATTTTCTAGTACCTGAACAGCATTAGAAATATAATTGAAAACTAATTAAGATGTTATAATGTCACACTTCTCCAAATGGAATTAAAATTAAAGGTATTAAATCTTTTCAGAATATGCTAAATCGGTAATCGAAAAATCCTGTTATGTTATATGAAGAGATCTAATCGTAATCTGACAGTAAAAGTTATGTGGGAGACCAGTCATTCCAGTATTGATCTTAAAAGTTCAAAAAGTTGTTAGGACAACCAAATCCTAGCTTTCACTTGCTTAAGACCTCCGGGAAAGCACAAAGACGTGTTATATAAAATATCCTTTCTTTTTTCTCATTATACTCCACCAATCTCAGTCATAAGGTGCGAAGGAAATACAAAATTCTTTCAATTACCAGTGGAATTGCAAAAGATTTCTAAAAAAGAATTTGCATTAGGACTTGGATCAAAAATTCAAAATGTGTATCTCAATTTATTGTTCGAAGGCATTCACTTTCTTGCAGTGTTTCTCTTAAAGTCGGCTTATGAACTATGATGTTACCAGCATTCCACGTAAGCATTACTTATCTTCTATCTAGAGTTGCTGATTTCATTAAGTCAAATGGAACGATACCTTTTATAGCCAACGCAGCAAATACCGATATCTAACGGTGATATGACGCAGAATATGTCCTCTCTTTGAAAAGCTATAAGAGCTGTCGCAATTTGCTTGTTTATGCTTTTTTCGTTAATATCGGGTGGCTAAACTTTAAGGTCCGATGTTGAATGTGAACCACACCTAAACGTCAAGTTGTTTCCGCATTTAATTTGACATTTCTCAATTTCAGACTAAATAAATTTTAACCATGCAAAGATACACAATCGAACAACGCGTTATAGTTATTCAGGCTTATTATGAAACTGGGCGTTTTGTTCGCTCAAATTAATCATCCGATTGTACGCACATTTGGATGATTAATTTGAGCGAACAAAACGCCCAGTTTCATTCATTCTCCTATAGATCCATAGGAGATGCGAAAACACCAGTGCATGCTCGTACAGCTCGTACTGTAGAAAATATTACTGCTGTCTTCGTGCAGAACAATTGCACCTCCCACACTCGACTTTGATGAACATTACGCATACAGACTTGCATTTACATGCTTACAAAGTGCAATTGACTCAAGAACTAAAGCCTCTCGATCGTTCCAAACGTCGTCAATGGTCAGAATGGTGGCAATAATTGGCAACAGTGGATGATCAATTTACGAAGAAGATCATCTTCAGTGATGAGGCACATTTTTTTGGCGAATGATAATCCAAAAATGATTGTCGAAAAACCAATGCACCCACAAAGAGTGACTGTTGGGTACGGTTTATGGGCTGGCGGCATCATCGGGCAGTATTTTTTTCAAAATGAAGCCGGTCAGGAAGTTACTGTAAATGATGTTCGCTATCGTGAGACGATAACGAACTTTTTATGGCCCGAATTGGAAGATATGGATGTGGACGAAATGTGGTTTCAACAGGACGGTGCCCCTTGCCACACAGCTAACGAAACAATGGCTCTTTTAAATTAAACAACAGGAATTTTTTATTATAATCATTAATTTTCAAAAAGAAATCTTTTTTCGTGCTATTTTTTATTATCTCGGTGTCTCGATGGCCAATTCGCTACCTCTTACTAGGGCACACAGCTCTTTTGTTCGACAAATTCAATGGCCGTGTTATGTAACGTGGCGGCGATGTCAATTGGCCGTTAACATCATATAATTTATCGCCGTTGGACTTCTTTCTTTGGGGTTATTTAAAAGAAAAGGTGTACGTCGATAAGCCAGCAACACTTCAAGAGCTGAAGCATAAATAATTCGGCACATTAACGTCATAGAGCCTTAATTATGCCTCAGCGTCATCTAAAAATTGGAGCATCGGATGGAGGTGTGCCGCTGAGGTCGCGGCTGCCATTTGGCCGATATTTTGTTCCATACATAATTGAACCATACCAATTATATCAAAATAAAAAAAAATAAAAAATAACAATAATTTCCTAAATAATTTGTGTTTTGTTCAAAATCAACATCGGCCCTTAGAATTTAAAATTTAGTTTTACTAAATTCGCCGTAAGTCTGCTAATTAACGCCATTTTATTTCAGGCCTTGTCAACAGCCTGTTGGATTTGGGCTGCAAATTTCACTCTCAAATTTAATTAATTCCGGTAGTACAATGTATGTTTTCTATTTTGTCACGAGTGTTTTATTCAAGTTTTAGTTCATACTTTTTAAGTTAAGAAACGATTATGTTCTAACACAAATAAATTAATAAATGGCAAAAAAAAAACACCCCGTAAATTTATTTGTGCTCACAAGGCCTTAGTCGATTAAAAACGTAATTTTGTATCGATCGATTTGTATGACATTAGTGATTACTAGGAAACCATACGGTCACTTTAATTAAATTAAAAAATCTATTATTTTTAACTTTCATATTGTGTTTATATATTTCTGTAGAAATGTAATTCCTTTAAATTTCTGACAACCATTGCTGCCTGCTCCTTAACTGTGAAGCAACTTTATAAAACAATTGTAAAAAAATGTTTTCTTATATTTTATAAAACATTTATATATGATAAATTTAATTAAGTAATATGATAAAATACAGAAAAATTGCGGATACATCTTGAAATGAAATAATGAATATAAATAACAAATAACATGAATTTGACGTAAGAGATTATTTTAAAGCTTGTGTCAACTTTGTATGTACTTATGTATGTAAAAAAATGCTTCTACTCTGCATAATAAAATAATAAAAAGAACGTTATAAAGTGTACTTCAGTTGACATACTTAAGTATTTCTATATTAAAATTGATTATATCAAGTCTCATTTGTGATACAGGCACCTGCACAAAATCGCCTAAAAGCCGTCTTAACCATGCCGCTGAAGATTTTGAACGATCCTCGCCGGCAAAAATTTTATGGTTTAAATCGCCTTTAAAGCAAACGCAGATTATTTTTCCATTTTTTTTTTAATTGAATTCAAAAACAACTTAGATTGTATGTACATCTCAGTTTTAGAGCTAGTGGGCAACACTTTTCTTAAGCTCAAATATATATTGTAGTGTTGCCAGCAGGAAATACCTCAAAAACTTTACATACAACACTCTGCACACATAGTTCAAAAGTAGCTGAACTCAAAATTTAATTAAATTGTTCATTATCTACATCTAAGCTAGTCCTAAGATGTCGCTCATTACTAAACACACTCAGATTAACCTATTTCGGTCCCGGGTCACAGGGATATCCAGGGAAACTGTAAGGCCGATGATCTCGCCAAACGGGGCACATTGCTTCCTAACGTCTCCTCGCTACCAGACGTTGGGATTCCTCTGGCAACGGTTAAAATGGCTATAAAGAACCACTACCTCAATTTGTCTCGCAAATTATGGGTAGAGGAAAGTTACTGTTGTGTCTCCAGACAACTGTGGACTGCACTGGACCTCAAGAGGACCAGTCAGCTGCTCGGACTGGACAGGAAATCCATAAGTATCACGGTCTCGATACTTACTGGTCACTGTCTAATCGGCAGACATGCTGAAAGACTCGGTCTGCCCTTTAATGATTTCTGTCACAACTGTGGCTCGGAGGATGAGAAAGAGACCGTACTGCACCTCCTGTGCTACTGCCCATCCCTGGCTCAAAAAAGGTTTAGAGTTCTGTGCTCTCATTTCTTCGGAACTCTTACGGAGCTATCATCTCACTCTATAGGGCACATAGCGAAGTTCATCCGGGAATCTTCATAGTTCTCAACCGTCTTCCTTGTGGTACCACAATAGGCCATTCGATTGTGCTCAAGTGAGCTTCGTCGTGAGAGGCTACCACTCCTAACTAACTAACTATGGCCGTTATAGCATGAAGTATAGTTATTAAATATTATAAATTAAAGGGTGCCCCAATAGTTCATTTAATTTGATGTATACGGCCTTACGTTTGAGCAGTTGTAGACAGCAGGTATAAATTTACAATGATTCTGTATTGCCAAGTTCGCTATAGCAACAAATATAAAATTCAATTTAGAAATTAAAGGGTGTTCCCATAACTGATGTAATAAATCTTAGGGAGTAGAGTGAGAGCTCATTTTAAGGGGATATCACAAAATGATTATTAGAGCTGAAAACAACAATAACTTTTAACAAATATATATTTTTTAATTGTTATAAAATATTTAAAGCATGCGTATTTCTTTAAAAATTGTCTGCGTGTGCTTATTTGGCGGCCATTGCTGTACAAATTGGGTCTTAATAATGTGTGTGAATGCGTTTACTTGTATTTATTGCATATACAAAAACTAGAAGTGCTTTTCGCCGGCTAACATCCGATTTTTAGCCGTCGACGATGATTTTTTCTAAAGCCGCCTTCGTTGACCAGAACCCTGTGGCGCAGGTCTTGGGTATGATATCCATGAGATGAGTTATTTAATAATAGGCCTGTTCCAGATGCATAACAAAACAGTCCGAACTCGTACAAATTTGTCCAAAAGCGTTTCAGATAACAATTTTTTGTACAATTTTGTTTTTTGTTTACTGTAAAAATCAAATAATTTTTAAATAAATACATAAAGCTTTTACTTAAAATAACTTAAAAGACAAAATGGAAGATTTTTCGTAGTTGTAAGTACTTGTACATATATTTGTGGATATTTATCACTTTCTTTAATAATTTATGCTTTTATAGATCATGAAGTTCTTGCTGATTTCGAAGTAGAAAAAAGAAACAGCATTAATAAATATTTAGAAGATGGGGTGTCTCAATACACAGAGGATGAATTTAAGAAACATTTTAGAGTTTTAAAACAGTTGTATTTTAATTTATGTAAAATATTTGAAGAAAGTGAAGAAAGGAGAACATACAATAGTTATTTGGCTTTTCATTCTGCCAAAAATTATAAATAAATTTTTAAATAATAACTGGTTTATACCTTTTATATTCAATCACTTTTTACATCTGTTGGCAATGTTTCAAATGCTCTGTTTTTAAAATATTTTTCATTTTAAACGTCTAAAATCACTAAAATAAAATTTATTTAAGTAAATCGACACCATTAGTATTTTGGGATGTTCAATTGTGGTTTTTTGCGTTCCAGCAATTTCGAACAACTTTGTCACTTTTAGAGAGTAATTTTCTTTTTACTCTCAAAAGTCCGGACTATTTTATTATGCATCTGGAACAGACCTTATAGGTATTTATGAAGTCTACATATGTTTAATAATATTTTATCTTTTTACCCGTCCTTACCTTCGTCAGGTTGCATTGTTTTGGGGCCACCCTAATATACTTGGTTAAATTATCGCAGCACAAAATTTTATTTTAGACCACAACAAGTTTAGCAAAAGTAACTTTAATAAAATAAAAGTTAAATTAAAATTTTCTTATCTTTCTTGATGTAGAAAATTGTTGAAACAAAAACAATGGAAACTTTTAAAAAAACGTTATTAACTGATTAAAACTAGAAACTAGTTTTCACAGTTGTTTTTTTTTTTAAGTAAAGTTAATATTTACTTGCTTTCTTTTTAATTGTAGTAATCAATATTTACAATAACACAAAAAGGAAATTATATTCGAATAAGCTGAGCAAATACTTTAATGCGTACAGTACTGAGCATATAAAAAGTAATTTGGTACGGAAATATTTAAAATTTATTTATTTTAAAAAATTAAGAGTAAAAAATTGTTGTGTCTTATTTTCTTCATTATTAGAAGATAAAGTTTGGAACTATAAATGCCATTTATTAATCGCAAAAAAAAGTTGAAAAGTTCTTACAGAAAACGAATTCGCTCCGATTTCTGTTTTTAAGTGCAGACTACTCTAAAAATCAATCTAACAGTTTGGTTCTAATCAAAATGGTATAAGGCGACGAAACCACGTGTTTTATATAAAACCTAAAGAAGAAAAGTTCTTTATTAACGAGAACTTAAATCACAAACAGTGGTTAAGGGTACAATAAATGATAAGAACATTTTGAAAATAAATTTAAATAATTATTTGACTTGAACTACTTGAGAATACAGAATAACATAGGAATTTATCTCTTTTATGAATATTTTTATTGTAAATTAAAGATAAGCAATATCAAACACTCTATTATTACCAACAACAATAACGAAAGTACTTTTAAAAGAAGCAAAAGGCAATAAAAAGATAACAATTGTATTGTTTTATTTCAAAGTTATAGATTAGTTTATAGTAATTTTTAGATTCATTTACATACATTTGTACAAATTAAAAGGAATTATTTCTTTAGGATTTTTTATTTAACTTCCACGTGAGTTCATTTGAAATAAACTTTTTTGTTAAATGTTTTCCATTTGAACATTTAGCGGGTATTTCGACCTTTTATTTGAGAATTATAACTTTAACAGCGAAATTTTTATTTTCAATCTGGTAACATAGAAGATTATCGAGAAGCTTTGCATAGAGACGTGCTTCTTTCGATTATAATCTCATTCGTATTATTTAAGAGTGAAAATGGATTTAATTGGTTTAGACGGTGGACGTAAAGCATAGGTCGCCCTATTCTCATAATTTTTTGCAAAAGTGCTTATTTTCTTCCTGTCTCATTAACAAGTACCGTGTAAATACAGAAGTTTCGCAGGCAGAGCTGGATAATCACACAAACACACAACATGTAAACTTATTGAAGAATGTTTTAATTCGGTTTAGGGTTACGTATATTTTAATTTCAAAATAAATTACATAATTAAAATTTATATATTAATTTTTTTAAGAAATTTAAATATGCGTAAACTCAAGGCGAATTAAACGAAATATTCATTTGGTTTTTGCTTTAATTCTACAGGTGTGGGGTAAATTCATAATATTTGATGGATAGCAGCTCGCTGCAACTGAGTGTACTATCAATAGTTTGACTTACATATATCAGCTCACGGTGACGGAGAGTAAACGGCTAAAGTCTTTAACTTTATTGATCGAACTCGAAATATCTGTCAAGTTATCTGCGCATATTAAGCTCTACTTGGCACATTGAACTCTTTGTGGATCTTCAGTAAAGTAAACTTTGTGAATTCCATTTTTGTTAAATTTATCACAGCCGAATGAATCCGATAAGTACCGAAAAAGTGAAAGGATGAGTGTCTAGCGAAAAACCGGGTTTTTGTACGCAATTCAAGGAACTCCTAAGAAATGAACAAACGTAACTTGAATGGCGTGAAAAAGTTAATTCCAAAGGCATTTCAGAAGCGGCTCGCCAAAAAGTGGATACAATTTTGGAATTTCCATAGTCGAGAGTAAGAGCTGCTCAATAGAGGACGAGTGCTGTTAGTGATCTGCTTCGGTATCTGCTCCTACATAAGGTCTAACTGAAGCAAAAATAACATTACCCCGCAGTTAAGTTTAAGAAAGCATTGTTGCACCAATTTAAAGTCCACGCTCATTCGTTGCATAAGCTCGATTTTTAATTATTTGACTATGTTAATTAGGAGTTTTTACACATGCTAATAACAAAATTAGTAGGACAGTTTTAACGTAAGTCGCTATAGTTCTTTAAGTAAAAAGATTATTACCATGGCCCGCACACTATTGCCGTTCAAACGGAACTTTTTCATCTTTCAATTTCCTCAATCTTTAAAGCTTCACGAGATAAAATGCTTATTTTTTAAAAACAATTGAAGAAAGCTTAATTTCCACCGCAATTTAATGAATATTTTCTAGACTATTTTGTATATTAATCTATAAATTATTAAAATTTAAATAGAAAAGTTAATAACTTTCGCCTTATTTGATTATTAATATTTTGTTTCAAATTAATTTAAATTTGCTCTTATTGTTTTGAATTTCATTGAACTTGACATGATAACTTGAAATGGAAATATTAATTTATTTTCTCTAGTGGCACTCCCACTCTGATTCTATACAAAATTAAAATATTTAATTGTTAAAGAAAACAATTTCACAAACTGTTAATTAACATGTTTCAAACCGGAGATGTTAAAGTGATTAACTTTTGCAGTCACGATGATTCATGCTCACAAGTAAAAATATTGAATCATGCAAAAGCAAGCTCAGATGAGAATTGCAACCATTACAAATTTCACGAAAAAGGATGAAAACATTTTTTAAACACACACTCACAAAGAGTTGTACACCAGGTGGGTTTCTGAAAAAATCTTTCGTGAGCAACATTGATTATTACGTGTGCAAAATTTGACATCTGTGCTGCCTATTCGGTAATTTGGAAGAGTTTAACGTTTTAATTTTTTATGTATACTAGGTACATTGTTTGAGAAATGTAAACAAAGTCATATTATCAGCTGTTGTTTCACGCGAAATAATGCCTATTTGCTTTCACAGCTTTAATAAAATGATTTTATTGGCATCATTTGCATCGTCTATACAAATTTCATGGTCATATCATGTTCCGTTATGAATTTACAACAAGAACAATTTTAGTGCAGTTTGAAAATTTTTTTTTTTTTTGTTACTGCGGCGTGTCGCTTAAGCTTGAATTTTCTTACAATATAATAATACTAAAATATTATTTTAATATAACAAAAGTGAATAAACATTATTCGTTTGTTGAGTAACAAACATTTTATTTTTCTAGAAGTTTAATAAGTACCTACTGCCTCGTACCATTTAGCAATTAAAGGCCCAACTATAATGTGCATAAACTAGCTTATGCCAACTTATACAACTGTGCAAATACATTAAATTATATGTGGTAAACTATAATGTGATTAAGATAACTTTTCGTCAAGTTTCGTTAAATTTCATTTCTTTATGCAAGGTACGAAACTGATCGCACTTTCCGTACGGAAACAGCTGATTGTGCTATGGTTTATACATTAATAAAGAAATTTTCTAATTAAGACCTAAATTGTTAAATTTTTTAGTTTTAAATTCAATAAAAAATGTAGAAAAAAACAACATATTTCTTTATGGCCAATTTTTTACAATTATAATATATTTAAATTAAATGTGTATTTATACACACATATGTATACCATATAAACGATGAACATCGTTGCATTTTTTAGTACGGTTGGCCACAAACACAAAACAGAAAATAATTTGTAATAATTTTTTTTTTTACATTTTCTTAGAACATAAACCAGAATATGTAAATGTGTTTGTGAATGTTATTAAATATATAAAATATTTTCTTTAAAGCCTTTTAGTTTTAAAATTTTGTTGATTTATATAGAAATTATTTTTGGCAAAAGTACGAAATAAACATAAATGTGCAACTGTGGCAAATAAGTTACTAAATTTATATATGTACATTGTAGCCACATAAATTTCTTCGATAAGTTACCTAAGCATTTGACAGGCTTTTCGTTGAATTTTTGACATAAGCTAAAGCTAGCTTATGCACATTATAGTTGGGCCTTAAGACACTTCTTCTGATGGGTTAACAATTGCACAAAATTACATTGATGAAGAAACATGTGTCGGACAGAGAAATCTTCTGTGTAAGGAAGCAATGCTAGAAGGAGAAGAGTAGATAGCAGTAAAAGATAGTACATATACTTACATATGTATGTATGTATGTATGTATGTAAATACATACATTTACGTATAAAATGTTATAATAGTGACCTAAAAAGAAATATATTACGAAATATATACATATATAGTTTAGTAAATGTAAAAATACCTTCGTCATAAGCATATTTTACCTCAACCGACAAAGTTTTTTTTCCAGTAGTTCATCAGAATGCAAGCAAAAAAAGCATAAACGTCTAAGATGGATTTCTAACTGCACCAAATACTCAACGGTAAATTCTGGTGTTGCCACAAATAAAATTTTTTTACACTTACTGCAAAATCGCCAAAACAGATATTCAAAAAACAAGAAACTTCTTTTAAGTTCTTAAAATATTTACGTAAAAATGTTTTTCGTTTGCGTCACATCACACCAATGTTTTTATACCCTTCACCATAAAAATTACGAAAAGTGTATAACAAAGTATGTCATTCAGTTTGTAATTTGTCGAAATCAGCAAGATCGGTCCATGCACTTAGACGCAGCGGGCAAATACCACGCCTACCTCTAGTTTTTCTATATTATTTGGAACAATGACGTAACTCCAAACAAAAAAAAAACAAATATACGGGGTAATAGAGAATTAAAAATGAGAAAAAAACTTCGAGTGAAAAAATTGGCGCTCGCCCATATATGCCAAGTTACGGGGCTCTAAAATTCTCCATTTTTTTAAATAGCAATATGGGTATCATTTTGAAGCTTTTGAAGAGATCTTTAAGGAAATACTAAAATTAAAAAAAAAATGCTTAACCCAAAAAGAGCCGACGGCACTTTATGTAAAATTATATTTTTCAAATCTCGGTCACCCCAATATTTGTATTTTTGATTGGAGTTACTTCACTAAACTAGAGTTACATAGATGGTGAAGAGTAGAGGCGAATAAAGCATTCTTACTTGTTAATATCTACGCCTATATTTATACTTGCACTCACGTGCTGGAAAATTAATTAACTAATGCCAATAACGCAAGAATAACACATCTCTACTAAGCCACATATTAAACGAAACTTTATTTGCTGATTTAAGGAAGCAGATGATATTAATTTTTAACGCTAATTAATGAATTCGCACATGTCTCTATAAGGTACAAGATTTCGGCCCACTAACAATTTAATGTTTACTCGCAATATACAAACTACCCACATGCAAATGTACATTTGTCACACACATGCATCTATATATGTAAAAATGAATGTCTGTCTGTTTATTTGTGCTTTATAGGAGGCCAAACCCTTGGACCGATCTTCCTGAAATTTTCACAGCATGTTACTGTGACTCTGGAAGGAATAATAGGCTATATGAAGTTTTAATTGGACAAAGGGGCGTGCCACCGCCCATATAACCCAAAAATTTAAATCGCCATATTTTGGCCATTTTTTGACCTACGTCGACGATATTTGGTACATATGGTATTGGCATAATTAGGAAAGTGGGTGGGACCCCGCCCCTTTTTAGAAAAAATAAAAATCGTAATATAGTCTTAACTACTGGACCAATCGTCATTAAATTTTCGCAATACTTTTAATTTTATTTAATAACGAGGGGGGTAGCGAAGCACACCGGGTTCATCTAGTAGAAATATAATCGTAAGTGATTTCGTATGAAAGTTAACACATTTACTTTTAAGATAAAATATTTAGAATTTTGCTAGAGTTCGAAGAATGATTGTTTCGAATTTGATTATTGAGAAAGTTACTCACTTGAAAAAAGATTAAATTAATGAAATTTTGTGAAAACAATAAAAGCTTTTTATAAAACAAAAAAATTAAATTTCAGAAAAAAGTGAAATTTTTAAGATAATGGACAGCTTTGAAAAAAAAGCACAAGTAAGCTTATTACAAAAAATAAGCTTTCCATTTTAATAGTGACCATTTTAGGAAAAAAGGGGCGGATTTTTAAAAAAGATATAAGCTCTTTAAGCAAACATGAGCTTGAAAGTAAAAATGTGAGCTTTTAAAGAAAGTAAGCCTTTTTTAAAAAAAAGTACGCTATTTAAGAAAAAATTTTACAATTAAAAAAAATAGCTTTTTTAAAAAATTATATTTTTAGAGAAAAATAATATATTATATGTGACCCGGTCTACGAAAAGGGACCTTCGGTGTGAAAATATAATTTTTCACTTTTTTGGCGATTCGGATAGACTAATGTGTGCTCTTTCTAATGGCGCAAAGCAGAAGTTTCCAACTCGCAAAGAAGTTTGTCAGGAATTTTCCAAAAAAAGAGCAGAAATGAGTGAAAATGAAAAAAAATTGGACATTGAATTGTAACATAATAAACATCATTTCATACTTTTATTTGAAGGGAAACCAGCCATTTTACATAAAAATCGAAATATAAAATAAATCTATAATTTTTTTTACGCTTTATATTTTTTTTTCGATGTCAAATTTTTTTTTGGTAGTAGAGCCGCAGAATCTTCCTCGTCATTACCATCTGCCTTTCGTTTCTTCGATGCCAACTTTTTTTTTGGTAATGGAGCCGCAGAATCTTTCTTGTTATTACCTTTTGCTTTTTGTTTCTTCGATATCGATTTCTTGTTTTGCAAGGGAGCCGCAGAATTATCTTCTCCATCAACTTTGGATTTTTGTTTCTTTGGCTTTTCTTCCGGTTTTGGGGCTAAAATATGTACTTTTCTTTGATCTGCGACTAAACTGCGGAGATTTTGGTAAATATACCATTGGCGTTCCAACGTTATGCTGAGCCCGGCTGCTGTGGACTAGTAGGGTAATGTACAGAAATGTACAGAAAAGAAATTGATTCAGTTTTTGTTCTCGTTCAATATCAGAGACGTTTTAAGTCAGCGCAATCGAAACCGTATTTCCTATGTTAAAAAAAAGTCACGTTTAGTATTGGATGTAATAATTAAGGTAAGTACCAATTCATCTACTTACCACGACATGTGTCGCATAAATCGTCTGCTCGATTCATTGTTGTTACATACGGAATATACTTGGCCCATATACGACAAAAGCTGCGATAACTCATTTTTGGTTTGTTCTCTTGGAGTGAATCAATGTATTTTCGATAAACTGACGACTTTGTTTCGCTCGAAGGTAATTTCATTACTCGGTAATCTTTAAATTTTGGAAGTCGGCCAGGTAGTGGCAAAGCTAACAGATCTGCAGTGTATTCGATAAATTTTACAGCCTTTTCAATTTCAGCTGGTGTAAATGATTTCGTATTCGTACTGGATTTATTAGCTAGGCCATGTTCTCGCACTATTAAACCGTTTTTATGATAATGAGTTACCAAATGTTTGTAACGTTTTATTCTGCATGTGTGCAGAAAAAGGAAAAGTGAACGACAAATTGGTATGCCGAGGAAAGAGAACTGAATCTGATACCTTGTAACTTCGTTACCTTTTCTGCATTCTTCTACCTTCCGCTTAGCTATTTGTGAGTAAACACTTTGCAATTCTGCATTATACCTTATTCCAGCTTCGATATTACTTAGTATCACTAGATCTAGTTTGTTTTTGGAAAGCTCGAGACAGTTCATTCTACTATCAACAATCCGATCTCGTGGTATAAGTGTACTGCATTTCTTAACACAACAATCGGTAGAGAAATATTTTGTTATCAGCTTTTCTTCTTCTAAATCCACAATAGATAAGTCCATTTTAACGAAACTTTCCTCTGTATTATCTCCTGCCTGATGTAAATCATGATCGCTGTCGAAATCGTTATCAATGTCGGTTTTATCACTATCTTGTTCGTCTTCACCAATATATTGTCTAAGAACGAAACTAACCTCTTCATCTACACTCATTTTTAATTTATTTCGGAATCAAAAGACGCATAAAAATGATTCAGTAAACGTAATTGAAAGAGGAACGATGTATAACAGCTAATTTGTCAACATTAATAACGATCACAAATATCACCTCTTCACTGTTGGTCGTTAACTAAAAAAAACTCGGTAAAACCACGAAATTACGCCATCTAATACGATATTTTTCGAGACAGAAACAACACTGAATATCTTTAAACACGGTAGGATGAGTAGGGATACAGAGAGAAGGGAACAACTGAAGCGAAACTTATCACATGACATGTTTGTCTTTAACAGCTGTTTTCTCGAAAACTTGTGTTTACACCGAAGGTCCCTTTTCGTAGACCGGGTCACATATGACAAATTTAAGCTTTTTAAGAAAAACGACTGCTTTCTACAAAACACATTTTTTTAGAAAAACTAAGATAAGCTTTATAAAAAAAAAGTTTCTTAAGAACCGAAGTGATATTTTTAAGGAAAACGTGAGCTTTATAAGAAAAAAAATAGCTTTAAAATAATAATTACAGTATTTAAGAAAAAATACATTTTAAAAAAGATGTAATCTAAATCTCTCTATAACAATGGCAGGTACTTCTATAAAAATGAGGCCTGAAGCAAAATTTTATTTTCAAAAGACAAACAAGATTTTTATGATTTTTTTTTTAAGAAGTAAATTTTACGGAATAGCCTGCACTGAAAGTTTTAGTGATGTAATGAAATGTGCAGTTAAAAATGTAAGCAGAATGAAATATACTTCCCCGCTCTTAAAAGACAAACTTTCACAAGCTTTTGAATTTGATAAAAAAAAAGAGGTGTTGCTAAATGAGTTAAAAACAGCTTTAGCTAGTTTTCAATTTAAGCTGGATTCACTCATGATGTCCGAACAAAATTTTTGTCCGTACAACATTTTTTATATGAAGCTTAACGGCTCTATTCAAGAGGGAGAGAAAATATTTTGTGCGACCAGCCTTAGGTCAATCTGGTTTAATTTTATATTTTGTCCAGACAAACTTAAACTGAGTTGCCAATAAATTAAAATTTGTCATCTCAAAGCTGAATTGAGTTGCCCATTTACATAAAATTTTCATCATTTTTTTTTCGTATTGCAATTCAAAGTGTATGCAAAATAGAAAATTATAATTCAATTAGTCAAAAGCTTATTGAGGAAGCGAAGAAGCCTGTAAGGGAGTGTATGTATGATATGAGCAACAGCTCATACAAAAATTACCACAAAAAACTAATTATTTGGAAACAAATAGCGAACTGCATTGGAATAGATCGTAGGAACATTTTTGTTTAGAAATCGAAATTTTTCATCAATTTTGCTTGTTTTCAGGAAATGAATGTTAAAATCTTTGAAAAAAGTTACGTAGGCAACATAAAGCAGCTTATCGCAGTAGTGGTGGGACAAGTGTCAGTGAACGAGAAGATGTAAAATTTAACAATTACAATTTTTGCACATTGAAAAAAAAAACAATAACACTGCCACATTACAAAACCATTGTTTACATTTGGCAGCATTGATTGTCCAGATAAAATGTTCTAAATGGGTGAATCGCGTTTCAGAAAACTCTCACAAAAATTAATTGTCTCCGCACAACATTTTTGTTCGGACATCATGGGTGAATCCAGCTTTAGAGTCAACTTTAACACCAAAAGTATATTTTAAATTGTCTACAAATGAGAGTCGACTCTAAAGTAAAACCGACTTTAAATGTTGTCTTTACATTTAAAGCGTACCCTTAAAGTATACTTCATTTTTAACTATGAACTTGGTCCATTACCTTTCTATAAAGGAAACGTTATTAAAAATATATTATAAAAATTAAGCTTTAAAAAAAAATTTATCACGATTCTATTCTCGATTCCATATGAAAAAAGTGCATTATTGTAAGAAAGTAAAAGTTTTTCCGATTTTTTTAATCTTTGATTTTTAATTTTTTGATTTAAAGCTCCTTTTAAATCTGCTTCTTGAGATTTATTTATAACGTACTTTTAAATTCATGTGTATTTGTGCTTGAATTAGAAGAAGACTGCTAATTAAAGAAATCTGCAATTTGAGCTAAAAATAAATTCTAATTTGCTTAAATATATTAATAAATAAATAATTTGTGACAAAAATTATAGAAAAAAAACTACGTGTGAAAAAATATACGTAGGAAAAAAACTTGAAAATTGATTTCGTCTGCTTTGATTTATTTTTATTTATTTTTGGCGATTTACGCATTTACGTAAAAATTGGCGATATAATAAAAGTAAATAAATAAATAAGTTTATTTTAAAATAAACTGGGCTGCTTTGTTAACTTTACCACCAAACACAGCCGTAAGTCTCGTTATTTTATTTTAGTCACCAAATTGAAAAACTAGAATCTCTGATTTTTCTCCTTTTTAAGATTTTATTAATTTTGGAAACAAGCAGAGCGGGTTGACAACAATTGAGTAGAAAAGTCAACTTATTCTGCTATTGTCTAATATAATTAGAAATAAATTTACCGTTGTTTACCTCGCTAATTTGAGAAAGTGGAACTAGAGTTTTTTTCTCTTTCTTTCTGAATGTTTAACTATCAAATTGTCCTGACGACACACCTTTCTCGATATTTGTAAAAGTAGTTGAACTTAACAGTCATGGCCTTCCATTCGAATAATATCCTAACAGTTACACAACTCAGGGAAGACAAATGCTTAGGTTTTCATCCTAATAAAGATAACACTACCTGGAATAGTTTCGTTACGTCATAGAAGAAATAAAAAGCATTACAAAGCACTTAGCCTTGGTTCATATCCCAGCAATTTACGTCAAAACAAAGCTCACATATTACTCGTATCAACTAATAATTTTAATTGTTCTTTTTTTCTAATTTAAAAAACTATTTTTCTGTCAATAAATTTTAATTTGTTTCACTTTAGATAATTTGTTTATCAATTTCAAAACCAAAATTGTTATCGTATGGTTAATAGAAGATAATAACCCAGTCGTTAATTGTTAAATATATTTTAATTTTACATAAACCTCAACAGTTTTTTTCTAAATAAATATTCCATTAAATAATGTTTTGAATAATTTAAATAATTTTTATATAATTTTCTAATAATAATTCTGTAAGAGCTTATTATAATATCTATTGTAAAAAAACAAAACAAGTGAATTAAATTATTTTAATTAAATTTTGCTAAACATGATGCACGCTTTGAGGGCAATAACACAAAGTACGAGGTCAGTGGCAGAAAGTTTTGACCTCACTTAAAGACAAAAAGTATTTGAGAAGTATAGAGTATAACAGTATAAAATAAAATAGAATGGAATAGAATAGAATAGACTATAATATAATGGAGAAAAATAGAACTGAATGGATTTAAAGGAGCCATTTGAATAAATATGAAAATTTTGTAGAATGGAAATGCTAAAAAAAATCTGCCCAGAATATATCCTTTCTACTTACAACGATATCTTTTCTAGCCACACCTATCCACAGTATTGGAAAATTAACACCATAATGCCAATTCCCAAACCAAACAAAGACCATTTTTCTTTATCCGGTTACAGACCAATTTCTCTCTTACCATGTTTAAGCAAAATATTGGAAAAAATAATTGCTAAAAGATTAATGTGGTTTCTAAAAGCCAATAACTGAACATAACAAGATCACTAATACTTTCTAAAATAGACTATGCGCTACCCATCTATGGGTGGTGCGCCTCTTCCCACATAAAATTAATTCAAGGGCCCTATCACACGGCAATACGACGTAGCATTGGTGCCTTTCGTACAAGCTCAATCACCAATATTTTAGCCGAATCTGGATTTCCTTCTATTGCAGACAGAGTCTCATTTTTGACACACAAGCTAATACCCAAACTCTTTATATGCCGTAATAAAATTCTATTCGAAGAAGTTAAAAAGTCCAGCAAACACAAAAGATGTTACAGACTTAAGTCTGTTATTGATAGATGCGTAAACTTTTCCCGTGAGTTAAATATTATGACAAGCCCTATATTTATAAAACAAACTCTGGATCCACCTTGGTCAGTCAAAGAATCTTCGTTCATCCTGTCTATAACCCAACTTCCTAAGTCAACTACTCCATTAGTCTATAAGCAAACTTTCAGTAGTATTGTGGAACCATACGTCAATGACAACTGGAGTTTGTTATTCACTGATGGTTCTAAGTCCCATGACTCAACAACTTTCGCAATAGTAAAAGCAGATAATCAACTTATAAAAACTGGGTATATCTTTAGCCACTGTTCCAATTTTACTGCTGAAGCACTTGCCATATTTCTTGCAGTGGAGTTTGACGCTCTAAGCTTAGAAAAGTATATTCTCTGTACAGACAGTCTTTCAACCATAAATGACACCCGACATATTCTTGGCAAATTCTCAAATAGGACAAAGCTTATGTGGGTTTTTTCGCATGTTGGAATCTCCGGAAACGAGTATGCAGATACTGCGGCTTCTGAAGCCAAAATTAGACCACTATTTCAATTTCAAACATGGGAAAGTCAAGACATATCTAACGCAATACAATCTTATTTCAATTCATTACATCATAAAAAATGGTCTGACTACCAACACAACTATAAGACATTCAAAAACCAAGGTAAAAGACCAAACTATTCAACTATTCGACTAAGAATTGGCCACTGCAGCTTCTCCCACAAGCATATACTTGAAAAACTACCAACCCCAATATGTACACTCTGTAACACACAACTAAACGTTAAGCATGTTTTAGATGAGTGTCCAAAGTACAGCTCATCCAGACAACACATATTCAGATCAAATCGACCTACTGATCTCCTAAAAGATGCCTGTGATAAAAATATAAAATTAATCTGGGAATTCGCTAACAGCTAATAATTTATACCACCTAATTTAGCTATATGATAATTTCGGAGTTGAAAGCTACAGCAGCTAGTACTCCCTTTTACTTTATGTTAGTTACAAAAATTATATTTTGTAAATAATAATAATAAATAAATAAATAAAATATATGGAAAAGCATTAAATTAAATGAAAGGGTATTACTACCTACAACCACTTGACCTAATAGAAAAGGAAATGGCGACAAACTCTGGTATCCATATATACTTCACAGTTGTCTTTGCTGCAGGAAATTAAAGGCCGGTCTAACTACGAAAGGGAACAACCAGTCTGCAGTTCAGACTGTAAAGCAATCAGTACATGAGACCAACCAGGGTAGAACAGATGTAATGTGCAAGCTGGTAGACACTCTTCATCAGAAGTCAACCAATACAAAACAGAACAGGCTGTAGCCGTGGTCTCAAAATGAAAGGATTTCATTAATTTGAAAGCATGCAGGCAGGCGCAAAAAAGATTCTAAAAAGTCAAGCCGTTTGCAAGAGAACTACGAAGAACATCGTACTAAATGAAAACGTCATAAGTAAAGTAAATATTACTATTCTCGGGTAGAAGAATGGTAGTCACTTGTAAACGTTCTGCTCATCTGTAAGCAACGAATTAATGTTGTGAAAAAAACCCAAACAAGTACCGTTTTATATTAGAATTATCTATACCCATCATTCCTCAACAAAAACCCATTGGCCGCCTTCTCACAAAATATTTCGCAGTGCAGCTTTAAAAGCCGGGGCACATAGAATCCGTCATACGTTAAACTTTGACGTATTCATTTGAAAAGTCAGTTAAAATACCTGTTTTCTTATGAGTGATGTCACAATCCGTACGTGTGCGTCGACGAAAAGTACAAAAGGTGATCAACTTTTGACGTACGTTGAATGCTTTGACAGCTATCAATTGCTTCTTCTTCTTTGTTTTCTTTTAACTCAATTGTACTCTTTTTTTTTGCAAATACATGAAAGCAGCGTTGCCGTTTGTTTACATTTTTTGTAACTTTTGGTACAGACATGAATTAAAGTAATATCGCTGAAGGAGTCCTTGTTTCATTCTTTAGGTAAGAATCTATCTTAACATATCAACCATTCTTAACATTTACAGGCATGTTTTGAATTCCACACGAAATTTTCACTTTCGATTTTTCAAGGCATTGTTTTTGTAAAAAATAATTTTATAGCAACAATGCTTTGAAAAACTTGAAGTGAAAATTTCGTGTGGAATTCAGAATATGCCTGATCAATTCGATTTTAAAAACAAAGATTACCTTCACACAAAAAAATGATTTGTAAATACTCGGTTGATATATTCAAAATTCAACTACTACTATCAAAATTTATTTCTTGTTATTAATAATATATAATAATGACATACTTTTTATATTAAAAACTAAAAAATAATATTTATTACTGAAGGTTAGCTGCAACGACTGTTTAGAAAGTTCACCTTACTGATTTATGGCTTTACTCAAATTAATTCTATTAATTGAGAGAGGCAACCAAACTAATTCAGCATATTGCTACAGAAAACAGAATTTTGGTAGTCAGAATAATATAAACCGTTTGCTTTACTTCTACAGAAAAGTAAAATAGTGAAAATAGTTAAAAAGTTCCGCAAGATCCTTCAAAGGTAAGTTTTAAATTGTCTTAAAAAGACATTTGCAAATAAAAATAAAATGTTTTATTTACTTCTTAGCGACAAGAATTTCGGTATTTGCAAACAGAATGTAAAATGAAAGAAAGTAGTTGGAAAGAGAGAAATCAGGAGAACATAGAGTGGCGTTGTTGATTTGTCTGGCTTGAATCATGAAATCGTACGTTAAATTATTTCTGTAACTTATTTAAAAAAAAAAAAGTACATATGAAAGTTGTTAAAGTTGTTTTATTCACTTCACAATAATATTTAATATCGACTGTCGAATGAATTTTGAAAAAGTTGTGAGTACCATATTTATTCAGTTATCATAACCGAATTCCAAATAATACTCACAACCGTCCAAATTCGATTGGAAACAAATTCGATTGTCGCAACGAATCTGTTTTCTCTGTGTTCATAAAAATTAGTTTGAAATAAACAAAACATAACATAACTGAAGCTTTACTCTGTTTAATTCGCGAGAAATCACGAAATGTTTCTAGCTTCATGTTTAGAAACAGCAAAATGTTTCTAGCAAAAGTTCTTTCCAACTGTAAAATAACATGAGCTGCATTTCGTGCGGAAAACTAAGCATTCTGCTTGTTTCATTCAAACTTGTTAGAAACTTTAGTTATTCCGCTTGAAAAATTTGACAACCGTACCAATACCTCAATTTAGAAGAAAGTTATCTTTTAATTTCCTTTAGGAAGTGCCGGATTATATTACAGAAATATTGTAGGTCACTTTTTGTTAAGTTTTAAGCAAATAAGGCGAAAAGGCTCTTTCATAATGGCATTTTTAAAATAATTAGTGAATTAAGATCTATCGAAGCTCAATCTTTTAAAGAAAACGGTAACTTAAGTCCCGGTAATTTAAGTCTCCATGAGAATCATCGGTATACAATTTTTTTCATACGTTTTTATTTTTATTTTTTTTTATTTTGTTTTTTTTTTCTGAAATATGGAATAAAACTTTTAAGTATAATAAGGAAATTTATTATTTGGAACCTTTTTTATAATAATTTACCTTAACCGTGCCATATGGATATGCTTTCTCCGCAGTAATACATTTCATATTTTATTTTAGTTTAAAAAATAAATATTTCATGAGAATATAGCTCCTTCCAGATATTTGCATTTTCAAAGTTAAGCTTAATGATAAAAGCTTTGCTCGATTGCAAAAGACTGACAGTGACTTGAAAGAGCTTAAAGGTTCTTACTATAAAAAGATTATTAAAGATCTTGAATATCACTGAACGTAACAAGCCAAAGAAGAATTCCTTTATCAGGTTAATTAATTTTTGCACTGCCTTCAAACATTACAACAAATAATTGCATTGAATTTCGTATTACTGTTATTTTAATTTTTTATTTATTTTATATTGTATTGAAATTTATGTAAATTAATAATAAAGTGTTTTTTTTTTTTTTGTAAAGATGTTTGTTAAAGAAAACTTAAATTGCTTAAAGAGATTTCACCTAATTAAAGGTTAACAACGCCTACATTCAGAAATACTACTGCTACTAAACTGTTGGATTTATTTCATCTCATCCCCAAGACGAGTGTAATTTAATTTGTTTAAGTGATGATGACTTCCAAAGTGGTTGTTAAAAAGAATTTGTGTCAATTTGTATAAGTATTTCGATTTGAATACAAAAAGACTATTACAATACGGCTTTTTTAAGTTTTGTTTAAAAAAAAAATATCGTATATGAAATTTATACACTTAAAGAAATTTATTGATCTTTTTTAAACATAAATGTGATTTTAGGACTTTAAACGGAAGCAAATTTTAGAAAATGAAAAGTAAAAATGTATTTTTCAGTCGTTTAAAAGTTCATTTATCTAATTGTTAACAGCATTAAACGCTAGTGCAAGGCGAATCAATTACCAGGTGGCAGCGTAGGCGAATTCATTAATTTTCGCCGTGAACACTGCTGTCAAACTTCATATTTAAAAAAATCTGTGTATATTTTTTATATATAAAGTTTGACAGTAATTTTTACCAGCAAAAAATAATAAAATCGCTGCCCTGCCACCTGGCAATTGATTCGCTTTAAGCTAGTGCTTTCTTGTCGTCAAATTTTAAAAATTATTTGCCTTTTTAGCAGGCGGCCGTTTGGTGAATTTTCTTTTTATACAAAACTGACATTTCTAGTAACTGCGAAAATTAATGAATTCACCAAGTCTATCACTTTGTAAATGATTTCGCCATTTGCAATTTGATTTTCTGGGCAATGGCGAAAATGACGATTTTGCCATTTCCATGGCGACATCGCACTGTGTCACGAGGGAGGCCAAAATGGTTAAAGTCAATATAGAATTTGGGTTGTATGTGATGCTTCTAGTTATAATTACAAATATAGATCATATGTAAGATACCGTTAGAAAAAAAAATATAGTGAAAGGCCAATGTAAGCGGCATGCGGACGCGGGCGGCAATCAGCTGTTCTTTTTGCCGCTTGAATTTATTTTACATAGGCAAATGAATGCGACTTCTTGAATTAGAAACTAGTGTAAAATATATAAAACATTTTTAGTTTTGTAACGCAGAAATAAATAAATTTAATTACTAAAAATTTTAAAAGGAGAAATAAATCAAATGAACAACGATTTAGTAAAAAAAAAAGAAACACAAAAAGAAAACTATGGATGATTTAACAAAAATAAAGTGGCAAAACGAAAAGATGAACTAAATTCAACATTGCCGCTCGGTCGCTTTTGACGGCATTGCCAAGTTAAATTAAATGCAACGTGTTAAAATTTTATATGAGTATTTTTGTTAACAAACAAATTTTTTTCAAATAGGTAATACTGTTGCCGCATGCCGCTTGCATTGGCCTTTTGCATTGGCCTTTTACGTTTAGGCATTGTCAAGATTTTTCAGCAACCGTGAACTTTCTTAGGGAATTTAAAAGAAAGTAGAAATAACACTTTTCCCGTTTTTTTGTTTTTTGTAGCTAGAAATACATAATTTAAATATATTTAAAATTCAGCTGCCTGATATTGCCCGAATTCTTTTTGTGATTGTTTTTTAGTGTCAACTTTGTTGCAGATTCGTATTATTTTTTAACTGCGGCTAAAGATAAAATAAAACAGACCCTGTCAACAATAAGGATGCGACTGGAAGAACTTGTGACTTGTTGTATGGGAGACGGGCGTGGCGCTTGTCCTTTTTTTATTGGAAATATGTTACAATATTACCAAGTTTATTCATATGAAAATTGATGTTTATATCTGATTACTTATTTCAAAGTTATGATAATTTATAAATTTTGATTGTATGGGAGCTGGGCAAAATGCAAAATTTCAATCTTATCGGATCGCTAATTTCTACATTATTACTGTTTTTAAATAAAAGTTATATGGGAGGTGGGCGTGGTACTTGTAAGAGTTTCTCTAAATTTTTCATAAGTACTTATTTTCCTTAGAAAAGCATTCATGCCAAATTTCACCTACTTACACCAACTGCTTCTATCTTTGACCACCTGTTGTATTATATCCCAACACAGTGCTACATATATTAGACAGTGGCGATTTATAATTTTTTATCGTTGCTCGGAGTGGCAAACTTAATTTAAAAAAACATTTATTCATATTTCGAATTTTCAACGATGGCGAAAATACATTAATTCGCCCCTGCAAAATCTGTTCTTTTTTGCCGTTGCCCGTTAAAAAAATGAGTTGTTAATTTCTAGTTCTTATTAACATTCAATGGGTTTTATCAATACTGATGTTCAGGATATAATGATAAACACTCTTATGGAGGCTTGTGATTTCAATGTTAAAGTTATGCGCTCACAATTTGGGTTGGCCTGTTAAGTAAACACTGTTAAGTCTTTAATCTGTACAGAGCCACATAAACATAATCAAGACATTGTCATCTGTATGGCGGTAACGAACTTAATTGTTGATAGCTGTCATTTAAGCTCAAGTATTTAATTTAATGCCTTCACGATGCTTTAAATTTTAATATAAAAACTATTTTGTGACAAATTTTCAATACAGTAGCACCAATAGACTGACAGACAATAACGAATTATAAAATAATACAAAGTTTTTAGTGTTTAGTAGCTTGTACTACTAATTAACTATTCAAATAACGAATTAAACATTAATCCAAGGGGTAGTTTTAAAAAAATTGACACATTAACGTACCACAATAAGATGACCCTCAAATGACCTTGTAGTTATATACACATTCTCATACAGTAGTTAAAATTTATACTCATCAGAATACAAATGACCATTATTGTTATCAAAATGGATGTAGAAATAAATTTATATACTTGGAAAAAATCAAAAAAATATCATGAAAATACTTACATACATGAAATAACGAATATTTTTATTTTTTATGTACAGGCCAGGGACCTTAGGAATTAATCAAAAATTGCATAAAATGTAATTTAATTTTCATTTTATAATTTTATTTTTATTTTATTTTAATCAAAATTTATATGCAAAACACACAATCCTGAACCGGCCACATGAAATTGAATCAAAAACAAAAAGTACTTTTAAATTTCGTCACTTTTATTTCAGTTAAAAAAAAAAACAATTTTTTAAGCTAAAAAAACCGAACGAAATTAAAAAAATATATTAAATTTTAATTCTGTTTTTAAAAATCATAAATCATTTGAATTTTGTAATTCTGACATTCTACAGAAGTAGGAAGAATAAATAAAGAACTGAATTATTTTAAAAGAACATTCAACTTTTCTTTTGATGCCTCAAGCAAAAAGATTTAAAAATAATAATAAACACAAAAACGGTTAATTTTGACATTTTATTGTAACGGCAAGCAGAGATGGGAAATTCAATGCCATCAAGTTTTTGTTAATGCACATGCGGAATATTATATATATATATATTTTTTTTTTTTTTTGTTATTGTGCTAAAAATCGGATTGGCTTTCAGATTTAAAGGTTTAATAAGCTGGTGGGATTATACAAGAGTCTAAAAAGAATTTTAATCGTCGTATACATAGTTCTGCGGGCAATGCAGTGCAATGGTTAATATAGATAGATTTTCGTTTACTTTTGTTGTGTAAGAGCTCGTGGTCAGTCGTCATATTTTTGTATCGTACTTTAGCCTATGGGCCACATGTAGACGCATTGTGTGTGAATGCAATCAAAGCCATGGCTGAAAGTTACCACGATAAACTTCAGTTTATTTATGCTTTTTTCATTGTATTTTAAATAAAAACAAAACACCACCTTAGTCAATGCATTCTGATTTAAGCTTAATGTTCAAGGCGAAAATTTTATAGAGTGCTGTAGTTTAGATAAGTTCGTTTCGCAGTCGCCGGGGTTGTGAATAACAGCTGTGTAAGGTAAGATCGTGAGCACAAATCTAGTCAGAGCTACAGAGTAACTACAGAGTGATTCTCAAGTAACGTAACGTAAAAACTTAAGAATATCAAGAAACATTAGAGAATTCGTTAAAAAACTATCACTAGTACCTGGCGGTGCAACAAAAACACAAGTATTGATTCGCTACGCAAAAGAAGAGATCTGCCAAAGTACTCAGGCGCGAAAAAACTTTATACAAACAGCGTCTTCGTGCTAAAGTTCTTGCTGCCTCTCGGGGTAGTCATTCGTTAAAAGAGTGAAGAATAATGCTATCACCTCAATTCCGCTTTTTTAAAGGGATGATCGAATTTTTAACGACCCTGTTTTTAAAGCTAATCTCTTGGCTGAAATTTTATCGTTACTACAACGGAATGTGCTCTGATGAAATCAGTAATTTCGAACGTGCAGCGCGCACTGCATCAAGACCGCATCCCTTTGTGGTCGATTGGCCAGTGAATCGCACTACGCATTATGGAGGAAATTCGTTTTTTAGCCGAACAGTTCGTAAGTGAAATAAACTCTCTACGGAGGTCTTTCCTGTCACTTTCAGTGTGCAAAGATTCAAATTAAATGTCGACAAGCACTAATACCTCTATGCCCCCTTCCATAACCTAATTTCCTAGTTCTGGTGCATTGTGCCTAAGTGGGGGTAGAACATAGGAAATCATAATAATATTAATGACTATCACGCCTACAGCCAAGAGCTTTTCGAGATTGACTCCTTATTTTTCTGCTTTAAAGAATTAAACAAGAAAAATGAAACGTTTCATTTCGTAGGTGAAATTGATATTGAAAAGTTCTTAGTTAAAAATAATGTGTTCCCTTCGTACAGTGTCGACACAATGTATGAAAACTGTATTTCAATTATTCGCGAAAAATATCCCGCCTGAAAGATCTCTTAGAATTCGGTTATTTTCTAGAGAACAGTGAACTAGAAAGAGCAAGTATATAAGCATGCTCGCCCTTCTAAGTTCCTATTTTTGTGGAGCTTCTCTTTCTTATGCTATAATCACAATCATGTCCACCGACCATCGACTACAAGATGTCAAAAATAGTATACATGCGTGCTTATAAGAATAATTCTTTTAGCCGCTACGCGACTGACGACTGCACGGCTACTTTTGTAGCCCGTAGCCAACTTAGGCTAATTTCTATTTTTCTTGGCTACAAAAAACAGATTAGTGCTGCCAATACAATAAATGCATGAAATGGTGGTTTTAAAAACGCAATACATTAAATATCGCCATTAAAAACGCAAAAAACTTTTATGGTGGCACCATTGAAAAATAAGAATCATCTGTTCATTTGTTTACATTTTTCATTTACTTTTTATTTGGCGCATTTTTCATTTACTTTTTATTGTCAAATTACCCATTTAGTTCTTTTTTCATCAATTTCTAATTTGTTTCATTTATATTTATTTTTTGGGTTTTTTATTGAAATTGTTAAGTATATAATATTCATTTTTACTGTTTATATGTATTTATTATATTGTTTAATGTAAATGTTTAGTTCAATTTACATGCAAATAAGGACGTGGACACTTCATATACTGAAGTCGTTGTTTTCACTATTTTAGCAATAGTACTTATAAAGTTAATTAAATTTTCTTGAGACATTTAAATTTTTTTTTTTGTTTTGTTTCACTTTAATACATATGTCAAAACAGATGTTTATTTTTTGTAGTTAGTGGTCGGTAGTCGTTAAAAGAATTAATTAGCTGGCGACTTGGCTATTTTTGTAGCCAACTACTTTTGTAGTCGGTAACGATTATCGAATATGTATTTATTATTTTACATTTGAAAAAGTATTTAGTCAAATAAGAGACCATTTAAAATATGCTTGACGAAATAAGTTTAACTTCTTGCTAACCTTATTAAGTGAGTTCACCATATGTCATTTCATTCCTTCACTAATATTTCAAGACCTGAAATTGACTTTCATCTAAAAAAAAACAAAAAAAACTTAATGGAAGCATCACAATATTTTCCAAAAATACAGCAGATGTAAACCGCTTCGTTGCCACCTGTTAACTACCATTTAGTTAATCAAGTTTTATCACTGGCACGTGTTATTCAAAGATTGTATTTTGTGAATTGCGAGAATATTTATTATGTGAAGAATAAAAAACAGGAAAATTAATAAACAAAAAAAAATGAAGCAGCAAACCCGCTTTAAAGCGTAAAAATCTATCCTACCCGTTTGTTAAACGATATATGTATGTATGTTTCATTAGAAGGAAGTTAAACACAAATTAATTTTGGAATTAAATTTAATGATTTAAGCGTTTAAATCATTTACAATGAGTCACAGATGGATAATTCAGTACTATTATGTTTTTTGAAATACTTTTAAAAGTTCAAAAGAAAAATGAAATTTCTGTTGGTCCAGATCTAGATCCTTCAACCCAACTAAAACAAATAGATTCTTTAGTCTGTATGCAACCAACACGTATAAATATGTTGCTTATTCCTTCGATTATCTTCAATCCTTACGTTAATAATTTAAACATAAAAGATATAACTAGAACCAGTTGCCAGACCTTTCTTTATCAGAAGAAGCTGGACGTTTTTACTCACGTTGAAATAGAAATGATATTTCCAAGTCCTAAGGCATGAAAGGAAATAATAATAATAATTTTTATTTTATTTTAAACGTTAAATGTCAAACTCTATATATAAAAACTATGTATAATTTAAGGCGAATCAATTACCAGGTGGCAGCGTAGGCGAATTCATTAATTTTCGCCGTGAACACTACTGTCAAACTCCATATATAATGTTATACATGAAGTTTGACATTCGTTTCTACCAGCAAAAAATAATAAATTCTGTAACGCTGCCACCTGGTAATTGATTCGCCTTGGTATAATTGTTTTTATATGGTGTTTGACATTGAGACAACTTTGTCTATTTCGCCATTTTTAGGTCATTCATTTCTTTTTATAGTGTTCGACATCTAGCGTTTCACCGATAATTAATGAATTCGCTACCGCAACTACCTAATATCGATTCGCCCTGATTGATTAATTCGTTACCAAGGCGAATTAAAAATAAAATAAATCAAGCACGATTAAAGTAAATTAACATAAGAAAGATTCCGTACAATAAATTTTCATATTAAAAGAAGTAATAAATAATTAAAAAAATAATAATAAAGTAATAAAGTAAAATAATAATAAATAAATAAATAATTATAAATTCGCCTTGATTTATTTTCTACATGCCGAATTTATTAATTTTTGCCATTAACTCGTAAGTGTCAAACACCATAAAAAAATTATACATATTTTTTATGTATTGAGTTTAACATTTAGCGTTTTCGGCGAAATTAATAAATTCACCATCGAGACCACCTGTATTATTTTGCCATGAGTACAACCAAGGCGAATCAATTACCAGGTGGCAGCGTAGGCGAATTCATTATATTTTGCTGGTAGAAATTACTGTCAAACTTCATATATAAAAAATACAAGGCGAATCAAATATAAGGTGGTTGCAATGGCGAATTCATTGATTTTCGCCGTTAGTCTAACTGTCAAACTCCGTATATAAAAAATGCAAGCCAATTTTTTTATATGTAGTTTGACATTAGGGCGTACGTTGAAAACTAACAAATTCGCCATCGCTATCACCTTATAATTTATTCGCCTTGTAAAAAATATATATAAAAATTATTGAATTCGCCTACGTTGCCACCTGGTAATTGATTCGCCTTGGTAATAACTGTCATTGTAAACTAGATCAAAAAGGAGATTTTGGTTAAAACCTAGAGTGGCAATTTATTGTTCTTCTCAAAAATAATAATACACTCACTTTTAATTTTCTTGTCATTCGATCAAGAATAACATTGTTAACTCAATGTATTAAAATATTCAAATAAAGCTTTCTTGTTCTGTATTCATTTGTTCATTTTGAAAATAAAACACAACAAGTTGATATTCCCTATTAAAAAATTTATTTATAGCGATGTCTACATAGTTTTCGAGATATTGCGTTATCTGTTTATTTGATTGCTTTCTTTTGATTTTTTTTTGTTTTTTTAATTAACTCAATATTATCAAAATAGAATCTAATTTATTAGTATGCTACTTGAAAATTTTAACAGTTTTCGAGATATTGCTTTTCAGGTTATTTGGCTGTTACTATACAGCGATAAAAAATATCATTTTATTAATTTTTACCGGACATTTATTCGTTTATAAAACCCACGCGTATACAAAATTAGGGCGCCATTAAAAAAAAGTTCGAATGTTCAGATAATATGTGCCATGTTTTAATAGCATAATGAGTACAAAGGCCAACAATTAGAAAATTTTTATAATTTTTTTTTATATGTAAATTTATTTTCAATTCAGTACAATTAAGAGGGCCACAACGCCTTAAGGGCTTTGTTGAGAAATATTTCTGAATGCTAAAAATGCAACTGACAGAGAATTTCCCAAGACATATTTCATTAGCTGTCGAAATTTCTGAGAAAAAACGCATAACAGGTAACGTATTCATATTCTGCCGAATTTTAAAGTTATCTCTGTATCTACTTGGACAAAGGCTACATTTTTCTACTAATTTAAAATTTATAGAAATGTTTCTAAATGGTTCCAGCTTTCAAGCATGTAGCCTTTTAAATAAAAAATTTCAAAATCGGTTTTGAAATAAAGGAGTTCTGAAGTAACAAATGTTTAAAAAAAAAGTCAGTCCAAAAAAGGATATCTTTGTCACATTACGAGTATATTTTTTATCAGTTGAGGATCAACAGGATCAGAAGGGAATAAAATTACAAATTAAAAAATATAGATGCAAATTGGTTCCAAATGGTCGCCAAGAATAAAGAAAAAAATATTTTTGTCAAGGTTTAAAAAAAATTGAAATTATAATTTTTAAAAAATTTGTTAAGAATTTCTTAAACAAAGCCTAGTAAAAAAAGAATGACAGTTCATTGATGACAAAGTTTGAGAGCAAAATTATATGTCGTTTGTAATTTAATGACATCAATTGTAATGGTTATGTGAGATGTAATTATACATCTACGTTTCAACACAAAATTGTTAAATTAATTATTTTGACAAACATGAGAAAAACACAAATATTTTTAAACTGATATGTCATATGTAAAAAACATGTCGTGTGAAAGCACCTTAATAAACCAAAAAAAGCGCCAAAAATTAATCAGTCACTCTTACGAACAATAGGTGTAACACATTAAGTGATATAATAGTTTATATTTACGATATTTAAAGCCTTAAAACTCCTTAAACAAAAGCTTACTAAGAATTCAAGTTAAATTTTTGGCTGTAACTTTAAGCAGTGTAAAAATGACGCCCGCTCTTAAATTGCTTCCGTTTTGAAAAAAAGCAACGAAAAATCTTCGTTAAAATTAAACTAGACCTTTAAAAATATAATGCACTTGATTAAACACTAATTACCTTTATTAAACAAATAAATTTGTTACTCCCTTTATTAAGCAGATAGGTAAGTACTTAATTATATTTAAATTGTTTACATTTGTTACATGTTAACAAAATTTAAGATTTAAGCAAAACTTTTCATTTTTCAGTAAGATTTGTTTATTTTATAAAATTTTTCAGGTTTATTATTTTAATTAAAAAAAAATTATTTAACACTCTATTACTATTGTAGACAATTGGCAAATAAACATTGTTTATATATATATATATATATATATATATATATATATATATATGAAAATGTATGTATATGTGTGCATATGTTTGACTTTATATTACAAAAGAAAACAAAACTTTACATAAGTATCTTTTATTTAAGGTAACGAACACAAAGAACGCGCACATTAACAATTTAATACAATTTTTCCGCAACTTATTTATTTTTATTGTATAAACTATAAACAAAAACATTCAACTTTTTTACAAAATTTTGCTTATTACAAAAAATAAAAAAAAGCAAAATATTTCTAACCGACAACCGTCCACCAAGCGCGTCAAAATACAAGTGACACTGGCTAAACTAATCAAACACAACTTTATGAATATTTTTTATGTAGGTGTCATTGTTGTTTTTGCTGTTGCTGTTGCCGCTACTGCTCTTTTGTTATTGTTGATTTTTTTGTACTATAGTTGCTTCTCTTTTGTACTCTTTTAAAGCATTAATAAAATAACAATGATAATATAATCATAATTAGTAAAAATTATTTTTAGCATAGAAATCAAAAGCCGGCAAAAGTATGCCGTCTAAAATAAAGATAAACAAACGAATAAATAATTACAGTGACAGTCATGTAAATAAGGAAAGTAGGCTTAAACTTATTTATTATCTCTCTCTTTTGCCGATCATCAATTTATTATTTTGTATGTAACAGGTAGTTAAAACATAAAATTTTTTTTAATCATATTTTTTAACACTGATCGATTTTTATGTCCGAAATATTGAATATTCTAGAATAAAATCAGCCGTTGGAAAATAAGCGCTATGTGATTCAAACTGTGGGTTTGATACAAAATAAATAGTTTCGAACGAAATGATTTACTTATCGTTAGTGGTGCTGTACGCAAGTCTGAAAAAAAAGTTTGTTACTCTGACTAAGTGGACAAAATTCTGGCATCCGTAATGAAGAGAATTTAGTTGCTGTTATGGAAAGTGTACAAGAACTTCGATTTGCTGTAAATCTCAACAACTCTGCATTTAACGCTTTAAAATAATGCGAATTTTGCACAAAGATTTGGGATTGTTCGCTCAAAAGGTCTAATTGAAGGCAAATGATCATCCACTTCGTTAAGACTTTTTAGGGCCTTACAGAAGCTTTAATCGAATTTGACCAAAAAATCGTCGTCGTCGAGATGCTAATGTATTCACAAAGAATTAATCCCCATTTTTGACAATGACGAGCGCTACCGAGCCATGATTATGCCCATCAAACAGTCGATGTTTTTATACCCTTTACCACAAAAAATGGAAAAAGGATATATCTAAGTTTGTCATTCCGTTAGTGTCGAAAGAGGTGCTGTTGGAAATCGGCCTGATCGGTCCATGTCCGTCGAGGCAGCAGGCAAAACACGACAACTACCTCTAATTTGTTCATGTCATTTGGAACAATAAAGTATAACTCCAAACAAAAAAAAAATAAATATACGAGGCAATGGAAAATTAAAAAATTAGAAAAATGCATCAAGGGAAAAAATTGGCGCTCACCCATATTCTCCGAGTTACTGACCTCTGAAATTTTTAAGTTTTTTAAAATATCAATATGGATATCATTTTAAAGCTTTGTAAGAGATCTTTAAGGAAATACTAAAATTTTTAAAAAATGCATAATCCATTAAGAGCCGATGTAATTTTTATGTAAAACAAACAACAAACAAACAAATATATTATAAAAGTCTCCAACGAAGCACTTTACTCCATCTGATCTTCTTACTTTTGATAGCAGCTATATCCGGCCGAAAATGAAACAACATATCGGTGCTGGGGTGCTCCGATCAGATTATGAGCAGTGACTTCCTCAACGCATTGTCGAAAAAAATAATTTTTAAGCCGTAAAGCTTTTTTGTAAAATTAATTTCCTGTATATGTCTTTGCTGTCACTGTCATTTTTAGTTTAAGTGTCAGAAAGTTCAAATCAAATGCCTACAAACATCATCTTCCCCATCTATCTTCTCACAAACCTAGCTTTTGTTTTCTTAACTTAGCCAATATTCTCAGAAAAACGTAATTTATATATTCATTTCTAAAACGTACGATTATATTTCCTATACATATATATGCTTTGAAAATTATTCAAACAACATATAATAAATAAGCACATTAAATGTTTCTAAATAAACCTCATTATTTTATTTAAATTAACTATACATCTTCATTTAAAATAATCTCATTGTTCTACAAAAGTTGACAGAAACGTCAACTTTATCTTTGCTTTATCATATTATAAGCTTTACATTAAATTAATTTATATTTCCTTAAGTACATATTCTTTTTGAAGTAAACAGGGTATTAAATTAATCTAGATAAGAGAACTTGTTATTTTATCAAATGTCTAAGATAAATATATCTTGCTTAAAAAAATTTTCCTTGGCCTGTTTCTTATTTAAGCTTTTAAAATAATAATAAAAAATATATAATGCTAGAATAAAAAAGTAAATAGAAAAAATATCAGTTTTATGAAAATATTGTCAAATAATTTTGCAGAAAAAAATATAAACACGCGGGCATTCGTTAAATTTTAAATGTAAATAAAGACCACCAATCTGTTAACTCGGAGTTCAGCAGTAACGAACTTTAAAAAAGGAAAATAAACACGAGTTGATAACAATGGTCTTTTTGAATTCGGCTAAAACCGTTCAAAATGGTTACATTATCACAAAAACAACTTATCGCAAACTGAGAATATCACTGAAAAACAAACTTCGCGAAAGCTTGTCCGAAACCAGCGAAATACTTTAAGGTGCTAATAATCATAAAAAAAGCGAATGGTATTACTTAATTAAAGGGATATCTAATAGAAATAGCTTAGTTGAATAAACTATTGTCAATATCAGAAAAAATTCCAATATAATTACTTTTCTTCAAATTAGTGCGATGCATGCGATATTGGCTTTTTAAAGAAATGGTACTTCAACTGATTTTATACACTTTACAACAAGTTAAAAAATTAACAGTATTTTTTTGAAATACAACACTAGTGTTAATCTAAAAAGCCATAAAAAGCCCTCTTGAGGTGAGTTTTTAGTGACAGTCAGCTACATGATTGCCAGATCTGAATATTTTTCGCCACTTTAATGATTTCGAACCAAGAGTACTCGTTTAACGATTTGACGTTTTTCGCGTCTAAATCTATCTTTTATTGAACGTTAAAAACACAGATTAATAAATTATTTATCTGTGGTTAAAAATATAACTGCTACACGGAAAAATATACTTTCTATTCAAATTCATTTTATGTATTTTATGTCGACCAATTCTTTGAAAAATAATTCCGAATTAAGTAGTAGGCTTTGTAAGCTTAAAACAGCAACGGAAATTTAAATTACAAAAATATTTTCTATTTAGAACTGCTTAAACTTTTTGAATACGATTTTTACATTAATTTAAATTAATAAAAAATTTTCCATTTAGAACTGCTTTGACTTTTCGGGTACAATTTTTACATATACTTTCAGTTTCAGTCTGTAGAGTTTTTGCGTAGTAGGACGCAAGGCTAATTTGAAAATCAGCTTTGTTGGTGTTCCACCCGATTCAAAAATTTTTCCTTTTAGTTCTTTCTAGCATTTGCTATGCTTAAGCGTAATGCTGGCAAACTATATACACAAAAAATGTGCATGAAAATCTTAAGAAAATATTGCTCAGTTTTGTTGTGGAAAAAAATGTAAAATGTTTCTGGCAACATTTTATCAAAGCTGTGAAATAAGGCAAATAGACATTATTTCTTGTGGATTTATTTAAACAACAGCTGATGGACTGAATTTACACATGCAAAGTTTACTTTGACAAAGTCTTGTTAATTTTCTTTTAAACTTTGTTTGGTGTTCAGACACAGAAAGTTTTCTTTTACAAATTTTTGTTTTCTTCTCTTTTATCGTTCCTTATTTTTGGATTTTTTTATGTGGTGCTTATATGTATATGTAAATATATACAACTATGTATAAGCAACGAAAGAAAGCCAAAGCAACTTTGCGAGTACTTCAAAGTCTGTACTGCTCATCATGCTTTCTCCCTCTCTCTCACATAAAATCAAAACTTTGCAAAGTAAAATTTCCCTGTGTAAATTAGGTAATGATATGTCCTTTGCTTACATTTCTAAAACAATGTAGTATACAACAAAAAGTTAAATTCTTCCAAATTAAAGATTTTACACGTCAAATTTACCACATGAAGTAAGCAATGTTACTAAACAATTCTCACAAATTCAAAAGGAGTACCAGATTTTACCCAAAAATTTATAGTTAATAGCATTTTACACGGCAAAATGAAGCACTTTCTTCGTTCTCTGAATCGTGATTGCGAAGCAAGCCGTTTCCACGACACATACTACATGCTTCACATTGACTTCTGTTCTAAAATTTTGTTTTTCGTTTCAATTTTAGTGTTTGTAATTAATAAAATTTTAAATTATAATATAATTATTTGTTTTTATATTAACACATATTCACACAGCACTTTTAATATTGGATTACTTTTTTTGTTTACATTTATATACAGCTAGTTCAGATAAACTTGCGATAAAAATTAGGGAAGACAGAAATTTTTCATGCTTCGCAAGTAGATTCAGGCTGAATCGTCTCAAAACAAAATACTTCGCTCTCAAGATTTTATATGACGAATCACGTTGATTCGGTCGTGATTGAGCTATGAATCATGAATGAGAAAGCGAAGCAAGGATATTGGGCTCCGTGAAAACATAGTATAAAATTCTTTCTGGAGCTAAAAAATTCTATATTTTTAAGTGGTCACATTTAAATTCTTAATATTTTAATTTCAAACGTATCTTCACTTAACAAGAACAAAATAAACTTTTATATTACTGATATTTAATACCTAGAGGCCCATATTTTGTAAAATGTCCCCGATATTCTTTAAACTCGTCGGTTAGGTAATTACTTTTCTTTCTCCTCAGTTTTTACTTACATAGTAAATACCTCTTACTTGATTTAAGCCAAAGTATTAACGTATATTTAATAATCTATTTTAAAATTATATGGTTTAAAATAAAATTAGTTTTAATAATAAATAGCAAATGCATATATCACTGACTATTTTTGACGATTTAAAACTACTGTTTTAGGAAATTCCGCAAAAATTAAATATTTCTTGCTAACTCTATCTGGCAACTTTAATCAGCTGATAGTTTCTCTCCACCGGCAGTAAAAAGAATTGTAGGAAATCTATTTAAAATCTATTAAATATTGTAAAATCATGTCCTTTTTGGCCAGCAAATTAAAGCTGCTGACACGTCAACCATGTCTCATCAATAATTTAGCAAGTAATTAATATAATATATCTTTGATTAATCATTTTTTAACAAGTGTTTAATTCTAAAGGTTCTATAAGAGCTCTTAGTGTTACGCCACGCTTCTGTCAGCAAACGAAATTGGTTACACAGGATTTAAACTGCATCAAAGATGTGACCAAGGAGGAACAAGAAAAGTCCCAAGAAGTATTTAACAAAATTAATCACCAATTGGCCAAAAATGAAGAGGGTCGTTTGTTCGCTGTAGTTCACTTGTGCGGCAAGCAATTTAAAATTACCGCCGGTGATATAATACTGGTAGAGGGTTATTGGCCGCCTACCATAGGCGATGAAATACGTTTGGAAAAAGTTTTATTAGCAGGCGCCAAAGATTTCACACTGGTTGGTACTCCTATATTACAGCCAGGTTTGGTTGATATAAAGGCGACCATTATTGAGAAAACTCTAACACATACAAAGACAAATTTCAAAAAGAAACGCAGAAAGCAATATATGCGTATAAATTTCCAAAGGTCTCCAAATACTATGATACGTATCAATTCCATCGAAGTTGTACGTAAAGTAAATGAACCCTGTCAACAACCTATGAGTGAAAAGCGTATTTTTTAAATGTGCTAAAGCATTTATTTTCATATAATTTTGCTTTAGATATTTTATTGCACTTAAAATAGTAAAAACATGAATATTATAAACAAAACAATACATTATTATATTAATAAATTCACAGTTAAGATTTTGTTTTAATTAATAAATTAAAAAAATAAAAAATCTAATTGCAATGAAAACAAACAGGTGTGTTAATTGAGTACAAATAATTTGAATAAATTCGCTTAACATAAAAAACAACTTGAAAAATCTTTGGAAAGCAAAAAATCACCTTATTAAAGATTGCCCACCGATCTAGGTTTTTAATGTACACATTGATTAATTGTGGCTAGTGACTCAATTTTCTCCTCGTCATCAATATGATTTGACTGTTTAATATGCATACGTAGAGCGTAAGCATCTACATAACCTTTTCCATATTTTAAAATAGTGCATTTGAAGAGCATTTCACCCATTTTGTGCACAGAGAGTAAATTCTTTTGTAAATGGCAATTTTTAATGAATGTTTACCACATTCCTTACAAACAAAATCGCGTTTTTTAGGCTGCTGTAATAGTGGCAATATGTTCCTGTAGTGATTGAAATGGCATCACATTAGGAACAGCGAAAAATGGTTGGTCTTTCGGTGTTGTGGACTGCGGTAAGATGGGGTACAGCATAGGAGGCGACATTTGAATCAAATTCGTGGCACAATTTACAACGAAAATAGAAATTCGGTATGGCACGGTGATATGATTTGGATTTATGTTTTCGCACTATAAAAGCTCCTCCTATAAGTTTTAGCGGCTCTTTTACCGGATAGTTTCGAATTTTACGTTTTAGATATTGTTCTCGGCTTCGTATAATGTTTTCTTAGATTTTGATGTTTTAAAATGTCCTTGGTATAATATTGCGTTAGAATTTTCTTCAGACATTAAATGGTCACATTTTTGCACTGGGTCTTCGACCTTTTTCAGTCGTGGCCTTCATTATTCGAAGAGTTTTTTTAAATAGATTCTACTAACATTCCTGGTTCTACAAAATAGATTCGTCGAAAAGTTGTGTATTGTTGTTTTGTATTCAATTGAATTTCGTTTTTTTTTTTTTTAATTTCAATAACACTTGGTATATATGTTAAACATGATATATTGATACATTTGTTAATTTTATTTGCAAACAAATGCGGCAATAATTTAAAAGCTCATCCGTTGCTTGGTTGCCTATTCGTGGCCATTGATTATGCTAGTAAAAATAACCAAAACCGTTAAAACTATTGCTCATCAGATGATGGTGTATGTGTAAATAACAATAATATTCCTCGTTGCCAAGTCGAAAGAAATTGTAACATTGAGCGGCTCTGTGTTACATTAGATTAAGTTGCCGGATTATAATAATTTTAATGAGGATCTACAAGAAAAAATAAAATCGTTATAAGAAAGCGTCAATAACAACAAATTTTTAATTTAATGCCGTTGCATTAAATAAGAGAATATAAACTTTAGGTGTAAGATTTTAAGGCAAAAAAACGACGAAATTTTCTATTTTGTTTTTAATTCACTTTACTCTTTAATTGTACTATTTTTCGTAAACAAACTGAAACCGCATTGCCATAATTTTTACTGTTTACTTCTTCTAAGTCCAAATTTACACATGTGATTATATAATAAAATTTTTTCGAATTTTGTCTAAATGTTTTACGAGTTTCATCGCGTCCTTATACTATTTTTTATGGCATCGGAATTTGTACATTTCTCTTTTAATTTCATAGTCGTTACTATAGTTGTTTGTGTTATTTCAAATAATACACAAAAAACAAACCATATACAACGAACGTACTCAAAGCAAGCGTAAAGAATCCTCTCAAAACTTAAGCCATGACATTTTATCTACCCCACTAGCGTCTCTACACTTCTTGCCAACAAACAAAAATTTCATGAAACTAGTTTCATGCATAATGACGTCGTGTAAAATACTTATAATTAATTAGGTGATGATAAATAAGTAGTTGCATGTTTTATGAAGTTTAATTAAATAAATTAATATGATAATTTATTATTCGGAATCTTTGTTATAATAATACTTTACATTCAAGAAAAGTAATTTAATTAAATAAATTTCAAAAGTCAGCCAAGTTTATTTCAAAAATTACATTTACTTACTTATCCCACAGTTTTGTCTTGAAAGTCTGCGAAGCAGTGGTGTGGCAACATTCAGTCCATATTTCTGATTGGATAAACTGAACTAATTTTAATAGTTTTATACAGATGATTTTTCAGCTGTTTAAAATAATGAACGTTTTTTTAATTTTGCATAATTTATGTAAATTAAATTATTATTATTTTTGTCAAAATAACTATTTTGTCGGATTTTAATATCTTTTAAAAACACTTCTTAAAATTTTTTTAAATATAAGTGGCATCATTGTTTACTTTTAGATAAAATGTCAACAAAAGCAAAAATCCGGAATTATTTTTTTTCATTTGTTTTGCCTGTAGAATACTATGCGCCGGTGCCTAATACAATTCTTGCGCTGTTACACATTTTAGTTCATACCTAATGAATGTTCTGGAAGGGCTGGTAGTCATTAACAAGATAAAGGTTGAAAACTTTCAGTGCGTTTGTTGCAAGTGTGTGTGTGTGAAGAAAAAATCTCAAAATTTTCCATTCGAGTTTTAAGGGCTAATATTTCCTTATAGAAAAATATTTATATAAAAAAGTTCAATTAAAATAGTTAAATAAATGAAAACAGTTTTGTTTATAATTTACATTCAGCAAATTTACAAGAAATTAAGTGTGATAAAGAGCATACATATGTAAGTGCGCTATAGAAATTTCATAATCATCACAAGCAATATATAAAATTTAAACAGTGGAAAATTACCAAAATAATAAGAGCCATTTAAGGAACTAGAAAATGAATTTTATTTCTGTGGAACATATTTGCAAAATATTATAAATAATGGTAATAACAAAAACATTGATAGGAGAATAAACTTTGTACGGAAGTAGTGTTCTAGTATACGGGAAAGCAAAGAAACAAAAAAAAAAACGTAAGTGCAATCCAAATATTTTTGTACAACATACAAGTGAAAATTGTTTGGTGCGGGCAACGAACGAAAAACGCAATCAATATACCTACATATGTGTGTATATTCATCAGCTGTGAAAAAACACCAGGCAAAGCATCAACAAAAAATATAGTCAGCGGGCCAACTGTCTACCAATAATAAATTACGGTACAATATTTGCACGAATGGCGCGCTATTCTTAAAATATTTATGTTGTTTTGTAAACCCACCAAAGTTGTTAATGGCAGTTGTCCAACAAGAGTAAAACCCCTGGGACAGGCACGAGTTTGTTTATCCTTTGTTTTACGGAAAATTGAAACCTAACATTGTAAAAGGTCATTATTTTATACACGAAATAAAAGTGAAATAATAAATTTCTGTAAAATCTGGTGTAATACAATTGCATATTAAAATGTTATTTGCTCCTACGGCAGCAGCTTCTGCTTCGGCGGTGGCAGTTGCTCAACATGCAAACGTAATACATGATAAACACCATCTCCATAAGAACCATTATCACCATCGCAATCATCATCATCGTTTAGGTGGCAAATCCTCTAAGCTATCAGAAGGTGTTCAAGGTATGTACATACATATATTTAACATTGATTTTTATATACAAAAATTAGTGGATTTTTGTTTTATTCTTACGTACAAATGTCTGTTTATAAAATTTACCACTCTTGCTTTATTTCTTTCTTTATTGTTTGAATTTGCCGGTCAGGTTTTTTACACAAATTATGCAATAAAAACTTTTGCAATAAATATTTTTATTTTATTTCTTTTATCTTTTCGTTTCGTCAACACATGCCTTTTTTTATTTTGCAAACCGAATGCAGTCGAACAGTGTTGTCAGTTATGGCGATTTATCGCCAAACGTTGCGATAAAAATTCTTTCTTGGCGTTAAAAATTTTCAAATGGTGAGAGACGGAATTTATGACGGTATTTAAAAGACAACAAACAACAAATCTAGCAAATCTAGTTTACGGGCACCGCTCCAAAATGAAAAAAAGATGCCTACGGGGTGCAAAATGCAATTTTAAGCAAAAAATGTAAAGTGAAAAAATTGGTGGCAACCTTTAGTTTCGAAGTTATGGACCTCCGAAGTTTTTTATCTAATAGGGCATATATTGAGTATTCGATGATAGAATGGGGCAATATGGGTATCATTGGAAAGGGAGTTAAAGGTCCTACTCAATTAAATAGGAAAAAAGTAAAAATAAAATAAAAAATCAGGTAAGGCTCCAAACCCGATTTTTTCCATATAAACATAACTTTACTCAAAAACGAAAGAATTTTCTCCTCTACGAGTATGGTATAACCAACACCGATTTCGCTTTCTAAAGGTTTCCTTCGCAGCCGGCCTTCGGTCTGGCAAAAGTATTTTCTCCTCTATGGTATAACAAATAGCGGTTTCACTTTTTAAAGGTTTCCTGCGTAGCCAATATATTAAAATCATGGCAAAACACCATACCATTCGAAAAATAATTCTAATCACCTTTCAAATGCTACCCATATTGTCTCATTCCACGATAAAATACTCATTATATACTACATTATACATAAAAACTTTCGAGGTTCGTATCTCGGAAACAAAGTGTTTCCCCAGATATTACCTGTTTACATTTTTTACTTAAAATTACATTTTACACCTTTATAAAACTTTTTTCATAAGATATTCCGAATAACTTAATTTATTTTGTAAAAAGAATGCTTTTTTTTAATTTTTCCTGCTTCATTTAATAGGCCCTTAAATTCCCTTTCCAATTATACATTGTCCCATTTCGCCATCAACTACTCGATATATGCCATGTTGTATATAAAAACTTCGGAGGCCCCTAACTCCGAAACTAACGGCTGCCGTCAAATTTTTCACTTGACATTTTTTGCTTAAAACTGCATTTTGCACCCTGTCGGCAACTTTTATTTTATTTTGGAGCTGTGCCCGTAAACTAGATTTAAGCCCTAATGTTTTGTATTAAAAGAAGTAAATTGAATAAATATGTTTTTAATATCACATTTTTTTTTATTCAGTGACGATATTTGGCGAAAAAGCTGAAAAAAAAATTCGGCAACACTGCACTTTAAAACAAAAAATATTCTCTCTCTTGTGATCACAGTTGCCAGATTTGATGATTATCGTTTTTTATCGCTTTGCTAATATTATCGTTTTAATTTTAGCGATATTTTTACGTCCAATTTGATAAGTCTTAAAATTTAGATATAATTTCAGAAAACTTTATTTAGAGTCGAGAAATTTCGTAAACATTTTTCATAGAACATACTTTTTTCAGTTGTACTAAGTTTTATTAAGAACTGTATTTTGTTAACGTTTGTATATAAAAAGAAGCATGTAGAAAGTTGTCTTTTTTCTGCTAATTTGTTGGAGACGACCTGTCTCGTCGTTTAATACGAATGAAATAATTACAAAATTTAATATATTGTAAATCTCTCTGTAAGTTTGTTTATTAATTTCGTTGTTTGTTTGCGTGTGTTAATCACGGCTAAGCAATTGAACCAATTTTAATAAAATTAAAAACACGGCTATAGATATTTGTCCTCATGATGAAATTTGAAATGGGTATAAATATATTTTTAAATAGCAGATTAGGGGGGAAGAAAAAGGGGAACATGCATTTTTAAGCGTCTGAATCAATTTTAACAAAGTCTCGGCTAATTGATTTTAATGAAATTAAATTTTAAACACAGTTACATAACTATGTAAAGAGTAGAATATACTATGCTTATTAAATAAAAATGGAATAGAAGGGGGAGTGGGGAGAGGACAAACGACCGATCTACAAGATCCAAACTGAATTGGTAGATTTCTCACGTGTCCGGAGTAAAGCCCCTTAGTAATACAGTGCCTAAAAAGGTCCTAAAACTAGACTATGAATAAACTAATATAAATAAATTTTTCATTTTTATTAAATAAAATCTTTTTTTTTTTTTAATAAACTTTCATAAAAAAATCGTTTCATTTAAACACCAAAAAGTTTTTTAGTTTCCTTATTTGATTTATATTTTCCATCCACTTCGAGCACTCTGTGGCTCCTAGAGCGGTACGAGAGCGGAGGTGGGGTTTAGATTGAGGAATTTGGGATAAGAATGAGTTTCAGACTACTAAATGAATTAAATGTCTTACAGGTAGAAATATCTGCTATCAGAAGGGCGGCGTGCTGGTTAAGGTACATTAGCATATCTAAAAGGGATATTAGATACGATATGCCGCGATTATGTACCTATATGGGATGGCGTAGGTTTCGATAATCACATTTAAATGAGTTTGGGATTCTTGACCAGCTCGGCAACAATGTTGCTGACTAACTGGCAAAAAAGAGGAAAAGAGGGTTTGGTTATTACCTTCCGTGGCATGCCCCTCTCTGCTTGCGGACAGCGTTTGACGCTGCTCTCTTAAGTATGGCTCAGGTCAGATGGTCAAACTAGCTGACATGAGCGACCGCTAGGAAAATATGACTACTTTGGGTCGAGGCATGGCGGCTGCCCTTCTGCGGTTACTGAGAGGTCGATTGCCTGACTAGGTTTCTGTGGTAACTAGGAACGGCCTGTTCGGGCTCCAAGCTTCTTTTGTAGAAGTTGTCAGATAAGGAGAAGGAGGAGACGGTCGAACACCTCCCAGAATACATACGACTGAGGCACTTTGTTCAACGATAATACGGAGGCTTATCTGATGTGTTATCCTTGGGACTAGGAAGAGTCTGTTCCTTTTTGAGATGTTGTAGGTGGTTCATTGACACCTACTTGGCTATTGCGACTCAATCAATGGTTTGAAGGCCAGCGGGCCTACGTTCGGCAGCTTCCTGCATCTATTGCGCCCACTTTTCTCTCTTTTGGTATTCTTTATCTTCTTTTCTTTCTACTCCCTTCTATTTTTCTAATGCAGCTAACATAAAGGGACCAACAAGTGGACCCAAGTGGGCTGTGGCAATACAGCTGCCTGCATACTTGTGCTACCATTCCGATCATGGTATAAAAAAAAATTAAAAAAAAAAATAACATGTAAAGCCTGGTACTCTGTTCGATTTCGTGAAATTTGTTAAGCAACATTGATTATTTCATGTGAAAAATTTGACATTTAAAATGTGGTGTCTATCTAGCGATTTGGAAAAATTAACCGATTTATCGTTTTCACGCATACTACATTGTTTTAAAAATGTAAGCAAAAGACATATGATCAGCTGTTGTTTGAAAAATTCCGCATGAAATAATGCCTACTTGCTTTATTTACCAGCTTTGATAAAATGTTGCCAGCAACATTTCATATGTTTTTCCACACTAAAAACAGAGTACTACTTCTGCAACATTTTTTCATGACTTTTTCAGGCTTAAGCCTGGTACTCTGTTCAAATTTGTGAAAATTGTTGAGCAACATTGATTATTTCATTTGGAATATTTGACATTTAAAGTGTGGTATCATTGTTTTAAAAACGTAAGTAAAAGACATACGATCAGCTGTTGTATGAAAAATTCCGCATGAAACAATGCCTACTTGCTTTATTTCACAGCTTGGATAAAATGTTGCCAGAAACATTTCATATGTTATTCCACAGTAAAAACAGAGTACTGCTTCTGCGACATTTTTTCATGACTTTTTCATACTAATTTTTTATATATGTGATTTGACAGCATTCCGCATGAAAAACTGAACAGAGTACTAGGCTCTATCAGCCGCTTTTAATGGAATACTTCAATTCTGGCAACGCTGTTTATATACTCGGTTGTAGACATGTGCCCGGTCGTTCGTTTCAGTGAACGGTCTTTTTCGGTCAATTATCAAAGACTGATTCGTTCGTTCAATGCGTTCAATCGGTCAATTTGAACGAAAGGAGCCGTTAAATAGCTGGCTCAGTTCGTTCAATTAAGTCAACCGTTCAATTTAACCCGTACACTATTGAACGAAAAGACCGGATTTAAATGACCGGGTCATTCCGTTCACTTGATTGATTCGGTTAATTTAACGCGTTCGTTCGCGAACGACACAGCTCTACTCGGTTGCTAAATTTATAGATTTATTGAGCTTGCCATTTGACTATTTTTATTTGATTACTTTGGCGATTTTTTTATAAATGTTTTTATGTTCTATAAATCTTGGTATAACTTTGTTTTTAATTTATTACTAAACAGATTGGAAATAATACTTGTTTCACAACTTATTTTAAAACGCATGTTTAAATCCTAATTCTATTGATATTGTTAAAAGCTATTTTAATTAAAAAAGTACAAACGCTATTTTTGATTAATACCCTGTTTTTTCTCATCCTACAATAATAATGTGAAATTTAATTATTGTGCCGTGTGCTGTTGACTTCTACATTTGAAATTATAATGTTGTTTGTAACGCTTAAAAAAGAGATTGTACCTATTTGTGATGCCCATTCGATAGCGGACTAATCAGTTCAAATTCTACAAAAAAGTGTCCTGCATGTACAACAAAAAGCCGTAAATCATTAATAAGTTCTTAAGTTCCTTAGTAATTAAACGAAAGAAAAACTACTGCATGAAATATATAGAATATCTCGAATCGTATATTAATTAGTAATGACATGTCATTGCTAAATACTAAGTTAAACTCGATTTCTAAAATCAATTTAAATTTAAAAGTTTGTTGAACTTTTAAAATTACACTTTGTTTATTAAAACGAACGATTTTTTGTTTTCTGGCCAAATTCTAATTTTAATTGTTTGTTTTTGCATGGTACAACATTATAAAAATTTATATTTAGAATTCCTCATAGAAAACAAATTTATTTGTATACAAATTATTTTTATTTATATTTTGTTTATTATTTAGCTATTTTGTGTTATTTTTTGTTTTCAGCATTTTTGTTATGTCCAACAGCCCAGACGTAAAGTTTCCGTTGTTTTACTTATAATGTAAAAAATATTATTAGAAACCAAAACAATCGTTAAAACGAACAAAGTTTAGTTTTTTTTTATTGTTGGCAAAAGAAACAATAAAACTTTTAATGTTGAACATAAAAAGTTTGTCAAAATACTTAAGTGTCTACAGTGGTGCTCAAAACGTAGAGAAATGTTCTTGTTATGTTGTTATTTTTTTCACTTATTTTTTTTTCTTTACGATCCTCTAATTATGCGCAATTTACTTTTCATATGATTCTCTTGTTCTGTTAAGCAATAACTGATTCAGTATCCCCTACATTCATTTTTCTTAAATTTTTTCGCTGTGGTTTTTAATGATGTTATTCATTTGCTTTGTTTTAAAAATTGATCTTTTAATGAAAAACTATCAGCAAATTAAAAGTGTATTTAAAAATTAAAGCATTACCAAGAAATGTAAGAAAATAATAATAAAAATAATAACGATCGAAATAAAACAGTCGTTCAAACCAGGAACAACTGCTGAGCAATCAGCTTTCTAACGTTGCAATTGATTATAAAATGTGACTAGATAGCAATCATTATTGGTTATGATGTCGGTAAGCTGTTGTGAGTTAAAAGTCCTAAATCGAGTTAAACTCGGAACGTTCCGAAGCCAAAATTAATTTGTCGTGGGAACGTTGTTGGTTGATCTAGTTTGCTTCGAGGTAAGAGTCAATAAAAGCGAGTCGCAGAGAACACTTTTTGACAGTTATTAAAAGCAAAGATAGTTTTACCACTGTCAGTCAGCTGTCAAAATGTTTAGAAATATTTTTTCTATTTCATATCGTGCTTGCCGAAACTCTGGCTATCGTCGTAAGGTCCATTGCCATCTGAAATTTGTTCACCGCAGAAAAGTTTAAGCGTAATAATGTATATACTTTTATACTTTAAGCTACCAACCAGAATGAGATTGGTGCATAGCCGCTGCAGACTCCCCCGTATCTTAAATTGAACACCGCGTTTATAGACTTGACCCCCTTCAATTATTTTCTCTTGAGCTATTTTAAGTCCTTAAGCTAACTACTTTGAACGAGCTGGAGGTCGATTAGCATTAACACAGTACGTTTTTTTTATTTCAACTAAAGGTCAGGGCATTACCTTGGAACTATGTTTTTAGGAGTAGGGAGGGGGGATTAAGTTAACAGTGTTTGCACACCTTCGATGTGTACATTTTCGCAGTGCAATTAATGATTAAAAAAAATATTGCATGAAATTTTACCAAAAACGAACTTTGCGACCACAAATAGATGGATCCGGCCGTTAAACGCATTGTCAACGTTCTATAGTCTTTGCTGCTCACTCCCTTAAAAAGTGGTGGATGCTGAAAATGTAACTTTAGTTGTAAGTGTTTTAACCATCACTCTAACACTAAAAGAAATGTAAAAAGTCCAATTTTTTTAGAATTTGTCAAAAGAAAACAGGTTTATTTACACATTTCCTAATATTAGCAAAGATAAAGAGAAAATTATTTTGTTTATGATATTTCCGTTTTCGTGAAAGTAGAGTTTCATTTGCATCATTCCTTAAACACTCCTGCTATTCATTTCAAGAAAAAATTGGTGTCGCCCATATTTTTCAAGGTATCAATATGGGTATCATTTAAAAGCTTTCGAAGGGATCTTTCAGGAAATATTAAATTTAAATTTTTTAAATTAACTAAAAATTCTTAAACCATTCAGAACCGATGACATTTTTATGTAAAATAATATATAGTACTTATTTTTTTATTTTTATTTATTATTCCTCTGTCACCCCAATATTTGTGTTCTAATTGGGTTTATATATGTGATGAAGGGTGTATAAGATTCGGCATAGCTGAATATAGCATTCTTGTTTTTTTTTCTTTTTTTTTTTTTTTTAATTTGCTTTAAAAAATCTGGACACTACCATTAGTGATAACGGCGCCAAAGCTCCAATAACATGAAAGTGACGCATGTAGTCTGCAGTTTTTAATGTAAACATAATGAAATGTAAACAAGAGAATTAAACCTCAGCAAGAGACAAAAATATAAACAAGAGGCAGTGTTGTCAGTTATAGTGATTTCTCGTCAAAACCAGAAAAATCCTTTTTGGCGATGAAAGTATTTGAATTGTGATTGGCGATCTTTAAAAAAAAACTGGGCGAATTGTTGGCTATTTTTGACGATTATATTGCATTAAAAGTGGTGGAGTTAAAATTAATTTTTTACTTGCTTTTTCTATACAAATAATTTGTAATTGTGAATTAAATGTCAAATATCAAAGACGCTTAATGAAGAATGAAGAAAGGCAGTGTAATGAAAAAATATGTTATATTTAATTTTCCTAAATAAACAGTTTAACTTTGGATTGCCAATTAGATTCTTTAGATGCGGGAAATATGTATTAAGAACTGTATGTCACACTTCCCACGTTCGGAAAACGATTTTCGAGCCCAATATCTTAGGTTGTACAGAAAAAAGCGATGAATTAATAAACAACATGTAAGAGTGCTATATTGGGGAAAATATTTGGGTGACAGATAATTAAAAAATAAGAAAAAATTAAATTCTTCATATACAGTCAAGCCTCGATTATATACAGTGGTGGCCACGAATTTAAGACACGACGTATGACTGACTTAGTTGTGCTAATTTGTACAACCCTGCAATATGAAATTAGGTATTATTTATTTTGCTGTGTACCCTGTAGTCTTAAGAAAAAGAACCGTTATTTTATTTTGTTCGATTTTACATTTTGTTGCTTTTTTGATAATATTATTGTGAAAACGTGTATTTGAAGCTGGCCACGAATTTAAGACATGTAAGAAATATTTGGTTTTTATGTAACTTTTTGGTGTTTTTTGAAGCTAAACGGTAAGTAACGAATATTCTAGTTAATTTTATATTAGTATACATCGAAATATTTGGTTAGAAATGGCCAAGGGTACTTGGAGTTCCGATGCAGAGCGAAAACTGATCCAGCAGCTGAAGGATGATGGAAAGACAGTAATGGAGATATCCAAGCTACTTAAATGCTCCAGATGCAAGATATACAACGCTCTAGAACACATCAAGCAACATGGTACCACCAAAAATGTCAAACAGAAGTCTAGAGCCCGAAAAACTACACCTAGGGAGGATAGCTTAATTTATAAAACAGCTGTTAATAATCCTTTCACGAGCTCAAGTAAAATAAAAAATGAAATGTCATCGAATTTCGGTATTGATATATCGTCCAGGACAATAAGAAGACGTCTGAATGAAAAAAAACTTGCGTGGGTGTATTGCACAACGTAAACCACTTGTGTCAAAAAAAAATATTAAATCCCGATTAGCGTTTTCAAGAGAACATCTCAAGAAACCGATGATATTTTGGAAAAATATACTTTGGAGCGACGAGTCGAAGTTTTGCCGCTTCGGCTCTGACGGAAAACAGTTTGTATGGCGCCCCCCAACCTTGAGCATCACCCTAAGTACACCCTTAAAACGGTCAAACATGGTGGTGGAAATGTGATGGTGTGGGCAGCATTTTCCTGGCATGGTGTAGGTCCTATCCACAAGATTGATACAAAAATGGACCAGCAGGTTTACAAAAACATACTCACAGACATTATGAAACCATTCGCTGAAGACAACATGCCTTTAATATGGAAATTTATGCATGATAATGACCCTAAGCACACTTCACGCTTAGTGAAGAGTTGCTTAGAGGAAAACAATATCAGTGTTCTAAAGTGGCCAGCTCAGTCCCCGGACCTCAATCCGATTGAGAACCTGTGGAATGATGTTGAGGAGCACGTACGAGCAGTAAAACCAACAAATGTAAACGATTTATGGGAAGAAATCCAAAAAGCTTGGTATGCTATCCCAAAGCAACGTTGTATGGCGTTAGTTGAAAGTTTGCCCAGAAGATGTTCTGCTGTTATCCAAAATAAAGGATTTCCCACCAAATACTTAGATTTTTTTATGAATCTAAGCTTTACTTTAGTGAATTAAAGTTTTATTTTGCCTATGTCTTAAATTCATGACCAGGATAAAATTTATGTTAATCTATATAAAATGTAAATAAAAATTCTTAACCAAATATAGCTAATAAAATATTATAAATTTTTTTTCATTACACTACTAAGATCTTATAAAAAATATCAGGGATCTAAAATTTTTTTTATAAAATGTAAAAATGGTCACAAATATATAAGTGAGATGCCGTGTCTTAAATTCGTGGCCACCACTGTATATTGTTTGTATGTAGGAATTTTAAGTTAATAAAAAATTCTGCCTTCTCGGTTAATAGAGGCAATCACGGTTAACCGAAGCAAACAATTTGAAAACATTGCAAAGAAAAAACAATAGACTGATTTTGAGCCATCACGGTTAATCGGGGTTACCGGTTAACCGAATCACAGGTAATAGAGTCCCAACTGTGTATAAATTTACGTAAAAATTACATCTGCTCTTAATGGGTTAAGCAATTTAAAAAAAAATTAGTTTTTCCTTAAAGATCTTTTAAAAGCTTTTAAATGATACCCATATTGATATTTAAAAAAATTTGGAAATTTTAGAGGCCCGTACCGTAACGGTCTTCGTTTATTGCTTTTGAAATATTCTCTAGTATTACCTAAACAAAAATTCCTTACATTTTACAGTTAGCTAAGAGTTACTACCAGAGCATAACTTATTTATAAAGTTGTCTTTTTTTAAATTTCTTGTAGCGATTTATTGCAAAGATGTATAAATCTTTCATATTGCTCTGAACCATTATATTTGATAATGAAAAGCATTTTAATAAAGTTAATATAGATTTCAATGTGTAGAATAGGATTCAATAAAAAAAAAAACTTGAAAAATGTAATTATTGCGTTCTGTTATGGACCTCCTCATATTACAATGTCATTTCTCAAGTTTCACATTAAGTTCAAATCAAAAATTTTAATTTCTGCTTTTCGTTTTTATTAACAAAATGAGGATTTTCAGAAAGCATCAAATATATACATACATATATCTCAGAAAACATATAATTATTTACTTTCATAATCTTGTTACAATTAATTATGCCTAATAGCCTGTTCAGACATACGTTTTAATTTAGACAATTAAAATTTAAATTGAGTAATTAATTTTGGTGTTCACACTTATCCAATTTAATTTACTCAATTAAAATTTGACAGCAGAATATAGTTTTGTTCAATAACAAGAAGTTGTTACTAATTGTTATTGGAAAGGGTTTACTTCAGTACTTAAAAAGAAGCAGCGAAAGAGTAAAAAAAGAGTATAAGCTGTAAATGTAAATAGATTAGTTAGTACTTTTGTTACTGGCAAGAACAGAACAGCTGATTCTTGTTCTGTTTTACAAAATAAGTTAATAAATATTAAATACTTTAAATTGAAGTGTTTATTAGCACTTCCCACGAAAATATTTACATCACATCGTTGCCAGACTAAAATGGTGTGGCTTTTTTGCCATAATTTGTATGGCGATTTCAAAACCGAATATCTACAGCTAAAATTTTTTACAACCATACAGCACAAAATAAAATATTTCGAATTGAAGCTAACGTTTGTATAATAGTTAGAAGAAATCTGAGAAAACTATATACAAGTAAATGCCAGGATAATAAAACAATAAATAAAAGAAATAGGATAAAATAAAATAAAAGCTTTACATAAAAGGCAGAAAAATTTTGGCAATTTAGCAAAGTATTCGAAAAAAGGTGCTCAAAATAGATGTAAAAGCCCTTGCACATGCTAACTGTTGCAATACAAAATGCTTTAAGCATCGAACACCCCTTTTTTTCTGTTTTAGATAAATATTTATTTTTATGGTTGTTTGTTATTACGAGGGCTGCTCTATATATTTCTGGCCTAATAGTGAAAATGCCAATATTTATAATCAAAAATGGTTTTATTGTTTTTCAAAGTATTCTCCAGTATGATTTATACACTTTTGCATGCGCTCAAACCTGTTGTCGAAGCACTTTTTCCACTCCGATTGAGACACCTCTAAAACATGGTTTTTGAACACTTCAACAGCTTCTTCTGGCGATGAAAATCGTTGACCACGCATTTTTTTCTTGATGTGCGGAAACAAGAAGAAGTCATTAGGTGCCAAGTCAGGGCTGCACGGTGGATGACCCGTTAATTCGACGTTTTGGCCGGTCAAAAACGCTCTGGTTTGAGCCGATGTGTAAGAGCTCGCATTGTCATGGTGAACAATGATTCGTCTTCTCTTGTTGGTTTTTCGAATTTCTCCGATGACTTCAGGCAAACAAATTGTAGTGTACCACTCAGAAGTGACCATCCTATGTTGCTCTAGCGGAACAGTCGCCACATGACCAGTTTTGCCGAAGAAACAGGCGACCATTTGCTTCGAAGTGCTTCTTCCACGAAAAACTTTCGTTGGATTTTGCTCGTCTTTGAAGACCCACACACACGGTCGATTGTTGTTTCGTTTCGGGCTCATACGCATAGATCTATGATTCGTCACCTGTGACGATCTTATAAACGTCTTTTGAAGCACCGCAATCGTATTTTTGCAACATTTCTTTGCACCAATCGACACGAGCCTTTTTTTAAGCGACTTTCAAATTGTGCGGGATCCAACGAGAACAAACCTTTTTTACGGCCAGGTGTTCATGCGGTATCGAATGTATGCTGGTGGAAGAAATGTCCAAGGATGTCTCTATCTCTCGGTATGTCGCATGTCGATCTTGTATTATGAGTTCACGCACGGCATCAATGTTCTCTAGCACAACAGCCGTTTTTGGACGACCTTCACGGAATTCGTCTTTGAGCGAGCTTCGGCCGCGACTAAATTCATTATACCAATTTTTCACAGTGCTATAGGATGGTGCTTCATCGCCATACAAAGATTTAAGTTCATCAATGCACTCTAGTCGTGAAAATCCACGTCGAAAGTTGTGAAAAATGATGGCACGAAAATGTTCACGAGTTAATTCCATTTTTTTCTATATTAATTTTTTCAAGTCTCTGTAAACAACACAAATAATGGTCGTACATCATAACGATTTTGCTTAAAAATGACAAACTTTCCAATGGAAATGTCAGATTGCACTTGGCAGCACTCAGTGTTGCCAGGCCAGAAATATATATATAGCAGCCCTCGAATGGTTAGTTTGGCTTTACTTTGCTATTTTTTTTCCAAAAATGCGTTTATGCCTTTTTTTATTTAGAATAGTAATGTTGTAAATTTTTATTTTTTACTCTATTGTTGCTAATTTCTGTCGAAAATTTATTTTACATTAGAAATTTGTGTTTGTAAGTTTGGAAGAATGAAGAGAGGTTTTAAATGAAAGTTTGCTTGTTTTTATTTGAAATATGGAACTCTTCCAGTCAGTACGATCAAGTTCTGACTGCTCGCTAGCTTTATCTCCATTAAAATTTTTAAAACTTTTTCATTTAATTTAATTTGAAAATATTTTTTTTTTAAATCTTAATTTAATAATGGCAGGGGTACATATCCACAACGCCAGGGTATCCCACAAGTATTTTGATATAAACAGTCTTTCCAGGAACTGAACATCGACCTATACCTTCGTATAGGAAGTGGTAAATCCTGAACAGGAATTAAATTATTAACGATTATATATATTTTTATTTTATAATTTGTTAAAACAATGGCATTTTTATAAAAGTCTGTTGAGAAAAAACGTGCGCGTTGCGTCTTCAATTATAACCTCACTTTTTTGAAAAAGGAAAATCTGCTCGCACACAGATGTTCCCCCTTCGAGATAAAGTAATAAACTGATATTTTATTTTTATGGCATTTAGTGTTGTCATTGTATAAAATTTTCCCTCACTGTATGAGGAAACTTAATCATTTAATTTCTCAATTAAGTACTAATTGAAAAATTTATTAATTAATTTCTTATATGGTAAATTAAATTCAATTAGGGCCTTAATTGCGTAAATTCTTTTATTGCGCAATTAAAATGTATGTCTGAATAGGGTATAACATTTGAAATTAAAATTAAAAAATTTCGTTATTTATTTAATTAATTTAGGTATATGGTTTAATATCCTTTCAGACCAATAACAATATTACAAATCATTATGAACTTACATGACTAACGATTAACATTTAAAAACAAAATAATGTTATTCATTATTCCTCAGGAAATTTTATTATTAGTCTTCAATTTTTTTTTGCATATAATCGTCGAATTAAGAAAAATCGGCTATTAGTCACTTCGTTATTTCTCTAACAGTGATGATAAATCAACAACATTATTTTATTTTTTTGTTTTATTTTTTCGTGTGAGCTGAAAATATAAAATTTTCATATAACCAATCTGCATTACATGTATATGTATGTAATATACTGTGTACCCAGTAAAAAATAGGATCATACAAAGAGTAATCTTGTAGCGCTCCTTTGCGAGTATTGGATTACTCCATTAAACTCCGAAACACATTGGATTTTTAACATAGCATGTCCGCAGACACGAGTACTCCTTTTAAGCTCCTTATGGAGTACTCTCTTTGATCTTGAAAATGACGACAGAGGGAGTAATCGTCTTTTGTCTCCTAAAAGAGCATAAAGGGAGTAAACATCTATATAAAATACAAATTTTTTTATTTTTACAAAAACAAGAAAATATTCATTTATTTAAAAAATTTTTTTAATGTTGCTATTTTTTTTTTGCATTCGACGAGGTCGTAGTTTTTGTCAAGTAGGTCTGTTGGTAAACACTTGCTTTACATTAAAGAAATGCCACCTTGAATATATTATTTAAGACACGATATCAAAAATTCAGCTATTACCGAAATAAAAAAAGTTAAACAATTTGTATTTCTTTGTTTTGATCCATCCCAATTTAATTTGACCAGCATATTTCGCCGATCATTTTGCGTATTGCTTTTTCAATTTCGATTTTGTCAAACCGCAGTTTAATGTACGAAATCTGAAATAAATTAAAATAAAAAACAAAGAATTTTGAATACTTGTTTAACTGATTGCATTAAAAACAAACTCAGTCTTACCATTTCTAAATCAGGCTCTGTTTTAATCAGCTGTTCTGCCTAATTTAATTCCTTCAAAGAATCATTTGGGAAAATTTTTATTCTTTAATTTGATGTGTTCTTCCACAAACCGTAATGACTTTGCTGAGCTTTTATAAAGCGGCATTCCATCCACAATTATATCAATCAATAGTTCGGCATTTGCATCAGGTGATATGTATTGGCCGTGCATCATCAGTGCTTTTTCTAAACCACAATGAAAGTATTCACCTGGTGCCATATCTATTATTTCTGGGCTCCCTGTGAAGCAGCGTGGGTTTTCTGCATGCACTGCTTTTAACAATGTGTTCTACATAGTAGAACGTCCATACCTTCACTTTTTAAAATGTAGAGTAGTGAACTACAGCATTCGTTCGAAACACGAACGAAGAAGCGAGCTTCTTTTAAAATTTTAACTGATATCATAAGGAACAACAAAGTTTTTATCTTCATTTGTTAGTTCATTGATTTTGTGAGGTACTGATGCCTCTTGTTCACTTTAAGTCTCCCAATTACAATTTGAGAATTTTTCACTTTCTATTTTAACTAGTCGTCTTATATGACGATTAGAAACTAAATCTTCACACATTTTTAACAAATTTGTTACTATACACGTACCTTTTCGCTTTTATTAAAAACACGTCTTTCACTTTTTAAAACTAAACTGGCTAAATATAAAAACAAAACGAAAACATCAATAATTAAAAGTTATGTCACAAACAAAAACGAACTGATACATCCCCCATTGATACATTTGCAGTAATAAGTATTTGCAAAAAATAGTTTCGATAGCTCGCTTATTACTCCAAACGGATGAACAAGTCATTACTCCTTTATTGCTCGATTATGGATTAATCCATATATTTTTTACTGGGGTATTGTGTTTTTTATTTATCTTTATGTGTGTATGAGAATTAAGTAATATAAGTCTACATGTACTGCCTAAAAGTATGCATCGATTTTTCAATATAAAAGATGATGAAAAATTACCAATTACAGTACACTCAGTGTCTTACGTTCGTAATTGTCAAACCTCTTCAATTAGAGAAGCATGTTTCTGCTGCTTCTTTCTCTTCCCATATACAGAAATATTTTCTACGCAACAAATGTAATGTTTTGTTTGTCCATATTAATTGCGTTATAAAAACTGGCAATTCACTTGTTGTCTTTGGTACCGTCAAAGTGTAAAAAATTATAATAATAAAGTTTTAAGGAATGAACTGAAAAACAAAAAATAGAAATGGAAATTATTAAAGGCTTAACGCTCGTTTACTATAAATGTTAAATTAATCAATTGGATATCTAATGAAGGGCAAAATATATCATTCCTAACTTTCGGCTTACAATGTACCGCTGCTAAAAGATTTGACAATTTTTTTTTTTTTTGCAATACGAGTAGTCCGTTTAAAAAGTCTCAAATAATTTTCAAAATATTTTGTTTCTGATCCACTGTATGCTGGTAAATTTTTATACTCTTAACCGCAAAAAGTGGAAAAAGGGTATAACTAAGTTTCTTATTCCGTTTGTAACTTCTATAATATCCATTTCCGACCCCATAAAGTATATATGTATTCTGAGTTCTTATGCATAGCGAAGTCGATTGAGCAATGTCCGTGTGTCGATCAGACAGTGTCGAAATAGGTGCTATTGGAAATCAGCAAGATCGGTCCATGTCCTTCGAGGCAGCGGAGGAAACACCACGCCTACTTCTAATTTTTTCATCTCATTTGGAACAATAAAGTAACCCCAATAAAAAACAAATATATGGAGGGATAGAGAATTAAAAAAAAAACAAACACATCAAGTAAAAAAATTGGCACTCGTCCATATTTTCCGAGTTACGGGTCTCTGAAATTTTATATTTTTTTAAAATATCAATATGGATATCATTTTAAAGCTTTTGAAGAGATCATCAAGGAAATACTAAAAATTTGTCAAAAGTGCTTAACCCATTAAGAGCCGATAAAATTTTTATTTTATTTTTTTATGTAAAATTATATATAACCTCCTTAACTTTTTTTTATTATTTTTTAAACTCTGTCACTCCAATATTTGCTTTTTTGATTGGAGTTATTTCAGTAAACTAGATTTACATAGATGGTGAAGGGCATAGCCGAATATAGCACTCTTACTTGTTTTTTTTTTTTTCTTCAACTATTTGCAACAAAGTTTTAAGTTGAAAAAATCAGCTTTCCCGAGTCAAACTAAACATGTGAATTTTTTTATTTTCAATCATTCCTGGTTTGATGCCAATTTTCAAAATATTTTTTTTTCTGCCCCAATGTGCACACGTAAGTTTTTGCAAACTGTTGCAGTTAAAAAATAACTAGTTTTTTTTAAGTGAAGCCGTTTGTGATTTAATAATTCTCATTTAGTTTAAACCAGATCCAACCTGTATTACAAAATAAATGCTCTGTACCGAAAAGTATTTAAAGTACTTTTATAAAAGTCTTTAATAAAAAAGTCTTATTTCTATTTGTATTCGAAAGTTTATTTTTAGAAATATTTGTTTCAATTTAAAACTTTTTTTGTTGCCAACCAATGTAAACTATGGACCTGCTTTTACTGTCTATTGAGAAACATATCAAAGGCTTGTGTGCTTCAAATACAAATTAGCACTCGTTTCACTGGACTTATCAGTTAAAACGATCTTCATTTACTTAAAAATCATTGAATTTTTACTTTAATTGCATAAACTGTGACTTATTTGAAATATTTTTTGTTTTTTAATTTCTAATCAAATGAGTCTTGCTCGATTTGAAAATCAACAAAAGAGATAATATAACAATAGTACTATTATGCATATATATATTGTATAATTCAGACGTTAGCCGGAATATAAAGGGAGATTAATATTACGATTTAATCTCGTAAAACAGTTTGCGATCAACGACACGAGTATGATTAAATGAAATGGATTTTATGAGAAATTATTCTCTATATTTATGGAGTTCAGTTAGCCTACGATAGCTGTTTTGGTGTACACTTTGCACAGAACAGACGTTTCCATTTATACAACATTTTTTGTAGCGGGTAAGAACGTTTGTGTTAAATTTTAGGATTTTTTTTTTAATAAAAAAAAACAATTTAAACATATTGGAAATTTTTATGAGAAGTTATGGTAATTTTTTTTTATTTATTTTTTTATTTTAGGTGACATCCCTAAACGTTTAACTTCACAGATAAAATCCGAAGAGATTGTGGAAGCCATGAAGAAGTTAGATGCTAAATTGTTGGCCTATTTGGCAGGCGAAACTGAAATATCTTCAAAACTTACCAACTGTGAGGAAGAAAACGAAGTCAATTTGAATTTGGAAAATAATAATATTTCCAACAATTTAGAGGACTTGTTGCCTGCTACAAAATATAACATCTTCAAAACAATTACGGGTATTAAATTGGAAATGGAAGCTTTAACTTTACAACCCGAGGGCACCAAATGCATGAATCTATTGCAAAACGAAATTGAACCCATTTTTACCGTGGAATGCCAATTGTCTAATGAACTAATTAAGTTAGTGCCGCGCCATGACATGTACAACATTTTGCAGTTCGAATCGGAGAAATTCCAAAGACTAACACAATGTACACGTTTTTCTCAAAAAGCTCAACGCGCTGTCAAATTGGATCTACAAGCAGATTGGAGCGATGAAAATGCCAATGAAACTGTACATGATTTTGGTCGTATACATTTTACGGTATGGTGGCGTGAGTCCGGTACTTGTCTCAATGAAATGCTAGGTATGGGTGTTTTGGAATTAAATGATCTTTATAATGCCTCACTGCTGGAACAGTGTAAACGCATTGAAATAGAAAGACGTGGCAATCATTTGGCCTGTCTCTACTTAAAAGTAATACTACAATGTGATGCTGTCAAATCCTCTATACAAATGAAACGTGAATTGTTTTTGCCCAAGCAAATTTCAATGGATAGTGATAATGAGAAAACCCCAACACCAGATAAGAATAAAAACAATACTATGGGACAACAACAGAACACAGCACAATGTGGCAGGCAAACAAATACTGCCGCCAATAGCAGCAGTATCAATGGTGGTGCCGATAAAGGTGAATATGCTGAGAAATTCTTGTACTTCCTAAAACATACCAAAATACAATGACTAAGATACAAATTATTTTCTTCGACTAGTTTTATAATAACTATTACTATTGTTAAAACTTCTATCACTGTTAATTTAATGAGTTCTGAAAGAAGTATTATAATAATATTTACAGCATCAGCATCATTATTCGAAATGCTTTATAATTTTGTTTTATTAAATTTGCTAATTCTAATAAATATTGTTTGTATTGCAAACACCACAAACAATAAAAAAACAAAAATGAGTATAAAATCGTCTTCCTTTTTATTTTATTTTAATTTCATCATTTTCAGTTGTTTATTGGAAAATAACACACACAAAAATTACTATTAAATTGCAAATGGGGTGTTAAACAATAAGGGGTTTCTCTCTGACTTACATACATGTTTTTTTTTGTTTTGTTTTGCCAGAATTTAATTAATTATGAGATTTTAGAAATCGTGTTTTCTCTCAATAAAACTCTCTCTTGGTTTAAGATGCAGTCGTAGTTGCCACTTGTAATGTATAAAATCGTCAAAATGTACTACTTTGAAATCGTCAATTTTAATTAACTCGTTCATTAAGAGTCAATTAGACGTGCCATACCATAACGCCATAGTGATAAACATGGCCATAACCTTAATAATATTTACTACCAGCGAATGGTGGCGCCATAGCCATAAACAACTCTTATTTATGTTTGTGTGAACGTGAAAAATAATAACAAAATAAAAAGAACAGAGAGTTAATAGCTTAATTCAATAGTCAACTGTATATAGTTATGGAAAAAATCTAAATTTAATTAATATCTATGGTAATGGTTATGTCACGTCCAATTGAACCTTTAAATATTGAAATAGCTTACTTGACCTTTTTTATACCCTTCACCATAAAAAGTGGAAAAAGGGTATAACTGAGTTTGTCATTCCGTTTGCAATTACTACAATATCCATTTCCGACCCCATAAGGTATATATATTCTGAGCTCTATTGCATAGCGATCTCGATTTAGCGATGTCTGTCTGTCCTTCCGTGTTAGTGTTGAAATCAAGTTTGCCTTTGCAAAAAATTTAATTACGCCAATCGATCAGACATAGTGTCAAAAGAGGTGGTATTAGAAATCAGCATGATCGGTCCATGTGCTTCGAGGCAGCAGGCAAAACACCACGCCTACTATAATTTTTTCATGTCATTTGGAACAACAAAGTAACTCCAATCAAAAAAAATAAATATATGGGGCGATAGAGAATTAAAAAATAGGATAAAAACATCAAGTCAAAAAATTGAAGCACGCCCATATTTTCCGAAACATCGGCCTCTGCAATTTTAAAATTTTTTTAAATATCAATATGGGTATCATTTTAAAGCTTTTAAAGATATGTTTAAAGAAATGTTAAAATTTTGTAAAAATGCTTAACCCATTAAGGTTCGATGATATTTTTATGTAAAATTATATATACTTAATTTTTTTCTCTTATATTTTAATTATCTGTCACCCCAGTATTTGCTTTTTCTATTGGATTTACTTCATTAAACAAGTTTTGTATAGATGGTAAAGATGGCACAGCCGAATATAGCACTCTTACTTGTTTAATTTAGTTTTTTTACAACTAAATTATTTTATTTAATTTTTTCAAAATTTTGCCATTCCTTTGTGTAGCATTGTCTTTAAAGACAAATCATTTTATTTCATGTTTATTTTAAAATCAATAGTGTTTTAATTTGTATAATAAGAAGTTGTTTAAAAATAAATAGCATTTTATAAACTGAAATTATGTTAATAAAATGTTACAGGAAAAATTTTTCGGTACTAAGAATCGTCTCTAAACTTAAATGAGGAATTTAATTTCTTAAACATAAGAAATAATTTTATTAAGAAAAGTTTTATAGTTCCAACAGCCGCATTTTATTTAAAATTTTTTTTTTTTTTTTATAAAATAAGTAGTTTCTGTCTATATGTTGCCGCTATCTCAGTTTAAAAACAACCATCAACCTTCTATAGGCTTTTTTCAATGTTCACCGATATGTTTGTCAGAACTTTTTTGATTTTATGGATACACTTTTGAAGGGTGTCTTAAAAAAACTCATAATATTTGAAAAAAAAAAATCGTCAAAATGAAGTTAAATTGTCAAACTATGGCATCTATTTTACCAGAACACACTTAAAGAAACTGTGAATTTTAATCGATTAAAATAATGTAGTTGGTATTAAAATGCTAACCCACGAATCAGGGACTTAATTAAATCAAAATTACTGAAAAATTAATTGCTAACGCATGAAAAGCGTTCTTTCCGATTATCTTAATAAAAAAATGATAAACTAGAAGTTTTTATAATTAAAAATTAAAAATAATTAAAAATTAAAAACACGTGAATATTAAATAATATAAATTAAATTTTTAAATTTTTTTTATGTCATCTAAAGGCCGATATGAGATTAAGACGTTAACTCTGTCAAAACTAAAATGGGTATACAAAAAGTTAGTAACAGGTTTGGGGATTTGCTAATCTTTAAAAAATCGGGGGGAAAAGTAGGTGTTAAGAATTATGAAAGAAAAATAAATTGTAAAAAAACTCCCTTTAAATGACGATGCCACTGTTTTTTTTTTTTTTTTTGTTCCCAAGGTATTAATAATTGAAGGAATCTTTTCTGGAGAAAATTTTCTTCTGTGAGAAAGAAATTTCGTAGCAATATGCATGGAGTCGATTTAGCGATGTCCGTGTGTTCGTAACAGAGAACTGCACGAGTTGATTCACTTTCGCTGTACACTTATATTAACATTGCTTTTGTATTGCTTACACTGTTAACTCTATAACAATTGACTGTTATTAACTCACCTTTGTTTTTTGTGTGCTGTTAGCAAAAGACAGTAAAAGTTTCTTGCTGTTGTTTGATTGTTTTGTAGAACTCAAATAACTCATAAAAGCACGTTATAAAAAATTATACCCCAGCGTTCGAAGAAAAAACAATGTCTGCGTACTGTTCAACGATCACAATATATTTTTTTCAATAATTTTATAAATTGTTTTTGTTTATTATTGTTTAATTTATAAATACTTTTTGAATATTTAGTAAAATTTATAAATCTGTCATTTGTTACTCTTGAGCATTTTTGAAGTTATAATTTTTTTCTGGTATTTCTGCAATTTTATTCAAAAAAATCTTGAAATATCTACTTATTTAAAAAAGAGAAAATTGGATTTAACAATAATGAAAAATAATTAATAATTTAATTTAAAGGGTATAAAAATGTATCTCTACAAAATGTTGCGGTTTGAATCGCAATCATGCAGCTCTCTGGTTCGTAATCGGGTTAAAATCAGTTTTGCAACGTCCTCAGATGAGCTACAAAAAATTAATGACCGCCATTTTCTCAAACATAATTTCGAAATAAGTGCTATTGAAATTAAGCAACATCTTTCCATTAATTTTAGAGAGTGGTTCTGTTGTGCGTTTTTTGTTTTTTTTTTCTAAAAAAAACTATTTTTGTAATAAAAAATTAAAAATTTAAATAAAAACGGAAAATTCAGTAAAAAAAAAGTTCTAGTTTAGGGAATTTCACTAAACAATTAAAATTTCATCAAAATATTTATTTCATATATCACAAAAATTTTAGTTTTACGGCATTTACACTATGCAATTTTTCATGAAACTAACACGAAATTTTTGTTTGGGAGGATGGTTATGTTTTCTTTCAAATAGTGAATATCGCTGCAAATTATAAGGAGAATTGAAGAAAAGTTGCATCAAAAAATTGCTTTGTGTAAACGTGGACTTTATCCCAAAATTGTATTTGAAATAAAAAATTTTTATTTCATTCAAAATCCAAAATTTATAAAAAAATAACTAAAAACTATGAAAATAAATACACAATTCTTTTGGTGAAGGATATATGTATATAGTATTCGACACAGCTAAATAAAGCTCTCTTATTTGTGTCACGCTGCGACGTACTCTTGGAACTACATGCAGTTCATCAAATCCCGATCGACTGAGTGGCCTGCCCATGTGCTTATGCATATTTCTACAGACAGTAAAAAGACAATTCCTACTTTTCGTTAAATAAGGGTCATACAAAATTATATTTATTCTCCTTTCTAAACTTTTTTATTTTAATAATCTCAATACCTAAATTTTTTTTTTGTTAAATTGTTTTCCTTTTCTGTTCTTAATTTTTAAATATGTAAATTGATTTCACATAAAAAGAAGTCTTTGTATCAGTAATCATTTCAATCGAACTGTTTCAAATACAAAGTTCAGTTTCGACTTGAAATACCCGGTTTAGGTTGGTCCCTGGTCTTAACATAATTAAAAAGCTTTAAATTCATTCTTCGTTAAATGAAAAAACAACATTAATTGTGTGTTATTTTTAAATTTGTTCTTTAGCAACAGCTTTGTCAAGCTAAAATGTAAATTATAATCTTTAACTTAAATATTAAGCAAAGATTTTTTTGTGTTATCACCAAGAATTTATCAATAACATTTTAAATAATTTAAAAAAAATATACAATACTGTGCATCACAAAAGCAGCGAAATAAGTGAATAACTGAAAATAAGTTTAAGTTTAGTTTAAATTTTAAGTTTCTTTAAACAGGTGTTTCTTTCAATTCTGTGATCTTCCTTTATTTCTGTAGGAACGGCCCCTACTTGTCACAGCATGAACTAAAATTCATCTAACGTCGTAGCGGCAAGGGACCTATGAACTGTTTCTTCATTTGATCCTCATTTAGAACGCAGCTTTTTTCTGGAAAATTTTGTGTACAAGTGGTCGCTATTGAATGCAGGAATTTCGGTTGGGCTTCTTTTAAAAAATATTTATAAAATGTAAATTTTTATGGATTTTTCAATTTGTCGTAAACAAATGCAGAGTTGTATTTCTTAGGCATTGTTGTAGCATTTTTAAGAAAATAAAATGTATCGAAAAAAAATTGGAATATGAAACTAATGAAAATTCATCACATCTATTTCGTTTTCAGAATTGATTTGCGTTTTCAAAACGATCGTTTTTCATCACATTATTTCATAATAAATTTTGAAAGCCGTAAAAAACATTAAATGAATTTATTAAAGTTAGTCAATATTTTTAAATTAATTCAAACGCAAACCCTTAAATATCTCAATACATAAAAAATGGACTTATACCAATTTCAAAAAAAAAAAAACCAACTCATTAAACAGTTTAATTCTATAAGCGAAACTAGGAATCTGTGAAGCAAAGAAGTCATAAACAAAGCAGTTTTTTCTTTCCTAGTGAAACTCGAATTATCTTTTATGGAATCTAATTTTTTTTGAAAAAGAATTTTATGCTTCGATATTTTGAAAGTTTTCAAATTTTTAATCTAACAATTGTACTTATGAAGTCCAGCCAGTGCTAGACAAAAAATTAGAATTCAGATTTTTTGGTGAAATCTGGAACCGTGTTTGTCTTAGTAAAAATTTAATTTTTTTAATGCTTAATCTTTGTTTTGTGATGTCCAGTTCGTTATTGGAAACTCACATTTTTTTCTTTTGTAAAATTTAGATTTTTACGATACTTCGTTTTTTGCCAAAAGATGACTAATTTTTCAAAGTTTTTATTTGTTATTTGGTTAAATCCTATTTTCATTAATTTTATATTCAGAAAAAAGTCAACCAAGTCGATTTTTAGTAACTAATTTGTGCAACATAATTTTGATTGAAATATTGATTTTTGGTAAAATTACGATTTTTCGCTTAAATTTTCAAAAAATATTTTTTTATAAAATCGCGATCTTTTAATTCCTTAAGCGAAATTTTGGTCCTTTTTTATATTTAAATTCAGATTGTTATGTTTAAGACTGAATTCAGAAAATTATTTAAAATTCTATTGTATATGTTTAGTCTTTTTGGGCTTTTGTTTTGCACAGTACTGTCTATGGAAGATTTTGCGTGCCTTAGTCCGTTTGTATTTAAAAGTGAATTTTTTTCTTAGTTTTTTTTTCTGGATTTTAATTTTGTTTTTATTTAAGCGCTAAAATTTTTAGTAAAGTCATTTTTCTAATCTATTTATCTCCTGAGGTTGGTCATTGAATCACTTTAAGAAATATCCCTAAATTCTTTTTGCGTTGATAAAGAGATTTGTATTTTAAATATTTTTCATATTTTATGCCATTCTTAAGATTAGTTATAAAACGTTCTCTTCTATTGATTAAAATTGAGGAAATGGCATTTTTTTTTTTAAATCACACGTGTATGAACAAAAATATAAATATTTAAGCTAGAGTTCGTACTCTAACCCTTTCTATCCGGTTTTTACTGATAGTAAAAAGTTTTTATTTTATTGTACGCGAAGCAAGAGAGATCAGTTAATTTGTACGAAAACACAATCAAACTTTTTTCATCGTCGTGTTTTAGCTCAAAATTTTTCTACCCTCTGTTATATAAGATTTCGAAATGTTGCCAAAACAGGCTTGCGTTGCAGAGATAACCGTTTTATTCGAATTAAAAGCCGTATACATCAGTCAAAAATTTAAATCCCGGATAGGGTTGTAACAAATTTCGCTGTCTCTTTTGAGACATGACAAAGGAGTCTTTAACTACGCTGCCCTTGTGGCGAACCTCTTGCAACCGGCTGTGTTAAAAAGACTAAAAATATTTTATACTGCTGACCTGTGAGCTCTTGATGGTAAGAAACCTGCCAAGATACCCCTTGGCACATCTGGCAGGGCTCAGTGACATATGAGACTACATTTCAAATAACATCGACATAACTTTAATGACAACTGTCCATTAGCGAGCAATTACTGCAGTATTACATGGATATTAATGCAATAAAATCAAAAATTATTATCACCCTACGAATACAATTGAGAGCTGGAGAGTGCAGTTTACTAAACTGAGCGTAAACTGCCTAAAAAATTCTCATTAATTTCTGCATTTTAAAATATCTCCCTTTTGCCTATGACTAAAGGTGCGTTTAGACTGTGCTAATATTTGTGCAAAATCATAAAAATTTTGTTTGTCCTAGTGTAAACACTCGAATTTGTTAGCCACCAAATATTTTTCGACTGTTTGTGGGCTAAAAAAATCTTTGTTTGTGAATAAAGCTTTGCATAATGTAAACACTTTTTCAGCACGTCGTTACAAATATTTGGCTCGATATTTTGTTTGTTCTCGCAATATTTTTGGCGAAACTAATAGCGACAAATAATTGTAGAAACGTGGGCTGCCAATAGTTATTTTTGACAGTGCTTAACATATAAAAAATTAAATAAATTAAAATGACAATACTGGTCAATTCGTTTGACAGATTGGTAAGTAAAAAGCGCTTTTTAGTAATTCTTTATGATAAAGCACATTTTTTTGAAAGAAAATGCACAACATCAATTATTGAATCGCCACCATCTGCCAAAAAACCAAAAGGAAGAGGACGACGTACGATTGGAGTGAAGAAAATATATTTAAATTGATCGGCGAAGTGGAATGCCATCCTTGCATTTAGAATGCATCAAGTGCTGACTACCATTAAAAACCCATGCGGGATAGCGCATGGACTGAAATTGGCGATATGCTTAATGTTACAGCGGAGGAAGTTTTCACAAAATGGGTGAATTTAAAGATTCAGTACCGGGGCTACCTCAACAAAAAAAAAAACAAAATCTGGACAAGGTGCAAAAAATGCATCAAAGTGTAAATATTTCGACTCTATGGCTTTTGTTGGACGTGCAGCAGCAACCAATAACAACAAATTTAGATATTTTATCTGAAAGCGAAGGTATCAAGTAATAGAAGTCATTTAAACCCATGCGCACGAACTTTTTATGCAGCGAAGGTTTTTCAAAACTTAGTTCCTTCAGAAGTTTTTTGCAACATCCTTTCTTTTTTACGACGCTGCACCCACGCTCGAACCCACATTCATCTGGATCTTTTTTTTTCTTTTTGCAGGGTTTTTGAAAGTGCCATAGCTCAAACAGTTATTAATAATAAATCTTCAATATCACTGTCACTAAACATTTTAATTTTTCACGTTGCTTCACAAACACAATTTGATACTATTTAGCAGATGGATTTCATAAACATAACAACATTATTTAACAGATGTTTGTTCATACACACCGGACAAATAAAATTATTTGTGCAGTGTAAAAGGGTATACAAATATTTGTACCAAACATGGCTAACACAAAATTTTCTGTTATTTGTACAAATAAAATTCAAACAAATATTAGTGCAATCTAAACGCATGCCCAAATATTAGTCACAATACCATACTATTAGCCCAAACCATTATTTGTTGTGTTTGGACAAATATTAGCATAGTCTAAACGTACCTTAAGACCAACTGTGATTGACAATGACAAACAATAACTTGCGCTATTAGCTGAACTGTTAAACAGCCACAACAATTCGGAGCTCATTGTTTATTTGATGGAATATGGGCGTTTTTTGTAATATCTTTGCTTAATTTACTAATGTAACGAGATAATTTCTTGCACAACCTTAAAAATGTTGATCATAACAGGCTTGTTCGAAAACGCATCACTGCGCTGCTTCTGATACGCATGTGTGATCAGTTTGCCATGCCAATGCAAAACAGCTGATGCTGGTACTTAGTTGATGCGTAAACAAAAATAAATTATCATTTGTTTTAAAATTTTAAACGCTTAAACATTACAAATGAAGAAGTTTATAATAAATTTCTTTCCTGATTTAGATGAAATCAAAAATGAAATTAAGTTGTGCAATCGACAAATGAAAATTAAAAAAACGAGTGCACTGCTAAAAAAGAGCGTATATGCCAACAACAGATAAATCCTGAAAATTCTGGAGTATGTTAATATAGTAAAGAATTATAAAATATATAAACAAATGTAATTTAACAAAATAAAATTAATAAAGAACAAATAAAATACTTACTCACCTATTGCATCAGCCATCTTTGTGATGAGTGTTTGACGTTTGTTTGCGTATCATATATTTCAGTGATGCATTTTAGAATACATGACTTTGCAGTGATGCCAACTGATGTATTTCCGAACAAGCCCAACCTTACTTTTTTATTCTCAATACTGATTCACCTGGTAAAATCAGTTCTGTTGCAAAAATCCATAATTTTGACTCTTATTATTTTTTGATATTTGCTCCCTGTATTATTTAGAAGAGAAACTGGTTATTTAATTTAAATGCAGTGCAAATTTTAATTTCAAAATTTCAATTTTCCACGTCTGGTTTAAATGTACGTTTTTTCTTTCTTATTTTTTTTTTAATCCTTAAAGCATGCTTTAGAAAGTTTGGTGAAAAATCATGTAACAAGCACTATTTGTTAACATTTTTTTCTCTTATTAATGAAATACAAAACAGGGGCAACCAATATACTCAGAGTCGATTAATCTATACATAAAATAAAACTGTAACAGGTAATTTCTGTACATGAAATATTTTTTTAAAATTTGATGGTGTAGATATTAATCGATGTAAAATACAAAACACCTATTTTTGGAGTTTTTGCCTGTCCCTCTGTTTGTTTGTGTTTGCATCATGGATTTGAATAAAATTTAGTGAGGAGGTCCCTTAGAACCTTGGTTCGAATATGGAACACTATTTTTTCGTAAAAATATGCCATTTTGTAAAGAAACTAGGGATACAAATGTAAAAGCACCCAATTTTATTTTTTTATAGGATAATTTTTAACACTGTCTACAAAACTGTGGAATAAATTTTTAAAAACACATTTTTCTAAATTTGAATTTAAAAAAAAAAATTAGAAATAACAAGGTGACAAAGTCGTTGGCACTGCTAGTGTATAATAAATACAATAATCTATTCGATTCTTTATTTTCGTAATTTTTACTATTGAATCTGATAGGGAAACGGAGCCGACCATCTATAATAAAAAATTTCAACGTTACAGTCAAGGGAAGTTCAATATGTTTGCCACTGATGCTTCTCTAGGGGAAGGAAGTTCTGGCTTTGCAGTTTTTAACATTACAAAGAATTGGCAGTTCTTTTTTCGCCTTAACTTCAAGTCGCCAGGCACAAGGCGAATCAATTACCAGGTGGCAGCGTAGGCGAATTCATTATTTTTTGCTGGTAAAAATTACTGTCTGATTAAGGCCAGGATTCACTATCATACACAATCGTACGATTTAATCACACAAAAATCTGACAGAATTCTGTCCTACTTTAAAAATCGTTCCAAAATGGCGTCGTATGTGCCACACTATTATACAAAAACGATGCAAAAACATATGGTTTTAATATTTTGTTGTTTTTTCTCCTCATCATCTTAAAAAATCAACCCTGATCGCATAGAGGAAAATATTTTATGAATTATTTCAAAAGATTAGGTCCGTCTGCGTACACATATTTTGCATAATTTTCTGCAAAATGTTGCAAAATCTTGCAAAATGTTGTCTGCGTACTCCAAATTTGTTTCAGCGAGAGAGCCAAAAAGAGAATTTTTTGACAGTTGGCAGTTAGAGAACTTGCAAAATGTTACTGGAGAAATTTCTTCTTGCAAGATTTTGCAACTAGTTTGAACAGCTGTTTTTATTTACTTTTTGAATGAAATAATTTTTGTGAAAAATATAAAAATTGAAATTTAACAATGGCATAGGTAAGTAGTTAGAATTGTGTTGATTTTTAATGTTTATAATAAATTATAATAAACAAAACAATTTTAAGTATACTACAAAATAGATGCATAGGCAATGATATATTTTCCAGTCTAAAGCCTTTTCTTATGAAGCCAAAAGAAAGAAGTTGTGTAAAGCTGTATGTGGAAGAAATAGTGCCCAATTACTGCAAAGAGGAATTTCGAAGACATTTCCGGATATCGATGTTACTGTTTAAAATCCTATGCGATCGGTTTTCAATTTAATTTTGCGTAAATCCTTTGCTTTGTTATTTCAATTGTTTACACACCGATCAGCTGTTTTCTTGCAAGATTTTACTGGATGCTGTCTGCGTACTTTTTGATATATTTTCAGCCGACAGAGTAAAATTGGTCTTACTCTCTCAAAAAAATTCACTGAGTATTAGCTACTGGAAAAGTACCCAGACAGACCTATTATAAAATCGTACAGATCTGTCAAAAACTCTGTCACACACATACAATTTTAATCCACACTATCATACTTTTTGAGCACACATGAAATTTTTGACAGATCATACGACTGAGTATGATAGTGAATCCTGGCCTTTACTGATTTTTTATATATGGAGTTTGACAGTAGTGTTCACGGCGGAAATTAACGAATTCTCCTACGCTGCCACCTGGTAATTGATTCGGCTTGGTCAAGCACCTTCTCAGAAATTGTGGCCATCAAAATAGCTATTGCCATAGCTGAGGAAGACAATCTTCCTGATGTTGTTCTTTTTACTGATAGTCTACCTGAATGTAAAATTTTAAAAAAAGATGAAACTGATAATTATATCATTGCTAAAAATTTAAAAAAAACGGAACAGAGTTCCTTTAAGGAATGTAAAAAAATCTGGGTTCCCAGCCATACAAGGTTTAATTCACGTTTGTTAATGAATAACAAGTTCTCAGTACTTGAACCTGGTAGTCTATTTTTTTAGACAGCCATTTTTTCTCTTGAAAAGTTTAAAAATAATAAATTAAACGTTGATATGTTCGTAAAGATAAATTTTAAAATTGTAAGCTTTGGCACAAATCTTTTGATTTAACAGAGCTCTGTTAGAAAGATAACATTGGCCTGTTAGAGGAATAAAACTTCGGTTTATGCATCCAAACTGTAAATTTAATGATTTCGCTTTAGTTCAAAATCATTGTAAATTATTTATTTTTTTTTTTTTGTCATTTCAGCTTCTGCACAAAATAGCAATGTTAAATTTGAAACCGTAAATTTTGATGATGAAACCTCCAAGATACGCTTACTTAAAGGCTTTATAAGTGCCAATGAAACTAGAAATTTCAAAATTTCTTTGCACTCCCAGGCTTTTTTAGTATGTCGGCGATTTTGGTTAGACGAGCCGGCTACTGCTAAGGGAGACGGAACATGCAAATTTAATTATCAAGAAGTAAGTATTTTTTATACATTTACCGAGACACAAGTCAATGATATAACAAAAAACATCACTTTATTTAACAGCAATTTTCCGTTATCAATGATGAGAAATTTTTACAACGTGTCGACAAACAATACTTACACTTGGAACTGTGGCAACGTATGAGCAGCGATGATGGTAATGGTAATTTAAAGGAAATTCCACATCCCGTCGGTATTGTACGAATGCCTTTGCATCAATTTTTTATAGCCTACAGAGATGCAGCCATAACAAATCATTTGTGCAAGGGAAAGGTTTGTTTAATTTTTATTAAACTTTTTTTTTTGTTTTAAGGAAATTGCTTATAGATTTATAAAATTCCTTATGTTTAGCTGCCTGTTATATCTATAGACGCTTGGGCTCCGATTATTAGTTGCCAAACTGGCTTAAATGTGGGCGAAATAAAATGCTTGCTCGCTGTGGGTAGTGATGAACAAATTAATAATCTCAAAGAAACAAGAGGCTTAACGGTTGCAACAACTTTCTCTTCCGATATTATAGAAGATAAGGATTTTATTAATAATTTACAACCCCTACAAATACCAACAACATCAAATACTCATATCTCTAGAAAACAATCTGCAGCTTCGACTGTAAATGCACCACCTTCAGTGTCAACAAAAAATAATAAAAACTCGGATCTGTTGGACATGTTGCAAAAAGTTCTAATGACTTCCACTACTTCAACAACGTCCGATTGTCAAGCAAACGTAGTTGCTGCTACATCTTCGGCTACTCCATGTGAATTAAAACATTGCAGTGAAACTGTTCCATCACTACCCTTAAAACCTTCAAATGTTAAACTTTTTAAATTCTCCTTAGAAATACAAAAAGCCATTGGTCTACCATTGAATCCAGCTTCGAAAGCTAAGAAAGGCTATTCTAAACGTAACGCTTCTAAGCGTTTTCCACCCAATGAAGCGCCCAATTGTTATGTTACATTCCAAGCTGAAGAGGGTCAATATTTAACTTATAAGTCACATGAAGGCATGGTATTTGCTACGAATATAGTAGAGAAATCTACACATCCACAGTGGCAGCAACGTTTTCGTTTGGCTGCTTCCACAGATTATTTGAAAGTTGTAAGTATATGATTTTTTTCTCATTTATAACTCGCTTATAATGTTTTTAAGTTATTTTTTTCTTAATTTAGTGAAAATATGAAATTTTGGAAAAGTTTTAATTTTTAGAGAGCTTTTAAATTATTGACAATTTTGTTATGAATTTTCGGTTTTTAATAATTTTCATTTTTTTTTAATTGCAATTACATTTTTTGTGAAAATATATTTCTTAGTGATATTTTGGTAAAAATGTCATATTTTAGTAAAACTCCGATTTTTAATGAAGTAGTAAAAAGTTTAAATACAGTAATACCAAATACGGCTCTAAATTAATCTCGTAATGCATGTCGATTCTTTAAGCAGATGGCAACCTCAATGTGACGCTCACAGGCTTTAAATGGGATATCACAGAATTCATTTATTTCGGAATAATGTAATTAAATGAATATCCTAAAGAGCCTGACAGCTTTGCAGTTGACCATATCTCCGCATCCCAATCGAATGTATATCATTTGGCTGCAGTATTTACGGTATTCACAGTCTACATTATATGTTGTGCAAACAATTATTAGGGACTTGTAGTGCAATGCACTAACTTTAAACAATACGACATTTTCAGTTGTTTGCAATAACGATTAAGTGATTCATTAACTTAAGCTTAACGATAATAGATAAAAGTTGAAATAGAGTGACATCTCCGCCAACAATTAAACGAAAAAATACAAAAAAAGAGTAAAAACAAGTAAATTCAAGGGAGACACATACAGCAGTGCGATTTACTAACTTTAAACAATATGACAATTGTTATAATTGACGACATTCTCTGTTGTTTGTAGTAACGATTAAGTGATTCATAACTTCGGCTTAACGATAATAGACATCTTTAAAATTGAGTGGCATCTTCGTCAACAAATAAACGAAAAATACAATAGAGCAGAGTAAAAACATGTGAATTCAAGCAAGGCACATGCATGCATGTGTTTATTTCTAGGATGTCAATTTACACATGAATACAACGTTGGTTGTTTTAACAAATAAAATTTTTCAAAATGAAAAATTTATTATTCGGAATCTTTTAAAATTTAATTAATTTACTTTATTCGTGCTTGATTCCTTCAAAGCATATCCATATGGCCATTTCACTACTGCTCAAATAGCTCATCAGTGGATTTTACCCAAATTTTGTATAGAAAAACAGAAAGTCTTATATCAAAAGCCAAATTGATTAAATAAGAACTCCATTGAATCAATAAGATAGAAGACAATAACAACTCAAAAATGTTCTACACAAAAACACAGCAAACATTTAGTAAAAATAGTTACTATTGTATTGCTTAAACTTTTTTATGTTCACAAATTTTTTTTTACAGATTGATCGTTTGATAATTTTGTTTTGTTTTTTTTTTTTTTTTTTTTTTTGAAATCTTAATTTAATAATGGCAGGGGTATATACCCATATCGCCAGGGTATCCCACAAGTATTTTGATATAACTAGTCACTCCAGGAACTGCACATCGACCTATACCTTCGTATAGGAAGTGGAAAATCCTGTAGAATAAAAAAACGTGCGCGTTGCGACTTCAAATATAACCTCACTTTTTTGAAAAAAGGAAAATCTGCTCGCACGCAGATGTTCCCCCTTCGAGATAAAGTAATAAACTGAGTTTTGTTTTGTTTATTTAACTCAGCTGTTTCTTTTTAAGCGCCGAAGCAGGGTTACCATCATTTAAGGTAAAAACAAAAAATGTATATGAATAAAAGGAAATAAAAAATATTAATTAATACATTGGAAATACTACGATCTGACACAACATTTATTTATACAAAACACAACGTAAGTTAAACGAAAAAACCGGAACGTGTTACAGGTACGCTAATTATTACGTATTCGTCCATATGCCATCCGGTTTTGTTTCGCTCTTGACGTGTTCTGTAAACAGGCTGTTAGTAAACAAAATACCGACGGTTCTCTGACGGCATTAATATTGTTTTCATTTCAGTTTTGTGTTTGTTTTCAAAAATATTCTTTGTTTAAATGAATCAGTTGAATTCTATTAAAAAAAATCGATGAAATGTAAAAAATATTAAGTACATTTAACATGTACATGGCATTAGAGTCAATGGGACTTTCCAAAACCTTCATACAGATTGAAGAGAGGGACAAAGAATAAATGATGACTGATTTAAGATGATACATGGGGTTCATATCTTTTCAGTAATTTTTTCAATCAGTTTTATTTTCATATTTTTTACCTATTGATTTTTTTTTTCATTTACGTATATCACTTTTTTTTAGTTATTTTGATTCCTGAAATTTTGTTCTATTTTTATTTAAATAATGTGCCTTTGCTATTATTGTGAATTTAAATGCTTATAAAATACAAATGTTTCAGGAAATATGTTGCAATATTGTTAGAAGAATGAGAGACTAAATGTGAGAGTAAAATAAAAACCGACAAGAAAATAAAATAAATTTTATCCCAGCGGCATTGTCGTTGGATGATAACTTATGTCAAATTTGTATGAAAATATCGTTACCGTCGTGTGTTGTGTTTCTACACTAAGTAAAATAAAAACAAACTGTGTTTACTTTGTGTTCGAATATATTTCTTTTGTGTTAATGCTTATATGTGTGTATGAGTGTACATGCATAAACACATGTTGTACGTCATTTATTTTGTCGACATATTTAACAACACAAAAATTATTGTCGCTTATTTAACGACGAGTAACTTGCTATCCATATCAGCTGGTTTTTGCGAATGTCGTTAAGTGTTTCTGAGTAGTAAAATCGAAAATTTTTTTGTTAAGTCTATTTAGCAAACCGATAATCATTAAAAAAGAGTAATGAATCGAACTGCAGCTTGTTTTAAGCAATGGCGAACATCGTTAAAAGTGTTACTGAATAGCAAAATCAACTATTTTTTGTTAAGTCAATTTAACAAACATATTATCGTTAAAAAAGAGTAATGAATCAAACTACTGAATGTTGCTTGAGTGTTAGTAATGATACTATTTTTCCAAAAACTATAATTTCAAATTATTTTGATAAATTATCCAGAAGGATACCACAATTGTTGGGGAGCCTTAAATAAATCCCGACACTATTTTAACGAATGTGTATAAAGCGCCATCCCCGGCCTCACTGATATCTCTATGTGCAGTTTAAAATTCAAAGAGTACAACGGAGATGCCTACAAGTTTCATTATTATAAAGCATCTCTAAAGAGCTGCCTTCAAGAAGTTTAATCTGACTCTTTCACAAGACATGTACATACGCCGGCAGAACAACGCTATTAATATGTTTTTGCTCTTGTATGAGGCGAAAACGTGACGATGTTCATTTTCTGTTTGTCGTCAGGGTATTTTCAATGTTTTTTAACAAGAAAGAGAGTGTTCTCATTGCTGGTCAATAGATGGCGTTAATTCGAAATAGAGAAATCATACTAAAAGTCATATTTGATGGCGAACATCATTGCTCAGACAATTGTTGGGCCAACGATGGTTGAACATGAACATTGGGTGTCTACATTAGCCAAATGCATGTGGGACATGATGTTCATAGGGTTAACAAATGGTCATGCTTTTTTTTATTCGCTTTTAACCTCACTTTGTGATAAGACAGCCATATAAAGTTCATTCAGTTTAATATTGTTATTACTTTTTTTGAGGACCCTATGAGCCGATAATTTTAAGAATAAAACAATAAAAGAATTAAAATAAATAATTATTTTATTATTCTCTATTTATAGCCCCAAAAACTATTTGTCTTAAAAGTATTAAAAAAATCATCCCTGGACATGGCTCAAGGACGTAATCAACCCACGCCCTTGGAAGATGCCATTATTGGCTTAACAGCTCTTGATCTGAGTGCATTTGTAAGAGGTTTACATATTGCTGGTACATTTAATATTGTCGATTTTAATGGGCGCGTTAATGGTCAGCTAATGTTGCGTTGCCAACCTTTAGAAGAAATAACGCCAGCTGTTTGTACAGGCACAAAAGAAGTAACCGCTACAGTTACAGCGCCCAGTGCAGCTGGATCTTCAGTTGATTCTGTAATTGATCAGTTTGAACAAACTTTAGATTTAACGCATTTAAATCTGGGTCTAGCTATTAAACGTAAATTTGCCGAACTCGAAGGAATATCACAACGTTTAAGAAGCCGTCTAGAAAATGTTACTGGTAGTGAGTTACCCTTAAATTTTGATATGCAAGCCTTAAATGCTTGGCAGCCGTTGGAAGATGAGGCTAACGCTGATAAAGAATTTGATGAGTTCGAAAAAGAAATCAATACACCACCCATAAGTGAAGAAGTGGAAAAAGAGGGCGAAAATAAAATTAACAACCATAAAGTTCGTCAAGGGAAAACTGAAACTCCTAATGTAGAGAGTAGTGAATAGTGTTTGTGGTTACGACATGCCTTTGTTGTTTGTCATCTCTGCACATTATTTTTGTTTATTTTGCCATTAATCACTAACATCTACTTCTTCTTCTTGCACCATCAATATTTAAGCATAAAACACTATTCATAGCATTTTAATTATATTCGTTATTATAACGAGTTAATTTTACTGTGACAAAAATAAGACTCCTATTATAATTTTCCAATTCTATATGGATCAAAACTAAAAATAACCAATCTTCCTTTTTTATATTCAGTTAAAAATAAAGTTTTTAGTGCTTAAGTACGGATGATGGTTACAAATTTTTTATAGTCAACTGATATGAAATGAATTTAATTCGAAAAGTGATTTATTGTTATAAAAATTTATAAGAGTTATATTTTTTTTTAAAAACTCTCTCAGTTATAATTTTTATTTTACTTTAATAATAAATACATATTTTTAAGTATTACTTTAACATTTTTTATTTTACACAGCTTAGCTTAAAACATTTTTCAATAATATAATTTGTTTTAGCATTTTCTTGGATTGTACTTAATTTAAATTAATTTTATTCTTAAAATATTTTAGTCAATAGTATTGTTATAACAAGCAAAATAAAAAGTATTTATGCATATTACTTTTAAAATTACATTACATTACATTAATTTAGTCATATATTGGTTTATATTTGAAATATTTATGCACTGAATAAGTTATTCAATTAATGTTATATTTTGAATTTCAAAATAAATAAAGAAGAAACAAATTTTCAATGTTAAAAAATTATTGAAAAAATAATGTTTTATTCGTCATTCGTTTGACAACAAAATCAGGCGAATCATGAATATTCTCAGGAGAAAAGAACCTTCAAATTATGAATTCTTTGAGAGCAAATCAAAAAAAAAAAAAGTGGCAACATTTTAACCCTTATCGGATGCGACTTTTCACACGTTTGATTCTCACCAGGTTGTAGTTATACGTAAATACGTATTTTCAAATGGTAACGGTAAATTGAAGAAATGAATGCATTTTAAAAACAAATCTCATCAATAGACAGTATGTTTCGACATAATTCGCCTTGTCACTTCACACGTGCCATACGACCGTTGCAGAAAAGTACTGTTGTCACGTCAGAGGTGACTTACGACCGATAAGGGTTAATTTGTAGGTAGCTGTTTTGCTTAGAGCCAACTGCACTATGATTTCTTTTTTATGAAATTAATTAAAAAAAGAGGTGTGAGACGCAAGCGGGGTAAGCAAAATGCCATCTTTAACGATTTAAAAATTTATGAAAGACTTTTTGCGAAAACGGGAATATTTTTAATTCCATTTTTGTGAAAATAAAATTAAGTTTTAATTTTTTTAACAGTAATATTGGAACATTCAAACAGGTCTTAGTCTTTTCATTTCGTTGTATCCATATAAGAAAATTTGGTTGATTTTTCACATAAAAATTTTAATTCATATTTTTTAGAAGAGTCCAGAAAAGTACACAGTCACTTTACAAAATTCTCGTACATAAATTGAAAACACATAACTAAAACCAACCCGTACATTTTTTTTCAGAACAATTATGTGTGTCTCTAAATTTTAAAATTTTCCGTACACATCCACGACTGTGTTTTATTTAAAAATTTATTTGCGTACACGTACGTGAATGTACGACTGTAGCTATTGTCTGTGTACGTGTACTTTATTTTCAGTACGTGTACGGAAAAAAAGTACATGAAAAAATGAAAATAAATTCGTGTGCGCTGAAAACGTACATGAAAAAATTAAAATAAATCCGTGTACGAAATAACTGCGTGTACTCACGTCAAAAAAATACATGTACGATAGACAAAATTTAAAAAAGTTTTATTGTTATTATTATTGTTTTTTTTAGTTAAAATTTAAACCTACTATTGCAGTTTGTTTTTGATTATTATTATTATTGTTTTATTACTTTTTAATAGATGGTAAAACACTAAATTATTGGTACTCAGAAAAAAACTATGTATAGAGTTTGTGGTATTGTTGGTAAAAATAAAATTCTCTTGTAAACATTAATGCAAAAAATTTAGATCGTTTCTACCTTTTCCTCAAACATACATATGTATGTAAGTATGTAAAATAAATGTAATGTTTAATATCTGAAAGAAAGAAATTACTATATGTGCATATTTTGTTTATTTTTTTGCAGAATGAAATGAAGCATTTTCTGCCTAGCGTCTAATTTTTCTTTCTAAAGATTTTTAAAAATTAAATTAAAAATAAACCAAAAAACAATTTTATTTGTTGTCGATCCAAAAAAGTAAATTTGAGACAAATCAATCAGAACGATTTTGGGTCGGCTAGAAGGGAACAGTTGGACAAAAATTTTAAATTTTATTTATTTATTCTATGTTTAGCAAATTTGGTAAAAGTTACAAATTCAACTTAATTAGCTTAGATTCGCATTAAAATTCGAATAAACACAAAATATAAAAGCAACCCTTCATCGATATGTATTGATACCACCTCTTTAGAAATCTGTTCTATTTATTTGCGTACAGTAAATTAGATGAAAAAAAATGCAATTAAGCGGCGCTTATGGAAAACATATGAGCTTGGAAATGATTTTATTAACCACTATCGTGAACATTTTTTCCCTCAAAATATTTCCCTTCTCCCTAAAGTTGCAATCGTAAATTATTTTTGCGTAAAAAACTCGCATGTTCGAAAAAATATGGTATCGCCGATTTTTATTCCCGTAGGTTTGTCCCCAAAAATTATGTGAATTTTTCACAAAAAATTTTGCTTGGGAATAAAACACAATGTAATCAGTTTTCTTGTTTTTTTTAAAATAGTTCTTAATTGTTTAGTTTATTACTTTATCTCGAAGGAGGAACATCTGCGTGCGAGCAGATTTTCCTTTTTCAAAAAAGGGAGGTTATAATCAAAGACGCATCGCACACGTTTTTTTCTACTGGCTTTACTAAAATGCCATCGTGTTTTCAAATAAATAAAATAACAAAATAAATATAATCATTTATACTATAATATCCTGTTCAGGATTTATCACTTCCTATACGAAGGTATAGGTCGATGTGCCGTTCCTGGAGAGACTAATTACATATTTCTAAAAATTTTTTAAATTCAAATTTAAAAAAAAAATGTTAATTGTTTAATTTTATTTTAATGCCTGAGAAGCATTAAAAATGTCCCTGGCAATTGCTTTTTGTTCTTCTATATTTGGCCAACAAATCCAGCTCAGACAAAGTTTGTTTTCAAAAATCGTTAAAAATTTTGCCAACACCTGACGAAAAGTAGATTGCGCTCCACCAACGTCCATTTGCCGCCCAATACCTATTTGATAGATTCCTTCTGCAAAAAAGCATAGACATGCTGCCAGCTTCACTGCCGACGGAATCGCTGATGACTTTCTATCAGGTATATTATATAAAGATATTTGAAAGCTATTTTGCTTACTCTATAATGTTGTTGGAAGCTGTACAGAATTTATTTATATACTTACATATGTACACAATGCCAACAATTCTTCCTGTTTTCACTTACATTGCTTCTGATAAATACAGTGGATTTGACGCATCTCTCAAAATTCTTCTTTATATTTTCATTTTTTTTTTCTTCTAACAACTTGTACCTCATCGACATACTATTCATTTTGCAAGAAAATAACAATTTATGAAAAAAAAACAAAAAAATACGCGTCAAAAATAAAATTACATCAATTCACAATAGAGTGTTCGAATTGCATCAAATGTTTATTTTATTTCCTAACAATTGGCGATGCCAATTTATTGTTCATGGGAATAACAATATTATTCCCTTATCAAGGGCTGCAATTAAAAACCCAGAGTCTACGGCACCCTTTTACCATTCGGCACCATCATTGTCGCTTTGCTTGAGCGTCAATTTCGAAGAATATTATTCCCTTGAGATTTGCGATAAGGTTACATATTGCGCACACCAAAGTAAATAACAAAGCTAATTTAAGTAAGTATACATAATAAAAATAAATTTGAAAACCGCGAATAACAAAATTTTAAAGAAACTAAATTCCACTTTGAAATTCAAGTGGTTTCATTCCAAAAAAATTTTTGTTTTTCTAAAGAACCAATTTGCGGTATTAAAACCACTTTCGATCGGAATTGAGTTCTGTGATATGCCTATATATTAGTTTATTCTTCAAACTCTCAAAGCAAACAAATTTTTTAAAGGGTAAGAGTGTCTCGCTATCTGCTTTTATTATTATATTTTAGATGAAATCAATATTAAATTAATTTTTTGGGATTTTATCTTCATAATTGTTTATAAAATTTTCAATATCATTAATATATTCGTCACTGAACACACCATACCAAAGCGAACGCACCACCAAAACAATAAATAACAATTCTCGAAATCGTAAACGTTTTTCTTGAATTACACGAACTGGCCACCACCAACGTAAAGTGTTTGTTTTGTTTTTAAATTTCAAATGCTGTGTAGAATTTTCTGCTTGTTTCAGGCCATATTGAGTAGATCTTAAGTAATGATGGTGTTGACAAATATCTTATGCAAACGCACGTAGTTCGTCACGTGGTTCTACAGTTTTTGGTGGTGCTGGTTCCTCGAATTCATTCAAATCAGCATCATAATACAAAGCAGCACGGAAGGGACGCAATTCCCATGGCACTTGATTTTCCATTGGAGTCAAATGCACTCCCAAATCTTCTAAAGTGGGTACGGTGTTGATTACTTTATCTGTAACACACTCTAATTCTAAACGTTCCATGTGCAAACCACCTATAGGATGGCCTGGGCAAATCAGTTCGGTAAATTTAGTTTTTAAAATGAAAGTGGGATCGTAACGCAAGTCGTAACGACGATAGCCCCACCACTTTTCATCTTTACGCATAACACGATGGAACCAATCTACCAATTCGCTCAGTTTGTAACGTTTAGGACTGAAGTTTATATTTAAAAAAAAATCAAATATTTTATTATTATTATAAAATATATTGTAAACACTCACCCTACAGCTTGATAAATCTTGCCGGCAGTATCAGGATCTTTGGCACAGTTTACAATACCCTGTGCTACATCGGAAACAAAAACAGGTTGTTTGATTGTACATTCACCTTTACGCCACAGAGGTACCGAACGCAGTTGGCGACGCCAAATGTGAGCATAATAACGTAAAAAGCGATCTTCAGAACCATAAATATCCGCTGGACGTATAATTGTCGCTCCAGGAAATTCTTCGAGTACTGCTTTTTCACCCCAGTATTTGCTGCGTAAAAAATTGCTGCCACCATTAATGATGTGGCTTTTGGGCTCAGGATCAGCATTTAAAGCAGAAACGTGAATTAAACGATCAACACCAGATTCTTTACAGATACTGAAATAATTCGTAACTCAGTTGCAATTCTAGATTCTAAATTTTGTCACTCAAACATTTACCGTGCAATGCGGCGAGCACCTTCAACATGAACATCGTTGAATGAAAAATTCTTCGTCTCAAATTCACGTCCCACCAAATTTATGACAACATTGGAATACTTGACAGCCTTGCGAATACTTGCCTCATCTGCCAAATGATAAAATTGGAATAAAACTTGACCCAAATCACCACACACCTTTAAACGAATGGCATCCGAGTCCTCACCGCGATAGGGCAATATCATTTGAGTTCCAGATTTGCCCAACTTATTGCAAACATAACGACCCAAAAAGCCGGTACAACCAAAAACGGTAGCAACAATACCATTGAAGCTGCTGCGGCCACCTGTGCCGCGTTTCATTGCACTTAAGTTTGTAGTCTTCAATGGACGAGGACTGTCAGAAGAGTAATTTGCTGCACGCAAATACAACACGCCCAAAACACCATTGGAGTGTTGCTCTAAAACACACAAAATCCATTATTTATGTCGTTTATTAAAAAATCCTCAAACAAGTTACATAAGGTTTTGCTCTAGGACTTTGTGTTTGATTTCTACGGAATTTACTTACTTGCCATTTGCACATTCCTCATCAATATAAGTGAAGCCATTTTGCCTTTATAGCTTGCACTAATCGTCTATTTATTATTAGTTAATAATTTATTATTATTATTACTCTCGCAGTGAATTTGTGCAAGAGCTCAATTTGCTGTAAACGACTAAACAGACTTTAGCAAATGTCAAAATTGACGTTGAAAATTCGCTTAAAAAAACAGATGATTTAAAAAAACAATGCCACTTAGATAAAATAGGCAAACTGAATATTTTTATACCGTTCAAAACCTGAATAAAAAGTACAAAATTCTGAATACTATAAATCTAAAGTAGACTAATTTCTGAAATTCAATTTTTTTATTTACTATATTTTTTTATTCACTTCAAAATGACAGCTTTAGTAAAGTTTTTTACGATTTACATCTGGCAGTTCTCCGTTCATAAGCGCCCTCTGACAGAATTTTATTTAAAAATAAACGGTATAAATTAATCACAGGCTGTCAAACAAATTGCAGAAGCGCAAAAATTGGAAGAAAATTTCAAAAACATTTTGTGTACTGTGTGGAAAAAATTAAAAAAACATGATAAATAACGATCCTTTTGCTGATCCTTGCCTTGAAAGACATTTTACAGGTCACAGTCAAGGTATTACACAGGTGTGCTTTAATCCTGAGAGCACTAAAGTGGCTACAAGTTCTTTAGGTCAGTTGAAAAATATAAAATTAGCTTTCATCTCCTGTTTAAGAAATGAATTATAGATTCTTCGGTCATTCTGTGGGATTTAAAACAAGCGGCTAGATGTATACGTTTTTCAGCCCATAATGATAGTGTGTATGGTGTCAGCTGGTCGCCTAAATCTAAACTGGTGGCCTCTTGTTCCAAGGATAAAACAGTTAAGATATGGGAGCCCAAATTAAAAGGAGTATCGGGAGAATTTTTAGCTCATGGTAAGCCAGTAAGATCTGTAGATTTCGATCCATCGGGAACAATGCTAGTAACAGCTTCCGACGACAAATCTTTGAAATTATGGCGTGTGGCTCAAAAGAAATTTCTTACCTCATTTGCCTGCCACACCAATTGGGTAAGATCTGCCAAATTTAGTCCAAATGGTCAAATGATAGCATCTTGTGGCGATGATAAATCATTACGTATTTATGATATTAATTCGGGTGAATGTATACGCTGTTTCACTGAAGAGAAGGGTATGGGACGTAAGGTTGCTTGGCATCCAGATGGTACAGTAGTGGCTGTAGCCATGACCTGTAATCGTGTTAAAATTTTTGACCTAGTAGCTCAAGAATTGATTCAACTCTATCAAGTGCATAATGGAATTGTCAATGACTTGGCATTTCATCCAAATGGCAACTTTTTATTAACAGCAAGCGATGATGAAACCATGAAAATTTTAGATCTACTAGAGGGTAGACCTATTTATACATTAACAGGTCATACGGGTAAGGTAACAGCAGTGGCTTTTAATCACGATGGTTCCCAGTTTGCTTCGGTTGGAGATGACAGACAGGTAGGTTGTTCATCAACTTTAATCATCAAATTTTTATTTAAATTTTTCTTCCAACAGCTTTTAGTTTGGAAATCAAACTTACATACCTATGACATTTCTCAGTACGAGGCTAAAGTGGCCGGTGAATCATTAAATGATAGTGGCATTGTACCGATCAAGCAACAATCGTCCAACATAACAAATGCTAGTGATCAATCTATTCTTATAGATCCTAGACACTCGATAGTTTATAAAAATCGTGATGAGAATTTTCAGGTGCTTGAAAGTGAATTTATTAAAACCAACACAACACTTCAAACAACTTTTTTAAATAAATCTTCATCATCCACTTCACACAATTTGAGCACAAATAGCATCAATTCTTCGTTGCTTAATTTCACAACGAACAAAAGTAGTTTCCTTGATGATTATAAAAGTTTACCCAATAAGAAACATGTACAGAGTAGCAGTTCAAAATATTTTTAGTTTTAATCTAATTCTTCTTATCTAATTCTTATATTTATTTACTCAAAGGAGGTATAATAATTTCATTATTTTTGTTTTATTGTATAAATTTCTTTATATTTATTTCATAATCAAAACACTAAAATGAATGAATTCTTTTAAATGTTCTTTCAATAAAACAAATTGTGTCATTCATTTTTAAAACAAAGTTTTTTCGAATTAAAAATTTATTCACTATAAGTGCTCATCTAAATCAATGATTTCAAATAGCTATTGATCAGGAAAGTACATACTGAGGATTTTTATAAAATATATACTATACGAGCTAAGTCAACATGGAAGGAATGACTTATTCGGACTTTGTCTAGCATGGTATCTTTAATTCAAAAATTTTTAATAAAAAAATATTTTTTGCCGAAATGTGCGTGTTGTTTAATCACAAATTTCTTAGTCTGCATCAAAAAAAGAGAATTTTTCAAGATGAAAATCATGTGTGATCGTTTTGTATTCTCGATTTAAATTTCTAAACTAATTTTAAAGAGAGGATATACCATTTATTTTCAATAGAAGCAAAATCGGTAATAGCAGCTATTCCCTGGTGATTTTTTTCTTGTTTTTTTTTTTTTTTTTTTTTTAATAATAAAATAACGGAAGAGAAACTAACGATGTTGCAATCGTTTGTTCGTTTGCATAATTACATTTAAAACAAAAAATTTTTTTTAAATGTTTTTGTTTTGAATGTAATTGTGCGAACGAACGAACGATTACGACATCGTGAAACTGGCTCTTAAGTAGTTTCGTAATTGTACTCTCGGCATATGGCTTTTAGAAAATTGAATGAGACGTAATGAAGTTTGATAATGATAATTTTACAAAAGACTACTACATGTTTCTATGAATAATTGAACCTTTTGTTTAACATTTAGATGCTCTGAAACGGTTCCTTTGTAGATAGAGAGAACATATCATTAAAAAACAAAAAAAAGCTATTTTCTCAGAAATCGCTTGTTTGCCAATTGTTTGCCGATGTTTATTAAAATTCAATAATACATTTTAAGTGTGACCCACGGGGTGCAATATTACCTTACGTTGATTAAAAAACTTTTAGACTGCGGCAAAAGCCAATTACTGTGTTGGTCAAAACCTTTTTTGAAAATACCTGACTGCCTAGTCGCCAAGAAAAGGAAATCAAAGTTTTGCTTGAGGCTCTGCGTAGCTCAGCCTTAAAAATACTCCTAACAAAATGTTGGCACGCTATACGGTCAACCATACAGTGAGAGAAAGGTGGGCAACAGTAGCTCTAGGGTTTTTTTTCTTGGGATAGAATAATTAAACAGCCTGGCCTGTATTAGTTCAGGGTAGACTATTTACTAGACAAACCTTATTTCAGAATAATTTACACAAAAGTGCTGACTTGATAAATTGCTTTACACGCTTATTTTATAAAAAATCGTTTAATTTTTTTACCCTTATCATATATTATATTCTGTTTTGTTTAGTTAAGCTTAAGTTTTTTTTTAATAAAAATTATTTAGTTGTTGCTTATTATTTCGCTTGCTTCGTTAGAAAACAAAAAAAAAAGGGCCAAAATAAAAAATCTCCTATTAAACAAAGACCTTTAGCTTAAATATATATAAATAAAATTGAGGTTTAAAAAAAACAATTTCTGCCATGTTCTTAAAATATTTAAATAGATTTGAAATGCATTTAAAGACAAATTTGTGTTGAAATTTTTTCATAAAACACGTTTCAAAGTTTTTTTTTTTTATATTTTGCTGCTTCTTGTTTACTGCTTTTTCAAATTTCTTACATATTTTCCTTTTTCAAATGTTATGTTTGGAGGACCACTAAAAGTAAAAATATATTTAATAAAATTTGTAAAATTATCAGTGATGTCACTAATTCCGGTCGGAGTAGTTTTAATTCCGTATTAAAAACTTCCAACAATTTTGCTTAACCTTTTTCCGATTCCGACCATTTTGTTTATTCTTAAAAAAACCGAATCTTCTTCATTTACATTTTAATGTGTCGAAACCAAAATAATAAAAAAGGCTAATCCTATTTGGATTAGCGCAAAATAAAAGTGAATTGAAAAACCGATAAAATACTTCACTTGAAATTTAAAAGTTTTTGCATGCCAAAGAAATTTTACGTTTTCCAAAGAAACATTTTATGGAATTAAAACCAGATGGGAATTAATTTCTGTGACATGCCTCTGTATTAAGATTTTAATATTTAGATATTCTTTATAACTAAGAGATACATAAGCTTGTCCTCAAAGCTCTATAAAACTTCAATGAATAAATGAAAATAAAGATATTCATTTTTTTTAAGATTACAAATGCTAGCTCTAGAAGTAACTCACCTGTAACAGAAATTAAAAATGATATGGCGAAAATGATTATGATGATTTATGGTCTCAGTAACCGTGTGAATAAATTGGAACAATATTTTAAAACTTAACAAAACTCACATTGATTAATTGTTACCAAAGGAACTAAAAAAAAAATGCATTTGTAAATTGTAAATATTAATTTTTAATATTAATAAAAATTGAAACATTTAAAGATTTTAATTATATTTATAAATATATATTATAATAATATTTTTAATAATTAATCTAATTTTTTAATTTTTTTTTTAAATATTTATTTGAATAAAATTGTAAATTTTGAGAGCTTTTAAAAAGATCAAAAGATTTTCTTTATTTGTAAATTGTATTATTTAAATTTCTTTTATTTAAAATTGGTATTTTTTATTGTATTTTTGTATAATTATTTTAAATATATTTTCCATATTGTGTTTTGATTTGTTTAATATTTTTGCTAACGCTACTTAAAAAATTGAATTGTAATAAAATGTGAAATAAATAATTGCTATTTTATCTTTATTTAATTATTAGACAAATAAAATGGTATAATTATTCTTTTGCCTATTTGAAATCATTAATCTCACTTTCTAAAAAAATTAACCTTTTGCTTTATTTTTCTTTGAATACTTTGCATTTTCTTCTAAGTTTCATTTTTTAAGTTAATTTTTTATCATTTATTCTTTTAAATATATTTCCAATTGCTATCACCTTATTTTCGGTGATTCCCGAAAGTGACAGACAACTTTATGGGCTTTCTACTGAATTTAACGACAGGTGACTGTGTGTCTTCCCTTACTACCTCAGGCTGCCAACAGCTTTTGCAACTTTATTTGCAGCGCTCGCTCCATGGATCCTTTTAGCTACCTATTTATCTGAGATAATCTCATGGTAACATGCTCGTGTAACTAAACTAACTTCTCTAAATAAAGCTTAAAAAAAGTTGTTATAAAATAAAAAAATCACAAAATAAAAAAAATTTTGTAATTTTTTTTCTTTCAAATTTATAATACAAATAGGCGATTTTTAAACCGCTTACTGCTTGAAAATCGTTCAAACTTATGAAACAGGCGATTTTTAAAACGCTTACGGCTTGAAAAACGGTCAAACCTATAAAAGCTTAACTAAAATAACGTGATATTTCAGCGCTTTCTTTTTCATATTTTTAACAACAACAACAAAGAAAATAATAATTATTATTAATTAAAAATTACGAAGCAAATAATTAAAAAACCGATCCTAGGGCCTCTTCCAATCTATTGGAAGTTTTTAGCTAATCGTAGGTAAAAAAAATTATTAGTTTTAAGAAAACTTTGGGTGTTTTGCCTAAAGAATTTACCCAAAGAATTGTTCTGATGAGTTTTAACCTAAAGCACATTTCTGTGGAAGAATGCGATGGCTTTCTTCTTTTTCTTTCCCAACAAAGTTGCTTAAACAATCTTTTGTATTTTCGAGCTACATGATTTTTCGAAGATCATTTAGATCAGCTATTTAAATGGCGAGTTCATAAATAATTGACAAAACCGTAGCAAATTTTACTGTATTTTTTCGATATGCGTTTGTCAGGCGTTAGTTTTAATTTCAAAATTCTAGAAAAAGTTTATTTTTATAATAATTTGAAAAAAATAATATTTAACTTTATAAAACAAATTAACAATTTCTTCGAATATTCTAAAATTAATTTTAAATATTTTGAAAGTACAAAAATGCACTTTTAAGTAAAACTTAACGGAAAATTTTAGACTTTCAGGTATTTATTAATTTTAATATGCTTAATTTCTAACTTGATTTTGGTATAATTTACCATGAAAACAGCAAATTTCTACAATGCTGATATTAATTTCAATTATAAATGTGCTATACAATCTTACTTTCAAATTGTCTTTTAACATTAAAGGTCTTCAAACAAAATTTATTTATTTGAGGTGTATTCGAATTTTCGAACTAATAGATAAAAGAAATAATTTCCAATGATTTGCAATATCAGAAAATTTATTTCACTCGAAAAGTAGAAATAGTGCGATAACTTTTTAGCTTATATTCGAAATTTCGAACTTAGAATAAAAGTTTTCGAACTGACATTGTATATGAAAATATATTTTAAATTTTTATTTATTTAATCTTTTTCTGAAAATTTTTAAATTTATTTAAAATGTGTTATAATTTTTGGAAAGAAATTTTGCTTCTGCAACTGAATTTTTGCTTAAGTTAGACTATCATGCAACTTAAACCGAATTTTGCTAAATTATTTTATTTTCATTATTTTATTTTCATTTCCTGTATTTTGAAAACATGTGGTTTTAAATTTGATTTATATCAAAGGTAAGTTTCTTGTTTTACAGTTATTATTTATTTATTCCTAATTCGATATTTTCGAACAGCTTATATTATAGTTTTCGGTTTAAAATTTTTTTCGAACTTTATATTCACTGCACCAATTTATTAATATCTATTTTTGGAATTAACTAAATTTCTTACAACACACTAAATCCCAAGAACAGGGGTGATAGTTAATGCCGCATTTTGCCAGTGTATTTAAATAAAAAATTATTTGTTAAGCTTCTTTCAAATAATGCCCTGTACTGAAATAGAATAAAATCCTTAATTAAATATGTCCTTTATAAAATTTATATTAAAAATAAAAAATATACAAAAAAAGTATAACAATTTACTTGGATGTTAAAAAAAATAAAAAAATAGTTAATTGCTTGCACCATAGAAAAAGAAATAATAAAAAAAAAATAAAGATAATAAAGATAACAAAAGCAATGTTGTTTTAAACTTCTAATTTTAATTTAGCTATTTTGCGAAATTTGCAAAACATTTCGTTTCATTCTTTTACACCCACATACTGAGACGATTTGCCAGTTTTTTTGATGACTTCTAAGATTTCCTCGCCCGATAAATTAGAAGTAACCAGTACAGTTTTTTCATCCAAATCAATGCTCACTTTATCAACTTTATCTACAAAAGAAAATTTATATTTCAAGTAATAATAATCCTTGTGTATCATGATAAAAAAGTCACATTTTGTATAAACAACAATATAAAAATAAAAGATAACAATTTAAACGATAAAGTAATATAATTTCAGGTACGTTCTTGCTTTCAAATATCATTAATTGAATAGGTCAATAAACTTAATACTAATAGAAAGAAACTTTTTCTTTTTGTGCTCGTTTTCTGTTAATCGTCGCAATTGCGATCTATCAAATCAAATTCTTTCGTAAAGCTTTTTTAGGTTATGTGGGTTGTGCCTAGCCACCCCTAAGCCATCTGATTTTTATGATGAAGCTAATGATATCCTTTAGTTGGCACAGCCTTTCTATTCTGTTGTTTTGCAAAAAGAGCAATAACACATAATACGCTTAATAGCTTCGAATTTCCCCTCGCCCTTTCACATTCCACAAAAATCTAATGTGTCGGCTCCACTGATCCTTGCTCTAATCGAAGTGCAGTGATCAGACCTTTAACTAGCCTTAAAACATTTCTGTTCAAACTTAGCAGTAATTAGGTGTTTGACAATATCAACGTGAGCAAAGTTGCCCTTGGGACCTTTAAGTTCCTCCCAAAAGATAAATTCTGCGAACATCCATTTATTTGAATGTTTTCAAAAGCTTGAAATTCAATTTAAATCTTGAACATGGTTAAGGTAAAGTCATGTTAGGAATACTGCTAAATAATCTATATACTAGCTCTTGGAGACCTACAGGTCCATTATTCCTCTCTTTTAAAACATTGACTGATGGCTGGTAGTACTGATATCTGTCTCGCTTCACATCTTCAGAGTTAATTACAGAACCGAACCTCTTTTGTTTTAATAACTTGAAATTACTCTTGTGCTCTTCTAGAAACTAGAAGTACAAATTAACTGAATTTAACAAATATAATTAAGTTATAATAATAAAATTTTATGTGTAAATAAATCAACTGGATTATAACCTAAAAGAGTCCCACTGTATTGCAAGAAAAAGTTAAATAATTTTAATAATGACGTGTTAAGCATCATTTTAAGTACATAAGTATATATATATAATCTTTACCTCCTAGTTTGCCTAATACTCTTTCCACTGCTCCGGAACAACCAGAGCAGGTCATTTCCACTTTAAATTCATGCACCTAAAATAAATAAAATCATATTTATCAAATCTGCCTTCACGTTTTCATCTTTTACAGAAACAAAACTACTTTTTTCTTACTTACGGGCATTTTGTTTGTCGCTTGACTCCTTGACGAACCTGAGTTGGCCTGTAAATACAATTGCGGTAAGTTCAACACTTTGAAGCTTTTTATTTCTACGTTTTCAGCCAAAAAAAAATATTTTGACGTATTTTTTTAATAAAATAAATAAAATGCGAGATCTTTAAATGACTTTTCCTAAAGTTTGGCACTTTTATTTATAATTATCACTTCAAATTTTGAGTTTAACAGTGAGCGATTGTTATAAAAGCAAAAAATTCGATTGTGTGCAGTGTTGTCAGATTATGGAATTGATCCCTAAATCAGGGATTTTATTTTTAAAATTGGGAAGAAAATTTCAGTTAGGCATTAAGAAATTCTTTGACGATATATTTTGCGTTTTTGGGATTTAAAGAGGTTTTTTATGGATTTTTTTAATATCCGATTTTGGTTATTGTAATAATACTATTTTGATATAATTTTTACTTTTTGCAACGTACAAGTTTCCTAGTATGGTAAAAGTTATGACAGGTGAAAATCTTCTTTCGCCTTCTTTTTTAGCAATGAACTCGATGAAAACCAAACTAAGAAATAAAATGCAATACGAGATGCTCGAAACTTTATTGAGAATTAATACATATTTAAAAAACAATAATTTTGTTTCATCTTCAGAAATGCTTCAAATATTTAATTGACATTCGTGCTTAAGGCGAAAATTAATAATTCGCCATCGCTATCACCATGGCGAAATAATACAGGTGGTCGCCATGGCTATCACCTAATAATTTATTCGCCTTGATTGCCAATTTCACGAATTGAACTTTGTCAATGCGAATTCATAACCGGTATTCTTACGGCGACAATGAATTCAACGAAAAATGATACTGGAAAAAAATAAGTACATTTTATTTTTGTACAAATCTTCTTCTGCTGTGAAAAACAAAGAAGTACAGTAAGAGTATATAAGTTTTGATATTCGAAGAAAAATCACAAGTACAAAAAATAGTCACCTGGGCTTGAAACTTTTTAAAAAAAAATTATAAAACTCAAGTGCTGAAGTGGAGTATAATACCTCTGGCAATACTTATTTAATTTTTTTTTTCAAACACAGCTGCCAGACGATAAAACTTTATTTCTATACAGTCGCTGAACTGAGACACGTATTTAAATTTGTACTCGGAAATGAAAAGAATATAACTTCTTTTAAAACTTTTAAGTAGCTGACCAAGGCAGATTTATTTTACTAGGTGGTAGCGGTAAAACAACAAATACAACATTTACAAAAACAACATGCCTTTTTATTGTTGTTTTGTGCGTTGGAAACGTCAAAAACACAAAGAGAAATAAAAGATAATTGCTCTCATTACACATGCTTGCTTTGTCTCCGAAACGTTTGTTGTTAGCGTTTTTTTTTTTATTCGTAAACAAACAAAGGAAATTACAAAAACTTTTGACATTTCCAACTACAAGCCAGCTGGGCGGACGACACCACCTGGTAAAATAAATCTGCCTTGTAGCTGACTTTATTACTATCTGGTGTTCCGCTTTCTCAGTTTTTCAATTTTATTTATTTTTTTGCTGAAAAGAGTCATCAAGAAACTCTTTACATTATCGTCAAAATTATTTAATCCCATCGTTGAATTTGCAATAATTATTGATTTTGTATTGCATTTATTTTTGTAACTGATGTCGGAACTGCTACATCTCCTACTGCTAGTTAACTAAATCTCTCTTTTTTTCTTTCAGATTATCTATCTATTATCTATTACAAGTGGAACACGTTTTTCTCTTAATCTTATAAGAATTTATAAATCACTGATAGCCGCCTAGAAAACGCCTGCTGCAACTAATTGAAAATATTCTTATATATACATGTTTTGTATCATTTTGTTTAAAAACTAATTGTTTTCTTTTTACAAAATCATTTTATATAAAATTGTACTCTTGAGGCAGATATTTTTACTAACTTGTGCATTAGATTTGTTGTGGCCGTATTTTGTTTTTTTTTTTTTTTTGATATTTGACAGTTCATCTAATAAGATTGTTTTTATGAGATATCTCATAACAATTCTCTTATAAGAATTCTTAATATATTTATTTAATTTTTAAGCACTAGGTCATTTTTTATTTTTATATATATATATTATCGATATTTCGCTACTCCATTTTGTTGTTGTTTTTTTGATTCAATAAATAATTGTTTTCCTGATGATGCTACACAATGGAGTAGCGAAATATCGAGAATATATATAAAAATAAAAAATGACCTAGTGCTTAAAAATTAAATAAATATATTAATTATTAAAAAGGTAAAATAAAAACTTTATTAAAAAATAAGAATTCTTATAAGATTGCAATTACACTAATTTTAAGTCTACACGTAATAGAATTCTCTCAGCGATGGAATTTGACGTTCTCATCTGAGATGTTATCTCTAATGTAAACTCTACGTAATATAACAAAATTATACATGTTAAGTGGAGCGTTCGAAAGTTATACCATGTTTCCACGGCTACTTGAAACACTTGTTTCGCTCTCTTAAACAAGATTGCGAATAATGCTGTTTATACGACACATTCCTGTTTCGATTTGACGGCACTGTTTAGAATCATACATGCATACATATTTATTTATGTACATAATAACAAATTGCGCGCGTATACGATTGTTTTTAGCTTAAAATGAAAAAAAAAGGTATGTAAGAATACTAAAGGTTATTATATTATAATACTTTTCATTTTAAGAGATCAGAAAACGTGCAAGTAAATGGGAGCAGATTGGCACAATAAAAATTTATACTTTTGTTTGTTTATATTTTTGTTTTTGACAACTAGTGTGGATGAACGGTCGATAAATATTAGAGATGATAGTAGTTTTTTCGTGTTTCGTGAGGTATTTAAAAATAAAACAAGATAAATTGAGTTGTTTTGCTCTCAATATTTTGTATGGCGAAACATGTTATTTGGCAGTAGTTTGGTCTCTAAAACATGAATAGAGAGCAAAACAAGTGTTTTAAGTAGCCGTGGAAACATGGTATTAAAAAAATTATTATTTTTTGTTTTGAAACTCGTAAACAAGTGAAGGAAAAAACAACTTTTGACATTTCCAACTACAAAACAGCTAGGCGGACGACACTACCTAGTAAAATAAATCTGCTTGATCAAGTACATGCAAGTTTACCACAAATACAACATTCAAACATCAACAGGCATTTTGTTTGTGTAAAATCATGTCAAAAACAGCTCAGAGATGGCAAAGTGGGTAACATTTTATGTTTTTTCTAGCTAAAAAATTAATATGAAATTTACTTTATTATTATAAAAAAATAACAGAAAGAACTTTTTAATGCCTATATCAAAGTCAATTTACACAAGAGTTCAAAGATGTTTCAAGGATGTTTACTGCAACTTGAGCTGGAAAAGTGTAATTTGTAAATTTCGTTTACCAACCTTGATAAGTATAATAAAAATGAAAAGAAACACTTATAAAACAAGAGAAATGTTTAGCAAAACAAATATTTAATAAAAATGTAAACAATTTTTGACACAAAACATGATAAACACGCACACAAGTAAAACTATCAGCTGAACTCCTGCATGTACTTTTATAAATATACCTTGCCTGCAACTGAAATCGATTTAATTAGATATAAAATTCAATATCCCAAAATAAACGACACAAATATTTTAGAATATACATACATATGTACATTTTCAAAAAATCAAAATTCAAAATAATATATACTTAGATAACTATTCAAAAAACTCAAGAAATAGATAAATTTATCTGGAAAAATTCTATATCTGTGGTGAAAATGATAAAAATAGATAAAAAACTTTTCGGACAAATTTTAAATCCAATAACAGCTAAACCGGCTGATGTATATCGTTATGTATTGTCCAATGATAAAAATTTGAGTGTTGCCATCTTGACACGAGGTGCAACAATACAAAGCATTAAATATCCAGATAAAAATGGTAAAATAGAAGATATCTGTTTGGGTTTTAATAATTTAGAAGAATACATTGCAAATAAAAGCATGTATTTAGGAGCTACAGTGGGTCGAGTTGCTGGTCTTGTGCCCGAGGCAAAATTTAAAATGGATGAAAATGAATATACATTGACTAAGAATCTTAACGACAAGCATCAAATAAATGGTGGTTTCCTGGGCTTTGATTCTATGATATGGGAAGTTATTGATGTGAAACCTACAGGTATTGTTATGGAGCATATAAATCCAGCTGATCATCAAGGTTATCCGGGTGAATTAAACGTTACAATATCATTTACTTTAGATGATGACAACAATTTTGTTATATGTATTGAAGCTAAAGCTAAGCAAAAAACTCCTGTTAATATAGCGAATTATTTGTATTTGAATCTTGGTGGGCATAATTCACGCCAAGAGAGCCTCTTCATGCATAACATTATGATAAAAAGTGATAAAGTTATAGATTGTGATCTGGAAGGTATACCTACTGGTTGTTTAATGCCCGTCGAATTTACTCCATACAATTTAAGAAAATATGTAAATTTAGGAAAACGTATTCAAAAGTTCTTTGGTCATCCTATTAAAGGCTTTGACAACCATTTTTGTACTGATGGTTGTGACCAGCAAGTAATGCCTGTAGCTAAAGTTATACATCCATGTACGGGCAGATGGGTAGAGGTTTGCAGTAATCAACGTGCGGTACATTTTTCTACTTGTAATGATTGGCCCGATATTGAAGAAGTCGGTGTATTGCCTGTAAGTGGCAAAGGTAAAGCTGTTTATGCCAAATATGGAGCTTTTTGTTTGTCTACTCAAAATTACCCTGATGCAATGAATCACGAGAAGTTTCCGAATATTTTTCATGATACCGAAAATAATTATTGTCATAAAGTGATATATCGTTTTGGTTGCTATTCCGATTAAAATCTTTTAAATTTTAAATATTAGTTCTGTTTTTGTACTTTTTTGGTTAAATTAGGAAAAAAACATATAAGAGTGCTATATTTGGCTATGCCAACATAAATCTAGTTTAGTGAAGTAACTCCAATCAAAAAAGCTAATATTAAAATTAAAACGGAATGACAAACTAAGTTATACTCTTTTTCCACACTTTTTACATAAAAATACCATCGGCACTTAAAGGGTTAAGCTTTTTTTAAAGTTTTTAGTATTTCCTGAAAGATGTCTTCAAAAGCTTAAAATTGATACCCGTTTTGATATTTAAAAAAATGTCGTACAGACATGTTAAAAATCCTGTCACATACACTATGATATTTTTTGAGCACACATGCAATTTTTGACAGATCGCTTGTGTGTGAATAATGTTCTTTGTTAGGAGTTGTTTGCAACAGTCATATTTTAGTGTTATCACACATTATGACACATTCTGAATTCTCGAATTACCTATTCAATGGTTTGTGTTTGCTAATGTAAAACAATATCCCAATTCACAATCTAGCATTTGCGAAATTGTGAAGCATATTTTTAGTCTACACCAACAAAACATATATTAGTAGTAAAATATGCTACACAATTTTTCAAATGCTATAATGTAAGACCATTTGCTAATATGACAATTTAATCGTATAAATTACAGCAGTTTTCCTATTTAGCGAACCTTTGATTTCGAGAACATTGTATTTAATGACACACAAGTTTGCTCCATTAAGGGCCAATTTTTAAGTTCGTATTTCAAAAACGCATTTAGTTAATTTTCATTTAAACTTAAGTTGTATTTAAATGCAGTTTCATTTTTTCAGTTCTAATTTAAGTTCTCATTTAAATATCACAAAAATATGGCAGCATTACGAAATATTAAAATAAATCTCCATTGTTTATGAAAAACAGCTGCTAACAAACACAATGAATTACAAATTTTGTTAATAATATTTGAAATATATAAAAAAACGCCAGCGATACTCATGTATTCACTACCTAAACTTATTAATTCAAGTTTTTGATTACTATTTTCATTATGAAATGAGTGCAAAACATAAAATATTGTTCTATCAATGGGTAAAAAGTTTGTTTACTTTTGTTTAGTTTTACGAAACAACAACAAAAAATGTCATTACCATATGGTTAAACTGTATTGTTTAAATTTCATTTAATTTTCAATTAATAGAGCATTGAAAAACTGAATTTTGTACTTAAATAGAACTTAAATATAAATGACATTTAAATATGAAGTCAAAAACTGGTTTTAAGCTACTAGTGTAATGAATTTAATTTTTTTTTAATATATTATACAGATCTCAAAACATATTTCTAAGTAAACGACAAATAATACAGTACTAATTATAAATTTATTCATAACATGTCTGTTATATATAAATATGGCATATAACGAACTTTCGTTAAACCGGAAAACTACTACAATATTAAAATGACACACTTATGTTGATCACTAGTTATAATTAAAAAAGTTACCATTGGATGGTGTGCAGTATAATTTTTAAGCGTTTTGTGACGCCATTACTACTTTGACCAGATTTATGCGGGGTCATTTATTAGCTCTCTTTTAAAGTTGCAGGGAATTCCATTTTGCTTTTAATTTGATAATCGTTATTGTAATTGTTTGTGTGTTATTTCAGGTAAGTGCATAAACTTCTGCTGTAATCCCTGAAAAACGAATTGTATAAATAGTTTTAAAAAATCCCTCAAATATGTTCCGGTTTCTGGGTACCAGCCAAACCTTTTAAACGATCAGGCCAGTTCAAACTGTATAAAGTTATGATTTAATTTTTTTTTGTAAGCCTGTTATTTTATATAAAAAAACAAATTTTTCGTCAAACTTAATCAACAAAATATAAAAAAATAAAAAAAAAATTGTATGTAAATTTATTAAAAAAATTTAAAAAATTTGTTAAATATCTCGAATTCATTGTTATTATAAACATGCTGAAAATAGAGAAAAGTAAATTTGGTCAAGCTATAAATCCACTAACAACTAAAGCCGTTGATGTATATCGTTATGTTTTGACCAATAAACAAAACTTGAGTGTTGCCATCTTGACACGAGGTGCAACAATACAAAGCATTAAATATCCAGATAAAAATGGTAAAATAGAAGATATCTGTTTGGGTTTCGATAACATGGAAGCATACACTGAAAACAAGGAGCTGTATTTAGGAGCTACAGTAGGCAGAGTAGCTGGTCCTGTGGCTGGGGCAAAATTTAAAATGGATGGCAAGGAATATATCTTGGATAAGAATTCTAAAGACAAGCATCAAATAAATGGAGGTGAATTTGGTTTTGATTCTATGATATGGGAAGTTACTGATTTGAAACCTAAAGGCATTGTTATGCAGCATAAAAATCCACGTGATTTTCAAGGATATCCGGGTGTGTTAACAACTAAAATAACTTTTACTTTAAAAGATGATAACAGTTTCGAGGTGTCTATTGAAGCTAGACCCGGAAAAAAAACTCCTATTAATATATCAAATTATTTGTATTTAAATCTTGGTGGCCACAATTCTCGACAGGAGAGTCTCTTCTTGCATAACATTATGATAAGAAGTGATAAAGTTATAGATTATGACCAAGAACATATGCCTAATGGATCCTTAATGCCCGTAAAATTTACTCCATACGATTTAAGAAAATATGTAAATTTAGGAAAACGTATACAAAAATTCTTTGGTCATCCCATTAAAGGCTTTGACACCCATTACTGTATTAATGGCTGTGACCAGCAAGTAATGCCTGTTGCTAAAGTCATACATCCATGTACGGGCAGATGGGTGGAGATTTCCAGTAATCAACGTGCGGTACATTTTTCTACTTGTAATGATTGGCCCGATATTGAAGGAGTCGGAGTATTTCCTGTAAGTGGCAAAGAAAAAGCTGTATATGCCAAGTATGGAGCTTTTTGTTTGGCTACACAAAATTACCCCGATGCAGTGAATCATTCCAACTTTCCAAGTATTTTTCAACCAGGTAAACATAGATATTCTCATAAAGTTGTGTATCGTTTTGGTTGCTGTTGCGAATAAAATTTTTTTTGAGTGAAAATGATTTTTTTTTTCTTTTTTTTCAAATAAAAATTAAGGTATAGGGTAAGTGTACCAGTAGTTGGGAGTTTGTTTTTTTTCTTTTGGATTTGTGCCCTTTAGAAATATAAAAAACTGCTATCTCTAGTTGACCACAGGTGAAAAAGGACTGCCCCTATTGCGGTTGACAACTTTTTTTTAACAATTTGGTCGTCTTTTACAAATCAGTATTGCCATTCTCAACTCAAATGCGGTTGACGTTTTGGTTGTGTTTTTTGGTATTGCGGTTCACCACTTTGTATGAGTTTGGTTGACAAAAACCATAAATTTTCACAACTGATTATTAGCAGTTTGGTCTCTGTCGGTTACAGAGTTCTCTCATATTTGTAATACATTTCTTTTTGAAATAACAGAAAAAAATATAAAAATGGAAAAATCGTAAGTAGAGGTGTTTGTTTTATTTAATATAAATAATTAAATGTGAAATACATATACGCAGGACTGAAAATAACAACTAATTCCCAATTTGAACGTCTTGTGCAACTGATGGAAAAAATTCCGGAAATTGCTAGAGAAAAACAAAAATTTGTGATGACCAAAAACCAGTGCAAGCAAGCTTGGGAAGAAAGAATTGAATAACTTGGGTTCACCTACAAGAACTTCAAGCGAATGACAACGTGTGTAGACATTTTAGAATTCCGTTAGATTGTCTTGTGAATGAATCGTGCGATTGTGTAGGATAGTCAGTTGTGGCCTTAATTAATAAACTAAGAGGACTAAGCAACACAACTAGTTTAGCTAGAACCTTAACGCGTCCAAACGTGACATATGTATGTATGTATTTTCAGCTTAACATGTGATAACGCCGGCAGAGCAGCTGTCTATTTTTTGTCTATATCAGTGCAAGGCGAATTATTTCGCCATGTATCAGTGCATAGAAAATGACGCAATGTATTAATTGTCATGGCATATCATTAAATGTTTAAGTAATTTTTTTACCTTTTGTTAAGTTAAAATATAAAAATCTGTTTTTGGCGCAATTCAATTGCGTATGGAAATGTCTGTGAATCCGCAAGGCAATTCTTTTGGAATCAATTAGGCAGAAAATGCACAGGAGTTACTGGAAAACGAGCATTAAGGAACTGAGCTGCTAAAGCTCACTAATTTGTAAGCTAATTTTTTTCACTTGTTTATGTTGTCTTATTTGTTTCTTATTCGTATTTATTTTATATTTTAACTCAAGGCGAATCAATTATCAGGTGGCAGCGTTAGAGAATTTATTATTTTTTGCTGGTAGAAACGAATGTCAAACTTCATATGAAAAAAATTGTAAACAGATTTTTTATATATGGAGTTTGACAGTAGTGTACACGGCGAAAATTAATGAATTCGCCTACGCTGCCACCTGGTAATTGATTCGCCTTGTTTTAACTCTTTTCTGTATTTTAAAACTGCCTTTCTACCACTTTGCTATTTATTGCATTGTATGCTTGTTTACATTTATTTTCAGTTGGCGATCTGTCAAAATAACGATTGCGATAACTTCTTGGCAACTGCAAAAAGTTGCCATCCATAATATGAATTTTTTTGTTCAAAGTTCGGTTGCTATCCATAATCGACTTATAATTAAATTCATTTTATTGAAAAATATATATTAATTAATTAATGCATTAATATGGTGTTATAACAAAATAGAAAAAATAAAGGGAAAATGTGTGTGCTTGCTTCAGCTCCCGGCAACAACATTTAAATTTATTTGAAATTTTTAAAACGATCAGGCCACTTAAAGTTTAATTTTTCCTTTTGTAAGCCTGTTGACGTCAAGTCTCAAGCAATAAAAGAAGAAAAATTGTTTGTCAAATTTAATAAAAAAAATTAATTGATGTTAATTTATTAAAAAATTTTTTAAAAATAAATAAATATACATATATATATTTATAAACATCTCGAAAAATCTAAGTTCCGCATTACACAGAAAAAAAATGTTGAAAATAGAGAAAACTCATTTTGGTAAAATCTTAGATCCACTAACAACTAAAGCCGTTGATGTTCATTGCTATACCATGACCAATAGTCAAAATTTGAGTATTGCCATCTTGACACGAGGTGCAACAATACACAGTATTAAATATCCCGATAAATATGGTAAAATAGACGACATCTGTTTGGGTTTCGATGATGTGGAGAGTTACACGTTTTATAAAACCTATTATATAGGAGCTACAGTGGGTAGAGTTGCTAATCGTGTGGCAGAGGGAAAATTTAAAATGGATTGCAAGGAATATAAATTAAACAAGAATTTTCAAGACAAATGTCATTACAATGGTGGATTTATTGGTTTTGATTGTATGATATGGAAAGTAATTGCTGTTAATCCTAATGGTATTGTTATGCAGCATGTTAATCCTCATAAGTTTGAACGTTATCCGGGTGAATTAACCACCACCATAACTTTTACTTTGGACGAGGATAATAATTTTGAGATTTTAATTGAAGCTAAAACCAAGAAAACAACTCCGGTTAATATAACAAATTATTTGTTTTTAAATCTTGCTGGACATAATGCGCAAAAGGAGGGACTTTTCTTGCATAATGTCATCATAAAAAGTAACAGTATTGTTGAATGTGATTCAGAACAAATACCTAACGGATGTTTAATGCCTGTCAAAAAAACACTACATGATTTTAGAAAGTTTGTTTTTTTGGGAAAGCGTTTAAAAAAATTATTTAGTAAACCCCTTAAAGGTTTTGACAATCATTTTTGTACTGAAGTCTGCAATGGCAAAGTGAAGCCTATCAGCAAAGTTATACATCCCTGTTCTGGCAGATGGGTAGAGATTTCAACTAATCAACCTACTGTGCACTTTTTCACTTGCAATAATTGGCCTGACGTTATCGAGACTGATAAAAAGCCTATATATGGTAAAGACAAAGCTACTTATACCAAATATGGAGCTTTTTGTATGGCTCCTCAAAATTACCCCGATGCAGTGAATCATCAACACTTTCCGTGTGTGTTGTTAAATCCTAAACAAAAATATTGTCATAAAGTTATTTATCGTTTTGGTTGTTCTGATAAAAATTTATAAATGTAAAATAATGTTTTCCTTTTTATAACCAGGTTACAAAAATATAGTGTTGCAAAATAAAACAAACGTATGAAACTAAAAGTTTTTCATTTAAATTATTATTAAATTCAGGGGTGGAATCGTTACATCCGTGAACGTACAACACGTATCGTAAAAATACGTTTTTCGGATTATGACATACGTTAATGGATGGTAATTAACAATAACGCAGATTATAACATACGTTATAGTTCGAATAAGATGAAAAATGCAACAAATTCGCTAAAAAAAAGTGCGAATTAAACAAATTTAATTTTAGTTTATGATAAAGTTATTATTGCAATAAGTTAAATCTAAGATTTATGAATGAACACAAAAAAAAAATGTTTCCTGATTGGGCATATTAAAATCTACTGCTAACAGACTATGGGATGAGCTTTCCAAGTGTATGAACGCACTAGTACCACCAGTTAATGATGTTAAAATTTTAAAATAGGAAATTCGCAATTTATATTTTTGCAAGAAAATATTTATATTTATAATTTTGTGCTTAAGGCTGATCAAAAATACGTATCAAGGGAAGAAAAAACTTTTTTTAAATTGAAAAAACAGAACGAAGGAGGCCTTTATGAAGAAAAGCTGCTGGTGCCAAGTGAAGAAGTGTTAATTGAAGCAGCAGTCCTTGAATCGAGCACTATAGGCAAAAAATCGGTTTTGACCTTTGGAAAAACTGACCAGCCTGAATACTCTTTCTTTAGCTCTAGAACTTTTTAATTTCAAAACTATCCGTTTACAATCCTATGTCATAATACCATTTAGTTCATACGATGAACGTATCACGTAATTTTTTTTCGTACGATTGTCGATACGAACACGGATGTAACGATTCCACCCCAGATTTGTTAGCAATATATTTTACTTCAAAATTGTGTTTACGCAAGACGAAATTATTATTATTATTTTTCTAAAAACGTTAAACTTTATTGACATCGCGTAGCGCCTAATTTTGCAATGCGACTTATGGCCAGTTTTTGACTTCATATTTAAATAATTAATAATAAGTTAATTTGCATTTAAATTTAAGTCTGTTTCTTTACTTTTTGGGTAAAGTTCGTGAAAATGAGAGCAAGTTTGTTTTCTCTCATAAAGAGGCAAAATTATATAAAAGTACGGGAACACAAATCCAAATTTTTAACACAAAATAAAAACTCAAAATATTTTGACTGTTTTAATAACAAAAATTTAATTTGAATAAATCAGCAAAAAGAAATAATAATGTATTTTGTATTTAGTTTGTGCTTTAAGGCTGTTGCACAATTTTAAATAACTTGCACGAAGAAAAAGTTTAAGCTGTTTCGTGCAAGAAGAAGAAGAAGAACTTTATTCTCTCAAAACCGCTCTCATTTACCTAATTTTGAAGTAAGAAAACAATGTTCATGATAATTGGGATTCCACGGGATCCCAAAGCAGAGTAAAGAAACAGGCCTAATATTGTTTTGTGAAAAATTTTCAAGATTACAAAATCTTTTATTCTAAAAAGAGCTTGAATATTTTAATTTTCGTTTAGCATCATACACAATCGTACTATTAAGGCCCTTATTATGAGTTGCATTCGATTTTCGATCTTCGCTGGCTAACGAAAATCGAATATCGCTGTCAAATTCGTATTATGAGTTGGTTGTATTGTCGAAAATTTCGTTGTGCAACGAATTTTCAATCGAAAACAATTTTGCTTTTTTTACAAATGGTGGCCATAAATTATTTTAATTACATACAGGTCTAAGGTTGTAAGTAACGATCGAAGCTCGAAAGTTGCTAATAATAGGCACCTCAATCGCAAAAGAATCTGACAGCGTTTGCCCTACTTTAAAAATCGTTCGTGCCAAACTGAGTCTAGGCCGGGGCACAAGTTAAAATACATGTTTTCTTATGAATGTTATCACAATTAGTACATCTTCGTCAACGTAAAGTACAAAAGTTGGGCAACTTTTGACGTACGTTAAATACTTTGACAGCTATCGTTTGCTGCTTTTTCTTGTTTTGTTTTCGCTCTTGTTGTGCTGTTATGATTTTTTGTCCGTCAACAAAGTGCTCATAAAGGCGAGTTAATAATAGATGGCATTGATAGCCCAGGGACTATTTTTTGAGCTTTTGATTTTTCCTTTTTCGAATGTCAAAAGTTTTAATCTCCTTTTGTACTCCTTAGTTTTTGACAGCTAAAGACGATTTGTACAAAAACAATTTGTACGTATTTCTTAGGCAGTGTTGTATTCATTGTCGCTGTGAGTATACCTGTTATTTACTGTTTTACTTTGCAAAATTATAACGGATTTTGTGTGCCTCGGCCTTATGATAGTGAAACGCCATGCTTCAAATAAAACAGTCTTCTTTACGTTTTTTTTTAACATTTAATAAAAACAATAACAAATGTTTTCAAAACCATTTCTTTTTTTTCTATTATATGTAAGTAAGTATGTATGTACTTAATTACCAAATTTATAAACCACATCATGATAATATTTTTCACCAGGAACTAAAGTAATTGACGGAAAATTTTTATGATTCATAGAGTCCGGATACTTTTCTGTTTCTAAACAAAAGGCGCCATATTTGGCATATTTGGCTCCATCTTTACCTATAAAAGGTTGTTCACCCTTTTCCGGATCTGGTAAATTGTTCGAAGTGTAAAATTGTACACCTGGCTGATTCGTGTATATCTCTAACCAACGTCCGCTTTCAGGATGTTCTACACGAGCAATGCATGTAGTTTTACCGTTACATAAACAAACGCAATAGCAATTGTCGTAGCCTTTAATGGCTTTATCCTTGAAACAGGGTAAACGCTCAGACATTTTAGCTGGCTCTCTTAAATCAAAAATAGTTTTTTCAACAGGCGTAAGTATGCCTGTAGGTATTTGATCCGAATCTGTTTCTACAATATTGTCAGCACATATTTGGACAGTATGTTGGCCTAAGCCACATGCACCTGAACAATGGCCAGCCAAGTTAAAGTAAGCATGATTTGTAACATTGAAGCAGGTAATTTCATTGGTCGTTGCTTCAATTTGCATACGAAATTCATTGCAATCATTTAAAGTGCACGTTATGAGACAGGTTACTTCACCGGGATATCCCTCATGGCCATCCGGATTGATATGCTTGAAGACAACACCGTTTGGTAAAACTTTCTCCACATCCCAAATGATGCTGTCGAAACCAATGAAGCCACCATGCAATTGGAATTTGTTTTTAAAATTCTTTGTTACCAGTATCTCTTTGCCGTTTAATGTAAAACGACCATTGGCCACACGATTCGCCACACGACCCATTGTTGCTCCAATATAAGCCGGTTGTGTTTTTATATAACCTTCGATATTATCAAAACTTAAAGCCACTTCTTCAACACGACCATTTTTGTCCGGGACACGCACACCAGCAATATTAACGCCTAAAGTTAATACTTGTACCGACATTTGCTTATCATTCGCTAAAGTAAAACGACGAACTGTAACTTCTCGATTAGATAATGGATCCGGCATAACGCCGAAATCTTCTTCTTTAACTACAACCATGTTGACGACGCTAATGAAACTGAAATTGTACAGTATAATTAAGGTTAAACGATATTAATTTATTATTATTTTATGTCTAGTTAAACGAACCTCAAAATTAAATTTATATTAAAAATAGAAATAAAATTTATAGTTCGAACTTAAGGTTAAAATTTAGACTTTTTTAAATAAAATTTTTCTTATAATAATTTTTAGTTTAATTTTTTTGACAAAAAATTTGTTACTTGATATTTTAGTTTTATAAAAATAAGACAATTAAGGCAATTCGTATATATACAAAATGTAAAGTGCAGAAAAAGATATTATATGTAATCCTTAGTTAATCCTTAGTTTAGAAATGTTAATTTACAAGAAAATTTATTTTTTGGAATCTTTTTATATTAATTTACTTTAATTGTGCCTTTTTCCCTTCCCTATTGATTCAATGGAGTTCTCATTTAATCAGTTTGGCTTTTGGTTTAATATCATGAAATATTTATGTTTGAAGGAATCAAGCACAATTGAAGTAAATTAATATGAATTTACAATTAACTTCTGAAATAAATATTTGTTTTAGCCCGAAATCAGTCTTCTTTAGATAGATTCAAGCCCACTACATCTCTTTTCTTTGCATTTTAAATTTTGTTTAGAAGTCATGCGGTTATTTCCAGTTTTGCGCCAAAAATCTCTCTTTACAACAAACACTAATTTTCATTCTGTGATGACGTGTATGAGCAGTAGAAATTTTTTTTATACAGCTGAGTGTGCAATCTTGTTATCTTGATTAATTTTTTTATCGACCGGTTTTTTCGGTTCCATCAATCCGAAAAATTTGTTAATATTTGGTAATATAATTTGCAACATAATTAAAGGCGTTTTTAAAATCTGTCTTGTTTTTTCTGTGTGTTCTTTTATTTTGCGTGTTGCCAATATGAATTTTTTTCCATACAAGAAAAAGTTATGGCAGTGCTAAATAATAATAAATTTAAGAATGCCTATGAATAGCGGAGTCGATTGAACGATTTCCGTCTAAATACGGCAATCGATCAGACATAATTTGAAAAATTCTTATTGAAAATCAGCAAGATCGGTTCATGTCCTTCGAGGTAGCGGTCAAAACACCACGCCTGTCTCAAAATTTTCCAGGGCATTGTCTGTACTTTATAGTACTTAGTAGTCCTACTCATGTCATACCAAGTATTATTTAGTAATTAGTAAAGACAATCAACTGCAGGAATACAACAATAGATGTCGTACTAAGTACTATATACGGTTGTATATACAATAAATGCTGTCCTCAGTACCATATATGGTTATCAGTGTTGCCAGGGGAGGACAGGAAAAAGTAACATTTTTTCATTAACAGTTACATACTTTGTTTTCCGTACGAAATGCAGAAAAATTGTTGACAGAAACTTTTTGCTGTTTCTAAACGTGAAGCAAGAAATATTTCGTGATTTCTCACTAATAGAACAGAGTAAGACTTCAGCAACCTGGGTTTTTAAGGCAATTCGTATATATCAATTTTGAATCGGCAAACTCAATTTCAACACTAATACGGACGGACAGACGGACATCGCTCAATCGACTTCGCTATGCATAAGAAGTCAGAATATACATACTTTATGGGGTCGGAATGACGAACTTATATATACCCTTTTTCCACTTTTTGTGGTGAAGAGTATAAAAAGGTAAAAATGAAAAGTCCCCAAATCCCTTCCCACGAATTTCTGTCCCAAAACTTATGTTGGAATCCCCAATTCGGGGAAAAATCCTCTTATCTGGCTGCACTGCTGGAAAGTTCAATGAAATGACTTTATTTTAAGACCACTGTACATCACCACATTAATTTAAAAACATATTCTGATTTCAATTAATTTAATTTCTAAATTTGAATTTGTGCCTTTTAGTAAATTGGTAATTTTTAATAAAAAATTAGTTTGATTATAAAAGGAGATTTAATGTTTAAGCAATTTTATAACACTATTGCATAAATAACTTTATTCTTTCTCACCTTTTATCACGTTTAAGTTTAAATTATTAGTACCACTGCGTTTCGACCGAGCGTTTTGTTGCAACTAATCAAGAAATTAAATAAAAATTTATTTAACAAAAGAAAAAAAAACATTTTTAAACATCTGTTTACTTAAGTTACGTTGAATTTACGATATTAGGTATGTTCATTTAGTTTTCCACTAAAATCTAGTAAGCAAAATATTTAGTAATAAATAAAAATTCATCTCCAAAAAACTTTTTAAAGACTTTTACTGACTTTTATAAAAAATGCCATCGTGTTAACAATTCATATATGAAGGTTAAAGGTAGTTGTGCAGCTCCTGGAGAGATTATTTATATCTGAAAACTTGCGGGATACCCTGGCGCTGTGGTTATGTACCCCTGCCAATTTAAAATTCAGATTAAAAAAAAAAATAACACTAAAAATTTAATTTTGAAAATCAATTTTTTGTATAAACTCTGGCAAATCATTATGAATAGACTCGTTCTGCGTCGTTCTTTCGCCGATTATGCTCTAGAGCAGTTAGTAACTGACCCGTTGTTTTATCGCCAAATTGTGTTCAGCGATGAGGTTCATTTTTGGCTTAACGGGTTTTTTAAGAAGCAATTTTGCCGCACATGGAGTGAGACCAACTCCCAACATAAACTACAGACTTCATTGCATCAAGAAAAGTGTACCGTTTGGTGTGATTTACACATTGGTGGCATCATCGGACTTTATTTCCTCAAAAGTTAGACCGAAACTTACGTAACGGTCAATGGAGATTTTTTGTTTAAAAATATGGATGACATTGATCCGAACGAAATGTGGTTTCAACAAGATGGCGCTATGTGCCATACGGCGACCGCAACCATCGAGTTATTGAAATAAAAATTCGGCGATAAATTGATTTCGAGAAAAAAACCTGTCAAATGGCCTCCAAGGTCGTGCGATTTGATACCTCTCGACTATTTCCTGTAGGGCCACGTGTGAAGTCACTTTCTTATGCTGATAAACCAGCAACAATTGACGCTTTAGAGGCCAACATTGTTAGTGTTATTCGTAACATACGGCCAGCAGTAATTGAAAAATTTACCCAAAAATTCATGAGCAGCCGCGGTGGTCATATGCCCAAAATCATTTTTAAATATTAATGCCTTGTTCTCATCTTTCGTATAACGGGTTTCCATTTCACCATGAATCATTTCATTCTAGTCCAACGTTTTTTAATTATTAGAAAGTAATATCGAAAATTTGTGAGCGTTGTTAATTATAAATTTAATTTCGTTGTGAAATCTTCTTCACCACGAATTCTCTACACAGGCGTTTAATCGAACTTTGGAGAAGTTTAAACGTGAGCAAACTCTTTTAGACCTTAGTCCGCCAGCTGCCGCAGCGACTAGAATAGAAGAAAGTGATACAAACCGACTTTCTATAGTCCGTGTAAGATAACATCTGTATATCCCATCTATGGCCAAGCAAGACGACACTACATGTCAATTCAGCGACGCAACGCTTACTAATTATTTACAAAAGAATAAGCTGGCCACTTTAAACTAACGCTCCTGCTAAGTTTCAGTCAAATAAATTTCAACAAAACTGAAATTGAATAAAATTTCTTTGGAGTTTTTTGCTAGGAATTTTAAAGTTAAATAATATTTAAAAATATAAAAAAAAGCTAATAATATCATCACAATTTTTAACATTTTATTACGTTTCTGTTTTTTACGGATTTGTTTTTGATTATTTTAATGATTTTTTTTATCAAAACTTTTATTTTTCGAAAATGATTTTTCTAAAAAACAACTCACATCTCTGCTATCAAGTAGAAATTTACATATGTGCTGTCATCTAACCCCTTTATTGTCTCAATTCATGCTCTTATTTACTGCATTTTACATAAATGAAAACACTAGTAAAATCTAGTAAGTTCTACATAATAAAAATTGTTGAACCTTTTGAGCAGGCGAACACATCTATTGTTTTAATATACCATAAATTATTTTTTTTTTATTCTCATAAAAAATACAAAAAGCTATACAATTTATTTTATTTTATTAAAAAAGCTGTTTTGTTTACCAACGTGAGAGAGAAATAATTACGCGAATTTCTCATTCTCTCTCTTGAAATGCAATTTTTTGTTTTTGCTTGAATTGCAGTACTCGTAATAATCAATTAGAAATGTAACAGTTTTTAATTAAAAAAATAGTTTTAAGAAAAGTTAAGTCAAGTATCTATTTATAAGAAAAATCGTTTTGTTTTACAAATATGTAAGCAGAAGTGGGAGAGTGTACATGTAAAAATTATTTAATGATGAATGCTTGACATTTGATACGAACAATGTCATATACAGTGGTGCTCTAAAAATGAACAAGTAATATTGCACTAGAAGATCGGAATTTTACAATTTATAAATTTCATTTCAGAAAAACCTCAGAGATTTTAGCAAAACATCGAATTTCACAAATTTCAAATATGGAATTTTCAGCTTAAATCTAGTTGAGCTAAGCTTCTCTAATCAAAAAAAAAAAAAAAAAGAAGGATGCAACATAATAGAGAATAATAATGTAAAAAGAAATTAAATAAAGTCCGTATTTTTTAGTTTGGGGCTCTCAACTTTTCATACAAAATGCGATTGTGCACTATAATAAACACCCGGCCAAAGGCCGTCCCCACAAAATTCTATAGAAAGAAAAGTCGGGGTTAGTTATATCATAAGGGAGAAAATATTTTTGCCTTACCGAAGGTCGTCTGTGCAGAAATACTTTAGATAGCGATGACGGTGGAGGCCAAACCCAGATTATCTATGCAAAGTTCAGAGGCTCACAGCTCGGAAAATATGGGCGAGTGCTGGTTTTTCCAGGTTATTATTTTTTTGTTTTAATATTTCAGCAAAATAATCGATAATAACAAAAACAAAAATTCGAATTCCAAAAAAATCGATATATTAGCCGTTTATTTTGAAAGTGGCTTAAGTCACCTTTTCAAAAAAATCGAGTTGATGGCAACACTAAAAACAACTAAATGATATCGTAAATTTTTAAAAAATTTGGAATCAATAAGTTGAGATTGGTTCGAGAGAAGTGATGGTCATTAACGGTATAACAAACATTTTTCTTTTGAAAGTGGTGTAGTGATGGTAATTAACGGTATAACAAACATGTTTAATAACGGGGCTTAGTGAAAAAGAAATAGAAACATATGATAAATGTGTAAGAAGTATTGTTGTAAATTATTTTCAGTCATTGGACTTATTTTTATAACTGCGAAAGAATAGTGCAGCTTTGTAAATTATATTATAGTGACATCTAATATGGTACACATAATTAGCATTATTTTATTAAAATTACTTTTATATGATGTTATTAGACAGCGAATCAGGTAAAACTTTCTTATTTTAGTTATGGAATTAGGTGGCTTTTAATACCCATTAATACATAGCCTCAATATACCACAGTTATTTTAAACATTTTAAACAATACACAATTTCTGAGAACTTAATTACTCCTATTGATGAGGAAAATTAAACTGAACTGATGTATTTTCATTTAAGTTACTTGCACCAAATTTTTTTATCTCGACTTAAAAACAAAGTGACTTATGCCACTTTCAAAATAAACGGTATCAAAACTTACCTAAAAATCGATATTTCCAAAAATTCGATTTCATAATTAAATAATTAAAAAAATAAATCTATAAATTACTCCTAAATGATAATTCTCTAGAAAAACGATAATTCTTCAACAAATAAATCGTAATTTCACCAAAAACTTATTTAACCAGAAAAATTTTGATTTCCCACAACATTAAAACTTCACCAAAGAATATTCGTTAACCAAGAAAATTTCTTGGAACTTAAAAAATAACATTTCACCAAGAAATTGTTGTTTCACAACGAATACCTAATTCACTAGAAAAATAAAAATCAGCACAAGAAAAAAATTCAATTATATCGAAAATATATCGAAATCTGAATTAATAAAATGTGGTTCCGATAATTATCAAATAGATAAAAAATGGCAGTGCGGAAAAAATATCTATTGGCAAGGAGTAGAAATGAAAACTGTAAGAAAAATTGATATAATTTTCAAAAATATTTAGAAACAAAGAGAAAATTCAAGAAGAACTCTAGAAAGTGTAACAATCCACCATCATATTTTTTTCAAATGAAATAAACTATAAGAATTGTATCTTTAAACACTAAAAAAATATCGTCATATTAAAAATTTTGGACCTGCAAAATAAATAAATAAAATCGGATCCATCTCCTTGCAGGAGTAAAAGACTGTAACAGAGTCATTTCTGTACATGAAATATTTTTCGTCTGTGTTCGCACGTAATACTGCTGGATCGATTGGTTCTTATATAGAATACTTTTTTTTTTCAAAAATATGTCATTTCATAGAGAAACTTGAGACACAAATGCGAAAGCAGCTAATTTTACCGTACTTAAACCGTTGTCAGCACATTTTATTTTCCTTTTTTTTAATCGAAATTTTTGAACTGTCTACAGAACTCTGAAATAAATATTTGAAAACACATTTTTCTAAATTTGAATTGTAAGAAAATTAGAAATCACACGTAGAGAAAATCGTGCTAGTATAAAATAAATCTAATTTCTACATATTTTCACCAACATTTATTTAGAAATGAAATAAAAATAGATACGAAATGTACAATTTAATAACATAAATTTTTTAAGAATATTTATTGTATGGAATCTTTTTTATGTTCATTTACTTTTTTTAATTTAAATTTAATATGAATACAAATAAAGTAAGAATAGCTTATAATTATTTAATAAAGATCCTTCAAATACGACATAAAGCAAAGTTTAATGAATGCTTATTGTATTTTTATTTATTATCCAAAGTCCAAGAAAAAAAAAATGGTTAGAAAATTAATATTTGTTGATATTAAACAGGCGGACACCATGGAACTGTGGCAACTTGGGTAGAGTGACAATAACCAAAGAAATAAAATTGGCTATAAAATGATCGGTATCATTGCGTGTATACAAACAGCAGAGAAGGAATCTAAAATGTAATTTTAAGATTTTATAGCTCTCGGTATTTAGATTTCATAGCAATAAAGAAAAAAAAAACTTACAAAACAATGGGCACAGCAGTAAGGAATTTACGTGTTGCCGTAAATTGTTCACCATCATCAATTTGCTCCCAATGTGTCAGCTGGCGACCGGTGTCGTTTTCAATCGTATACCAGGGAGCTCCTTTTATTATATGAAGGAAATACAAATGAGCCTAATAAAAATTACGTTGGTTATCTAAACAGGAACTATTTGAGCTGTTCACTTACTGCATTATGCATTAAATTTGTCAAAGTCCAGGCCATGGGTATGGTTATAAACGGTACCGATAACAATATCAAATGTGCACCCAAGACACCCAAAAAATAGGCCAACCACATACCACGAGCACCCAACCAAGTACTATTCGGATTTGGTTCACCATGCCCTCCAGCAATTACTGTCATTTTAACTTTTGAATTGTTGTAAAATTCAGTTTTTAATTTCTTAAAGATATATGAATAACAAGTTCTGTTAGTTAATTAATTGTCGGTAATTTTCTTTATTTATCTGCTTTGTTGTTTTCTTCGTTTATAAAAAAGTAATTTTAGATTAAGGTGACCAGACTTACCTCGTTTGAGTCGTAATTTTAAAGCTGAACATTTTTTGTTTTTTTTTTTTAAGCAACGAGAACTTTATGCTATAAAGATAAAACGCTGTAAGTTGGAACCGAACAAAGATACACATAAAAAAGTTACATTTTTAACGAATGGAGCGGTTGGAGCAAGGCAGATTAGGTTGGAGTCTGAGCTACAGTTATTTGTGAAAGTTTTTTTGTTGCTTGTCGCATTCATTGACTTTACTTATGAATATGAAAACATCATCCCTGTGAATATTTGTATTACAAAGAAGAAGCACTTTTGATTCACTCTTTAAAAGTCTCTGATAAGTGAAAAAATTTAGATAAATAAAATTAACTATATAAACTTTTCTAAAAAAGTAAATAAATAAATTTTCAAATTTTGTAATACACATCTTTAATCTAACAAAAGCTAATTTGTTAAAAGAAAAAAAACAATAAAAACGCCCCCGTAATAATTTCTTTAATACTTTTTTTATTGCTGCTTCCCCACAAAAAAACTTAAACACGGATCAAAAAGGAACACCTGTTAACGAGGCAGAGCCCGACGAAAGTACCCCCCTGATGGAAGGCCACGTCGGTGCCCCTCAAATCAGTTGTAACAACTCAATAACTGGTGGAGCTGAACGCAGACGTCAACAAAAACGTAAAGCAGAACAACTTAACAGTTATGGTGGCACAGAACAACAAGACACAACAGATGGTGTAAGAACTTTAAATATTCCTTTTATAGCTTGTGCAAAAAAAATTAAAATAGTTTAGCAAGCTGCTGTTAAGCAACAGTTTTAAGAAGGACGAAAATTTTTTAAGAAACTTATTTTTGTGCATAGGTCTATTAATTTCAAAGCATGCATTTATTCCACTTTTAGGCAGTTTTAGACGTACCCAATGTTGAAATTCACAGCCGACGTTTAAGGGATTCGGTAAGACGAAATCCAACTAATCCGGATGCTCCATCTGGTTCCCGTTCTATAAATAGAGAAATAGAAGATGAAGAACAAGGTTTAAAATATGGAGCTCAACATGTTATTAAGATTTTTGCTCCGGTCTCCTTGTGTATGTTGGTAGTCGTTGCCACCATAAATTCAATTACCTTCTATACCTATACCGACACTTATTTGTAAGTAATGGATACGAAAGTTATATTAGATAATGGCTTAAAAATAGAGTGCTTACCTCAAAAATAAATTGTTTGAAAAAATTACAAACATGAGAAATCAGAATCAACTATAAAAAACTGTATTTTTTTAATTCTTAAAAATGTGTTGAATCTTTATTTTAATATGAATACTTTCTCACAGATTATATACGCCATTCCATGAATTATCTGAAGATAAGGGCACTAAACTTTGGAATGCTTTGGCTAATTCTTTGATACTTCTGTCTGTCGTCGTTGTAATGACAATATTTTTAATTGTTCTTTATAAAAGGCGTTGTTATAAGATTATACATGGCTGGTTAATATTATCATCTTTTATGTTATTATTCATATTTAGTTACCTGTATTTGGAGTAAGTACAAAAATAATAGAGAGATGCCCATTTACAAACTAAAATTATATAAAATTTTTAGGGAACTATTAAGAGCCTATAATGTGGCAATGGACTATCCTACAACATTGTTAATTTTGTGGAATTTTGGTGTTATGGGCATGATAGCCATACACTGGCAAAGTCCTTTAAAGCTTCAGCAGGCGTATCTTATATTTGTATCGGCTTTAATGGCCTTGGTTTTCATAAAGTATTTGCCAGAATGGACTGCCTGGGCTGTATTAGCTGCAATTTCAATATGGGGTAATTAAAAATAATTAAAATTTTTTAAAATATTTTTTTATTTTACTAAATACATTTTAAATTAAATTCACAGATTTGGTAGCCGTATTAACACCCAAAGGACCTTTGCGTATTCTTGTTGAAACCGCCCAGGAAAGAAATGAACAAATATTCCCAGCCTTAATTTACTCTTGTAAGTTTTGAATAATTTGAGGTCATTAAATTATTACAAAGTTTGTTTTTTTTTGCTTTTTAGCTACTGTGTTGTACACATTCATGGGCACTCATGCACCAGCCCAACGCAACAATTCCTCCGATTCAAATTCGCCCAATTCTCCGCATACCTCAACTTCTTCAACTTCAGTTTCGCGCACAGTTACAAGTGCTCCGCCCAGTGCTGAAGGTATGCCTCTAGTGACATTTAAAACACGCGGAAACGGTATTTATTTTTTTTTTATTTTCCAAATTCATATTTTCGTAAAACTCTTGGCCAGCTTGTGTTTGTCGTCTTTTGTAGGTTTTGTTTGATATGGTTTAAGGGAGTACCATAGTTTTTCTATTTGATCTGTTAGTTAATCTTCTTAATTTCATTTTATCAAAGTAGCGTGCAACTACTTCGTTTGTTTATTCTCAGCATCAGTTATTTTCATTATAATTTCTATTAATTTTTCTTTAGAGGCTGCTGGTTTTACCGAGGAATGGTCTTCCAATGTGGATGATCGTGTAGCTCGTCGCCAAATTGAAGTTCAAGCCAGTACTTCGGATAATGCCAATCGTTCAACTAATTATCGTACTGTTACCACTCAAGATAATCCCTCTAGGCAAATCGGCAGTAATATGACAGAAGCGCAAGAAGAGCGTAAGATTATATAGCTTTTTTTCAATTTGAGTTGTTTTATGTTAAATAATTGTATCTTTGTTTTTAGGCGGCATTAAACTTGGCCTTGGTGATTTTATTTTCTACTCCGTGTTGGTAGGTAAAGCTTCGTCTTACGGTGACTGGGCCACAACTATAGCCTGTTTTGTCGCCATCTTGGTTGGTTTATGCCTCACCTTAGTTTTATTAGCTATATGGCGAAAAGCACTTCCGGCACTTCCCATATCCATATTTTTCGGCCTTTTCTTTTGCTTAGCTACAAGTGCTGTGGTAAAGCCTTTTATGGAAGAGCTTTCAGATCAACAAGTTTTTATATGAAAAAAATATATTTTAAGCCTAAAATTGAAGATTATAATTACTTTATTTAGCATTAAATAAAAAAATAATAATTTGAAGCCAAATTTTCTGATCTGATATGAGTGATCTAATATATTTTAAAAATTGCACGTTACCCCTTAAACGTAAGTATTGACCGGCCATTGCTTTAAATTTATAATTTCCATAAGTATTTTTATTTATTTTTTAAATTACAAAAAAAAAAAAAAACATCTACACTTTCGATTTAACATTATTTTGTATCATTTTTAGGTTTAATTATTGCTTTATCTTTAAGATTAATAACCCAACCTGGTTCTAAACCATAAAACAGTTGTCTTGCATCTTTCATAGAAGTAAGCATTTCATAATCAGGATCATCTTCAATCTTTGGCAATTCATAACCATACTTTTGGGCCAACACTAAACGATGTTTGCTGATTTCTTCTGGATCTGCCAAGTAGCCTCGATTTTCTGCCGAAGTATAATAGCCTATGGCATCTTGTGGTGGAAGTAATCTTTTTGGTATGGGTACACTTTTCTCAAACCATTTTTCAGGGTTTTTTAAAGCATGTAAACATCTAGGATCATAATAGGCGGTGCGTATAACACCTCCATTTCTTTCAATAGCTGCTATAACAGACTCCTTGGCATGTTGTACCTCAATACAAATTTTGGACTTGAATTTATCGGCACCTTCATCCGTCAATTGAAAACCAAATTCCATAGACGCAGGATTAAAGGTAACCAAACCCGTATTGCATAAAGTACATAAATCAATAGGTTGTTTAGCATCGATACGATTGGTATCCAACATTACTTGCAACTGCAATAGTGAAATTGGGGGATACTGGCGTCTCAAATGATGGCCCTTATAATACGGTTCATATGGAAAACGTATATAGAAGGGAGTGTTGCCTGTTTCATAACCCAGACGCATAAAATTTTGCCTCTGACCGGATCCTTTATTGCCGGCTCCATGTTTATCACCACCATGCTGGGCCCGGCCTCTTTTAACCTTATATATTGTTTTAAATTTTATTTATATTATTTATTTACTTTTATTATTTCTTCACAATCAAAACTTACATTACGTTTAGAATTAGGATTGGGCCGTAAATTTCCTATTTCAACTCTAGGCAATGCACGTAACATTTTTAAAGCCTTATCAGCTGTCTCTCTTATTTGAGCCATTTTTATTGTATTAATTATAATGTAAATTTATTTGTTCTAAAATTTTGGAATTGAATTTTTACAAAATTAAGTCTTTTTTCTGCTAAATAATTTCCAATCCACTTTAGCAGAACATGTACCGAATATATAACCACAGGAGGATCGGCAAATTAAAATATAATTCGCCTAAAATAAATTAAATAGACAGCTGCTATTAAGTGCTGCCAATTCTACGACTAAGGCGAATCGCTAAATGAATGCATGGCAAATTGGCAAGGCACATCAATTACCATGTGGCTGCGTAAGCGAATTCATTATTTTTTACTATAACTATTACTGTCAAACTCCATATCTAAAAAATCTATTTATATTTTTTATATGTGAAATTTGACAGTAATCTTTTCGCCAAAAATTAATGAAATCACCTACGCTGCCACCTTGATACCAGGTAAACTTAACGGCGAATTAGGCGTCAACTTGTTTAATTTCGTTTGTCAAAACTTACTCGCTTTTTTTTATTTAGTTTTTAATATTTGCAAAAGAAGTGTCGTAGAAAATTTTTTTTAAATCAAGTACCAAAAATATAAATTACGTATATGTTTATGACGAATCAGGTCTCTTTTACAAAACAATATGCATTTGCTAACGAAAGTAACTTGTATAATAATACAATTACACAAAAATTAATGAATTTGCTTGCGCTGCGAGCTGGTAATTGATTCGCTTTGCAAATTTGTACGTTTTCGCCGTCGCAGGAAATGTCAAACTTCATATAAAAAAAATTGACGCCGATTTTTAATATGTAGAGTTTGGCATTTGTAGCAACGGCGAAAATGAATGAATTTGCTACTGCCACCAACTAGTATATGATTTTTCCATGGCTCCGTATATAGAAATATATATAAAAATGGAGTTAGACATTTACAGCGACGGCAAAATGAATGAATTTGGTACTGCTTCCAGTGGTGTTGGTGGTGATTTCGCGATAATCTAGTTCATCAAATTTAAAATGTAATGATTTTAATCGCTTTTCAAAGTATTTGTTACAGTGGCAACACGATTTTACAATATTTCTACACCGTCGACCTTGGCAGCATTGTTTATTTGGTATGAAAAGAATTGAATTAAAGACAATATTTAATATTCCAATTAATAAAAAAGAAAATGATGTGCAAGGCTTGCGATAAAGTTTCTAACACCATCGACAATGAAGATTGCTTCGAAAAGTCTTTGGAAATACTCAAAAAACATTATGCGTGTAAGTTTTAACTTTTTTTGTTATGTTTAAATATGTATTACTAGTTTCTAATGCGCTCTAGATTATAAAAATGCATTACAACAGCGTGAATTAGAACTGCAACAAGTCAAAGAACGTAATGAAAAACTTAATAAGGCTCTGCTATTGTTACAAAAGAATCAACAGCCAGCTAAACGTTTTAAATCACAACACAGTGATGATTCGTGGTTAGAAAGTAGTTCTTCCCAGGAAGCCATTGGTGGTACTAATTTAAATGTTGCTTTAAATAGTGAACAATTATTTGATACTTCAGCTTTAAGTCAAACTAAAAATGATGAGAGCATAATTTCATTTTCGGAAATGATGCAGAGCCCCCGTGTTAAGGACAAGCCCAAAAGAAAAAAACCACAGGAAGCAGTGAGATTGTTAAAAGATCGCAACACCAAGGAAGTAGAAAGGTCAAAATCCGAATGGCATGCAAAAGAAGACAAAAGTCCAATGGAAAAATCTTGGGCCATGAAATTTTTGCAGCCTACGAAATCGAAAGCTTCAGAGGAAAAAGTTTGTGAAGACAAAAAAAAGACTATCGACAAGAAATTAAGTTTAACGCTTAAGAAACCGAACCCTAGTAAAATCAAACAGTCATTGCTACCTTTCAACAAATCAAAAGATAACAGTTTTCGTGAGGTAAGTAAGTTAACGGTTTAAGGTTTGTTACATTTTCCGATGTTTAATCTAAAATCTATTTTAATATTTAGTCTGATATTGGTGATGACATAATCGATGCCAGTCCTGTAATAGTAAACAAAAATTCGAAGGCAGGTCGTTCCTGGGCGCATAGGTAAATATTTTGTTTTTAGTTAAAAAAAAAAGCTTTAAAAAATACTACAGAAATGATAACTAATGCTAAGATTACAGAAGCGGTCAAAATTGCAGCAGCAACAGCGTTACAAACGAAACAATGAAAAAAGCTGAGACTAATGAAACCCTGGAAGACATTGTTTTTGATTTTTCGCCTTCTAAAAAGACCGATTCAACACTGAATCTGGATTCTCCTCGAAGAATAGAACCAAAAGAGTTAAAATTTGATAGCGACACCTCTAAAGACTGCATATCTTTACCCAATAATAATTTGGGAATTTCCACAAATAAATCAGATACCTCAAGTGTAGTAATTTTAACACCTGGCACCCAGGATATAATATTTGTAGAAGATACCTTTAATTTAGAGCCAGAAATCGATACCATGGAATTATTGCAAGATATTATTAAGCCGGGAAATACAGATAATTTCGAAAATCTTAAGAAATATGAAAGTAAATGGTAAGTCCTGATACATGTACGAGTACATAAATATTTGCTGTTTAAAAATTGCTACTAACTTACAGCATAATAAATCAACAAAGAAATAAGGAAACAAATATCTTTAAAAAGCCTTCTACTAAAAATGAAACTAATGTCAAAATTAATAATTTAGTGGGTATTAAACAAGAAAAAATCACTCAGGAAAATGTACAACAACTTAAAGATATAAGGCAACCTCCTGAAAAACCAAGTTATAGTAAAAGTGGTAGTAGTATTAATAAAATAACAAAACCACAAAATCCTTTATTTTCATCTGAAGAACAAGATACAGAAGATGATGATGATGATTTTATGCCGAAACCTTTTGTAATAAAACAAGAAAATGAAATTTCTTCAAAGAAGTTATCTATTAAAGAACGTTTAAATATAGACTGTGAAGACTGCCAGAAAGTAAATTTTTTATATTTAAAAATTTTCCTGTGTTTTAATAATTATTGAATTTTTAACTCTTGCAGTTAGCCAACTTTCTAGATGAACGCTTGACTGATGCTCAAATACAACAGCATTTAGATAAATGCAAATGCCACAATAATCCAGAAATTATGCGCCAAAATACACCTACAGATTTCTGGAATCCTTTTATATTATCCTTTCAAGCAGACGATCCCAGAAATGAAATATTAATTGATAACCGTTTCAAAGATGCTAAGAAATGAAAAAAAAGATATGCGCAAGATTTTTGTTCTCTTAGTAAGTTTATCTTTTTATTGTTTATTATTTTATAATCTACAGGATGCAAAAAAAAACTTCGACGTAAATAGAAATAAAAAGAAAAAAGTTATTAAAATTTACAGATTGCCACGTTTGGCTTGTTCAATTTCGATGGCGGTGAATAAAGATTTAAAGTTGCCGGCACCAAAACCCTGTAAGTTAATTAAAGATTATAAATTATTTATTAAAAAAAAGAAAGTTCAATTTATATTACAAACTTACATTATGATTATGACGTTGTATAACTTCCAAAAATAATGTGGGACGATCTTGCATATTTTTGGTGAATATTTGCAACAAATAGCCATTTTCATCATAATCGATCAGTATGTTCAATTCCTTAAGAATTTTCATATCTTCCTTGACCTTAGTGCGACTGTGTTTGAGATTTTCAGTTAAAATGTCATAATAGGAATCAGGTATTGATAAGAATTCCATGCCTCGTGCTTTTAAATTTCTAATCGCTGTAATTATATCGTTGGTATTTAAGGCAATATGCTGTACTCCAGCACCTCCATAATACTCCACATATTCTTGAATTTGTGATTTCTTTTTACCCTTGGCCGGTTCATTGATAGGCATTTTAACAGTTTCTTCATAGTTGGCCATTACAATAGATCTCAAGGCCGAGTACTCGGTATGAATTTGTGAGTCATCTACAGACCAGAATCGATGGAATTGTAAGATACGTTCATACCAGGCGGCTACACTTTCCATTTGTAAATCAGGTTGATTACCAACAACATGATCAATGAAATCTAATTTAGCGGGAGGTAATTTATCCAATAAAACGTCCTTGGGCAGAGACTTGAAACCGGGCAAGAATACACCTCGATATTTTTGACGATCTACAAACGTGTGTGTAGTGTCTCCATACTAATGATTTATAAAAAAAAAGAAAAACGTTAATCAAAACATTTTCATTTTAAAACCAAAAAACTACTTTTGAACTTACTGTCTTAATGGTTGCAAATTTAACGGTGCCATATTCATCAGTTTCCTCCCACAATTCCTTAACTACTTCAGCTCCTCTTTCTTTGGCTAAATTAAAAATAGCTTCAATATCTTCTACTTCGAAAGCTATGTCCTTAACACCATCGCCATGTTTCATAATATGATGACCATGCGCTTCATCGTTAGTGGTGTAGGCGGACACAAAAACAAAAACAATTTTATTTTGTTTGACAGCGTGTTTGGCATAACGTCTGCTACCAGTTTCTAAACCTTGATATCCCAAAGGTGTAAAACCCATACGGGTGGTGTAAAAACTTGCTGCCTGCTTGGCATTGCCAACATAAAAAGTCAAATGATCAAAAGATAGAAATTTGCCGAATTCTGGTTTTGGTCCTTTATCGGTATAAGTGGTCTAAAATAGAATAAAAAATAGAAAAATACATTATTAGTTTTAAAAGTCTAAAAACAACTTTTTTGGTGTTAATGTTAATTTTTGTGGAAATCAAATTTGAACTTTATTGGATTTAATTTCGTAATTTGGGCATAAGATTTGGCGAAAAATTGAGATTTACTAAAAAAAAAACCAAGAATTGAAAAATATTTATTTAAACAATCGGCTCTGTTCTGTAAACCGGAGCGTTTTAAAAAAACGAGCGATTTTCAAAACCGAAGAAATTACTATTTGGTGTTCTGCAAATCACTTGTTTTGGCATTATTCGAAATTAAGTTCGAACTTTTACTTAAACGCCAAAGTCAGCTGTTGATTGAAAAATTAAACAAATTTATTATTTTAAGGCAAGAATTGAAAACGCCCGGATCATTGGTATTAGGTTATTTGCAGAAATTTTGTGATTTGCAGAAATTTTATGATTTGGTGAAAAATTTGTCTTTAAATTAGATTTGTTAAAATTGCAGTATTAATTGTTAATTTCTGTTTAGAAAAGATAATTCGTATGTGCGTTTAAAACTTTTATCCAAAAAAAGTGTTTTTATTCATGCACCTAATTTTCATCAAGCTTGAGGCAAGAATATGAAGCAATTTTTAAAACTAAATTTTTTAAAATATGAAGCATATTAAAATGTATTTAATTTAACTAAGATTAATAACTTTAAATTTTTTATTCCAATGGTTTTTTACTTGTGTTTTCAGTCATTTTTAACAATAAAATTGCATTCGATTTACTTCCAACCAGCTTTGTTTACTCGATTTTAAACCGAGTAAATTGGACGGATTCGGTTTAGAGAACTCTTAAGAAAATGTGAATTCGTTTTGAAACGAGAAATTTACTCGGATTCGTTTTACAGAACAGGGCCGAATAAGTAAAAAATTATAGTAAAAATAATTTAAAATATTTAAAAGATAATTGAACGACAACAACAAAAACAACACGAAAATATTTAAAAGATAATTGAACGACAACAACAAAAACAATAAGAAAATATTTTCGGTAATAAACCATAAATCGAAATTAGACAATTTTAAATTTTGAGATCGAACGAATCTAAATTTTGCTAAAAATTTTGATTTTACATAAAAAACCTAAATTTCACAAAAATAATATAATAAAAGTTATTTCATTATTCAAACAAGAGTGCTAAATTTGTGTAGTGCAATAATTCTAAGCAAAAAAAAAAAACAACAAATATTAAGGTGACAGAGAAATAAAGTAGAAACAAATTAAGTTTTATACATAATTTAACATAAAAATGACATAGGCTCTTAATGGGCTAAGCATTTTTAAAAAATTATAGTATTTTTTGAAAGATCTTTTCAAAATCTTTTAAATGATACTCATATTGATATCTTAAAAAATATGATACACAATCGTACTTTTCTAAGAACGGACTAGCTCCAATTTTTTCATTTTATATATTTTTTTCTTATTTTTTTAATACTATAGATTTGTTTTTTTATTTAAATTAAAGGCAGCCGTAATGTTTTGCCCACTGCCTCGAAGTAAATGGAGCGATCTCGCTTAAGGCACACCAAAACACGACTAAGCTTTTTATCTGTCAAAAACAAACAACATATATAACAGACATGTGTACCAACATAACAGAAAAAAAAAATGCAAAAATCGAACATACGAACTCACGAAATTTGAAAATACCGTTATTTTTACTTTTTGATCACACTTATATACTTTATGGGGTCGGAAATGGATATTGTAGAAATTACAAACGGAATGACAAACCTAGATATACCCTTTTTTCACTTTTTGGGGTGAAGATTACAACAACGTAGTTTTTGTATTTTGTTAAAACAAAAAAATTAAAGTTTTGCAAAAATTGAGATTCCACATAAAATCTAAATTGAACAATAAAAAATAAAAATAAAACCGACAACTCTCCACTTAAAAACAAATAATCTTTTCATTCAAATTTTTTGAGTTTATAGAACTGTAACAGGATCATGTCTATACATGAAACATTTTTTGATAATGTTGTTGGTGTAGATCAAGGGTGGGCAACCTGCGGCCCACATGCACATAAACTGCGGCCAGCGTACATATTCAAAATTTATATGGTGACCGGCCCTAAAGCAGTGATAGGCAATAAAACAAAACTAAAAAAAAAATTATATTCTTTTGTCTTGTATTCGAACGAAGATATAAAACAACAACATAAAACAGTCTCTAAAAATCATAACGAAAAAAGTTCGGAAAAATAAAAATATATTAATATTTTATTGGTCTTGCATGAATAATTTGAAGAAAGATTAATGGATTCCAGCAGTAAAGAATGCTGTTGTGATGCAGATGTGACCAAAATTCCCGAAAATTTTAAGTTAGAATTAATTGAACTGCAAGAAAGAAGGGATCTTAAAATAAAATTTATGAAATTATCAAAAATTTAATCTTAAAAAAACTTAGATGCGCACATATTTCCGCAATTAGTTAATAACGCAAAAAAATATTTCACTGTTTGGGAGCACATATAAATGCGAACACTTTTTTTCGAAAATGACTTTTTTAAAATCAAAATAAAAATCGCGAATTACAGACAACTAAAATTGAACCAGACATAAGTACCTAAACCACAAATATGCAGTGGCAAGTATAGTATAATTACATAAATTGTTTTTAATTTTTTGTAATGTTATAGTGCAGTAATAAAAAGTATTATCAGAAATATTTTATTTTTTTTCAACTTCGAAAAATTTTCTTCACCGTTTTATGAAATTATAATTTTCATTTACCTAAAAAAACAATGCTAATGGCCCGCTTAAGTTTGGTTGTTTGTAATTTTAGGCCGCATTACAAAAAGGTTGCCCATCCCTGGTGTAGTTAGTAATCAATATGAAATGCAAAATAGAGCTGTGTCGTTCGCGAACGAACGGGTTAAATTGACCGAATCAATCAAGTGAACGAAATGATCCGATCATTTATATCCGGTCTTTTCGTTCAATAGTGTACGGGTTAAATTGAACGAATGACTTAATTGAACGAAGTGAGCCAGATATTTAATCGGCTCCTTTCGTTCAAATTGACCGACTGAACGAATTGAACGAACGAATCAGTCTTTGATAATTGACCGAAAAAGACCGGCCAATGAAACGAACGACCGGGCACATGTCTAATGCAAAACACCTATTTTTGGAATTTTGTGTCTGTGTGTGTTCGCATCACATAGAAACTGTTGGATGGATTTGATAAACTTTTTTAGGGAGTTCCCTTTGTACCTTGGTTCAAATATAGAAGTCCTGCTTTTCGTAAAAATAAACCAGTTGTTAGCACATTTTATTTTTGTAGATAGAAAATTTTTAACACTGCTCATAAAACTCTACACTAAATATTTTAAAACATATTTTTCTAAATTTTAAGAAAATTAGAAATGATACGCAGACGACGGCGTGGACACTGCTGCTAGTAGGCAATAAGTTTAATCAGTATAGTTAAGGATATACATATACGATTTTAGAATTTTGCAGTGAACATTCTTATTAAAATTTATTTTATTTATTTTTATTTTTGCAAAATTTTAAATTAATTTAGAACCATTATTTAACATTGTTAATGTTAAATTACTAAAAAGCTTCATACTTATGTAATCGATAACAAAATAGTCATATTGTTGGTTTCATGTAGAAAAGCTCACACACATACACACACACATTAGTGTAACTTTACAGGAGAGTGTGATATGTAAAATTTAAATATGTGTTAAACCTTTATTTTTTATTCTATTGCATTAAATTTTGGTGACGTGTTGTACATATTTATCTAAATTGTATTGAAATCCCTAAAAAATCCAATTTCGAAATAATGTTAGTAAGGGCCTTTCTATCCGAATGGCTATGTTTTCTTCACATTAATCCAATGTTCCGTTTATTTTCTGATTACTTTTCTTTTGTAAGAATATTACAAAATCGTTCGTTGTTGGAAATTAAATATTTTTTCGGCATCAAATACTGTTAAAATTATAATTTATTTTTTGCTTTTAAATCTGTTAACATAAATTGTTTTAATTTTTTATATTTTGTCCCGTAAAATTTGCTTTTTATTGTTTCTATACCAAACAAATTTAATTTATAGTCAAAATTCACCACCAAAAATTATTTTAAGCGCAATTTATTAATTTTTTTTTATTTTAATAATTTATGCAAAAAATTATAATTTTTTATTCGTTGGAAAGTTTCTAAATTTATAATTATTTCGTTTCTAGTTTTGTCTGCTAAAAAGCGGGGCATTGTTAAGTGTGTTTAAAACTGGAATCACATTATGAGTTAAATTCAGTTACCATGTATTTTATTATAATTACTTTTCTTTACTATTTTATTTTTATTTTAGTTTAAAACAAAATATTAAAAAAAATATATATATATTTGCTATAGGCACATTTAAAACAAACGACAACATTTTCGTTGAGAATATTCGCCGTAGTAAAAAGAATTTGTGTATATGAATACAATTATTGCTACAAACGAAATTCCTTATGTGTAACGAACTAGAGTTGGGCAAATGGAAAAAATATATCGATATATATTGTATGGATACATTTTAAAAGTATCGAAATATATTGACCCAAAAATATCGATATATCGATTAATCGACATTTTTGCTTGGAAAGATAATGTTAATATCAATTACATTCATTTTCACTGTAACTTTATTTTATCTGTATCAACGAACATAAGTCACGAAAATAACACCTAAGTTTGAAATCTAAATTGTAATACAAATTTCTCTAAATTTCAAGCGTGCTGCAAAAGTATCAAAATAAAAGTAAATTACTTTTTTCGTGCTTATTCCCGATAAAAGATAAACAATATTACATGTTCTTAATTTTAAGAATTTGAATGTCTACGAGGGCTGCTATATATATTTCTGGCCTGGCAACACTGAGTGCTGCCAAGTACAATCTGACATTTCCATTGGAAAGTTTGTCATTTTTAAGCATAATCGTACTCAAAACGTTTTGACGTACGACCATTATTTGTGTTGTTTACAGTGACTTGAAAAAATTAATATTAAAACAAATGGAATTCACTCGTGAACATTTTCGTGCCATCATTTTTTACAACTTTCGACGTGGATTATCGAGACAAGAGTGCATTGATGAACTTAAATCTTTGTGTGGCAATGAAGCACCATCCTATAGCGCTGTGAAAAATTGGTATAATGAATTTAATCGTGGCCGAATTTCGCTCAAAGACGAATTCCGTGAAGGTCGTCCAAAAACGGCTGTTGTGCCAGAGAACATTGATGCCGTGCGTGAACTCATAATGCAAGATCGACATGCGACATACCGAGAGATAGAGACATCCTTGGACATTTCTTCCACCAGCATACATTCGATACTGCATGAACACCTGGCCGTAAAAAAGGTTTGTTCTCGTTGGGTTTCGCACAATTTGAAAGTCGCTCAAAAAAAGGCTCGTGTCGATTGGTGCAAAGAAATGTTGCAAAAATACGATTGTGGTGCTTCAAAAGACGTTTATAAGATCGTTACAGGTGACGAATCATGGATCTATGCGTATGAGCCCAAAACGAAACAACAATCGACCGTGTGGGTTTTCAAAGACGAGTAAAATTCAATGAAAGTTGTTCGTGGAAGAAGCACTTCGAAGCAAATGGTCGCCTGTTCCTTCGGCAAAACTGGTCATGTGGCGACTGTTCCGCTTGAGCAACGTAGGACGGTCACTTCAGAGTGGTACACTACAATTTGTTTGCCTGAAGTCATCGGAGAAATTTGAAAAACCAACAAGAGCAGACGAATCATTGTTCACCATGACAATGCGAGCTCTCACACATCGGTTTAAACCAGAGCGTTTTTGACCGGCCAAAACGTCGAATTAATGGGTCATCAGCCGTACAGCCCTGACTTGGCACCTAATGACTTCTTCTTGTTTCCGCACATCAAGAAAAAAATGCGTAGTCAACGATTTTCGTCGCCAGAAGAAGCTGTTGAAGTGTTCAAAAACCATGTTTTAGAGGCGTCTCAATCGGAGTGGAAAAAGTGCTTCGACAACTGGTTTGAGCGAATGCAAAAGTGTATAAATCATGCTGGAGAATACTTTGAAAAACAATAAAACCATTTTTGATTATAAATATTCGCATTTTCACTATTAGGCCAGAAATATATAGAGCAGCCCTCGTACAGCGTTTTTATCTGTATAAAATTATTGGATTTTTACTTTTAGATTTTATGAAATAAATAAGTTTATGAAATATGAATCTAAGTTTTACAATTGAAAATTTGGGAATAGGCAATGGGCAATAGTAAAATGGCCGTATTAATATGCTTGTCCCCGAACGACGAATATGCAATTAAAATTTATAAATTGGCATTACCCAGGCAACCAAATGTTGCTTCTTCTTTCTTGACGAAGTCAGTCTGCCAATGTGAACAATATACAAAACCAAAAGTCAATTTGCCGCTGCTGCAAAAATTAATATTCTTGTAAGCAATATCAAAATTGATACTCATAAATAAATATCGATGTATCGATATATGGAAATTTAAAATATCGGCGATATATATATCGAAAACTTAAACAATATTTATCGATATATCGGTATTTTTTGCCCATCCCTATAACGAACTCTGTAATAGGTTTTTTTTCAAATAATTTATTTTTCTAATTTTTATTTAATTTTTTTGTTTTTAACTGACTTAAAAAAAGAACAAGATCATCAATTCGTCCAAATGGTGCTTTTCTATGTTTGTGCCCACAGAACTCAGATATTTCTGAACCGATTTTTTTAATTTTTTCTTTATTTGTAAGATGAGGCTTACAAATTGGTCCCGTTTTAAATGCAGTTCACAATTTTAAAATTTAAAGGGTGTTCCCTCACAACGTACATGTTATTTACGTGTATTATGGGCCGTAAAGGCCACCGCTTTAATTTTTAAAAAATTCCATAGCAATCAATGGCAAAAAGAAATACAAAAATAAATCTAAAAATTAAAGGGTGTCTACATAGGGTTAGACGTTAATAGACCTATATGGGCCTATCGTTTGAACCGTTATTTACAAAAGCTTAAAAATTAGACAAAATGTTAATTACTATGACCGTTATAATAACAAGTATAAATATTCAGAATTATAAATTAAAGGGTGCTCCAATAATTCATTTAGTTTTATGTATATGGCCCCATACCTATGAGCAGTTGTAGATGTCGGTTGAAATTTACAAAGCACCTGTATTGCTATAACAGCAAGTATAAAATTTGGAATTGGAAATTAAAGGGTCTCCCAATAGTTGGTGTAATTTGGTTATATGACCAAATTTTTGAACCGTTTTGAACAGACAGCTTACTTAGGCTGCTTTGAAAACAAGTATAGAATTTAATTTTTATAATTAAAGGGTGTTCCCATAATTGATGTAATTTGGCTTTAAGGCCCAGTATTGAACACTTGAAAATAAGACAGAATGTCCACTACTTTGTCTGGTATAATAAGAAATATAAATATTTTAAATTAAAGGGTGTTACAATAGTTGATGTAATTTGATGTATATAGCCAAACTCTTGAACAGTTGTAGTTTTAGACGATTGACATTTTCAAAGAACCTGTATTACTAGGTTGCACAGGCTGCCGGCATGAGAAGACCGACCCACCTGGAACCTAAATAATCCCGTTGCGTTGAACCTGTATCACTAAGTCCACTGTAAAATTTGGTTTTGAAAATTAAAGGGTGTTACAATAGTTGATATTATTTAATGCACATGCCCAAGCTTTTGAAATGTTATAGATAGACAGCTAAAATCTGTTTTGAAGTCGGGGTTTTTTCGCAGGAATTATTATTTATAGTATATATTTTTTTGTTATAATATTCATTTATTATTCCCTTTTTTCAAATTATTGGTCACTTTTTCAACTGGCACATATCGAATAAATAAATTTTCATATTAATTTATTAATAATTTCGCTGTTAAAATTGAGGTTAAGTCTTCGCATTTACGCAATGAATTTTGGATGACAACTTCGTAATGCTGTTTAAATTTCATTTTTAGTTCCACTTGTGGTTTATATAAAAATATATAAATTTGTTCTTTTTATAATCAACTTCTTAATTGAATTAAAACTCATTTTTTCTATCGTTTAAAATTTTATTAAATAACATATTTTTGTTTTAGGCCACCAACATACCATTATCACTTTACACTAAAATTTTGTATTTTTATTAATTTCTCAGCCAGTTAAAGAATATATAGTTTTAATTTAAACACCTCTTTTTATTTATTCTAATATCTTTTCTTAGACAATCTAAAGTTGAATGATAAGAGCCAAACTTTATGCAGCCTCTTTTAAAGCATTTAAGCAGGTGAAAATCCTGCTTAACCGCTCGTTTTATAGTTTGTTTTTGTGTTTTTCAATTAAATATTAATATTTGTTTTTTTTTTTGTGTTTTTGTTATATTTTTCAATAAACAAGTATTTTATTTTTCTCGTTCTGTTACAGTTGTTATTATTTCTTTGGAATTAATTATGCATAAATTAAAAATTTTAAATTTATAGATTTTTGTTGCTTGAATCACTTTAGAGAAAAAAAAATAATAATAAACACCGTCCGGCAATATTTAATTTCTTCTTCTTAAACCCAATAACACGATGTACAAGTAGAACATCTCTGCTTTAATAGATTTTATTGTTTTTACTCATGTGCTTTTAAAGGTACTTTTGGTATGAAAAATAAAAATACATTTCTATTAAAAAAAAAATAATAATAATTAACAATTATGTAAGTGATCGTTTTCCCTTTTACTGGCATGACTTTTCGGTTTCAGACAATTATTTTTAATATAAATAATTAATTTGTAAGAGAGATCTTTTTTTCTAATAAGATGATTAATATTTTTAGTTCACCATTAATATGATTTAATGTGCTTTAATTTGCTACTGGAATTTCTATACATTTTGTACAGAAACCACTTAAATCACTTGATTTATTTTAAAACATATCGAAAATTAAGTTTTCGAACTGATTTTGTCATTGCAACACTGTGTTTTCTTTGAGTTATTCAAGTTTCACTCCGTGCTATCTATTCACATTGGATGTTTTTTTTTAATCGAAAATGTGACATTTGATTTTCAAAGAAATAAAATTTTGTTACAAAAATGTGTAAAAACAAAGAGCAAATTATATACAAAAACTCTTTTTAAATTGTAGCAAATCTGACAGATCTGCACTTTTAATGCACATTTGTTTAATATCTAATGACTAAATCTGTTAGTTTTGCTGCCGAGTTTTGGCGTATTTGATTAGATTTAATATTCTGAGAAGGGTAACTTTATGCGATTAGTGTTCGAAAATTATTTGACACATGTAAGCACCGCGGCTGGCTCGGATGACGAAGATAGATAGGTTGAAGTGCGGACCTAGCCCGTAGGATCCATCAAGCCCGCCATTCTCCCAATAGAGAAGTTTTCTATCGAGTTTCGGCTTTATTTGACTTGATCTAATATTCTGAGAAAAATAAGTGTTCGAAAATTATTCGCACATGTGAGCACCGCGGCTGACTCGGATATGGAAGATTTATAAAATAATATACGGATCCAGCGCGTAAGATCTTTTGTACAATGGATCCATCAACCCTGCCATTCTCACGAATAAATAAGGAGAAATCTCTTTAAACTCACTAGATTTAAGTGCTTCCAATAGAGAGATTTTTTACGGAGCTTTGGCTTCATTTGACTTGATCTAAAATTCTGAAAAGAATGGATTACTTTATGCGATTATTGTTCGAAAATTATTTGACACATGTGAGCACCGCGTTTTGGCTCGAATGTAGAAGATAGATAGATTAATGGATCCATCAACCCCGCTATCCTAACGAATGAATAAGGAGTAATCCCACTAACCGTTTACTGGATTTAGGTTCTCCCCATGGAGGAATTTCCTCTGATCCCTTAAAAGAGCAACACGTATTTTTGTGAATACGCTTCGTTTTCATCCTCTCCTAGGCAGGATCTACACAGGATTCCTAAAGCCCTATCCTCCAGAGATGGTAATAAAGGTCGAAGTAACCGGGACGAAAACTTTTTTAATCTACTCTTGCATCTGTCCTCTAGCCTAATAAGAAAAACAATTGCTGTTCAATTCATACCACAAAATGGTTCGTGGCCAGACAAAGGCGTTGCCGAAGCCAGATTCGGAAATTTTCCCCCTTGATTTCATTCCACTCCAATCCTCAGTGTCGTGGAATTTATTAAAGGTTTACTGTATTCCCTTTTGAATACAGAGTGTGGAAACATTTCAAAACTAACCCAGATGTAACTGTTCATGTTTCCTTCAAACCAGTGCTTATGTTTTGATAAAAATAATCCTCCTGTCTGGTTCGAAAATCCCCGCCCTTATCCTAAAAAGCATTTTGGACTCATCAGTATACCATTTCAGGTTGCAGATGTTCACGGTTGATCCTCCGTTTACACAAGATTCTCTATTTGGGATAATGATTTTGAGTCTCCTGGCTCAGATGTAGCGCATTCTAAAAATTTAAATTTCAATTACTTTTTTCAAACATTTGTTGTCTTCCAATTGGTACAAAACTGCTGGTTCGATTGCATAAACAATGTTCTGACGTAGACCCAGAAAAAATTGCACAACAGCGTTTAATCGCACGAACTTAGTAGCCAATTATTGAACTGAACTATTGTGAGAATTAAGACGTTCACAAAAGTTGCAATAAGTAAATCAATTGAGTGATACGCTAACCGGCATAAGGGGACGTTTGAAAACTATAATTTTAGTAAATATCTTAACCCATTAAGAAAAGAATTGGCGATATAACTCCCCTCGCCACTGCTGCTAGTGATGTTCGCTAGCAGCAATAGCTTCGTTGGGAGGTGGTCAATTTTTTATCTTTTCAAAAATTGCTTTTGCTGTGGAGCACAAGGAGGATAAAAGATTAATGCATTTCACTACAAAAGCCCAAAAAGTATGTTTAGACAACGCCGGGTTTAAAATGTTTTTACCTAAACAAGTGCGTAAACGTTGTGCCATAAACAGTAATGCTAACTTAACTTGTTTATCAAACCGATTAATTATAAATAAAATCGATAGATTGACCTAAAATATCCTTATTTTTGATCACTTTACAATAAAACAGGAGCTTTTACTTTTTTAGCAGCCAATTTCTCTACGTAACGCGCTGTTAAATGAGATTTATCAATTGCAAAGCCTTAGGGCTGAGATATTTACGCTTGCTTCTTATTATTTTATTTGTATAAACGTTGATTTACGTTCGACTGTATGAAATAGATTGCATTACAAGTAATAATAGAGTTGCCAGATTTGATAATTAAATCACCATTAAATCGATATTGGAATATGGAATTAAGCAACGGTACACCAAAAGGTATATCGATATTACACTTTATATCGAAATATTAAGAAACAAATTTAATTAAATCAGCTTTCACAACAATTGGATGAATTTATAGATAATTTGCAAAACATTATTATTTTTTAAAAAGAGCACAAAGTTTTTTATGAAAATTAAATAATTAAAAAAAATATTTCCGTTTCTTTAATTTAATAATTTGCAAAGTGCCTGTGCATAGAAATGAATTATCTTAGTGTTTTTTGATATTTTATTTTTCATCCTTTTTCAACTGTATAAAAGAGCCGAAAAAAAGTCAGCCGTATACAGTGGAGAAAGAAAAATAGAATTACAAGTTGGTTATTGTTGTTTTTGCTTAAACTTTGATTTTTCTTTTTCCTTTATTGTTTGGAATAATATTCTTGGAAAAATACAATACGAGGGCTGCTCTATATATTTCTGGCCTAATATTGAAAATGAGAATATTTATAATCAAAAATGGTTTTATTGTTTTTCAAAGTATACTCCAGCAGGATTTATACACTTTTGCATTCGCTCAAACCAGTTGTCGAAGCACTTTTTCCACTCCGATTGAGACACCTCTAAAACATGGTTTTTGAACACTTCAACAGCTTCTTCTGGCGACGAAAATCGTTGACCAAGCATTTTTTTCTTGATGTGCGGAAACAAGAAGAAGTCATTAGGTGCCAAGTCAGGGCTGTACGGCGGATGACCCATTAATTTGACGTTTTGGCCGATCAAAAACGCTCTGGTTTGAGCCGATGTGTGAGAGCTCGCATTGTCATGGTGAACAATGATTCGTCTTCTCTTGTTGGTTTTTCGAATTTCTCCGATGACTTCAGGCAAACAAATTGTAGTGTACCACTTAGAAGTGACCATCCTCAAGCGGAACAGTCACCACATGACCAGTTTTGCCGAAGAAACAGGCGACCATTTGCTTCGAAGTGCTTCTTCCACGAACAATTTTCGTTGGATTTTGCTCGTCTTTGAAGACCCACACGGTCGATTGTTGTTTCGTTTTGGGCACATACGAATAGATCCATGATTCGTCACCTGTAACGATCTTATAAACGTCTTTTGAAGCACCACAATCGTATTTTTGCAACATTTCTTTGCACCAATCGACACGAGCCTTTTTTTGAGCGACTTTCAAATTGTGCAGGATCCAACGAGAACAAACCTTTTTTACGGCCAGGTGTTCATGTAGTATCGAATGTATGTTGGTGGAAGAAATGTCCAAGGATATCTCTATCTCTCGGTATGTCGCATGTCGATCTTGCATTATGAGTTCACGCACGGCATCAATGTTCTCTGGCACAACAGCCGTTTTTGGACGACCTTCACGGAATTCGTCTTTGAGCAAGCTTCGGCCACGATTAAATTCATTATACCAATTTTTCACAGTGCTATAGGATGGTGCTTCATCGCCATACAAAGATTTAAGTTCATCAATGCACTCTTGTCGTGATAATCCACGTCGAAAGTTGTGAAAAATGATGACACGAAAATGTTCACGAGTTAATTCCATTTTTTTCTATATTAATTTTTTCAAGTCACTGTAAACAACACAAATAATGGTCGTACGTCAAAACGTTTTGAGTACGATTTTGCTTAAAAATGACAAACTTTCCAATGGAAATGTCAGATTGCACTTGGCAGCACTCAGTGTTGCCAGGCCAGAAATATATATATAGCAGCCCTCGTATTTGTATAAACGTTGATTTACGTTCGACTGTATGAAATAGATTGGCATTACAAGTAATAATAGAGTTGCCAGATTTGATAATTAAATCACCATTAAATCCATATTGGAATATGGAATCAAGCAACGGTACACCAAAAGGTATATTGATATTACACTTTATATCGAAATATTAAGAAATGAATTTAATTAAGTCATCAATCGCACTTGAGTAAATATGTGTTGTCATAATAAACGGTGATTAAATAGAATGATTGGCATTGTATTACAACAATTGGATGAATTTACAGATGATTTCAAAAGATTATTATTTCTTAAAAATAGCACAAAGTTTTTTTATGAAAATTAAATAATTAAAAAAAAATATTTCCGTGTCTTTAATTTAATAATTTGATTTGATATTTTATTTTTCATCCTCTTTCAACTGTATAAAAGTGCCGAAAAAAAGTCAGCCGTATACAGTGGAGAAAGAAAAATTGAATTACTGTTGCTTTATTGTTTAGAATAATATTCTTGAAAAAATACAATAAAACATTAAGGAAACCTTGTGCACTAATGGGTTAAAGTATATTCCGACTGAAATTTTTTTAATAAACTTAATTTATTCTTAGAAATTATTAATTAATTTGTTGTGTAAACAAAACTTTGATATTGTTACTATGTAATTCAAAATCGAACAGGTGTTAAATATATATTTATATATATATAATAAATATTTTTTATATTGCATATTGGCATTTTTTTAAAGTAAAAACACTATAGTCGTGTGCCACTGAAATCGTCACTAGTGCAAAATCATTTTTTTACTAACTCAACTGTTTTATTTAAACAAATATGTATGGATGTATGTGTGTGAATTAAAATTTCTATTTCGAATCATTTTAATTAAGCACAAAAAAAAAACATGTGCTGCCGATTTAAATTTTAAGAGCTCATTAATATTTATACGCAACAAAACACGCTTTAAGGTAATTTTTTTCTAAACCCAAAAATTATTTAATTTTTTTAACTTAAAAGTTCAATTAACTGTAAAACTGGAGTAAATTTTATAAATGAAAAACTACGTTTGATTTTAATTTGTTTTAAAAATAACCAAATGGAAATAAACTTTAAGAAAAATTATTAAAATTAGTTTGATTGAAATAAAAATAATTTTCGCAAACCAAAATGAAAACTAAACAAAAGAAGTAAGAGTGCTTTATTTAGCTATGCCGAATCTTATGTATGTAAATCTAGTTGAGTGAAGTAACTCTAATTAAAAAAAGCAAATATTGGGGTGACAGAGAATTAAAAAATTAAAAAAAAAAATTGGTGCTACACACACACATATGCTCAAAATAATAGGTACACCCTTTTAAACTTTTTTAATTTCAATAAAAAAGTATGAAGGGTTTCACAAAAGACAAAAATTCAGCATTTATTTTATAATAGTTATTAAAGAAGTCTGAAACTTAAATTGATTAACAATTCAAAACAACTAACTAAAAATATTGACGACTTTTAAAAAGAAGGTAAACTTATTTGCTGCTCAAAATAATAGGTACATTTACATGTTTTTTAAAAGTATAACTCTAAATTTAATTTGGTCGAAAAAAAGTTTTGTATCCAAAATCTGCTGTTAATAGCCCGTGTATCTACCCTTATTTGCTATCACATTTCTCACTCTTTTTGGCATGCTGGCCATTAACTTCTGACAGGTTTCTTGTGGAATATCGTACCAAGCTTTTTTTGTTTTTCCCACAAATCATCATTGTTTTTATAAACTTCCGAAGACTATCGTTTCTTTAAATCATACCACAAGTTTTCAATCGGATTTAAATCGGGAGATTGACTTGGCCAGCCTGATAGTAGGACATTGTAAGCAGAAAACCATCTTTTTACCAGTGTCGACGAATGCTCAGGGTCGTTATCCTGTTGAAATACCCAAATTAACGGCATTTCCTCACTGGTATACGGAAGCATAATAGTCTCCAAAATATCCTTGTATCCCTCAGCATTCATTGTGCAATCAATACGATGTATGAGACCTACACCATACCAAGAGAAACACCCCAACACCATTATGCTTCCCCCACCATGTTGGACTGTTTTTTTTTTTTGGTGAATTTAACTTGGAATTTCATACCTTGGGTGAGGCGAACAGTCCTTTGGCAACCATTTCCTAATAAATTTATTTTAGTTTCATCACTCCAGAGTATATTTCTTCACTTTTTTCCCCGTCAATTCTAGACCACAGTAAATGCTCCCTCGCAAAATTTATCCTCATATAAATATTTATTTTACGCATAAGTGGAACTTTTCTGGCTAACCTCTCAGGCAGTTTAGTCTCTTGAAGACGACGACGAACTGTTTGGGGACTAACTTCGTTCTCAATTTCAGCGAAAGTTGTTCTGGAAGACACGAATGGGTTTTTTTAGCCATTAGTGCAATGGGATTGTCAGTTGCTTTGGAAGTTTTACATGGTCTTCCTCGATTTTCTGGAGTAATTTGTCTGTTTATAGCATTTTGTACGAATTTCGCAGATCGTCCTAAGCTTTTGGAAATTTCTCTAAGGGATTTTCCTTGTCCTCTCAGTTGTTTCACGAGGCGCTGTTCATCAAAGGAGCAGTGTGTTTTTCGGCCCATTTTATATGTATACAAAGGCAATTATAATCACGGACTTTTGCAGATATAAGAATATTTTCTTATTGTTTTATAAAATTAACTCCAACTTTTGCTTTTATTTAACACAAACTGATCAAAGGTACAAGTGTACCTATTTTAATGAGCAACAAAATAAACGCAGTTTAAATAAAACTAACTGTAAAAAATACCAAGATGTTATGCTTGCCATATTTTGGGATAAAATATTATTTCCACATCCTGTGCTTTGAATTAATAACTGTCTCACATAGTTTTAATAAATAATACCCTTGCTTTTGCAATATGTCTATAGATATACCGAGTGTACCTATTATTTTGAGCATATGTGTATATTATTTTACATAAAAATGACATCGGCTCTTAATGGGTTAATCATTTTTAAAAAAATTTAGTATTTCCTTAAAGATCTCCTCAGAAGCTTTGAAATGATACCCATATTGATATTTTAAAAAATTTGAAAATTTCAGAGGCCCGTAACTCGGATTATATGGGCGAGCGCCAATTTTTTCACTTGATGTTTTTCTTCTTATTTTTTAATTCTCTATCGCACCATATATTTATTTTTTTTTATTGGAGTTGCTTTATTGTTCAAAATGACATAAAAAATTAGAGGTAGGCGTGGTATTTTGCCTGCTGCCTCGAAGGACATATACCGATCACGCTGATTTCCAATAGCACCTCTTTCGACAGTATATCTAATTTATTGACATTTTTTTTTTTTTTGCTGAGGCAAACTTCATTTCAACACTAACACGGACGGATATCTCTCAATCGACTTCGCTATGCATAAGAAATGGTCGGAAATTGGTATTCTAGAAATTACACACGGAATGACAAACTTAGTTATGCCCTTTTTCCACCTGTGGTGAAGGGTACAGATACAAGTTCAAGAAATTTCGTTTTAAAGTTAAAATTTTACTTGAATTATTTAATTTCTGTAAAGCTTTCTGTTACCAGTTGAAAAAATGCAAATCATTGTCGAGTAGATAATTTATTCATTTATATCTAGCTTAATGAAAATTAACATAAACACAAATATAAACCATATTATAGATTTAAAAGAATACGAAGTAATTTAATTAATTTGTCAATAACTTGTTTGTATAAAAAATTCTTAACAAATATTTTAAAGTAGTTAAAAACAAACTAAAAAAAAAAACATTGCTACAATTTATTGTATATTTAAAAAGAAATAAAACCAAAACAAATTTTGTTTTGAATATCTGAATAATAATATTTTTTATAACAAGGACCTATGAAAATCTTCAGAAGAAAAGGAAACGGTTTTTGCATTTGTATTAAAAACTTTTTAAAGTGAATATATGTATTAGGGATGAAACTTAGTACATAAAAGTAATCGATAGCAAAAACATTAGTTTTGTTGATGAAATTTCGATGGATATTGAGTTTTTTGCCTTCTAAAAGATAACAACAACTATATGTTTTACATTAACACAAAAATATTGAATATTTAATGATTGAGTTATTAAATAGCTGAAAGCGTGTTTTAGTGATTATTTGAGTTAATAAACATAAGTATATAGTAACAAATGTATAGTTTTAAAACATTCAAAGTGTAGTTATTTCTTTGAAAAATGCAATTTTTGTTGAGAGGAAGCATGTGCAGTGCAGTGTTGCCAACTTAGCTCATTTCGCGCTGTTTTTGTTTAACCTTAATGCACAATTTTTCCTTTTAGCTGTTTAAAAAACGCTACCATAGCGCTTTTTATTCTTAAAAAATTCGCGTTTGGCTTATTTTTATGAATCATATTAAATTTCCATAAATTACCATAAATCTTTTGCAGCTATTATATTCTTTGTTTTTTATTATATACGTTGAAAAATTGAGAAAGAACCGACAAATTTTGAGTTGAGGGGAATAATTAAAAAACTTAGTAAAAATTTTTTATTATTAAGAATTTTTGTATATTAATTTACTTTAATTGTGCTTGATTGTCTTTTTGCTTAATGGATTCAATGATGTTCTCATTTAATCAATTTGGCTTTTGATATAAGACTATTAGGTTTTCTATATAAAATTAGGTATTATTAAAATCACATTAAACTATTTTGACTCACATCACTTTCATTATTAAGGATACAAATTTCCAGCAAACAGCGAACTTATTAAAAATATTTTTATACCCTTCAACTCAAATAGGGGACTTGTATTTTCTACAACATCAATTTTCGACCCCATAAAGTATATACATAAATTCTGAGTTTTTATGCATAGCGAAGTCGATTGAGCTATGTCCGTCTTTCCGCCTGTCGGACAGGGTTAGTAAGAGTGTTATATTTGGCTATGCCGAAACTTATATAAAAAAAGCAAATTTAAAAATAAGACAAAAATTAAGTATATATGTAAGTGTAATTTTACATAAAAATGTCATCGGCTCGTAATGGGTTAAGCATTTTTAAAAAATTTTAGCATTTTCTAAAAGATCTCTTCAAAAGCTTTTAAATGATACCCATATAGATATTTTAAAAAATTGGAAAATTTCAGAGCCCCAGAATTCGGAAAATTTGGGCGAGCGCCAATTTTTTCACTTGATTTTTTTCCTATTTATTTAATTGTCTATCGCTTTTTTGTTGGAACTATTTTTTTTTTATATTTTTGTTGAAATTGATTTTAGAGACTGAAAGTCGGACATCGTTCAATCGACTTCGCTATGCATAAGAAGTCAGAATATATAAACTTTATGGGGTCGAAAATGGATGATCTTTAGTAAGCGAAGCCAAAACTAAGGGCTGCCCGAAAAACTTTCATATAAAAAACTTTTTTTTTTTATTTTTTTACTATTTTCCTTTTAAATTGAATAGAAATTGAAATGACCTTTATATTTATATTGAAGCTACAAACGGAATGACAAACTTCGTTATACCCTTTTTCCACTTTTTGTGTTGAAGGGTATAAAAATAGTAAAGTTAACAATATCTTATTTACTAACAGTATTTTAAGCCAATTCAAAGCAATTATTCTGTAAATAGATGAAACTGTATATGCTCATTTGCACACAGCAGCAATTTTGGCAATAAATAGTCAGTATACAAGATACACGAAACAAAAAATCGTTAAACGCCATTTAGGTAAATTTGTCTAAAAGTCGTCAAAAATACGTATGTATATTCGTTAAATCTGGCAGCCCCATCTTTGAGCGTTCATTAATATTAAAAATTTCTCTTACTGGGGTGTCAGACGATCAAGTTTTCATTCAATTTTTAAAATTTCTCTCATTTTTTTACTAATACACTCTCATTTTAAAAACGTGCTGAAAATTTGCCTTCAAATTTTCGTTCAATTGAGTCTTTCAAATTTCATTCAAGAGAACAGCTGATTGAAGTTTTTTCCTTCAAATAAATTTTTTTTGTTTTCTTTATAACATCTTGCTTAAAAACTTGCTTTGAAATTGCGTGCAGCCTACGTCACAGCTTTCAATTTTTGTGAATTTTGACAAGCAGTATGTGTATATTTTTTGAAAGAAAATTGAACAAAAACTTGACCGTGTGACTGCACGGTTACTCAGTTTGAAATCAACTTTATGGTAATTTATTTTTCTCCTAATAAACAACTCAGGGATGGCAAACGAAATTAAAAATTGTTTGTACTAGATTCTCAACTAACTTAATAACTACATAAGCTTATTGGTAACCAAAACAAATATTTATAGTTGCACAAAGCAGTTGTGTTTTCATAATTTTGTGTGAAATCAAACTGATTTCTTTTGCTTACAGTAGCGAAATTAGTTCATAAATATGCCTTTCCTGCAGTAATACATTTCATGTTTTAACGTTTTTGATGAAAAATATTTCATTGGAACATCATAAAATATTTGATTATAAATATAGATAGACGTCCGAACTAAATGAATCAAATCTGCTCATCATTTGAATTGCTGCAAAAAGGTACAATTGTATCAACCTTACTTCCCATCATCAATTAAACCCGCCATTGGGTTGCCAGCCGCATCTTTGACATTTTGACGATTTTTCGTAAATTTTTCTTCATATTTTTTCCATTAATTGCATGATTTTATTTTCATCCTTAAATGAAGACAAATATTTTATGTCTGTAACCGTGAAATAATTTTCAAGCACTCGTTTTGCTTGAAAACTTACTTAAAAATTTATAAAAAATCAACAAGATGCTGGAAATGGAAATTATAAAATTTTTATTAAGGCTTGGTTTTTATCAGTTTTCTTTTATTATTTAAAATGTGATTTTTGTTATAATTATTATTTGATAATTGTTTATTTTATGAGATGGTTGATATCAAAAACAATAATAATGTTTCATGTCTTATCTTAAGCTTTATTATGGGAAAGTTAATGAAGGATGTCATGTATATAGATAGAACATGATTCAGTAATTTCATTTTCGCTGCCACGATTTATAATCAATAATAAAAGTAATCCTTTGACTGTTTTAACAGTTTATTTTATCCTTTTTTTGCGATACCGATAAATTTTAATCGCCCTTCTATTATCGGTTGCTTATTTTTTCGAGCATTTAAATGCAGCACATTTTATAAATATATAACTTTAGACAATATTTTTCAGCGGAAATGTCGCTATTTGTTCGCACAGGGTTGTCTTCCAATTCTATCAAAGCTCTTGGTTCTGCCGCATAAACCAATGATTTTAAGTTTATGCGTTTTAAAGGTATCAAATCGCATGATCTTTGTGTCCAATTTTTTGCACCATTTCGGAATATAAACTTTGGCGACATGTTTTCGGTACCTTCATATTGAAAATATATGCTTCAGTAAACATTCTATCCATTTGGGGACAGAAACTGTTGATAAGTGTTGTTCCATAAATTTTAACGTTGACAGTTACGTTCACGATAGTCTTATTTTCAAGTAAGCTAAGATAAATGGTTCCACCGGCGAAACAATCCTTTATTTTATTTATTTATCTTTGGCTTAAGTTCTTTAAGTAGCTGGACTAAAAACTTGTGGTAAAACTTTCGAAAGTGAGCCGAAATGAGATACCACACGAAAGTCAATTTACCTTCGTTTTAACACTAGCTGGATCTCATAAATTCATATGCCGTGTTCTGTACGTAAAGTTTTCCATTTGCTGCACACAATAGCACTTCGAATCATTTGAGATTTCCCTAATACTACGCAGTTGACTTACGACAGTTGCCTATTATCGTTAATTATATACGATGTGCCACAACGATTTCTTATTAATCCAATTATTCGCTCGAATAGACCATTCTACATAGCACTCGGTAATATTTTCGAACTAAATCGCGATATTCGATATAAGTTTTCGAAGTTTGTAGTCGCTGATATTGTGTTTATAATAAAATGTAAAACCAAATGGAGTTGCCACATCTGGTAACCTTTCGCAGTTTAATCGCTGTCTAAAAAAAGAGAATTATTAAAATTTCTAACGAATCATGAGTTCACCACTATGACTTTGCCAAATGAATGCGCTATTCTACGATTTCTTTTTGAGACGTGAATAGAAATACCTACATTGATTATTTAAAAAAGGTTTATTTTCTAAGCTTAGTTAATTATTCTTCACTACTGGACTCTCCAAGTCAAGAAATCAGGAAAAAAAATTTATCTGCCATCTAGGCAAAGTTGGGTTTGAAGTGAATATTCGATTCGATGGATAAAATTTATCAAGCGAAAAGGAGACTCTGGTTTTTCTATATTTTTGAAAAGAGTAATTGAATTCTTTTACGTTTTTTTTTATTACAAACAACACCTGCTATTCCTAAATCCCTGTGCTAAAGAATATAAAAATGTGTAAACATTTGTTAAATTCTTTAGCTTCCATCTTAATTATATAAAATATTGACTACAAAATTTGTTTACTAATGTGAAAATTATTTCCATATTGATTTATTTCCATAGTTTTTTTTTCTCTGCACACATCAATTAAGTTCTAAAAGCCCGTAAAAATACCTTTACCAATTAGCTTTCTATTAAGCTTGTCACATAAGTCAATTGCTTTGCTTTTCTGTCATCTATTTGTTGGCTTCCAGCCAACAACCACTTGGCCTTTCATTTTACACAACACATTTCAATCCATTAAATTATTCATTCATAGTTTCTAAAGGCGCATATGGCGTCTTCTAATGTTTTTTTTTTTTTTTTTTCTTGAAGGAAAGTTCTTCTTTAAATGCAGCACAGAAAAATCTCGTAAATAAAATAATTGTACCATTAAGGAAATTTAATAATTATGATGTAAGTTGTTCTCGTTTTAGAAAAAAAAATTCTGTTCCCCATTTAAGTGTCATTTTAAATACACTGAGAAAATTTTTATTAGGGACTTGTGGGAAAATTATAAATAGCATTGCACCCTTCAGCTAGTAAATGTTAACACAGTCTGAGAATTATTCGCAAATGTTGCCATTGATTCATTTAAACATAACTTTCTTACGCCAGCTCCGTAGTATTATGGAGGACTGCATAAAGACTGCACTCCCAAAAATAAACCGAGGGATTTACAATTTTCCGTAGCAATTCAACTTTTCATATTCTTTATTTTTTAATAATGTTGGTTTAACTATGAAGCCAAAAGGTCATCAAAAAATTAAGAAGCCTTGAAGATTTAAATCAGGGTTTAAATTGCTTGCTTAAAAATAGCAACAGCACTAAAATCTTTGCTTTGCTTACATGTTTTTCAACAAATAAAAAAAACTAAATGTCTCAGCATTTACAAAGCATTTCATTATAAACGAAGGAATAGCAAAAAGCAAATGCAAAAAATGAGAAAGAAACGCATAAGCTTAAGCTGACTATGTATTTCTTTTTGCAGCAAAGCAATTAGCAAAGCATTTATTTTGAAAACGTATGCTGCTGATTAAGCAAAAAGTTGATGTTTGTTTTTTCTTTTGCTGTTGCTTTTTAAGAAAAAAAAACAACACCATTTAAAATGTATTTTCTTAGGTATTGTAGGTAATAAATACATAAGTACGTTTCCATTATTAAAAGGGATGAGAAGCAGCGACTTACAGCAAGTAACAGCAAGAAAAAGCAATCGCAGTCAGCCACAACTTCATAGTGAAGAGTTAAGCAATAGCAAAAATAAAAATAAAGAACAACTGATTGCTTAAGCAACAGCAAATGTTTTTAAAGTAATTGCTTTGCTAATTGCTTTGCTGTAAGAAGGAATATATAGTCAGCTAAAGCAAATGCGTTTCTTTCTTTTTTTTTTCTTTGCATTTATTGCTTTTGCTGCACATTTTTCCACAACAACAGTTAAGCAACTACATATGCATTGAAAATAGTGAAGCATTTTTAATCACTGCTTAAAATGATCAAAAGGTTTTGGATCTAAAGTAAGTTAGATCTTAAAAAGAGTTTTAACTAAGAACCAACTTACAGCACGAAATTTTTCATTAAACATGCAATGGCGGGGTAAGCAAAATTTTAAAACTTGATTTTTTAAGGGGATGTTTTTTACATTTTTTCTAGTTGACTTTATTGGAATTAACATTAATACTCACCATCAAAAAACGTTTTCCTAGTTGCGATCATTAATTTAGATCCTTTTTATAATGAACAATTGGCGAAGATTTAACACTCTCTTAAGAATTATAAAGGGCTGAAAATCAACATCTTTACAAGATGAACTTATTTAATTTTATTCCATTCAACATCTTTTGATAATTTCTTGTGTCATCACTAGAAAATCAAATTATCTTATGAAAAACAAAAATTTTAACAAATATTGGAATCACCCTGTAAAAATGAGACGTACGATATACCGTACAATTAAGTAAATAAAATATCTTTTCAATTTTAAGATAAAGCGTAAAAGAGTTATCGCATTATCTTTACGTTTTTTTTAATCCATTTTCTTATTTCATGTTATTCTTCAGCACAATGAGATCTTTAATTATTAATATGCTGAATTGAAGTTGTACTTCCATTTAATTTCAACACTTAACTTAAATATACTGTTACGAAAATAAGATCTGGCAACCCCTGTTATGGTTATCCGTATGAGCGTGGTGAATACTTCCAGTAAAGGTGTTTGTATAGAATAATACCACAATTAGTTAAGAAAAGCTGAGCAACCTCAATGGTTGCGTTGGTACAGGTGAATAACAACAGTGTATGGCAGACGAGTGTTGTGACTATTGGATTAAAGGAGAGACTGGCTTGGATAAAAGAAGTACTGGAGATGTCTGTGGATAAATAAGGTTACTAAACAAGGCATCGAGTAGTTCAAGTCTTGCCGGAGTAATACAGTAGTGTAGCGTGGATGGCTGCGTTTGTAATAATAACGCATGTTTAGTAAATACGAGACCATGGGATTCACAAGACCGGTAGAATCAAGAAGAATAGTCAGAGAAGGCCATTAAGTAAAAGAATACAGAAATTATAATGAGCCACAGTGGTATTTGCAATCAAACGAATTCGTACGTTTGTGTCCGAAAAAGGAACAAAACGTAACAATACTAATAAAACTAAATAAATAAAAAATTTTTATTCGGCTTAAGTTCACGTATATTTTATTATGTTTTTTTTTGTGTCTTTTTTATTAAATCAACACAAAAATTTGTAAATAATTTTTCTTTCTTAATAAATTTGGAAATTTCATGAACTTAACCCTCTAGTACCCAAGACCGCCTGTAGACGGGTTAAATTCGTTACTCACTTATTTGCTTTCCAAATACCGTTGTTTTTTTTTTGCATTTTGTATAATTCGGAGAGGTCCAAAAAAATTGTTTTTTATATATTATTATATATTTTTAACTCATATTTTTAACTTATAGTGGCATTTTGGGTAGCTAACACGATCGTTTAAATTTAGAAAGTTGTGAAATGCGGACGAAAAATTTGGGTACTAGAGGGTTAAGCCGAGTTACTGAATAGTTGAATTACTAAAACAGTTCGACTAATAATTTTCTAAAGTAAAATATTTTCAACTCATTAAATTAAAAAAAAAAAACTTATTTATCAGAAAATTTCTTCAAGTGCATTACAGTTTTTTTTTACCTTCAAACCAATACATTCCTTACTCACTCTCTGTTGTAACTAATTCTAGCTGACTCTTAAGTTTTCCTTCATTTTGTAGTGGGCGTCAGCAACATTGTCATACACAATGTCTTTTTCAGTGTCTTTTCCGTAATGATTTAATAACGATTTGTATGTTTATTAATTATCTGGTATTTGGTTTTTTGTGTTTTTTTTTGTCATACATTTTGTTCTTATTTGTAATAATTTGCTTCCATATTTATTTTGATTTCTAATACTCGTTAATGGACCAGTTCAGTAGGAAACTGCTTGTATTTATTTGAGAATAAAATCACAAGCAGAACTTGCTATCGGTAGCATAGTTGCAAATATTGCAAATTCGCTATAATATTTTACTAAGAACTGTCATTGCATTTTTTTAACGTATAAAATATTTATGAAACAGCTGATTTTTGATATATAAATAAGGGTCTGCCAAATAACATTTTTTTTAAATGCTATAAAAAAACAATGTAGCTTCGGCTGTGTGATACGTAGCGCCGTCCTGTTGAAACCAAATGTTGCCAATATCCTTCTCTTCAATTTTTGTGAACAAAAATTCGTTCAACATGGCCTGATAACGATCGCCATTGACTGTAACGGCCACTCCTCATTTTCGAAAAAATGGCCCAATTATGCCTCTGGACCAAAAACCGCACCAAACAGTGACTGGTTTTGGTTGCACCGGCTTTTTAATGCGACAATTTTGCTTGTTTACATACCCGCCAAGATCAAAATGAGCTTCATCTGAAAAGATGATTTTTTTTGCATCTTAATGTCGCAATATTTCCCAGCGTTGTTCAAGCATATTCGTTCAGCGGAAGGATAAAACTAATTATCTGTCAAATCAGACATGAGCTAAGTGTTACCACTAGTTGAAAAAAAAAGTTAGATGGTGGACCCGTTATGTATAATTTGGGCAATTATTTAATAAGTGGTTGTAGTATTTGATTATTAATCAAACTAGAGAGATATGTAGGTTACAGCCAAACCTAAATTAGCACTTAAGGCTCAAAGCAATTTGATGTATAGCTGTTGCGCTGTAATGTCATACCTAAATAAGAGAGTCAAATTCATGTATTGAACCGTAATGTTATAAATCCTGCTCATTTTATTTTTTAAACCCCGCTGAATAAGAATAAAGAAGAGATTAAACCGCTAGAACGCCCTAAAAATAACTTAATTGTCATATCTTGTCAACAATAACAAAACAAGCAGCCAACTTCACTTCCTTACGCACTGTCAAAATTGGATTTTCCAATTGCTAAACTTTGACGCCGCGCTATTATAGTTTGCTTCATACATTTTCTACGCACATTAAAATTTTTGACAGATAGATTGAGCGTTAAGCGCATTTTTGGGTTTGGCTGTTAAATGTAATCACTCCAAAGCGATTACAAAATAATCAGGTAGGTGATGTCGATTTAAAAATTACCGTTTTTAATTTGTTTTTTTTTTTTTCATTTTTACAAATTTGTTTTTTTTAAATTTTTTTAAATTTCCGTGCTTAGATTAGTATTTAAATCGATCAAGAGCTTTAAGAACGAAAGTTTTCAAATCTTCACGAAATTTAACAAAAAATAAAATATTGCTGTATGAATAAAATTATTTAAAAAAAATTGAAATTTGGCGGGAAAATCGTCAACAATCTGCATTTGTGTCTGTAAAATCGTCGTCAAAATACTGATAAAAAGTTATGTCTGGTCACCCTTCTTGTCATACAGCTCTTTATTAAACTAAATGGCAACACCTGGCTGTATTAACATAAAATCTTATAAGAAAACTTTAAAAGTGTTACCCCACTCTCACTCTCTTTGTTTTCTTTCTCACAGTCTCTTTTAGAAAGATTAAAGCTATTGTAAGTAGACCTGCCATATTTGCCGATTTTTTGCCTCAAATTTATCAAAATGCCGATTTGCCGATTTTGGGTCCAAAAATGCCAAGTTTTTGATAAACACTGTAACAAGGTAACAAAAAAGAAAAAAAAGTGATATCTGTTAATAAGTCAGCACTTCTACTAAGGAGAAAAAAGGTTAGACTTATTTGCTGTTATAAAAAACATGGTTAGAAAAAACAGTTCTTAACTGTATGTGAGCTATTAGAAAACAAAATGTTCTCGCTGGCGTGAATGAATCAACCAATCTATGCAACACCAAGTCATTGTGTTTGGTTGTACGTTTATGTTTAAAATTAAAAATACAGGACTATTTCTTCCGATTGATAAAAGTAGATAATGCTATGCCAAAGGTTTGTACAAGCTTTACACAAAATCACAAAAACTTCAAGTCCAATTTGACAGGATTCGATGCTGCCATTATTAAAGTCTCAAATAATTCAGTTGCAAAAATTAAAAAAAAAAGATTTCAGATTTAATTATTATGAAATGTGTTTGGCACTTACTTGCATTAAATGTTTTTCTTTAATACAGAAAGACTTCATCAATTTCAGAACATTCAAAAATTACTAGAAAAATAATTACTGCACCCAAATCAAACCAGCTAGCTGTCGCTTGAAGCAGTAGTTATTTGAATACTACAAGGCCTTAAAAATTTACTTTGCTGCTAATATTCAAATGGATATTCAAATGGATAAATATATTCTTAAAATTGTTAATAGTACAAACAGAATATTTTAAAGTGAGTCATCTGAAATACACAACCTATACAGCCATATGGAAAGGCTTCTAAGAACTACTAAGTAATTTAAAAAGAAATCGATGAACTTTTTATAATGGAATTTATGAACAGAGAGCATTTTTTGAAATTTGATGATATGTATTTGCGCTCATTGGCTAAAGAGTTAATATAAAAATAAAGAAATAACTGTATCAATTTTAATTTTTATCAATTTTTATTTAATAAAAATATGTTTTATTGTGGCGATTTCTTATCAAAATTTTCTGGCACCCCTGATTGTAAGTTTATTCACACTTGGAGCTACATACATACTTACATCCCACTTAACACATTTTTAACTTGTAGTAAACAAAGTAAAACTCAAAAAAAGCAACCCTTAAAACATATTTAAAATTGCCAAGAGGGTTAAAATAGCGAGGACTAAAATAACAACGACGTAGATTTAAAAGCAGTATATAATTTGTTTGTTTAGGGCTTTTAAATGAGAAACACTCGCACCTAAACATTAACAATCCCCAAAGTACAACAATAATATTGAGAGTTGAAGTAAAAAACAAAAAAGAATAACGAAGGACAAAAAAGCCAACAATAAAATTTATTCAAATATTGAGCAGAATGTATTTTGTTTTTTTTATTGGTTTTTAGTTCGCACAATATATTTGCCGCATCTGTTTCGAAAATCTATAGAATCGTGCTTTTCTGTGTTGGTAGAAGAAGAAAAGTGTCATTAAAGTTCAGTGACGTGAATTACTTCGTGCATAAAGAAAACTAAACGGAACAAAACAAAACTTTTGTTAAAAACACAATTTGTTAAGAATTTTGTCGAATTTTTCAGTGAATAGAAATTTAAATTAACAGATTTAAAAAAAAAGATTTTTATGTTTTTAATACCTTGAACTGTCACCTTAAAACCATGATGCTTTAAAAAAAACACACACCGTACTAAAGTGTTCACATAAATTGGAAAGCAAACAAATTTTTTAAATATTACAAGAAAGTGTAAAAAAATAATGATAAATTTATTAAAATAAAATAAACATGTGTTTTAAATAAAATATAAAAAAATACATATTGTGTAATTGAAAATTTGTTTAAAAAAAATTTAATTTCTAAATTATTATGTAAAAACTTTCAAAAGTCGTAAGTGATGCCTGAAATACTTTCGAGACTAATTTAAGTTATTATCGAAAGGTGCAAATTACCTTAATCTAGGTGTAAGCTTTGTGAACAAATATAAGTAACTATATCTCATTATACCCATTGTATCGGGTGTTTTCTTAAGCCCGATAGAATTTCAAATTGTCAAAAATAACACAGAAAATTAAATTGTAATGAACAAATTTTTTACACGAAAGATCAGAACATGGGATTAATAATTAAAAATGATTTTGGGCAAATGGCCACCGCGGCTGCTTATGACGAAGCGCATTCCAAGCGCCAATTGTTAATCATAATCGAGAGGTGTCAAATCGCACGATCCTGAGGGCACGTAGCGCCATTTTGTTAAAACTACCTTTCGTCCGGATCAATGTCATCCATATTTTCAAACAAAAAATCATTAATTATGGTGCGGTAACGATCTCCATTGACCGTAATGTGAGATCGGGTCTCATTTTTGAAGAAATAAAGTCCGATGATGCCACCTGCGTGTAAACCACACTAAACGGTAAATTTTTTGGATGCCATGGAGTCTGTAGGGCATGTTGTAAATTGGTCTCAAACAAACCCGTTAAGCCAAAAATGTGCCTCATCACTGAACACAATTTGGCGATAAAACAACGGGTCGGTTACTAACTGCTCTAGAGCACAATCGTCGAAAGTACGACGCAGAACGAGTCTATTCATAATGATTTGCCAGAGTTTACTGAAAATAATAAAAAAAAATGTTTCATCAAAATTTAATTTTTGATGTTATTTTTAATAGCTTCAGTTCTATCATGCTTAAAAAACACCCTTTATCATCTCAAGAGGACCGACCTTATTCAGCTCTTTAATTTGGACTGTAAAAATTTTCAAAATATTGAACGGGTATGCAGTATCGTGTGTCTACACTTTCATAAATTTCACCTTCTCTTTTTTATGTTTTGAAGTGAATCTGCACTTTTAACAAGTGTAGTTGACGGGATCTATTTTCGTTGTTGTAACAACTCCATTTTTGTCAAAAGCGTTTATCTAGGAAAAAGAACTTGGGATTGATGCAGCAACTGCTGAGCTGGCAATTCTGTTACGAGCTTGACTTTTTTCGTTACGAAGCGAATTCCGTTTTTTTAACTTTTTGGGTTTGTTGTTGTGGTAACAGCTGTGCAGCTATCGAAGGTTTTTTAGGAAAAAAAGACTTTCGATTGATGAAGCAGTCGCTGGGTTGGCAACCTTTGGCCGAGTATGACTTATTCTAAATTCATGTTAGGTTTAATGTTATTCTAACAGCTCTGTTGCTGTCAGAAGTTCTCCTCTTGAAATAACGGTTGCACTTGATACAGCAGTTGCTGACTAAACAGCTTTTTTTCTGGTTTGCATTTAATCATCACAGAGCGCAGTTATTGTAACAGATTTGCTGCTGTCAGCAATTCTTCTCCGGGGCTAAACAAACATCCGATTGTTACTGAGTTGAAAGTCTTTTGCCGAGGATCGTTACGGAGCGCAGATTCCAATATTTTAAAAATATGCTGGGCTTATTGTTGTTGAAACAGCTCTGTTGCTGTCAGAAGTTGTTCTTTTGAGAAACAAAAACAAGCGATTGGTACAGCTGTTATCTACAGTCTCTGGCCGCGTAAGCATGAACGAAGTTGTAGTGCTGGGTTTTTTGTACAGTCTTCTTCTCGTTATCAAACGCATGATATGAAAATAAATTAATGAAGTTCGGTAAACGGATAAATATTGAGGCAACGACAAAAAGACTTAAGAAAATAAGCAGAGAACGCCTAGGCGAAAAATTAAATTCTTGCGACATTTTGCGAGCTTGAGATCTTACATTGGACTTATTTACCTTAAAAAGTTGGAAGGAGATGTATTACTGTGCAGCATACTGAAAGTCAGTCTACAAAAAATGCTAAATATTACGCGATATAATGGGATGAAAAGGCGATATTCTTGTAAAACTTTGTATTTATCGGTGAGGATCGAAATAGGTATTTGAAATAAGACTCATAAATAAGGATGTCTATTGAAACTTTCATAAGTGAGTTAAACTAATTTAAATTTTAGAAGCCATAACTAATCGACTATTACTTTTGTAAATGTCGAAAAAGTTTCACAAAAATTGATAACTTGGTGCGAAATATAGAAGTAAATAATGTCATTCACGCAAGGCGAATTAATATCAGATGGTCCTGACAGTTCATGTGGCTATTTTTTGCGTTTGTGTTTTTTTCTTTTTCGAATGTCAAAAGTTATGATCCCCTATTGGAATCCTTTGTTTTTGACAGCCGAAGATGATTTGAATCAATTTGTACAAAAACCAAATGTACATATTTCTTTTGCAGTGTTGTATTCATTGTCACTGTGAGCTTACCTGTTATGAATTCGCCTTGTCTTTCACATAAGCAAGGGCTCCCAAAATCTAGCTCTCTGAATCAGTTCCCAAAAATCAAAAAAGAAGTGGAATTTTAACAGCGAATTTAGTCGCTTTGTTTAAATAAACCTTTTAAATACATTTACATACATGAATTCAGTAAAAACTGTAAAATAAACAAAGTCATTTATTAGTCCTACCTCAATTTTATATTCTTTTTGTCATGTATTTAATTTAAAATTAAATTTCTTACAAAACAATTTGCTACGAGTAACAACAAATATTTGCGTGATTCTATGCACTTTCATAAAAATAATGATAATTAGGCCAACCAAAAAAAAGCAAGTGCTTTTTTTTTGTTTTACAAGATATATAACTTTTGATTGAAAACAAACTTCAATCACAAAGAAATAAGTTAAATTAGCTATATTTGATGCTGCTTTTTTTTGCTTATTTTGAGAATATCAGCTATTTTTTACTTATTTTATTAATATCGGCTTTTTTTTAGTTATTTTGCCAACTTAAGCTTAATTTTTTACTTTTTGAAAAATCGTTTTTTTGTGATGTGGCAACTTTTTCGAATGTTTTTTGCTCTTGCATATACATTTGACATTTGTAAAAACAAAAAGTCCGAACGAAATTTTTGTTGTCTCTTTCATTCTCAAAGCAACAGTATTAACCAAATACTGAAATAAGAAATAGAAAATAAAGCAAGATCAAGAACAATACATATTTATTTTACTAGGTAGTAGCGGCTTTACAACAAATAAAACATTGTTGTTTAGTGCGTTGGAAAAGTAAGTAGGCAAATGCCTACTTTGTTTTGCAAATGCTTGTTGTTAGTGTTTTTTGATATTCGTAAAAAAAGGTAGTAAAATACAAAAAAATTTTCATATTTCCAACTACAAACCAGCTGGGCGTACGACACAACCTAGTAAAATAAATGTGCCTTGATCAAGAAATTATGAAAAAAAGTATTAAAGACAAACATAAAATTGATTTGGAAAATGCCTAAAAGCAAGGAAAGCAAATCGGTTTACCTGCGTAAGCTAGTCAAACAGTACCCCGATTTAAAAACTGATGGATCAATTTTAATATGTAACGTGTGCTCAAAACCAATTTCTGCTGATAAAAATTACAACATAAAACAACACCTGGACACAAAAAAGCACAAAGATCTAAAAGAAAGAGAAACCAATAAAAATTTCCAACAAACATTTCTACAAAGTTCTACAAGTGCATCGGCCGCTGATAAATTTTGTATTGATCTTTGTGAAGCCTTTGTATCTGCAGATATACCTCTATATAAAATTCGAAACTTAAAAATACAGCAATGTCTTCAAAAATATACATCGTTTCATATTCCATCCGAATCGTCCCTTCGAAACAAATACATAGCAACAGTTTATGAATCGACCGTAAACAAAATAAAGAAATTCAAAAACATTTTATTTGGGTATCTATAGATGAAACTACCGATGCATCGAACAGGTTTGTGGCAAACGTTATTGTGGGTATATTACATGTGGAAAAAGATATTTCTGAAAAAAGATTTTTAATAAACACAGTTGTTTTAGAAAAAGTTAATCACTCCACTATTGCACGCGTGTTTGATGATTCAATGAAAGAGTTTGATATAGAGAAAGATAAAGTTCTACTTTTTGTAAGTGATGCCGCACCCTATATGGTCAAAGCTGCAAAAGCAATTGCTGTGTTTTACCCACATATAACGCACGTAACTTGTCTTGCACATGGAGTTCATAGAGTTTGTGAGCATGTAAGAGAATGTTACCCAAATGTAGACTTATTTATTGCAAATTCAAAAAAAACATTCCTTAAATCTCATGCAAGGCTTCAAATTTTACAAGAAATAGCACCAAATATACCACTACCTCCGCAACCAGTAACAACTCGATGGGGCACGTGGATAATGGCTGTTAATTATTATGCCAAATATTTTGATGAATTCGTTCATAAATTTTCAAATTTAAGTTCTACTGATTCATCAGCCGTGCGTATATGTCAATCCCTCATAAATGAAAATGAACTGCGTAACGAAATATTGTATATATCTGCAAATTTTGGGTTTCTGCACGAGTTTGTTACAAAATTGGAAACAAAAAATCTTTCATTGATTTCCCAAGTAAATACAGTTATGGACGCTGTAAGAAAAATTAAAGATGTTCCAGGGGATATAAGAGACAAAGTAAATACTAAATTTCAATCAGTTTTATTTAAAAATAAAGGATTTTCAATATTAAAAAATATTGCTGATATTTTGGGTGGAAAGCCGAATTGTGAGTACGATCGTATAAAGTATACTTCGGAACATCTTCTCAATTTCAAATATGCTCCTTTAACATCTGTAGATGTAGAAAGAACTTTTTCTATGTATAAGAATGTGCTGACCCGAAATAGACAGTGTTTTCTGTTCGAAAATCTATCACAGCAATTTTTAATTTACTGTAACAACGTTTTTAATGAATAAAATGCAAAAAAAAAAAAAATCTAAACTGCTTTTTTTTTCTATTCTAACTGCTTATTTGCATGTTCTTAAAGGCTTTTTTTAATAGCTTAAAACAGTTTTTTTAGTGCTTGTTTTTGGTTGCCCTAATGATAATATTCATCCTAAAAATGCTTCATTATTTGTTTAACACAATGATTTCATAAGATTTTTATAGTAGTTTTTTATGTATACATACATATGTATGTATATGAATACGAATGTATGAAATGGAATCCTTTGGCTATGTGTCATTCATTCATTATCCTTTCAATGGTGGTTGTGGTATTACAGTTTGAAAAAACAATAATAATTTCTTTCTTGTGCCTGGTGCTTTAGTTCATGTTCAATGGCTGTTTCTTTTGCTGTTATTTTTTTTATCCAGTAGCGTTGAAATAATGGGGAACAAAACCAAACGCAACTCCCAATTGGAATTTCGTGTTAATAAGAAATCATAGCAAACTCTTTTAATAACAAATACCGTTGTAAGCTACAGTGTAAAGCATAAGTCATACTACTACAGTTGTAGCAAAAAGTTTTGCAAGTTTTATGGCATGATATTTATTTCCGTACACAAAAGATAAAAATGAAACCCTATTGTTTTCTTCACAATGTCTGTCTGTTCGTCACAACTTTCTATCATTGGAACCGTAAAAGGTAGACTCTTGAAATTATCACAAAAGACAAATATTAAAAACTAAAGGGTGTTCCAAAAGTCGCTATGAAAATGAGTATATAAATGTGTCCTATTAGTTACGTTATTTTCACAGGACCTTATTTTAGCTTTACCCAAAGTAAGTATGGTACGGAAATCTTCGTGTGTGAGTCAAACTCACACTTGGGGGATTTATTTAGATTTAATCACTGTAATTCCAAATTTTTTTTTATGATTTTGTAAATTCTGCATTTTCACAGAGCCAAGGCAGAGCATAAAGCATATCTATTCATGTACAGTATTACCCATGGCGAAATAATATCAGATGGTCGCGATGGCGAATTCGTCAATTTTCGTCGAAAAATTGTACAATTTTTTTATATGGTGTATTTTAACGTTTACGGCGAAAATGAGTGAATACGCCATCGAGACTATCTAGTATTATTTCACTATGGTATTACCCACGTGTAAAGCATTCCCTCTGTGGATTTTATTAATATCAGGACTTTATTAACGACATTTTTCAGATGTTTTCAAATTAGGTTCCAATAGCTTTTGATTCTTAAAAATGAAAACATAAAATATGAAAATTATATCTGAAAAATTCGTTTTATTGATAAGCTATGATATGAAAAAAATCCACTAAAGAAGAAAATATATTTCGGAAAACGTGAAAAAATTAATTCAAAATATGGCTGAAAGCTGATTAGAAAGTAGCAAATTGTGTTTTTCAGACTTTTACTTTCATGTGTAAACGCTAGGGAAAAGATATCACAACTACGTACGGAAAAATCGCTAAGCCACTATACTGTTTTATCATTTAGATTTTCTCTCGATTACAATATTTCGTTCCTATTTGTTTGCTCTTATAGAAACATTTTTTTTTAAATAAATTTTCCAAAAAACCATTTTCTATTAACTTATATTCGTGACATATTAAATATCTGCATTAATATTCATAACGGTTTGTAAAGAGTATTAAACAAAAACAAAATTTTTTATAAGGCATAATCAGTGATGCCAACAATTTTTCTTTGCAAAGATATAGAGTTGCCAGAAATTTTATAATACAAATTAAATTGATTACCTCTAGTTATTAAATGAAATATCACCTATTTTCTTGCACAGTTTTAAATTAAACTTAGAAAAATTTTTATTTAAGCTGAGGGCCAGCATAAAGGACTCTGCATCTACTGATAGAAAATATTTTCATTAAAATATAATTTAACTCCCACAAAAAAACAAAGTCATTCCTTAAAACCACCACACTGACTTCAAGTCTTTTAAAAGATACAACCAAAGTGATGTCATCGTTCTTAATAGATTTCTCATGTTAAACTACCATTTTATAATTAAGTACTTCTAGTTATAGCACATTTTTTTAATGCTCATACACTGCCACATGACGAAGTTTTTTATCTTTAAACCTAAGAATTTAAAAATTTACTTAAATATGGATAAAAAAGGAGGATTTAGTGCTTTTTGAAAATTATCTATGTTCACTTACATTTGAAAAGGAAATTTAATTTTTTCACGGATTATTGTAAAAAGGAACTTTAAGCAGGATATGGAATGCTGCATTAACATTTCAGTTACACTAACGAAAAATCGTTTTCGGGAATGTTCTATTTATGTTATCGTGTAGGGGCAAATATTGAAGCAGGCTCCTTCTAGTTTTTGGTTATTTTTTCAATCTCTTTTTGTTCGTAATGATTAGTGTTTAGGACGGTTTAAAATGTTATTTTCATTTTGCGAAGATAACAAAATTTCTTCTGCAGGCTCCCTGTTTGGTGTAACATAGTGAGTAGCATTACTAGTTGCGCCAAAGCATTTTGATGTATCATTTTTGATTTTGGTGTTGCCAGACCGTTGACGGCTTATGAAGAGTAAAGAGGGCAATGTTTAGAGACGCCATCACCTATGATAGAAGTGATAACTTTATTCTTCCTCATGCATAAATATTTGTACTGTGTTTCACATTTTATATGCAAACATACATAATATCAAAACACATTACTATTTTTCAATCAGCTTCATCTCTTTCAGGAGGTCTATTGGAATTGAAGTCGTCCGCCAGTTTGGTCTATAAATTTTCGGCGCGTTGTTTGGCGTTGCGCTTTGCAATTGTCCCTTGGCCAAACCGCCGTGTTGCAGCATAAAAGCTACCAGGATTTCGAACTGCCGTTGCTAAGTCTGTTCTTTTTCGGCTTAAAAAAAAACACAATTTAGATATAAACATAAAAATTTATTTGGGCTTACTTACATTATTCGTTACTTTTGCGTTTGATATTTTATCAGCGCAAGATATTTGGGCATGACGAACGATTTTGGCATTACCTTTCGTATTCCTAAGTGCCGGTGATGCCATATTTGCAAAAGAGTAAAAAATTAGATACAAAAGGAAAATACAAAAATGCAATAAAGGCCAGGATTTACTATCATACAGAATCGTACGATTTAATCACACAAAAATCTGACCTCGTTTCAAAATGGCCACACTCTTGTACAAAAAGGATGCAAAAACATATGGTTTTAATATTTTGTTGTTTTCTCTCCTCATCATCTTAAAAAAATCAAACCTAATCGCATAGAAAAAAATATTTTATGAATTATTTCAAAAGATTATAAAATCATACAGATCTGTCAAAAAGTCTGTCACACACTTACACTTTCAATACACACTATTTTACTTTTTGAGCACATATGCAATTTTTAACAGATTGTACGACTGAATATGATAGTGAATCCTGGCCTTTACTTACCGTTTTTCTTTCGCATCGCATATATTGTATATTATATTCCAGTATACTCGGAATAGATTAACTCTTGCACTACTCTTCCGTTCCTTCGCCTTTATTACATCAAGCCTGGAACTCTGTTCAGTTTTCCATGCGGAATGCTGTTAAACTACATACATAAAAAATTTTTATGAAAAAGTGATGAAAAAATGTTGCAGAAATTGTACTCTGTTTTTACTGTTGAAAAATATATGAAATGTATTTGGCAACATTTTATCAAAGCTGTGAAATAAAGCAAGTAGACATTATTTCATGCGGAATTTTTCAAACAACTGCTGATGATATGTCTTTTGCTTACATTTTTAAAACAAAAATGTAGTACACGTAAAAACATTAAAGTGTTTAATTCTTCCAAATCGCGAGACCACATTTTAAATTTCAAATTTTCCACATGAAATAATTAATGTTGCTTAAAAATTTTCACAAATTTAAACAGAGTACCAGACTTAAGCGTACAAATACCTGAGCCTTGAAAGGTCATGCATGATCCGAGCTCTATTTTGAAGCTGAAATTGAAAAAGAAGTGTTTAAAAAACACTGTCTGAAATTTAGAGGTTGGCGCTTTTTCAATATTGCGCTATTCTCTGCATAAAATCAAGAGTCTTAAAAAAATTCTTTATTAATTAATTTAAATATTGCGTCAATTTTGGCACACTCTCTTTGTATATAAGAAAGCATTAGAAATATCAGTGCAATTTTCAACAAGATTTCAACAACCTGTGTAATGTTTTATTTGTATAATTTTTGATATCTTTTCACACATTGAAACATTTTTAATTTAGTCTAAAAACATGAAAATAAGAAACAACTTAATTTCCTACATTCCCAACGTCTCGTTCGCTGTCTTTGCAACACAGCGTACGTTCGGACTAGATTAACATCATTAACTTATGTTGTATTTAATGATATAGACGATTTATTTTTATCCAGACATACGTTCATTGTAGGGCACTAGGTTCTTCTTGTTCTTGTTGTTATTGTTGTTGTGTGGCAAATTTCTAACATAAACATAAGGGTAGAGAAATCATAATGTTCAGTATCGAAGGTGTTTATAAAAAGAGATAAATACAGTGTGACTGTAAATAATTTAAACAAAAAAAAACTTGAAAAATTAAATTTAAAATTCAAATGCACATTTTTGCTCCCATTTTTAATTTCAAAATTTGACACATATTGACAAAGAAAAGTGCAGTTCGTATAATGGTTCATTGTCGGCTAATACAGATATTTGGCAGCCTACAAATTTTAACGTTTAAAAAGATAGTCAAGCAGGGGAAATACAGCTTTTTTGATACTCTCCCAATCCCCTTGTTTCTTAGCGATTATTGGGAAAGATCATTAATGCAAGCCATTGCAAGAATTTACGGCTTTAGTGATTCGTAACGTCTAAAAAAGCTTTCGACCTCTCCTTGACGTATTTATATCTGAGATAAACCAGCCACCTTATAAATTTATCCTTCCTCCAGAGTTTTTTTCCTTTTTAAATTTCTTATTCATAACACAATATTCCATTGGTTAGAGGGCTTCGTTATAGGGATCCCGAAAAGTTTTCTAGTTTATGAGTCCGCATAAATGCTTAGCAATCTTGCAATTGCCACTCGTATATATCTTTTTCGCGTTTTTTATTTTACTTGAATGAAGTAAGAACACTGTAGCATTGTGTCCAGTTACATACTCAGTTATCAATCTAAAAAACTAGGATTGTATTCAAGCTATCTTTTCTAATAAGTTCCTAAAGTGCAATAAAAGCTTAACCGTAACTATTTACTTAAGCTACCATTTCAGGTGAAGAAATGTAAGAAGGACAATACCGAGCCACTTACCCTCTCACTAATTCATTTGATAGTCTATTCTTTAACTGAACCCTAGGTTCTCTTTCTTTCTAAAAAAAATCATATCATATATAAAAGCTGACCGAAGATGGAATCTGTGTCACGCTAGTAACCTAACGTAACCATAATTCTCTTAGAGGGCTCAAAGTCCCAAAAGAATTAGATAATTTTTTCCCTTTCATAAAGAAATCTATATTTGAATTTGTAGAATTGCATTCGCTTAAGCTCGTTCCCGATCTACTTAACTCGTTCGGTTCTCTTAAGGCTTCTTCCCCCTTAAGCAGGTCCAAAACCTAATCTAAGTCAAAATTTACTCTGTTTATTTTAGTTTTTACGATCCACGATCTGTCTCGATCAGTCTTCTTCTGTGCAGTTTTCATGAGAAAATAAGTTTTATGGTAAATAGAGCTGAATAAGCTCCTGTTACTTCCTTCACTAATGAGTGTAGTGTAAATATAAAAAAGAAAACGTTTGCATTAGTAGAGGTTTTATAAACACAAGACCGTGAGTTCAAATCCCAGCAATGCCCTTGAGTAGAAAAAAAGCCCAATAAATGGAAAATACCAGTACAAACTTGTCAATGTGTCGATTAGAAACAGGGAGGGGATTATTTCTTAGGTATAATGCCATAAGACTTCAAAAGAACCTCCAACAAAAGTGTCAGGCTGACGAATAAAATGGTCGAATGAATCAATATAATTTTGTTCGCCTTTAAGTGCTGGTTAGCCAAGCCATATGGAATTGATGGAAACATGAGAATGTCGGTTTAGGAATATTGTTATTGTTAGAAAAAGCACATAATTTCCGTACCCCTGAACCACATGGGTAGTTTCTATGCAAAACCCTTTTTCTAAGCCTCCATTCACCGTAACAGGACGAAAAAAATATGTGGTTCAATTAATGTCGGTTTAGGAATATTGTTATTGTTAGAAAAAGCACATAATTTCCGTACCCCTGAACCACATGGGTAGTTTCTATGCAAAACCCTTTTTCTAAGCCTCCATTCACCGTAACAGGACGAAAAAAATATGTGGTTCAATTAATACACATTCTTGCTGTCCAATAACGGATATTTTTATCTTTATTTCTAGAATTAATATTTCGATAAAATTCCAGGTTTGGGTTTATCCCTGACAAAGCCTCACTGAAGAAGTTGCCATGTTTAAATTAACCAATTTTGACGAATGTTTCGATGTTGCCAGATAAATAAAAGAAATATTTACGTCTCTTTAAAAAATTAGCAATTTTAACGGTTCAGAAAAGCAATTTTAAATATTATTTTTATATAATAGCCATCTATTGATGACGATAAATTGCAATGAAAACGTTACACTTTCGCTAAAAAAAATTCGTAAAATAACAAGTAAGTTTGAAAAATATTTGTAAACGTTTTTTAAAATCATTGAACATAACCTCACTTTTTGCACTAGTTTCTTATATCGGTAAGCATAATTTCGCCTAAAACCCCCTTTTCAATAAACATCACTTTTTTTTAATTTCTTAGTTGTCTGCATAATTTTTACTTCCTCTGTCTTCGCCATAGATTTATTATGATTTCTTTATTTGAAAAGCATTATCTGCATATTTGTTTAATTTGGAGCTAGAAAGGGAAAACAAATATTTAAAAAAAAAATCTCTTGAAAATTGTGTCAGGTATTTTAAAAATGTTGTCTAAACAAATTATTTGATTGCCGTCACAATAAATATTAACTTAAGAAACTTCGGAATATTGATAAATAATTAATAGGATTAGATGATTATTTACTATAAAATATTGCAAGTTGTTTATAATTTTTGAGAATGTCAATTATAATTAAAGCATTTAAAATCTTTAGATAAATGTTTAATCAAGTTGTTTAAACATACAGAATATTAATTTTTAAGTTATGACTAATCCTTTGTGGCAATTTCAACCAAAATTGCTAATTTCGTTCTCGTTTGACACTTTTTGTACTGACATACCGCTTGCATCTACGAATTCTGTTGATAGGCGAGTAAAAACGTCTATTTTCTGCTATTGATAAAATATCTGGCAAGCTTTGCTATTTTTTTCTTTTATTTAGATTTATGGAATCTACGTTCGTAACGATATACAAACGTATACTTGGCTGTTTCTGCATATAAATTCATTCATTCATCAATATGCAACTACATAGATTTACGAACACACTGTACACAAAAGTATTAAAAGGAATTTATGTGTTCTTTATTTGAAATATTATACATATTTTTTGGCACTTAATAAGTTCATCGAGATAAAATTTAATTTCTTTGTCAATATATTTTTTTTTATTTATGCTTATCGTCATTTTATATATGTTTTTGTTTTGTACTTTGTGCAGTTTTATTTTAGTCTTATTGATTCTGGCTTTTTATTTGGCAAATAACTTTGTGTATTTTTTTTATTGATTAAATATCATTGTTTACTTCCGTTCCAAAAAAAATCTTTATTATTTGAATAAGAAAAGTTAAATATTAAGTCATGCTACTCACTGACATTAATCAATAAAGTTTTAGAAAAAATATAAGACCAGGTATTGATGTGACATGATTTCAAATTTGCATAACTAAATCTTTATAAAGTTGAAAAAAAAATTTCTTTGATATATAAAATTAATTTTAAAGCAAGAAAGCTTAAACAGTTTGTTCTGCTCTCAGCTTTTCAGTGAAATTCGCTCAACAGCTAAATCATATTCAAAGTTTGTCAGTTTCCCAAGTATAGCAGTGAAATACAGTTGCAGACAAAAGACGGATACCTAAAATATTTTGCATCAAAGCAAAAAAATTGACTGTAGCCTAAAAGCTCTTTGTGAATTTTTTTAGTCCGAGAAATATTTATGACAAAATTTAAATCTTTCTTCGAGTTTTTTTAATTGCAGTAATGCTTGCAATCTTCTCGGGAAGAAATTTAGCACTGTATTTGTCCTATGTACTCGATCATACAAGAATACTTAATAATACAAAAAAAAACCTTAAGAAAAAACTCTCTTTTTCGTGTAGAATGTTACCAAGTACCTAAAAATAATGCTTTTTTTAATACAGTATATTGTTATGCAAATCCTATTCATTACTTTTATGCATGCATTAAACTAAGAACAAAATAAACAACAAAATTACAAAGTCTTTAAATATTTAAAATTTGTTTAATTTTTGACTTAAAAATAAACTCTTCGTTCGTTTAACTCAAAAGTTCCTTTTTTATTTTCACAATTTTTTTTTATTCAATTAAATTCATACAATTGTTTACATATCTCTTTTTTGCTTATCTGGCAGCACAGTTTATTTATGTTCTCTTTTATCATTAGGTTAAAATAACAGTAACATTTCTCTTTTAAATATAGAATAAATCGTTTTATGGTCTCTTTTGAGTAAAATTTCTTAAACATGCATAGCAGCGTTGCCGCTTTGGTCCAATCGGACCAAACTTGGTAGTTTTTCGTTTTTAAAAAACAGTTTGGTAGTTTGGATGGTTTGTTGCATTTTTTTAAGTTTTTGGTAGGTTTTCCTCCTTTAGCAATTTTTTAGCAATAGTAAATTTTTCACCTTAAAAATTCAGAACATAAAATAAATAAAAATGTAACTTTGAATTAAAAAAACAATAACTTTGAATAGTGTTACCACTGTTTTCAAAAACTGTTTTAGATGTAATAAAAAACATCTCTGCCATCTCTGGTTTAGGAAACGCGAACAATATTATTAAATTGAAATTAACAATATTTTTGAGTGAAGGTTTATTTTCAAGTGTATGTATTAAAAAAATTAACAGACAAAATGGAAAAGTAAAATACTTTTTTAATTGTAAATATATACCTAATAATTGCATAAATATTTACTAATATTGCATGTACTTTTTTTTAGATTTTAATCAAAAACTCCAAAATTAAATGAAAATAATATAATTTCAGAAGACGATATTTTTAAATTATATAATACTATTAGTGAACATTGTAAAGAAACAGTCAAAAGAAAATTTAGAACCGAATGGTTAAGCGAAATTGATTAGCTCCGGGAAAGAGATGGGTGTTCATTCTGCATAGTATGCTCTATAACTATTTTAAATCATAACACCCATTGTAAAATCACCAAAAGACAAACTTCCATCTCAACAATTACGGGAAAAAAACAATTGAGTATAACAGGGTTTATGTGCAAGAAATGCATTTTTAAATTTTTGGTAGGCTGTGAACCATTTTGGTAGGATTTTTGAAAATTATTGGTAGGAAGTCAATTTCTTGTGTGGCAACGCTGATGCATAGAAATTTACGGAAGTTGCCAGATGTGACCATAAATTTTCATGTACATTGGCGATTTTTCAAAAGATACAATCAATGCCAGTTTTTTTGATATTTTGAAGCAACAAAAAAATAAAACTTAAACATAAAAATAAAAACCTTTTTTTCAGTTCGTTGTACATTTGATAATCATTTATTATTTTTACATCGCTTCATTATGTTGTGGATGGCTTAGATGTGTTAAATTTTTTTTAAGTTTCCTTACAAAAAAATATTAAACTAAAATATTTTCCCTTTCGATGTAAATCCAAGCATACCTGATCATTTTCTTAATTTAAGCACTGTTCTAAAAATAACAAGCGGTGCAGTAAAAGCTCTGATAAAATTTAAACAATTTCACCTTTTTGTGTTGCGTTACATTTCAAGTATTTTTAGTTTAAGTTCCTGCTTATTGAAAATTAATTAACCATTAAGAAGTAAATTGTATGAATTTTTCCAAAAACTTGTTGAGTCTGAAGTAAGTAAATGTGGTCTGTTCCGCCAGTAAATGAATGCTGTTGCTGTTACTAGGGACGGCGCTCTTATGCAAAACTGATTATTGGTAGTAAAGCTCAATTTGTCGGAAAACACGAGATTTATTTTTTTGAATCAACAACAAAAACAAATAAAAATTTAACAGAAATTAAATTAGTCTTAAAGAGTATAACAAAATTAAAATTCGCAAACTCAAAAAACTTAAAAATTAAAATTCTTAAAAATTAAAGAAAGCGAATAGTTATTAGCAAATCGAAATTTATCAAGAATTTTTAACCAATCATTAAATTCACTTAAAATGGTTGTAATTTCACTATAAAAAATTAAATGATCCAAATAATAAATAATTCATGAAAAACTTCATATAAAGAAAATAACAAAAATTTTGCTTATTAGCAAAAATGTTGATTGTGATTTTTGCATTTTGCGGAACAAAAAAAATACTTTAAACGATTTTTCATTCAGAGATTTTTAATTATTTACCTTGTAACTCTATCTGGCACTCTCATAAGTTCTTAGTTTGCTTCACAAACTATGTAAAGTTTACATTATAAATGTTATTAACATTTTGCTTTATAAAAGGCAGGCAAAACAAAAGACAACAAGTGACCACCACATTACACACATTAAACGCCAACTAATGTTTACATCAGTGTTGCCATGGAAAGACAAGAAGAAATTACCCTTTTTTAAGTTTAATTTTTTCATTAAAAGCTACATATTGATATATTTTTTTTTTTAATAAACAGTAATTTAATATAATTTACATAAAATATTGTAAAAAATTTTATTCAATATTTCTGAAAAGAAGAAATAATAAGGCAACAAGTTCATTTACTCAACAAAAACAAAACTAAAATAAAAAAAGTATGCAAACTTCAAAAGAATAAATTTCAGCCCAATGATTCTCATTAGTATTTATATCAGGACTCAATGCTAATATTTCGTGATTACAAAGTGTATGTTCTCGCCATTTAATAAAATAAGTTAAAGCAGAAATTTTTTTATTAATCCATTTAACCTTTTTTTTTTTTTTTTTGAAAGATTCAATAGAATTTACTAGTTTAATAATTTTAAAATTACCGTTATCAAAAAAAAATTTTAGTCTTACTTGCTTAAAACTTTAACACAAAAATAACTGACAATTTTTTCGTAATATACATATACAGCAACATTAATTTTTGTTTAGTTCGAACTAATTTTTTATGAGGGATTTTGTAAGCAATTGCAAGTATGTAACCTTTGTTATTGATACCAAACTAATATGTTAAGAAAAACGGTAACCAAACGGTATCACTGGTTTACATTAAGTTCTATTCAACGATGGCAACAATTACTCAATCTCATTTAGCAATTGTGGAGAGAGAGCAAAAAACATTCTGAGTTGTTGCTTTATTATTGTTAGTAAAAGGGGGGTCGTTGTGTAAAAAAACTCACACACATTTACAAAATCAAACAAACAAAAACAAAAATTGTGAATTTATTTAGCAGTAAAGTTTACACCAAATATAAAACTTAAAATACAAAATATTTTAGTTTGCGAACGAAAGTACGTGTACAGGCGCATTAATAACGGATTAAAACGCATACAAAAACCGTCTATTTAAAGAGAAGTAATTGTTAATCCGAACGACAAATTTTAAAAATTAACGAACATTTCGTGTTAAATAAAAAGGATTAAAATATGAAAAAATAAATTAAAAAGGTGCTGTAATAAAGAGAAATTCAGTAAAAAAAAACGAATAAAAAATTTAATTTAAAAAAAAAACAAATTAATATAAAAACGAATTCAGATAACAAAACTGAAGTTTAATACCAATGCAGAAAATCAAACAACAAACCAAAAAGTTATTTTCCAATTTTGAGATATTGAATAAATTATTTAAATATTGATAAAAAGCTGATTCCTTCCAAAACTAGTTTTAAAATATATAAATAAAGCTATTTTAATGCTCCTGAAAAGTTAAATTTGCGCCGAATATTTTTTATTTTTTAAATTTTTTTATTAAAATTAAATGTTTTGTCTGCTGTTCAACTGTTACCATGAATATGTAACATTTTTTAAGAAAATAATTGTGCAATTTTCTTTAAAATACAAATCGTTATTAATTATTTTCAAATAAAAAATTTGCTTTAAAATTTTTTTTGTCTGTATGAGAAATGTTTTTAATTTTTTTTTTATTTTAAAATCAGTTTGAGATTAATTAAATAATAAAGGAGTTATTTTGACATCCTATTCAAATAATAGTTCATAAAGCACTCGCTTTTATCAAATCAAGGCTGGTTGAAGCAGCACTTAAAAGAAAATGTCTGAGAACATTTTAAGCTGCAGTTACATTTTAAACAAAATTAATTTACCGCAAGTTATCAAATTTCCCTCACTCATACCTGCCGGAGTACCTCTGAAGAGGGTAAAATAGTCGAAGAAGAGTTGAATACACGTTAAGAGTGCTGTATTCTATTGTAAATCTAGTTTAGTGAAGTAACACCAATTAAACAAGCAAATATTGGGGTGACAGAGAATTAAAAAATAAGAATAAAAAAATAAGTAGTACATTCCTATATTAAATTATACATAAAAATGTCATCGGTTCTTAATGGGTTAAGCATTTTTTTTTTAATTTTAGCATTTCCTTAAAGATCTCTTTAAAAGCTTTAAAATGATTTCCAAATTGATATTTTAAAAAATTTGGAAATTTAAGAGCCCCGTAACTCGGAAATTATAGGCGAGCGCCAATTTGTTCACTAGATGTTTTTTTCTTATTTTTTAATTCCCATATAATAGCATTTTATATTGGAGTTACTTTATTGATCCAAATAGCATGAAAAAATTAGAGGTAGGCGTGGTGTTTTGCCTGCTGCCTCGAAGGACATGGACCAATCATGCTGATTTCCAATAGCGCCTCTTTTGACACTGTATCTAATCGATTGGTATATTTATTTTTTACAGTAACATGGACGGACAGACGACTTCGCTATGCATAAAAACTTAGAATATATATACTTTATGGGGACGGACATGGATTTTGTAAAAATTACACACGGAATGACAAACTTATATAAACCCTTCCACCACTTTTTGTGGTGATGGGCATAAAAATAGTCGTTGAAAAGTATATACGTACTTAAAAAAATATTCATTAATTTGCTTCAAGAAATTTTAAAGCTACCTACTTGAAATGGAAGTTAGAATGGCGAAGTTGATTAAATAGTATAGGAAAGGCGTGAGAAAGAGAGAGCAATTAAAAGACATTTTGTAGCTACACTTTACAATATTTGGTACTTTTTTAGGTCTCTCTTTTTAAAAGGCCGCCAAAGAAAATCTTGAAGTAAAAAATTACTAAAAATTTTTTCGCACATAACGCTTGTTGCCCGTTTAAGAGTTTACTGCTTGTCAAAAGTCAAATAAATTAATAGTTATAAAGTTGGTTGCACTAACTGTCAAAGTCAATTTTCTTTTCAATATTCCTTTATCAAGGAAATTAAAAAAATTGACGCAAAAAGACAAAAATGCTGTTATCAGCTGTTAAACTTGACATTAAGTTTCTTCACGACTTAAAAGAAAAATTGAAATCAACTTCATGTTTCAAAATGTGAATGAATGTGTACTAAAAGAAGAGTGGGAAAGCAGAGCTTGGTGGACCAACTGCCCAGTTAAAAATTTATGACGGAAACTAATGCAAATGTACACAAGTTTGCAGTAAAACATTTGCGACAACTTTATATTAAACGGGATTGCCGGTGTAGCGCTAAATAAAATTGTTCGTTGTTTTTTATGAAAGTCCAAGAGGCATCTTATTAAATGTATTGTAATTAAATCTGTGCCATAGATCAGGTAAAATTTGCATTGAACTTTGTGTAAAAAGTTAATAGGATTTAAGGAATTTTGGTAGCTTTTCGAAACAAAAAAACAGTAAGTGGCAACGCTGGCTGCTACAGATACATTTATACAATAGTTTCGCTAATTGCCTTTTGGCTTTAAAATGTGATATAAACTTTGTTTTACGCAGAAGAACGGACTGATATTATGATCAACAGTGACAATCAAATATTCGACAATGTTCTGAAAGGTTGAATACTAATATTCTGAGAATTTAAATATGTTGAAAAATATTTTGAAATAAATACTGTATAGTGGTAATGGAAATATACTTCTTAAATGACATTTCCAAGAATCGTTTTTTTCCTTATAACTTAAATTAAATATAAAAAACAAACGTGAACTGAAAACAATAAAAAAAACTGTGAATGTCTTCATCGTTTCATAGTACTTTCCAACAACAAGTGTTGCAATCATCTACAGTGGCATTATTTTAAATTGCGGCTTTCACTGTATTAGAATTAGGTTAAATCCGACCAATTTCATGTATTAAAAAACATAAACGTACCAGGCATGATGTCACGCCTATCTCTAATTTTTTCATGTCATTTACAACAATAAAGTAACTCCAATGAAAAAAATAAATATGTAAGGCGATAGAGATTTAAAAAATAAGAAAAAAAAACATCAAGTTAGAAAATTTGAAATCGCCCATATTTTCCGAGTTACGGGGATCTGAAGTTTTCAATTTTTTTAAAATATCAATATGGTTATCATTTAAATGCTATTGAAGAGAACTTTAAGGAAATGCTAAAACTTTTAAAAATGCTTAACTCATTGGAATTTTTATGTAAAATTATGTATGTGCAGTACGTAATTTTTTTCTTAATTTTTATTCTCTGTCACCCCAATATTTGCTTTTTTGATTGGAGTTACATCGCTTAATTAGATTTCCATAGATGGTAAAGGGTTTATAAGATTCGGAATAACCGAAAATAATATTTGAAAAAAATACTTTTTCAAATATTAAGCATAAAATAAAATAATATATGTATGTAATAAAACTAACTCACCTCAGTTGCATTGTAAATTTTGTAAACTTCTAATTACAGGATTTATTAGTTTTCATTTTTATATAAAAAATTAATAAAGTAGGAGAAAGAAATAAAACATGTGTTTTTGCGGTTTCAAATATTTTGACCACTACTGCATACATACATATGTACTTTGATTAAAAATTTCAAAATAAAATTTAACATGCATAGATAAATGTTAATAAACTGGTAATTATAATTTTTATGTTTTTATGCCTTCAGTTAATTGACCACATTGACGGCAGATCAAATATCAAAAAACCTCAAACAAAAATTATATGCACAAGTTAATTTTAAATCAAATTAATTAAAATAAATTCTCTGCATGAAAAATTATGCAAAAAAATTAAAGCAAATTAAAAAAGAAATAAGAAACGTTTTCTAAATGTGCCCAAAACAATATAAAAAATCCTTATTAATATGGCAGCTCCGCTAATGAAACAAAAACAATATAAAGATACCGTTAATGATAAATCAAAACAAGTATTAAGAGCACTAACAAAGCAGCAAGAACAACAATATCACCACCATTGCTGCAACCATTTTATTCAACAAAGCAAAGATATTATTGGAGATGACTATAATAAAGACGTTGGTGATTTTTATCACATAAAATTTAATTATTATCAACAACAACAAAATATAACAACTAAAAGTGGCACACTAAACCAAAGAACCAATTTACTTTATAATAATTCTACAACAACATCAACAACTTTATCATCTGTTCTACATTCACTTTCATACAATGGCCACTCGTTTGTCAAAATGTTGTTGATGGGATATTTGCTGTTAGTCCATTATGCCATGGCTGCACCACAATCATGTATACTCTGTGATAAAAATGATTTACAAGCAAAAGATCCGCAAAAAAATTTTGAAGAGTTTCTATTTGAACATCAAGTAACCAGACAAGATGCCATTAATGCTCTTCGGCAACTTAATGATAGTTTTTACGAAGGTGAGTTAAAAACTTTAAAAGGAAAATTCAAACAGTAAAATATTAAAAAAAAATCCATTGATGTAAGTACTTCTAAACCGAAAAATATTTCTTTTTCAGGTACCGCTTCAGATAGCTCGTGCAATAGTGTCCGTTGCACGGAAAAAGTTATGAAATATTGTTTAGGGCCGCAATTTATTAATGATCATTGTTGGTGTGAAGTCGGCCATAGTACAGGTAAGTGAAAGCTTTTTTTATTATTATTTATGTAAGTATGTTTAATTTAATTTATCAACAATGTTCCAGAGTTTTATTTTTAGCGATAATGAAATGAAGATGTATTTATTTTCTGGAAACGTATAACTTTTTCTTTAAAAAAAAACAATTTTTGTTTATTGTTTGAAATTAATCTTTATTTGATTTTTAAAATGAAATTAATATTTGTTTAATGGCTGATTCAATTGATTTTTCAATAATTGTAAAAACACTTTTTTTTTAATTCTACCTGTTGCACAAATTTCACATGAACTATTAAATAGTTTTTTTTTAAGAGAGAATTGAATAAAAATGGCGTAGCATACATCTAGGGTTGGTAAAATATCTTCTTGAATGCTGGCGCTTGCATTATTTATTGTAGTTGTATATTCATACTTATGCACGTTTAATCATGTGAGCACTGCTCACAAGTTATGAAAGAAATGATAATATGTACTATTTACCGGAACGAATAAAGAAAAGGTATCGACCTTTAATCCTAAGCTGGAACAGTGCATTTAAGTAAGGCAGCACTAAAAATATGTTTTTTTTGCCCTGGTATTGTCGGTTTCTTGTACATTTTTTGTGACAAATTCTTTCTTGGCGTAAAATATACCGATTCATTTGTGTTGAAACGAATATTTCTGGTATCGTGTGTGGGAAAATAGAAAATGCTAGAAATGCCGCTGCACGGTTAAGGATTTTAACCCAAAAGAGTTGTATGCAGACACCAAACTCTCGGTTTCGATTACGCCGATGGAAAAAAAGCTTTGTGTGTGGAGAGACTGAATGTGCCAGGCTGCGGCGAAAGATATTATAGAGCCGAGGATAGATGTAATACGCCATCCACAGAGAAGAAAGATTTTTTAAGATCTCTGAACTGGATTTGCATTTAAAAAAAAGTAGAAAATGCTTTTATAAAATTAAAAATTAAAAGTCTGGTAAAATAATAATATTTAAATGTTGATATTTTTTGATAATAAAAAAATAACAATTTTTTAACTGAGCGCCCCTAATCCTAAGCCATTTCTCTCTCTCTCTTAGGACTGTTAGGTCGAAAACCTAAACCCGCCTACTCCTTTTATATAGCCATGAAAAGTTTCAGGCTTAACTCAAATACAATTTATGTATTTTAATTTTTGTTTGCCAAATCCCCCACTGTGCGCTCTTAACTACTGTTATGGCTTAAAGGGAATACATTATTTTTTGCAAATAAAATCAAATCAAGTTAATAAAACCATGTTAAAAGCAGGATATTACAACATTCTTAAAACATAAAAATGCATTGTATAAATTAAACATTCCAATGATTCATTCAAGGATTATTTTTCATATGAATAATAATTTAGTCATACCTTTCATGTCTTGAATATTTTTACACAACAAAGTATGCATTTTGTGTAAATAATAATAAATGGAGATTGGAGATTTCTTGGACATTTAACAGACGTTGCACAGCTTATTTTCTTTGTTTTTTATTTAAACATTTCTTTTTTCCTTCAACGAATAAGTGTTAGTCATAATAACCTTGCAATTTACGCATTATTTTATTATTTATCTCTTAGCAAAAATAACAAATACCTCCTCCTATGAACATATTTATAAAATCGTTTATTTAATATTGATGGTTCAGTCATCTGGAAACATTCTTAAATAAATATACTTAAAAGTAGAAATACAGTAAGCTATGTTATATACATAGGTAAATTCATACATCCATACACACATACACATACCTATCGATACAATACTAGCTATTTGAGTAGGAAATAATTTAAAGATTTCCATTTACCATCGAAAGTAATTTAAACAGAACTGTAACCAAAAACTTAACAGCAATAAATTAAAGCTTGCGTTTTTTTTTTGTTGTTGTTATCTCTTTATTAAGCATGTGCTTAATCAAGCTTGAATTTTTTTTCTTTTAATCTAAGTAATTACAACAAAAAATTATATACTTAAGTTTTTCAGGCCACTTACTGAAACTCTTAAAACAATTAACAGCTCATTATTCCGTTATGTTGATTTTAAGGAGGGGTAATTAAGGTTTTAGTCAGAATAATTACGATTAATTATTAAATAATAATTTAGTATTAAAATTTATGTTTAATATTAAAAAAAAAAAAGACTTATAAACACAAGGAGAGCGGAAACACTTATATAAAAAGTAAAAACAATTCTTAATAAATCAATAAATACCTTTCGCTAAATTTGAAGGACAATAAAAAAAAAAAATTAATAAAATTTGGGTTAAAACCAGTGTTATCAGTTATGGCGTTTTCTCGCTAAACGTGGCGCTAAAAAATCCTTTTTGGGGATAAAAATTTTAAAATGGCGAGAGGCGAGATTATTGGCAGTATTTAAAGTATTTAACGAAATTTTTGCAATTTTTTTATAATTTTCTCCACGATAACATTGCATTTAAAAAAGAAAAGAAACCTGGAAGCTTTATTTTATATATTTGAGGTTGACTAAAAATGCATGTATATTGGCGTATTAACTAAATTCGCTTTTTAAATTTGCCTTTTGTAAATACACAAATATATATTAATTTTATAATTAAAAGTCAAATGGTAAAGGCACTTAAAGAAAAAGGCAGTGAGACAAAAAATAAAAAAAATTTTAAAATTAAATAAAAAATGGCATCGACAACAAAAAAAGTTATAAAAAAGAAAATAGCGTTAAATGAATAAAAAATTGAAAGAGAAAAAACATTCACAAAATTCGTTTTTGAACAAATTTTTAAACTGAATTGAACAAGACTGTTTTAAAAATTAACTAATACGTTAATTTTACAAGAAAGTTGTTTTCTATATTTAAAATATCTGCTTAAAAAATGCTTGATCGGCTTCCAGAAATCATGTCTATTTTTTAAGTTTATTGTCAATTTTCAAATTAAAATTTCTGTAGTTTAAGAAATTTTTAAAAGTCTCGGAGTTCCTTATTACGCCCTTATATTTATGAAATAGTTTATATAACTAATATTAACTATTTCTTATATTGGCGATATTCGACAAGCCATTTGGCAAGAAACCTCGAAAAAACTGGCAACACTGGCTAAAAAAATTTTTACTTCGATGGCAGAAAATTTGTTTAAATAATAACAATCATTAAAAATTTAAATAATCCTAAGCACAATTTAAAATAATTCTTGCAAATATAGCGACTCCCAATACAATTTGTATGGTACCAATCTGCATAAATTTTCCTAAAAAAATGTTTAAAGTCAGTTAAAAAAACGAAACGAGAACCTAAAATCGCAGAAAAACAAATACAAAATTTATCGCCTAAATCAGTTACCAGCTTGAAATTTGCTTAAAATTTAAATAATAATAAACCGCAAAAATATCAAGTAAAGTTTTCATTTCTAATTTTTTCAAGCACAGGTCTGTTTTTATAATAAAATAAAAATATTGTTAATTATTTTTTCAATATTTAAAAAACAAAAAAAAAAAACATTTGATAGATAGCAAAGTCTTTAAAAGATAATTTTGACTTTAGTAATCGTCAAATTATTAATAAATTGTCAATTATATAATCCCGCGATTTTTTTCTGTTTTCGGTATTTTGCCGATATTTAAACATAATTATATTATTAATGTGGCAACATCGTAAAAAGTAACTGGAAATTTCCTTAAAGATTTAAATAAAATGGCTGTTTAGCTAAAATAATCTTCTGTTAGTGTTGTCCACAGCGCTTTTTCCATTTTAACTAAACCTATCTCAATTATCATACAATATTAAATTTGTCAAATCAAAACATCATTTCAATTTTGTTCTAAATTTATAATTAACCTTTAAACATTTTATACATTAAATTAACTTGATTTGTTCTTGTCTGCAATTTAATTTAAAATTAGTTTTGTCTTGTAATTTTTTCTTTTTTTAAACAAAAAAAAAAAAACATGATTTATTACTGCTAACATGTTTCGTGTGTTTGTCAGTTTTTTTAATCTAAACTTTTGCGTGTTTACATTGTAATTGTCCATTTATGTGCAATTTTGTTGTAATCATATTGTTTACTTAATTTTTTTAATTTAATGGAGGAATTTTGAATTTTTTTTATCATATTTTATATCTGTTTTTTTGGGATTTTATTTAGAAGGGTCTACGTGGGGTAATTGCTAATCAAATAATCATAAAAAGCCGGTCGCGTAAAGGGTTTAACTTAAGATGTGCTGAGGTGTGAAGTAGAAATGGATCATACAAAATTCTTAAATGAATTTGGAACCCTCAGTAAAAACAAACACCGTGCCTTCTGTCTGGTCGTAAGGGTCATTAGCAGGCTGCCTATCTAGTTAACATATCCTTTTTTCGCTATGATAAAGCAAAAGGCTCTTGGTTCGAGTAGGCATTTTCTCTAAAATCAGACAAACTGACGCTTAGTTTCACTAAAAAACCTTTAGAGCCCTTCTTACGAGTATACTGGCAAACACACAAGAACTAGCATTTTGCTACATTGAGAAATAATACGGATACAAATTTGACAGATTAGGACTGTTTTTTAATGAAAACAGTATCACCGTGTATAAAGATTTATCTTATTTTTAAATTAAGTAAATAAAATAAAATTTACTCTAAGCAAGATAAATTATAAAATAAATCTAAAATAAAAATATATCAACTATAAATATATAAAAAATGTTTAAAAATAAAATAAATATAAATTATAAAATAAATTTTTTTTAAAGAAATTTTGAAAAAAGATGCAAAAATTTATTTTCTCATTTAAAAATATCTGCAACATTTTTTATGGCAACACTGATGACAGAAAATACGTGTGAAATTTCACTTTAAAATTTACAACAGATATTTATTCTAAATTATTTATTTAAGAACAGGACTTTTTCTTCTAACAGATCAAATCAAATGTATTGTTAAATTTTTATTATTATTTAATTGTTGGTTTTTTTTTAATTGCAAAATAGTATGCGCATATCATTATTTTCTTAAATATCACTTTATTGACTTAGATCCGTACACGCAATTACGTAGTTCTAAGTTTTGATTAATACCGTCATACCTCTCACAAATGCGATTTATACTTATTGTTGAGTTAAAACGTCTAGATTCCTTAAATGTGGAGAGATCTGGCAGCTCATTCTAATTGCTTCTTCTATACTTATTGAAATATTTGTTAAATAACTTCTTAACTGTGTTTATATTTTCGTAAAAATTTTCTTTTATTGTTGTTAAACGTTACAGAGTATTTTCGCTTTAACTGTTTGAAAGTATTTATTATCCCTTAAGATAAATGTAATAAAATGTCAAATATTAAATAATGCTAAGTTCAAAATATATACTATTTGTACGATGTGACTTTAGAGCAGAGGCCATTTTGTGAGTGTGTTTTAAATGAAAAAGTATTGTTGATTTTGCCTTGAAAAAATCCTTGGTTGCAATTGTAATAATTTACAGGATTAAATAATAATTTACAGGATTGTTTTACATTAACATTACGTTAAAAAAATTGAAGAACTGAATGCTAAAGTTAATAAGCATCAATAAATAGTAGCAAATTTATATTTTATAATTGTTTTAAAATACATATTCAAACTGTATTTATTTCGTTAAAAAAATTCCCTTTTTGTTGAGAGCAACAAGCTTGTGCGTGCAATGTGTTTTGCTCTCTTTGTGGAGAGTTTGCTTTTTTGTGCTTTTATTGTGTTTGTGAACCCTCGCGGCCTGTTTGGCGATCATTGCCTTAGGGCATATAACTTTGTGCGTGACCCACTTTGGGGTCCCATCTAATTGAATTTGTTGTAGGTTTTTTGTTGACTCAAAAGATCTTGAATGATTTCTTACCGTTCAAGGCGTTACGTTAAGGCTTTAGAAGATAAATAAATTCTACTTTGAGAAGATTTTACAAACTATTTTGTAGAAGGCTTAAAAATTATGAAAAACTGAAAATAAAAATTTTGTTTTTTGTGTAAACGCTTATTAACTCACCGTTGTAATATGAACTTGAAAAGATTGTTATCGAAAAGCTTTACCGATAACAATTTTTATAGGTATATTATAAATTAAAAATTAAATTCTATTGTGTACTCAATTATATTTTATTTTTATACAATTAATATATGTTTTTAACATGTATTTTTTAACAAAAAAATTTTTTGTTTTGTATTTATTATAGAAAGTGAACTTGAGCTGGGGTACCATGCGTTTAATTACCTTTTATCATGCGCATTTTTAATTACAAATATTGTTGTAAAACATGACATTAAACTTAAAATAAATAAATTCACAGAAATATGGGGGTGTCATAACTTTGCATAGAAAAGTCAATTAATTCACTAAAAAATCGAGACCTAAAGAGTAGACCAAGAAATATATAACTACTCGACTTTTAAAACAATTCTAGAACATAGGTTAAGATTCAAAAATATTTTTTTAATTTTGTTTCCCTTAAGCAGTGATGTTCAATAATTAAAATATAAAAATGTAGTTGGATTGATAAAAATGATTAAGTTGCACTAAAAGAAAAGTTGATTAATTGAAATTAAAATTATTATTATACGAGGCATTGAAAATTGCCAATAGATTTTTCAATGAGGGAAGACTTTGCGTAACTACATATTGAATCCTTAAATTTTGTTCAGTGCACATTTAAATTTGTTAAAAATAAACTCACGTTGTACAAGAATTTGTGATAACAACAAATTTGCTATGAATGAACATCAATACCCTCAAGCTTCTGATGAGCTTTAAGAATTCTTTTTTTTTTTCAAATTTTCATGATCTTTAATAAAATAAACAAAAATATCTTAACACTATCAATATTTTTGCTATGGCAACACTTGTTAGTGAGAAAATCGATGTCACAAGGTTGCGTTTTTTAATAAAAAAAATTAATGTAGAAGACACAAATGTTTGTGTCTTTGTAGATACTGATGGAATGAATTACCCATTTGAGAAGTTTCTCTGATATAGAAAACTGGAAGATACAAGCAAATATCACTGCTCTCCAACTTATCTTTGGTTTCTTTAGGTTCTTCTTCTTCCAAGTGTTTAAAGGAGACAGCAGGGAATTCATTTTTTTTAATTAAAAAAAAACTAAAAAAAATTGTCTCAACAAAAAGTTTATTAGAATATAAAATGTTGGAACTTTCTTGCAATTTGCCAGTCCCCGCTTTGACTCTTGACGATTTTTAAAAATTTAAGAAAATAAGAAAAGTTTAAGAAAAACTGTAATATTTCCGTTACTTTATGTTCATCGTCAAAAAGCTATTTCCATGCGAAAGTCGTTCATGAACGTGAGTATTAAAAATAATTTTTATTTGCATCATAATTGAAATACAAGATCAACCAATTGATGATGCTGCCAAAAAATTAAACAAAACGAAAAGACCAACAACAAATCGATTTGAAAAATAACACTCAATGACTGATTTATAGTGTGCACAGAACACACATAAAATTTATTTTATTACATTAAATATTAAAACACTAATTTTATAATTTGTAAAATGAAATATAATATTTTTCGCTTAAAATTTATTGTTCAATAATTTCAAAACGAAAAGTGTGCGTGCTTATGAAATTAAAAAGGAAATAAATTTTTATTATTTTTTTTCAAAATTGAATTTGATTTTTTTTTTATTAAATATTTTGGAAATTCTTGTTCATATTGTAAAATTGTTTATTTTAGATTTTATATTCCTGAGATTCGTATGAACATTTGAAATAATTTTTTATGATTCATGATGAAGTGTGGGTTATTGAATGAAAATATTTATTTACAACAAAATAAAAATCTTCGTTCAACTTTTCGCTTTAAAAAATATTTTTTTCTGAATTTATTGCTCTTAAAAAAAATATATATTTTTGTATTTGAAACTGATATGAAAGAAATGTTTATAATATTATTTTGTTTTTAATTATAATCCCGTTCGTTTTATTGGTGATGATGGCTGCTAACTCGATTCCAATTAAAAAAAATCTGGCATCTTTTATTACAAAGAACAGTTGGAAAGAGTCTCTTTTTTTCTCTGTTTAAAGAAGCTTTACACAAGTGAAACGTCAATAATCATAATCCTAAGGATCAGGGTTCCCAGATTGTTTTGGAGTGGTATTAGATAAATTTGAACCCCACAATTCCCAAAAAACAATTTCAACTATCACCAAAAATCCCAAATACAAAAAATTACAATTTTTTATTAAATTCAATTTAAATTAAATTTTGATTAACAAAATCGTAAAGTTCTGAATCAAAATGTTTCATCTCAATTTTTTGGTACAAATTTTTGGAGTTAAACATTTAAAGCATTTCTGAAAATGGCACAAAAGAGTCACAACAAATTGTATTATTTTTTTAAATGTGAATTAATTCTCACTAAGGATTTAATAACCTCGCATATTATTTCTTTAGCTTTTATTGATTTCATTGTTGAAAAAAGGCGAATTCATTTTTCAAATTTACGGAATGACTGAAATTTTCATCCCCATTTTGAAAATAATGTCCCCGATTTGGGGATAAATCTGCAAACCCTGATAAGAATTAGGACCTTCAGTGAAACTCTAATAAAGAATATTTTTTTTCAATAAAGTTTAGGTTTTATAAAGTAAATTTGAAAATTTTTGGTTAAATCCCGATATTTGCATTTCTTTTTTTTTTTTTGTGAAATGTGAATTTTCTTCTAAAATTGTATATTAGATTGCTTATGCAAAAAAAATTTATTTACTTCTTTGCAATTTAAAAAATTAATTTTTTCGTGTTTTTTTTTTTTTTTTTGTTGAGAGGTTTTTATCCTTTTTTTTTTTTTTTTTTGTTGAGAAAATTTTTATTTAATTTTTGTAAGAAACATTTTATCACAAAATTTTTTCTTTTTATTGACCTCCCGATTTTCTTATTGAATTTAGATTTTTTAAAAGAATTTCTTTTAATAAACAAAATTATAAGACAAAACTAATTTTAAATTAAATTGCAGACAAGAACAAATCAAGTTAATTTAATGTATAAAATGTTTAAAGGTTAATTAAAAATTTAGAACAAATTCGAAATGATGTTTTGATTTGACAAATTTAAGTTAAAACCGAAAAAGGGCTGTGGGCAACACTTACAGAAGATTATTTTTGCAAAACAGCCATTTTATTTAAATTGTTAAGAAAATTTCCAGTTACTTTCTACGATGTTGCCACAATAATAATATAGTTATGTTTAAATATCGGCAAAATATCGAAAAAAAAAATAAAAATATATTTGTATAATTTTATATTTTAAGCTAATCAGGCCTGAATTAATCCATGTAAATAAAAAACACTTTTTATTACATTTTTCCCCAACGTTTCGTGAATTTTTTGTTCACTTTCTCAAGGGGTCGTACTATGACAGTAGAGTTTACATTAATAAATTAAGTTATAAACTCGCATTAGTTTAAGAAACAGTTTAAATTAAATTTTGTGTTTGTTAATTCATGTTTAATATTGTTTTTTATTGTTAATTTTATCAAAAATCCTTAATTTATTAATGTAAACTCTACTGTCATAGTACGACCCCTTGAGAAAGTGAACAAAAAATTCACGAAACGTTGGGGAAAAATGTAATAAAAATTGTTTTTTATTTACATGGATTAATTCAGGCCTGATTAGCTTAAAATATAAAATTATACATAAATAGAAATTTGGTGGCCAAAAATAACAACAATAATAAAAATATATTTTTTCCTACTTTTGAAGGTTCGAGGTTTTTATCCTTGTTTGTTTAGAAAATTTTAATTTAATTTTTGTAAGAAAATTATATTATGTTATTGACCTTTTAATTTTCATCTTATTGAATTTAGATTTTTTGAAAAGAATTTTGTTTTTTTCAAAAAATTTTATAGTAAGTTTAAATTTTTTTAATTTTTTTTTTTTTTTATTTAAGAAAAATTTGAATTTTGCGTTGGTGTTAAATGTTACGACGGCGTAACGGTAAGTTTTAACTTTTGAGTAAAATTTCATTAAATATTCAATTACATACATACATTTTTTTCTTAAATTTTAATGTTTTGGAAAATTTTTTCTTTTAGTCAAAACCATATTTTGCTTTTGTTATTAAATTTTAGATTTTCTAGACAAACTTTACAAAGTTAAGGATTTTTGGTGAATTTTGAAATGTGAATTAAAATGATATAAAATTTTCTATTTTGATCTACATGACTGACTCCTGTAAAAGTCTCTGCTTGTCACGGGTATTGTTACTGCCTTAATGCATTCATCTACATGGGTCCTCTTGCCGTTTTAAGCACTAATACCTGTCGAGTAACTACTCGGCCTGGCTTAAGGATTTGAATGTTTTTTATTTAATATCTAACAGTAAATTCATATTTCTTCTTCTTGTCAATAAAGCTGCGTAAAAATACTCTTTTACGTGTTATTTACTCGTTGAGTTCTTGAATTTGCATATTAAAACACGCTCAGAAATATTTTGTTTGTCACATTATTTACTCAGCCCTGTATAACCTTTTTAAAACCACTGTTAAATAGCACATACACACACCCACACATATTCACTGTGTTGCGTTTAAAACCGCCATACTACCCGTAGTGTGTTTTTTATTTATAAACGAGTTAAAACGTCTAAATTCATATACTCTAAAAAATCTGTGTTTTTTTTTTTTACATTTGTAATTAAGATGTTATTAGAAATTTAAATAAGTTCAAATGAGTGGAGCTAAAATAAATTAGTGAATTTTTATTTTTTGGAATACATGTACTTCGATTTAGTTATTGGAGCGGATAGAAGGGCTTAAAGTTTGGCGTCAAATAAAAATTGAAAATGTGAAAATTAATGCAAAAAGTTTAGGAAGTTTCTACTATTTTATATTTTGCACTTAATTTGATAATAGAAACATTAGCATAAAAAAGATAAGTCTTAAATGACTTTTTAAACCGTGACAATTTGGCAACATTAGACGAGAAAGAGGAAATCACGAGCATTACTAAATAAAGCAAGACAATTTTTTATAAAATATGCAGTGTCTTCAAAATTTTATGAATACTTTCGTTTTAATGTGTATAAAATCTAATTTGTTTGCAAAAATAAATAGAAGACATATCATTTTAAATATATAAAATCATTATTATTATTATGTAAACGAAATAATTAGATAAAACGAGCAAGTGATTTCAAATCGCCAGTCATTTAGTTAACCGTTTTAAATCACGTGATTTCAGTATATTTTGTACGCAAAACACCTTTTGCGTGATTTTAAATTACTTTGACAAAAAGTGATTTGTAGAACATACCTTATTATTTAGTCAGCTCTGTATAATTTTTTTTATACCACTGTTAAAAAAACACACACTCATATATACACACACACTCATATACACGCACATTCTCTGTTAGATCATACTAGTCGCAAGTGCGATTTATATTTACAAAAGAGTTAAAACGTCTAAATTTCTTTAATATAAAAAAGTCTGGTATGCTTATTTGAATTAATTTTCTTAAAAATTTTATTTATGTTTATGCATTTACCTAGAAGTTTAAATTAAATGATTAGCGGTAACACAATAATCGAGATTTGGAAATATGTGCTTTATTTTAACATGTTCCCAGTCATATTTTCCAGCTTATAATACTGTAGTGTTCATCGGCCGGTAACTAGTACAAGGCTTTTATATATAATTTGTATTTGTTTTTTATCTATATTATAGATTCTATAATAAATAACTGTTATTTATCGATTCATTTTAAAATTTTTTTTAATGGTAATCATTTTTCGTTTCGACCAATTTGGAACACCAAAAAAATAGAGTAATTGCGGGTATTGTGGTATACCTATTTTTATTTTTGATATATTATTAAGAAAAATCATTCGATTGAAACGTAACGCAGCCTGTGATATACTTCAAGTGTAAGGCTTGCATTAAGCTAGCTGCAAATGTCTTTTAACCCCAAGTATCAGAGATATTTTAGAAAATGTATCAAAAGCCATAAACAAGCCCCTAAAAAAATGGCGGGTAATATGGTATACCGTGTTCCGGTAATGTGGTATACTATACCATATTACCCGCTCATGTTTTTGTCTTCAATAGGTGTTTTGTGTTTTATCAAAAGTAGTGTTTAATTTCAATTTGTTTGAGGAAAACAAGAACAAATTCATATCTATTCTAAAAACAAAAAATAATAATAAAGTTAAAAAAGTCTATTATTTGCAAGAATTGCAAAGAAAAATGGCACTTCGATTGGGTATACACTTTTCGTGAGACCAAACTTGCTCACATTGCAGACAGGGGACCCATGTTGATATAATTCGATCTTCTCTATATTCTTTATTACAATAATTACAAGCCATGTCTTTCGATTGTGGGACATCTGGCATTTCCTCGTCATCATTCGTGTCATTTAAATTGATATCTCCCTCACTTTCACTTGAATGTGAGTCAGCAAATGAAGAACATTCGGATACTTTTTATTTGGAATTTTTAATGTTTTTTTTTAAGATGTTTTGGGAGGAATCTTTTGCTTTTTATTAATGTTTTCTATGCTCTCTAGCAAACTATTCTTGTACGGTGAGGTTATTAAAACGGTGGCTTTAGTTTTTCTGCCTTTACTATTAGCTGAGGGATTTCGAAGTTTAGGAGGTGGAGATATCTCCCAGGGAGTAACGTGTCGTCCACTTGTGCTAGCTCCTTCTTCTAATAAATTTGTAGTGTTATTAAAATGTAGCAAAATAGATATTAAGGAAACTTACGGTTTTCAAATGTGCTTTCCGATATAGTTGATGTTTCTACTGCCGTTTGGTTTATAGTTTTAACTGTTTCTTCTAAAAGCGAAAGATAAAATTAATTATTTTTCATACTTAAACTACAATTTTCACTTACCTGGTGAATTCTCTGAAATAAAATCAGCATCGGTAAAAATGTGTTTATTGAACGGATAAATTCCTGTTGCTTTAAACCCATTAATAGCTATTTGACCTGTTTGAACTTTTAAGTATGATTTGAATTTTTAAGTATGGTTGCAAAATCCCTGCAGCCAATCCTTTCCCGCACACTCTTTCATTACCGAAAATTTATTCGGTATTTTGTAAATCTTCGCGATTTGAAATGCCAAAGATCGTACATCCGCCCTTGTTAGTCCCCAATATCTCGACTCCATTTCTAGTAGATATTTTACCAAGTCGTTTTCGATTGCTGCGGTAAAAGTTGGGGCCGACCAAGCTTAGCTTGCAAAAGCTCCTCAATGCAATTTTCGCTCCTAGACATGCGTTGCAAGGTGGTGTGGGGGACACCAAATGTTTTTGCTGCCAACAAAATTCCCATTTCGTTGTTTCTAACAGCACGAATAGCCTTCTTCATCTCCTCGGCGTTCCATTTTCTAATTTCACCTTTCTTTGGCATGACTAATTTTTGGGAGTGTAATGTAGTACACTATGCCACTTTATCCGCCTTGACCTATACCACAATAGCCGACCACGTGTTTGATACAAATAATTATTAATTACAAATAATGTACTCAATATATATTTTTTTGCACACAATATTCAGTAATAAAATGCTCACTTTTCACTTTAAAATAAACCTGATGAAGTTTAATATATTAGTTTTTACAAAAACAATTTTTTTTTTCAACCACAAAAAAAGTCAACCGAGCGACCACGCAAATTTTTTATAACTGACATTGCATGACTTGCAAAAACCAATTAGAGTTTAGGTTTCTTAATTCTCTGAGAACATAAAACTATTTAGCATAATACCGTTATTCCTGTGTTTTTATCTTTTGTAAAACACGCCTATACCACAATACCCGCAGTTACTCTACAGCTCTGAAAAAAATAAAAAAACTGCAAGCAATAATCGCCTAAAAATAATTTTATCTTAAATAAGAACACTTTCAAAAAATCGCCAAAATTTAAAATATAGGTTAATAAAAAATCGCTTAAACGTTTTTTACAAGAGTCGTTAAATTACTTCCTGTTTGTTTGCAAAAAAAAAAAAAAATAAATTTAATTTAAACTGGGGAGGGAGGAGTGTAATATTTTAGATTCAGCTTAAATAATTATAAGGTGTATTTTCTATGCAAATAAAAAATATTGGCAATGAAATGGATTTTTTTTGTTTTTTTTTTTTTATTGTACAATCGCATTGTGAGTAACAAGCAGTTTTTTGTTTTGCAGCAAGATGAACAATTGAATTTCTTTGTCGCAATGGCAAATTAACGCAAATCAGTTAAATATGCCAATAATGATTGTCGTCAATACTATTTGACAGTTTTTACACGTAATCATGCTGTTTTAACACTTAACAAGCGGACGTTGTCCTCATGCAGTAGAAAATTTGAAATTTTAAATCTATTTAAATTCCATAATTCTATTAATTCTTTGAAAAAAAATTCTTTTGGTAACAAACCTTTGAAAAGTTATTCTTTATAAATATGTTAAATCATTTCTTTTTTTTTTAATTTATTAAAACATTTTTGAACTTTTTTTATTTCCTAAACAAATAATTATTCAAATTATAAAATTTAATAGTTCTTTGTATTTAAACCACAAACATAAATTATTTTCAACTTAATTTATCAGGTGTTAAATTGCATTTATTAAACAAAAAAGAAAGAACTATTTAAATTTTTCAATTAATACTTTAAAGGCATAAAATATATTATTTATTATTCATTAAAATTTATTCTTTAATATAAAACAACTTTTTTGTTACGAGTGTTGTTTTTGTTGTTGTTTTGTATAAAAGTAAATCTAAATAAACAAATCTGCAATGTGTCTTGAATATTAAATAGTTTGGCTTTTAATATAAAAAAATATATAATAAATATATCTATGACATTTTTCTAACCAGTAATACAGTGGTCGCCAATGCAATGATGATGTGGCGACAACGTCAACCTTTTATGTCTGGCGCTTAAAACATAATAAATACACCAACGATTAAGATAAAATACTGGTTTTTTAATATAATTTTTTTATCTTGACTTGGCTTATTCTAATTTTCTAATATTTTTAAACTATTTTTTTTGTTTTTATGGTTTTCGTAGTTTTTGCGATTTTCTGTATAAAGCTGTTGTTTTCGCTTTTAAATTATATTTCTCGAGTTAATACCTTATTTTTTTGGGTTGTTTATAATTTGATAGCATTTTGTCGTTTTTTAGCTTTTAAGCGATTTTTTCCAGTTTGATTTCAGTATAAGCGATTTTTTTCTTGACGATTTTTTTGCATTTCAGGGATTTAAAAATTTCTAACCTTTTTTTTATTGGTTTTTGTTACTCAAACATTTATTTGTCCCTAAACACCAATTTAGCGTTTTTTAGCTTTGGTTACTATTGTTCCATTTTTAATGACGTTTTTTTCCAATTCTAAGTTTTCTTTCAATTTTGTTTTTTTAAATTCCTTACTTAAGTTTTCAAAATTTTAAAATTAATAATAATTTTAAAATAAAAATTGTTTTCAATCTTAGTTTTTTCTTTAACTTTTGGCGATTTTACTTAATTAAATCTTACTGCGTGCCGTTTGCGTTTTTGCTGTTTTCGCAGTTTAGCTTATTTTTTAGTTTAAATAATAGAATTTTAACTTTATTGATTTTTTCGTAAAATGAGCTGATTTTTTTGATTTTGGCGTTTTTTTAATTATAAATTCTAAGACACTTTTTAAATTTTAGTGATTTGATTAAATTTTTATGTCTTTCTTCCATTCAAGATAATTATTTTTAATCATTTCTTTTAGTCTAATCTTTTTCTTCTTTAATTTTTGTTAATTTTTTCTAAGTTTAATTTTTATTTTTTTTCTTGGTTAGCTGCTTTTCTCAATTATTTAAAAAATTTTAATATAGATTTTATCCGATACTAGCTTACTACTTTTGCTTTAAGTTTTATGGTTAGGATATTATTAAAATATTTTTTGTTTTAGTCAGGGTTCGGAAATTTCATTTTCTTGTTACATTTTGTGCTCATTGTTTTAAGAGTTTTTTCTTTGTTTAGTAACTCCTTGTTATCACAGCGATTTTATAAAACTGTAAACAATCTTTTTATTTTTGTGTGTTTTTTTTTTTTAATATTTACTTTTTCTTTAACGTTAAATTAGCGATTTAGGGCTCTTTTTGCGGGTTTTGTTAATTCAAAAATTATTTACTTTTCTTTTCTAAATTTCTTCTCTTTTCATGTTCTTTAACATATTTCATACTTAATCTTTTTAACATGAACATTTTATTTTTCAAGCTAATATCTTCTATTCGAGAAGATGTTTTCTCTGTTGGATTTTTCCTTATTTAAATTTCTATATTTACAAAATTTTCTATACTTACAAAACCGATTTTTTCCAAATTATACTGTTTAGATTTTAGCGATTTTTTCTCTTTAACTGAACTTTTCGTATTATATATGGTGCCTATGATGAGCAACTTTCGATCTTCGACTGTAGTTGCTGTTCGAACGAATTTTTATTTGGTATCATGGCGTACCTTAGACCTGCATGTAATTAAAATAATTTATTGCCACCATTTGTAAAAAAAAAATCACAAATACTTACATTTTCAATAAGTTTTACAAACTGTCACGAACTATTGAAAGCAAAATTTTGTTCGATTGAAAATTCGTTGCACAACAAATTATTCGACAGTGCTACCAACTTACAAAATGAATTTGACAATCGATATTCGCTTTTCGTTAGCCAGCGAAAATCGAAAACCGAATGCAACTCAAAATAAGGGCCTTGGTTTTTTCGCTTTATGTTTTGCAATTTTATGCGCTTTTTTAGTTCATTGCACTTCAAAATGTTACATTTAAAATAATTAACAATGATTTTTCTAAACATAAAGTTTTTTGCTACGAGTTTTTTTTTTTTTTTTGTAAAATATTTTTTGGTAATTCTCAGATTTAATAGATTTTATCCGAGAATGAAATAACTGTAACTTAAGAAAATGATCAATATATTTGCATAATCCAAAATCTTTTGAAAGAAAATTTCTATGTTTTAATGGCGATATATTAAAAAAAAAACATAAATTTAAAAAAACGGTTTTTAAAGCAAACGATTTTAAAATTTTTTTTAAGAAAATCTTTATTCCTTTATGGATTTGTCTTACTTTAGTGATAAAAAGTAAATTTTGTAACTTATATTAACATTTTTCTCTCTATAAATATTTTTGAAAATCTGGCATCATTACAAAATTAATTTACACAACATCACAACAAATATGAAGCAGAAGAACAACCACCAGAGTCGGGGTTTTACTTGTTATCATAGATTTGTTATAATTTCAATTACTATTTATAAAAGTTTAAAAACAAAGTATTTACGCTCGTGGTTATTACTTGGTTATGCACTGTATGTCAGGAATGCTGTAGTTGTTTTTAACGTGCCAACTGTTCTTTGATTAATGCAAGTTGGTTAAAAAACTTGCAGTTTTTTAGTAATATTTGAAAGTAGTTTTCCGGGTTTTAAAATAAAAATATAATTATGTTAATACACTTTACTACAGCACAGGTGGAAAAACTATAACTGGTTTGCAATTATTATATTATTCATTTACAATCTTTTTGAGTATATAAGTATTATAGATCCCTGCAGTAATGGAAGTCGATTTAATGGCCCTTTTTAAGTCATTAGATCGAACAACGATTTAATATTATTGACAGACCTTAGATGCAGATCAAGACTTTTGATGTCGGCATTGTACTAAAAAAAATAGTGAATTCAACAAAAAAATTTTTTCTCCTAGCAGCGGAATTTTATAAAAACTCAACATTTGTTTGAAATTTTAAAGACAAAACTTAAACTCTTAAAATTTATTAATGCACCAGGAAACATCGAAAATATAGCAAATCTTATTTTCCAATCACAAAAAACAGTTTTACCACAAAATTAATAATTTTATATAAAAATAAGAAATTCATCAAGGTTTCAAATTCAGAAAAATCGTAATTTCATAAAAAAAAAAATTTAATTTTCAGAAATCGAAAAATACATGGAAAATAAAGGGTGATTTTTTAGCTATTATCTTTTTGGCAACACTGATTTAAACAGCTGTTGCATGTTTCGCTGTCAAAAATCTTCAATTTTGTCTATAATTTAACCATGAATTGTCTTACAAACCAACAACGCTTGCCAATTATTGAATTTTATTATCAAAATGCGTGCTCTGTTAAGAAAGTTGTTTTAAGAAAATTGTGTTCAGTGACGAAGTTCATATTTGGTTCAATGGGTACGTAAATAAGCAGAATTGTCGATTTTGGAGTGAATATCAGCCAGAAGCATTGTAAGAGCTATTATGCATCCAAAAAAATTCACAGTTTGGTGCGGTTTATGGAATGGTGGCATCATTAAACCGTACTTCTTCAAAGATGATGCGAATCATAACGTAACTGTGAGTGTTGAGCGCTACCGTGAGATGATATCCAACTTTGTTTTGCTAAAAATGCAAGAGCTTGACTTGCATGACATGTGGTTTCAACAAGACAGTGCCACATGCCACACAGCATGCGCAACAACGAACTTATTGAGAGGCGAGTTCGGTGAATATCTTGTTTCACGTTAGGGACCGGTAAATTGGCCGTCTAGATCTTGCGATTTAACGCCTTTGGACTACTTTTTGTTGGGTTATGTTAAAGCTCATGTCTATACAGACAAGCCCGCTTCAATTGACTTATTGGAAGACAACATTAAGCATTTATTCGTGAGATACCGGCCGAAATGTTAGAAAAAGTATGCCAAATTTTGACTAAGCGGATGGACCATTTGAGGCACAGTCAAGGTCAACATTTGCATGAAATAATCTTCAAGCATTAAATTTTATGGACCGTACTATCTATTCAAATAAAGATTAAATGCATTTTTCTGAATTTTATGGGTTTTTTCTAACGTTCCTATAGCTTTTAAAAAATCACCCTTTATATTTCACCACATTAAATATACACAAAAAAAAAAGAAACCAATAAAGCGAAAATTTATTTAAAAGCAGAAATTTCCTTAAAACATAGAAACTTGACTAAGACTCGTTTTTTAAAAAATTTTCTCAAACTGAAGACTCGTTGCAGTAGACTACGTGACAATAATAATTGTGATATGGATAATGACTCTTTTATTTGTATCAAATTCCCCTGACGTTGACTAAAACAAGCGAAGACGTAAAATATCTAAACTATATAAAAAACGTCATACACTATTTTTAATATGGCAACACTTGTTATTGGAAAAATCTGTGTCACAAGGTTGCGTTTTCTACTAAACCATAAATTTTATTTAAAATTTCCAAATGGATGCAATTATTATTACCACGATTTTTTAGGCTTCCGTTGCCCCTGAATGAACTTTAAAATTTATTTTTTTTTCTGCTTTTTGGGATTTCGTCTTGAATTATTAATCATACAACAAAATAATTAAAATTAAAAAATATATATATTTTTCGTTGTTATGTTGTTACTAGCTTTTTATGTGCGGCGTTGTTGTCGGGATCTAATTTTAGGGTATTGCTGGACACTAAGAAATACACGCAGAAAAAATAATAAATATTAAATTCAACATGAAATCAAAAACTACATAAATAATCGCTTATTAAATAAAAAAGAAAATTAAAAAATTCCCCCAAAAATTAAAAAATCAAAAAAGTGCAAATTTGAAAGTTATTTTTATTTTATTTATTATTTTTTTTTATTGGTGTAGAAGGGTATTTAAGATTCGTTATAGCAAGTGTTACTATTTGTTAAAGCAAATCATATTTCTATCTTAAATTTAATCAGTTTAAGCGAAACAAATTAACATTCTATTTATTAAAATTTAATTCGTTTTTTTTTTGCTAAAATTATTCAGTTGCGAAAAAATGAATAGAAAAAAATCTAAATTGATAAGAATATAAAATAATTTCCTTTTATTTTCTAACATTTTTTGAAGGTCTTTTAGGTTGAGGTGTCTGTCAGTAAATTGGAACTTAAATCAAATGTTGTTGTTGTTGTTGTTGTTGATCACTTATCATTTTTAATACGATTTAATGTCAAGTGAATATGGACTGTTATTTTATATTTTAATTCAATATTTTTATTTTTACATGACCGTTAATAAGAAGTGATTTGATTGTAAATATTATATTTTATATTTCGATGTATGTATGTATAAACTAATATACACTGCCGTGCGCATAAATAAGGAATTTATTTTGTTAGACTTTAATATTAATGCTTAATTTTCCATCCCTGTTAGATATTTAATAACTGAATTAAAATCAGGGTTAGTAATGCGGCTTACCAAAAGTTCACAAATGAAGCATCAAAAATTCCCAAAATTAAAATTTTTAAGCTTTTGCTTATTAAGTTCATATTTAAATTCCAGCATTCGGATTTTAAAACATATGGGCTGATTTCGAAATTTCGTAAAAAGTAGCTCGAGGCCGAGAGGTAAAACTTTTTGCATAATGGTGCCTTTTAGAAAACTGGAAAGAAATTATAGGCTCCTCGAGGCATTTTCTTTTGATGGGGAAAAGATTCGGTACTTTTTTGACCACAAACATGTAAAAACTTTTGTCCTAATTTTGCATCTTGTTAAGAAGCTTCTGAAAGGTCTAAAAAATTTAAGCTTGCATATTTCTCTGCTACTACTAGGTGATATTTTGTGTCCATCGGTTAAACTATTCAAAAATTGCTAAATTATTTTCCAAAATATTTTGTTTCTGCCCCATTGTGATGTGTAGGAGTGTGTTACACAGTCTTGTTTATGAAGCTAACATCTTCCCAGTGTGTTTACCTGTGCTAAAGTGATTTTTTTTAGAAAAAAAAAACACAGGAAGAAGATAGACCGGCCAGGGCTGGACCCGCTTTAGTTTAATTTATTTCGAACATAAAATTTTTGTACTTCAGAGCGCTGGGATAGATAAGATAGCGTAAACTGGACAATTATAAGGTAAATACTGTTTTTATAACAAAAGTTCGGCTCAGCTATAATTGAACAAATTTAGTACAAAATTGAATTTGTAAAAAAAATTAAATAATTTTTCTCTTGAAAATTTAACAGTTCATAAGGCACATCAATCAAAATGAATGTGTTTTGTTTTTTTTTTTTTTTTTTTGCTAAAGCTTGTTATAAACATACTTAACGGAATATAAATTATTATTAACATGTTTCTTTTAAATTGCAATAAATTCCTGTAGTCTAGTTTATCTTAAAAAATTTATTACTTTTAGCCTAAAATACAACATAAAAAATTGTTGGTTAAATATCTATTGAAAAATATAAACAATAACTTAATTACTGCCAAATACAAAATAACAGACCTGGAAAACCTGAAATTTGAAAAGAAAATTTTAACAAATGATACATTAGTATTAAAAGTGCTAAATTAAAATTTTATTCCCATTATTTTAATTACAAGTAAAAACTTCCCTCTAGTAACTATAAGTATAACACATTCCGATCAAAATGGTTTTTTATCCATATTATTCATTCCGATATGATTTATTGAAATCACTTTCAGTTGAAACTTAATTCTGTGATATATCTGAAAGTTGAATGAAATCGTCCCTCTAAAAACTCCTGATTTATCAGATCCGTTCTGAAAATCACGTGAATTCAAATCACGATCGGTTTTAAAATTACGCAGACGATTTGCTGCTGTTCTGCAAATCATATGATTTTTAATTTTTTTGGCGTAGTTTGTTTTTTTTTTTTTTTTTTTTACATTTGTAAGTAAAATATTATTAGTAATTTAAGTAAGTTTAAATGCGTGGAGCTAAAACAAATTAGTGAATTTTTATTTGTTTGTAATACATGTACTTCGATTTAGTTATTGGAGCGGATCGAAGGGCTTAAAATTTAGCGTCAAATAAAAATTAAAAATGTGAAAATTAATGCAAAAAGTTAAGCAAGTTTCTACTATTTTATATTTTGAATTATCTTTGAAAACACAAACCAGCTAACTGCTGACGAGAAAGAGGAAATCACGAGCATTACTAATGAAAGAAGCGTGAATTTGTAGTCTCAGCCAATTACGGTTCAAAAAAATAACGACATGCATGTGAAATTCACGTTACTAGCGGGATACTCTTCATATCATTTTATTTATTTTTACTTGTTCTAATAGCAGTTCATCCTCTGTACAAATTTCAAGCGGCTGCGCACAAAAGATAACGCCATATTCGTCGCGTTCACATTCTTTTGGAAACCCCACATACACATACTCTGTGTAAAATATACAGGTCTGTCTGCTATGGTTAAAAAACTAAAGCCAAATAAGTGAAAATAACGTAAAGATCGGGACACTCATTTAATTAAAACTTGTGTAAGAAGTAAGAAGTAACAATATTTTTATAAATATCATGTAACTTTCGGGACACCCTTTAATTTTTAATATTTTTTTCTTTTTGTTCTGTAAAAATTTCAAGACTCTACTTATTACGGTTTCAGATATAGAGGGCTGTGACAGATGAACAGACAATATGACGCAAGCAATAGGTTAACGATTTTACACTTTGTTTATGAAACCCTAAAAACTTAAAAAGTACTGCTGCAAAATATCAATTGTAAAAAGTACAATAGCATTAAAATTCCCATATCTGGATGCATACATACATGACGTGGGCGCAAGCAAAAACAAAATGTAACAGTGACAAAGAAAACTTTTCGAAATATAATTCAAAGTCAGGCAATAATTTTATAATTTTATTTAAACTTTTTAAAGGTTCTTTAATAAAACAAATTTTAATAAGAATTTGTGTTGTAATCATTTCCCAGCCTTAGTGTGTTAATTTTATAAAATAAAGAAAAGCTTCCACAGTTCATCTTTTAAACAAAAACAAATGATAATTTGTAAAGAATACCTACAACAAATAATTAGTTTACTAAATTTATTCAAAACCTACGGAAAAGGATGTGTTAATATGGGCGGCCATACTTCTCCAAAGTGAATATTAAAGTTAAATAGATGACGTCAGTTTCCAATAAAACGCACTGGGCCAGTTTTGTTTTTTACCGTTCTATCACAGTGTTGCATAAAGTACGTTTAAATATAAAAACTCACACAGAAAACAACTGTAAACGATCATAAAATTGCTTTTTAAAAATATTAACAATATTTAAGTTGTTTTTCATTTTGGTCAATATTAAAACGAACTGTTCATTTAAAATCCCGAGCTGTTAAACTTTTGACAGTTTAAAATTAAAAACAGATATATGATTCGAATTAAAAAAAATAAATTTAATTAAATTAATTTTCTTGAACTGGATCCATGCTTTGACACCATTTTTGCTCTTTTAAGGGCTTATAATTTGACCCTGATAAAAATGTTTGAAAAAAAATTTCCAAAAAATACAATAAATAACTTTCGGTTACAATCAATCACTGAAAGTATTCCCGTTTGTGTATACAGGGTGTCCGCTTTGTTTTGCCTCCATTTTGGTGACCATTAGTCTTGATAGTTTCTATTTGGCAGTCGTGAAGTAGACACGTGGCAAATTTATTACGGTAAAATAGTTGATAATCAAACGTGTTTTAATCGTTAAAACATTTTACAGAAATCAATCTTCGATTACTGTGACGATGTGAAAGTTATGTGAAATTTTTGGGAGAAACAACGTGCCTACAAAACGCATTATTCGGTTCTGGGTAATGTAAAACCCCCAAATTATTAATCAGTTACCTTTGTTTCCATTAAAATTGACATTCTAGTGTGATATTTATTGATATTAAATAGATGATGTTTACAATGTAGATAGATAGATGCAAATAATGCTGATGAAGGATGTGGCGGTCCTGAAAATGTTGCATTTCATTCTGCTAGCGTCTAATTTTTCTTGTTTTCTTTGGAAAACGTCCGCATACATTTGTAAAAAATTTTTCTTTCTAAAAATGTTTAGAAATTAATTAAAAAGAACCAAAAAGCCGAAAATAAAGTCAAATTTCATTAATTTATAAAATCGATGGTTCAAATCCTAATTGGGAAAAAATTAAAAAAAAAATTTACAACATATATATTTGCGAATACGTCGTGTATACGTGTGTTTTATTAAAAATAACACGAATAACTACATTAACTATTCCGATGGCATCCTAAATATCATCGTTAAAACGCAGAGAATTGGAAAGATTGCATTAAAAAATGGCAGGGTATAAATCTAAACTAAAATTCGAAAAAGAGTAAAGAAAAGAATTCTATTTTTTTTAACTTAAAGCGAAATTTATAGAAAAGAGATATAAAAAATTTTGTAGGAAAGGACATATTTAAAGTGGGGTCATCTCATTAAAAATCGATATCGCTGGTCACGTTATTAATACACATTTTTGAAATTTATTGTATTCGAAAGTGAAAACAATAAAATTATAATTTATCCACGTTTAGATTTTAAAAGAACTCTTCTCTTTAACATCCATATATGGATTGTGTGTGCATGTGTATGTAAATGCATTTAATAAACCGCAGAAAGTCCATTACTTGCATTGACCATATTTAATGTTTTGTAGTTGTTTTAATAATCCATGCAAATTGAAATCTTATGCACAACCAACAACAAGCATCAATATGTGTAAAAAATTTATTGACTCTGGAAACTGTTATAACAACAAAAAAATAATAATAATAAATGTGTGTGTGAGAAGAAACGTTGCAGATTGCCAGATTTATGGATGTAAGCCATTTTTAATAAAAAAAAAAAACAAAAGTATTTTATTAGGTGGCTGTCTCATTTAGTAGTGAGAGGGGGTATTTAAAATCTAAAATAAATAAATATTTTCCATCTGCTAAATATTAAAAACCAAAAATTCTAAATACTTAAATTTTTAAGAATTAAAAAAAAATAAGTAATTTTACTCAATATGCATTAAATGCAATAATTTATTGCCAAAAAAATTTGTAAACGCCATATGATTAGTTTTCAGTTTTTTATTTTTTTTTTTAAGAGCAAAAAATTTATGCAACACAGAGAATATTTTGGAAAAAAATAATTCTAGATACAAATATTTATTCGTTTTCTTATAAATTACAATTTACATATACTAAAGAGGTGCAAAAGAAAGTTAAATAGGTTCGACAAAAATTCGAAAGGGACGAACTTGTGCATAAAACATGAAAGATCGCTTTTTTTGTAAAATTGTTTAAAGAACGAAGGAAAAGAATAGTTTTTAATTTTTTTACTTGGAACTAAAAAAAAATATATTAAAATATTCAATAAATTTTTATTTTCTTTACAGAGGGTTTGCCTTTTGTTCCACATATTTGCTATGTGGGTGAAAAGATCTATAAAACCTCTGCAAATTCCTGTTTCTTTTATGATGAAGTAAAGGATTGCTGTTGTTCCTCGCTGTTGGCAAAAGAATGTAAGTATATTAATAAATATACATAATAATAACTAAAATTAGTTACTGATTCTTTAAACCGAAATAACAATAATACATTTTATGACTGTTAAATCTAAAATATTTACTCGTTGTTCTTTTAATTGTAAAATTACATAATCCAAAAAAAAAAATTTTTGTTTTTGATGTCACTTCACACAGCGGTAAATAATTTTGTTGACAACACTGTTGAAAAGCTTCTTTACAACTGCAACTTGCTTTATGCTGCTATAACATTAAAAACTGCTGTTTCAGTTTATAGGCGATTAAAAACGTTTAGATTAATGTAATACAAAAGTATCTGGCCGGTTGTTTACCGTTCCTTGAGTTCAAAATGCTTAAGAATATCAGAGTAATCGGCGTAGACACACGATTTTGATTCTGGCACTCTGTGCCATTAAAGGCATCAAGGGGTTACATCTTTTGTAAACAATTTTATTTTACAATAGCTTTTCGACTGTGTTCTCTCTAAATGCGGCTACAAAAGAGTATTAAATCACTATTTTTGACCACCCATGGAATTTAGACTTTGTTTTTTGACAATTGCAAACGTTGTTACTGAGAAAGTCCGTTAATGAAGATTTTCCAAATCAACCAAATGCTAAAATAACCGAGAACTGGCAGAGCGATTGTCACAAAACACAGTGCTGTCAATTAAAAGTTTTTTTCTTAAAAAAAATATCCGATATGTGATTGATATATAAAGAATCAAAATTATAGTTTTTTTTTTGCATTTATTGGTTAAATTTCTAACTCTGATCTTTGGGTCTTGGCCAACAGTATTTTTGTTAAAAAGATATATAATTTCATCAGCTGTCAATGTTACCAGCTGTTAAATTATTGCGGAAGATTTCTAACGTTAATTTTATTGTTTGAAATCAGTACTTGTCTTAATGATTTTATTGGAAAATTTTGAACGTGTGTACACTTGGACCTTGACCAGGCAGAGATGGATTTAAAGTAATGAAAAAAGTGCTGCCTTAGCAGCCAGTATTGAATAAGATTTAGAAATGATGATTGACCTCGGAACAGCATAACCATCCCCTTTTATTTTATGGGTGGATAAGGACCTAAAACGCTTGGAAAATGCCACAGATTCGCTAAGTTGGACTTTAATTTTTTTTCGTAGATGCAAAAATTGCGTAATAATCATAAAAATATTAACCAACTCCAGCAAAATGTAGCGGCCTATAAAACAAAACTTAAACGAATTTAAAATCTCAAACATTTGTCTCTCTAGGCGGGTTCACCCATTGTTTCGGAACAAAATTTTTGTTGTGAGAGTTTGTTCTGAAACGATTCACCCACTTCGAACAATTTTTCTGGAAAAACAAAGCTACCATATGAAACATATGTGTAAGCGAGATGTGTTACTTTACAAGCAGGCAGCACTGTGATAAAAAATTAAAATCACTGAATGCCGTTTTGTTATAAATAAATTCTAAATTAAAAAAAATTTCATAATTAAATCAAAAAATGAGCTAAAAAAAAAAAAATGAGGTAAAAAGTCATACAAGCATTCTCTACCCGGCTTTTTCATTTCTGAAATAAGCTTCAAGGCAAGGGATTCATTCGTTGAGATCCATGACAAAATTTTTTAAACTTATTTTCTTTTATTTTGTGTTTTATTATAAATATACCAGGCAAATTAAGGCAGGTAATCTTAAGAACAAAACAAATTTTAAAAATAATTATTGAATATCAATGCAAACAAAGAACGAAAAAGTATGTAAAATATATTTTTTGCTTGAATGATTTTTATCACATTAATTAATGAAGTGGCAGCTCAGTTAAATTTTCTTTGAAAAAAAGTAGTTGGCAGCACAGTTTCTTTGTTTCGGAACAAAAATTAAACCAATTCATGCTATAAACACAATCAAAGGCTACCGACCATCGACTACCGACTACAAAAGTAGCTGGCTACAAAAATAGCCAAGTTGCCAGCTACTTAATTTTTTTAACGACCATCGACCACTAACTACAAAAAAAAAAACATCTGTTTTGACAAACATGTATATATTGAAGTTAACTAAAACAAAACAAACTTGATTTTTTTAAGTGAATTTGTGTAAAAAAAAAAATTTAAATGTCTCAAGAAAATTTAATTAACTTTATAAATACTATTGCTAAAATAGTGGAAACAAAGACTTCAGTGTATGAAGTGTCCACGTCCATATTTGCATGTAAATTGAACTAAACATTTACATTAAACAATATAATAAATGTATATAAACCGTAAAAATTACTATTATATACTTATCAATTTTAATAAAAAACCCAAAAAATAAATATAAATGAAACAAATTAGAAACTAAATGGAAAATTTCACAAACAAAAAGTAAATGAAAAATGTATTTTTTTTGAAATCTTAATTTAATAATGGCAAGGGTATATAACTACAGCGCCAGGGTATCCCACATGTATTTTGATATTACTAGTCTCTCCAGGAACTGCACATCAACCTATACCTTCGTATAGGAAGTGAAAATTCCTGTTGAATAAAAACTGTGCGCGTTGGGACTTCAATTATAACTTCACTTTTTTTAAAAAAATCTTCTCGCGCGCAGACGTTCCCCCTTCGAGATGAAGTAATAAACTGATGAAAAATGTAAACAAATTAACAGATGATTATTATTTTTTTCAATGGTGCCACTAGTTTTTCGCGTTTTTAATAGCGATATTTAATGTATTGCGTTTTTAAAAACACCATTTCATGAATTTATTGTATTGGCATCACTAATCTGTTTTTTGTAGCCAAGAAAAATAGAAATTAGCCTAAGTTGGCTACGGGCTACAAAAGTAGCCGTGTAGTCGGTAGTCGTGTAGCTGCTAAATATTTATTCTCATAAGCACGCATGTATTCTATTTTTGACATCTTGTAGTCGATGGTCGGTGGACATGATTATGTTTATAGCATCAAGCTGAAATTGTTCCGAAGTGAGTTTACTCTCTTTCTCTCTCTCTCTCAAAAAATAAAACGTCAAACTACATATAAAAAAAAAATGTTTCGGAACAAAATTTTTGCCGGTGAACCAGCCTTCTTTGTTTTAATAATTTTTCTGATCTTATCTGGTCATCCTTTGCATAGTTTGCAAATCTTGAAAGAAAAAAAGCAAGGGAGCATCAATTCAAAATGTTATCATGATCGATAACAATTTTTTACTCCAAAGTTATAAAATTTAAAAAAAAAAATTTAAATTAATTTAGAATAGCGAATTTACATTAAAAAAAATCCCCTCTTGCATTTTCTCTTATTCAATTAATATAAAATTGATTGATTAAACATATTTTACATCCCCACAATTTATAACAACAAAATATTCTTTGTTATAAATTATAGTTTTTCTGAAAATGTTAATTATTTATTTATTTGATTTAACAAAAAAAAGCGATGTTTTCCATTAAAGTTTTTTTTTTGTTTTTAGTTTAAGTGTATAAAACTTAAAAAAGCTTATTAAAAAAAACATAAATTTTCAAATTAATAAACTAAAAATTGTGTGCATGGTAAAAATTTTTCATCTTTTTTTCTAGTAAAAACTATTTCAAAAGAAATTAAACAGCCTAGAAAATATAATCACCCCTATTATGATTATCTCTTTTACCTGGAAATGTTTTCCTTTTCTCTAAAATGCAATCGTGAACAATTCACGTAAACACTTTTTACAAAAGTTCCCCTTATCGGGTATAAATTTTCCCCTTGAAATATTTTGTAGTTTTCATTTTAATTTGTTCACATATTTTTTCTGGGGAACAGTGTTACCGTTGGCAAAAAGGCAAAAAAGGGATTTTTTAAAGTGGCATCAAAAAGGAGATTTTTTTTTAAAAGGGGCACCATATATTGTTATATTTATTTTAACGCTTTAATGTTTCATTTATTTACAGTATTTGCAGACAAAAATATGTGTGCAAAAGTTATATACATAAGTTTGCAAATAAGTTCTCGTCCAACTTATTTCTTAAACTTCCTTTTTTGTGCCAAGATTGTTCGGCATCAGAAATGTTAAATATGTGCTTATTCGTTTTACTTTCTAATAGCTTTAGCTCTGTAATAAACGTCTCTGGATCAGTTATTACAAAGCTAACTCTGAATGTATCGCAAAATAAGGAATGTCTTTATTAGACTTAATAAATACTGGACTCAAATACGTTAGTACATTCACTTTTTGTCCTTAATGTCAATTTTGAAATAATGTATTTCTTCACACAATTTTTGATCAAAAAAATAACATTCGCTTTTAAATCAATTATAAACATTTTAGAAAATCCTTCTGCACATATTTCATTTTCAGCTTCATGGTGTTCTATAAAATAGAGAATCTTTAAATTTTCAAACTAAAAATAATTTTATATTTCGGTTTACTCATAAACTAAATAATCAAAAATAATGCAAATGTGGAAATTCAAATAAAAATTTACCCATTAAACTTTTACAAGCCACCAGGTCCTCCCTGTGCATAAAAATAGAGCCAGCAAATTTATTTATCTAAAACAAAATTTTTTTGTTGACTGGATTTTTTCTCATTAATTATTATTTCTTTACCTCAGTTCTTCGAGGAATAACACTTATTTTTTATAACGTCTGAGCATCGTCTTGGCATTGAGTCTACAAGTTTTTGGCAGGTTTCTGCAGGAATATTTTTCCACGCATCTTGAATTAAAGTCCAAAGTTCGTCTTTAGTGGATGGATTTATTACTCAAAGACACATTTTTACTATTGTCCATATGTTCTCGATAGGATTTAGGTCTCGGGACTGCGCTGGCCAGCTTAAAACCTTGATGCTATGTTCTTCAAACCAATCTTTTGCCCGCTTCGATGTGTGTTTTGAGTCATCGTCCTGTTAAAAAACCTATCGTGGCGGCATCTCCAATTCGGTATCCATTCTACCCTCAATACGAAATGAAGGCCCAATACCATAATATGAAAAATATCACCATACAATTATGTTTCCGCCTCCATGTTTAATCTATTTTGTTGACGAAATTCGGTGTTGGAAGGCCTTCTGTCTGAATTAAACAAATTACCTTTCGTTTCGTCAGACCATAGAATATTTCGCCATTTGTTTACAGGCCAATCTACATATTGGGCAAATTATAATTTTTTCTTTAGGTGCTTTTTACTTAGATATGGGACCTTTCTACTACTTTTAGTCTTCAAATTATTTTTAATTAGAAGCCTTCTTATGGTTGAGTTAGAAACATCTAGATTATGCTCCTTTTTAAGGATGGAACAGGTGACAAAAGGATCTTTTTTCACATGACTCCTTCTCTAGAGGTGTAATTTTCGACGGTCTTCCTCTATTTTCTGCCTTGCTTTCATATTTGACGGCGTTCTCCACCATTTTTTTAGAGCATCAAATTGTTTCGGCAATTTGTCTATAACTTTTTCCGGCTCTCAAAGATACAATGTTTTCCTCTGCCCACTGTATATACTATTATATAAAAATGTTGTAACATTTCTTTCGAATTGTACTTAAAAAACACTAAGCTTAACTTTTTCCAAACTTTTAATAAACAAACAAAGAAATTGAATTTGTAAAAGTTAATTATTTTTCAAAACTGGCTCTTTTTTTTTGCACACCCATTTTTGCATTCAAATTTATTATGATAATAAAATGAAGATTAATGACGCTGAAGCTATTTAAACACAACGGGATTACATTTGTAAGAAATTAAAAGTATAGGAGATCAGGTGGCTCTATTTTATTGCACATCACTGTATATTGTTACGTTTTTCCCTTTTTAGACAAACGTACGGATTCTTTTGATTGCAAATACCACTGTGGCTCATTCTTTTACTTAATGGCCTTCTCTGACTATACTTCTTGATCCTACCGGTCTTGTGAATCCCATGGTCTCCTATTTACTAAACATGCGTTATTATTACAAACGCAGTCATCCGCGCTACACTACTGTGTTACTCAGGCGAGACAGGAACTACTCGATACCTTGTTTAGTAACCTTAAACATCCACAGACAACTCCACAACGCATTTTATCCAAGCCAGTCATCCTCTTTTATCTAATTAGCCACAACACACGTCTGCCATACACTGCTGTTATGCCGTTACACTTCCCTGCGAAAACCACTACCGTTTTACTTTTTATTATAAAGGGCGTCTTAACAATTATTTGTTACTCTTATATTATATTGGACCGTCTTCACTAAAATATCTGCCATGGCTTCAACACAATAATTGCCTTTTTTTTCCGGTAGTTTGTACTGCTGCTTATCAGTTTTAAATTGCTTATAATAATTACTATTCTCCTTTGTACGCATGCCCGAAGATGGGCTCGAACTCATGATCTTCTGTTTTACAACACGTACATCTACTAATGCAGCTATCGAGGTTGCTTAGCTTTTGTTAGCTAATTGTGGAATTGTTTTATACACTCACCGTTGTGGAAGTTACTTATTCACCACGCTCATACGGACACAACAACAGGGTTGCCAGATCTTATTTTTGTAACAAGATATATATGAAGAATAAGAATAAATACCAGAAATTTTAAATAAATATATTATTTATAGAAAATAAACCTTTTTGAATGATACATATCTTTTCTATATTGGAGGCTTTTTTCTTCGAACTGTGCACAAATAAAAAAGTGTTGCAAAGCTCACCAGTGTTCCAATGTTCTTCTTGCAGACTCAAAAGACAACCATCTAAATTGCAAATAAAACAAAAAGTGCCATATAATAAAACAGGGTGAAAAAAGGCTAAAATATATCGAAAAATGGCAGATTTAGGTCTTTTGAAAAAAGGGGCAATAAAAGGGTCAAGCAGTCGAAAAAGTAGCAATTTGCTACTTTAGTAGCAACAACGGCCGCGCTGTTTATGAACTAGTCAAATCTATCAAGTTCGTATGTGGAATAAACTTCCTACAGAGATTATTTTCGAGTCACTTTTTATGTATGAAATTGCCTGATTAATAGAAGCCTGTTTCTGATTTATTTGTCCAAGTTAAAAACAATTAATAATGCCGAAGGCCAAGCACAATTATTTGCGCTCTTCTTGTGGCAGTTTGAACGCCCTATTTCTTGTTAAAATAAATAAAATAAATTTAACTCATAAATTTTGTTTATTTTCTATTTTCCAATCAATACTTAATTTGAAAAAATTATAATTTACAGCAGATTATGTACGAGTATAACTCATGTCTATTTATTTTTTTTAATAAAATTCTTTTTTAAGGTCATAAAATGAAAGAAATCAAAAACTCTTTTACACTTGCTTTCAAATAGTTTATTTTTCATTTAAAATTTTTTATTATTAAAGTACCTACACTTTTTTTTATTTTTTAGCACATGCTTTTAATTAACAACACAGATAAATAATAAATAATCGTTGTATAATCAAAAGTATTTTTGCTCTTAAATTATTTTACGTGTTTAGTTCATAAAACTAATTAGATATTTAATGCTAAATGATTCAATTGGGCCATGAAGTTTAAAAAGATTTTAACGGCATCTTGATAGGAAATACATACATACATATGTACGTACAAACATCTATTTATATACAGTGATGTGCAATAAAATAGAGCCACTTGATCTCCAATACTTTTACCCCTTATAAATCCCTCATACAAAAAAGTAGGCATAAATGAGTATTTACAATGGGCAGAGGAAAATATTGTACCTTTGAGAGCTAGGAGACAATAAAAAAAAACTCCATAATAAACGAAAAAGTTACAGACAAACTGCCAAAATAATTTGATGCTCTGAAAAAAAAATTGGCGAAAACATCGTCAAATATGAAAGCCAGGCAGGAAATAGAGGAAAATTGTCGAAAAAGCGAAAAATTTTGTGTCATGTAAAAAAAAAATTCTTTTGTCACCTCTTCCATCCTTAAAAAGCAGCATAATCTAGATGTTTCTACCTCAATCATAAGAAGGCTTCTTATTAGTAATAATTCAAAGGCTAGAAGTAGTAGAATGGTCCCATACCCAAGTTAAAAGCACCTTAAGAAAAGATAAGAATTTGCCTAAAATAATGTAGGTTGGCCTGTAAGCAAATGAAAAAGTATTCTAGAGTCTGACGAAACGAAAGTTAATTTGTTTTATTCAGACAGAAGCAACCTTTCTGTATGAAGACCTCCCAACACCGAACTCCATCCACAATGCATCACAGAAACCATTAAACATGGAGGCCGGAATATAATGGTATTTCGGATTGAGGGTAGAATGGATGCCTCTTATTATACAAATATTCTTAATGACACTATGATGCCTTATGGCGAATTGGAAATGCCGCTTCGATGGGTGTTTCAACACGACAATGACCCGAAACACACATCGAAGCGAGCAAAGACTGGTTTTAAGCTGGCTGGCGCAGTCTCCAGACCTAAATCCTATCGTGAACATATGCAAATTAGTAAAAATGTGTCTTCGAGGTAAAAATCCCACTAAAGAAGAATTTTGGACTTTGATTTAGGATGCTTGAAAAAATATTCCTGCAAAAACCTGTCAAAAACTTGTGAATTAAATGCCAAAACGATGCTCAGACGTTATAAAAAATAAGGGTTATTCCACGAAGAACTGAGGTAAATAAATAATAATTATTGAGAAAAAACCAGTCAGTAAAGAAAAAAATATATTTTGGGTAACTTAATTTGCACAGACAGGACCTGGTGAATTTTAAAAATTTAATGGATAAATTTTTATTTAAGTCTTGAATTTACACATTTGCATTATTTTTGTATCATTTAGTTTATGAATAAACCAAAATATAAAAAAGATTTTTTTTTTTTAGTTTGAAAAATGCTAGACCAAGAGGGCTCTATTTTATCGAACACCACTGTATTTTTACATTATTTTTCTTGTTTGTTACTTTCATTTTATTTTATTATTTTTACCATGCAAGATCTATCCTAACTGTAAATCCCGTCTCATATAACCATACGTTTGGGCGAATCATAACCGACATACCTACAGTGTTGTTAAATAAAATAGCACCATTACCTGCAATATGATTTCCTTACATATAATTCTTTCTTTTCATTCGCTGTGTTGTTTCTTGTCTTTTTGGGGTACTTTTTGGGTAAAGTTCAGTAAAATGGGAGTTAACCAAAATTATTCTCTATTATAGAGCAAAATTCCGAAAGGTGTGGGAACACTTAAAACTAACTTTCTATCCTACAACAAGATGTCAAAAATATACGTACGATGTGCATACATATGTACATGCAGTTGTTTATAGCAAAAATAACAACACAAGTATTTTGTTTCTTCCTATATTTCTAACATATTTTTGAAGTTTATTTAATAAAATCTTTTGGGATAAAACTTTCAAATAGCACTTTTGGTGGACATTATACCGAAATCTAGTACTAATAAGATTTCGAGCAAAACCTATTTGATTTTAAATAGATTTCCCATACAAAACAAAATCTACTTCGCCACTAGACTTTGACAAAATCAACTCATAATCTAATAGTACTTAATAATGCAACTATTGTTTTCTTCACATGGTACCAAAACATACAACGCAGCACAAGAAAAAATTACAGTTTAATTAAAACAACAAAAAAAAATTATAAAAAAACAAGTAAGAGTGCTTGCTATATTCGGCAATGCCGAGTTTTATATATCCTTTACCATCTATCTAAATCTAGTTTAGTAAAGTAACTCCAATTAAAAAAACAAATATTGGGGTGACAGAAAATTAAAAAGTAAAAAAAAAATTTTGTACGGCATATATATAATTTTACATAAAAATTACATCGGCTCTTAATGGGTTAAGCATTTTTTTTAAATTTTAGTATTTTCTTAAAGATCTCTTTAAAAGCTTTAAAATGATACCCACATTAATATTTAAAAAATTTGGAAATTTCAGAACGCCAATTTTATCGATTGTTTTTTTTATGTATATACATATATTGTTTATGTATATTTATTTTTTTGATTGGAGTTACTTTATTGTTCTAAATGACATGAATGTTTGCTGCCTCGAAGGACATGGAGCAATTATGTAGATTTCCGATAGCACTTCTTTCAACACTATATTTGATCGATTGATATATTAATTTTTTTTGTGAAATTAAGTTTGCCGAGGCAACAACACTAAAACGAACGGACAGACAGACATCGCTTAATCGACTTTGCTATGCATAAGAAGTCAAAATATATATACTTTATGGGGCCGGAAATAGATATTGTAGAAATTACACACGGAATGACAAACTTAGTAATACCCCTTTTCCAATTTTTGTGGTGAAGGGTATAATAACAAGATTTCCATAAAATGTTATTAATAAGACGATGAAAATGTGTAAATTATAATTTAATAAAAATTTTTTAAATGTACATTCTTTTGATTTTTTGTTAAAATAAAATCTTGCTAATGTCAACAAAAACCCAGTGTGAACGATATAGATTTTGGAAAAGATTTCAAATGAAATAAACTAGATTTGAGTGTGATGTAAATGCGCTATTACTTTTTTTTTATTTCTTTAATTTTTATTTTTACCGTCAAAGTTTGAAGTGTTAGCTGTAATTTGAAAATAAATTTGTGATTGTGTATACACATATGTACGTATGTCACCTTTACAGAAATGCCGTTTTTATTTTAATGGTATATATATGTACCTAAGTAGGTACTATTAACACAAATGTACTATAAATGAAGCTATAAATACAAACGCGGATACTAAGTCAGGCAATAGTGCTATTTTTTTAAATACTTATGTATGCATGTACATACCTACCATTTTTTGTTGTTCATATCCTAATAGGTATAACTGAATCTGATAACTGTATAAAGAGCCATTAGGTCAACCGGAAGTGCAGCTATTGTTTTAAGTTAAACCAAAAAGGAGTAATATGCATGATCACACAAAGGTTGATTTAACATCCCAAGATAAATACTATTTATTTGCACACATATACAGAAGCACCACATTTTACCGTGCCATACATATGTACATAAACAGTAAAAGGAGAGTAAGAGAGCTTTCAACAAAAACACGATTTATCTGTTACAATCACGGCTACCAGATTTGATTTATTTTTATTTTGACGACTTTTTCTTTGGCAAATGCATATTTGACGCTTTTTAAATGATATTCTCCTTTTGTTATTTTCCTCTATCTAAGTAGTGAATAAATGGAATTTAGTGCCGACTTCAAAAAAGCTGAATCCATTACCTTTTTAAAATGTTGTTTTAGCTTTCTTAGGTTCGTAAAACTTATTGTTTTTACTATTGTTTTATTTCTTATATAAAACAAGGAATTCATGTTTCATCAGCAAGCATTTTTTCAGTGCTGAAAATAATAAAGGTTTTAATAAAAAAGCCTTTAGTCAGATATTTAATCAGTCAAATAGTTAAAGTTATTGTAGATTGATGTTTATGTCTTTCAAAAATAAAAATTTGCAAATAGTTAGGAACTTAATTTTCGTCATTATTTTGTCGCTAAAGTAAAAATCGTTTGCAGGAACTTTGAAGGAAGACGTTTCTGTTTCACTTACGAGGATTAGTCCGTATGTAAAAGCTTTTTCGTTTTAGTTATGTTGAAATTCATTGCCGAGTGTAGATTTTATAACATGAAGCCGCTTCGAAGGGATGAAAGATATATGTATGTAGTTATTTTTATTATTTTTTTATGCATACCTGTAAAATTTCAATACCAAAAAGACATTAGTTGTGGATTTAGAGTTGTTGCTGCGGAAAGATATTTGAAGCGATCTAGATGATTATAAAATTTTTAAACCTTCTGCAGTAGTTTTTAAAAGGGCTTGAAAAATTGGAGAGGCTCTGTATTAAAACGAACACGTACAAATACGTTTTTCTTTGTTTTTCAGATATTTTGAATTCCCTTATCAAGGACTAATTTGGGATGCAGTTATAATTGTGCAGGTTTAATGTTTTTACCCCTCCGCAATGAGCGTTGTCTTAACTAGACTGACCAAGTGGAGAAATCTTTAGCCTAATTTTTATTTAGTCAAAGAAAAATATTGATTTATATAAACTTTTTTCTAAATTTATTAAGAAAGAAAATTTATTTAGAAATTTTTGTGTTAATTTAAAAAAAAAAACACATATATTAGTTCTTGCTTTCAGCTCTGTTTAGTTAAGAATAATTTTTTTTTTTTTTAATTATTTTTTTATAATAATAATTTCAAATTTAAAAAATTAAGATAAAATAAAAAAACAATAATATTATTATTAAATTTCCAAGTGTCTTTTCAAGCTTATAGCCAACACTGACTATATTTTGTGTCTTTCTCTTGTGAGAAAAAAAATATAACTGTGCTTTTGTTATTTTTATTACCCCTTAAAGTCTGAATTTAGTGTTACCCATTGCTTTTAAGGAGAAGTAAAAAAACTAAAGAAGTAATTTGTGTTTTGGTGATTTTTTTAATTAACCTTTAATATTTTTTACAAATTACACAAAATCGTTATTAGTAAATTATCGGTGTATTATTAAATTAACAGTTTTGCTACCCAGCCCTTGTTAATTAACATTTTTAATTATTATAATTTTACATATTAATAAAAAGAAACATATATTTTTTAATTGCAGGGCGTCATATATCAGCTGGAACTTCTATTTACACAAAAACAACGTTTAATAATAACTGTTGTTTGTTGGGCGTTACCTGTTTGCTATATCTTCTACTAAGGCGGTCGTACAACTAAAATCTTAGTAATATTTTTGAAATAAAATTAATTAAGGCATTGTTTTGTTTTCGTTTGTTTTTTTTTTTTAATAATTTTATTAAAAAATTAAATTATTATGTGAGTGTTATTTAGTCATAGTTTCATTTTATGTATTTTAGGATTTATTAATCTCAATTTGGAATTAGCACAGTTAGTTATAAAACTTTTACTGACGTATTTATAAAATATTGAAATATATTTAAAATGTGTTTTAGGACAAATTTGTGTGATTTGGCATAAAACAAAGTTCAAAATTATTATTTTTTGTAAATATGGCAGTCATTTTTAAATAAATAATATTTGATAATAAAAAAATTTAAAAAAGTCATTTTTGATTAAAAACAAACCTAAATAATAAATTTAATTAAATCAAAAGTGCATTTTTTATTCTTTAAGAAAAGTCCTTATTAGGGATAAAACAACACTGTATAACCAACCAGTGATATTTTGGTGAAAAAACTTGTTCACTTCTATTCTGCAATCCGAATCCTCAATATTTTTTTAAGCTTGTATTATGTTCGAATTCTACTTCCAATTTTCTAATCTACCAAAAGAAAAATTTTGTTGAATGCACATAATTTTTTAACAAGAAATGAAAAATGTATAATTTAAAAAAAAAAATCGAACATAATTCCAAACTTTCGAAATTTTAACAAAAGCTTGGTTAAAAATTATATTGCCATAAAAATGTAATATTGTAAGGCAAAAATATCTACATATGTATGCCTGCATGTTCTGTACGCCGAAAAGAATTTTTTTTATTATTTTTAAATTAATTTTTATATGGAGTAAAAATGCTTTTTAGTTTTTGATGATTAAAATATTTTTACTTGATTTTGATTCCAAAAGCATTAATTTTTAATTTATAGAAATTTCTTTTTATGAAACTGACTGAATTAACAGAACAGTGAAATTAATAATTTTTATTTTATTTATTTTTTTTTTTTTTTTGTTGAGATTTTTGCTTCTCGAAACAATTTTTTAAATCTTGATTATGAAGCAAATTTTTTTTTAATTTAGAAAAAAAAAACATTTTGATATTTCGAACTAACTTAAGGCCTAAGGGCATAAAAAATTTTTATGTGTGTTAAAAAATTCGAAGTTAATTTCGAATTTTTGCCAAACATACAAAAAACTGATACAACTACAACTTTGAAGCTTTGGAATTAATGCTTTAAAAATGAAAAAATTATAATTTCATCCATATAAAAATTATTTATTAAGCTGTTAATATATGTAATAGTTTTTAATTATTATTTAAATAATTAAAATGCAACTTTATACTGTAATATATATAATTACTTATTAAACTTGTATTAATTTTATTCCTCAACTGTGTCCATATTAAATATAAAATTAAATTATAATGAAAATATTACTTTAAAGAAACTTGCTTTAATTAATGAAGTCAAAAGAAAAGCTACTTAATTATTAAACACCTATCAATCGAATTGATGTAAACATAAATATTTATATTTGTTCTTATGTAAACAACTGTACAAACGAAAAAACTTAAAATTTTAGTTATAAATTAAATCAAATGAGGTTTTCAATAAAATGTGTTTAACGAAAAGAAAAATTATTAGTAATTTGTTTTATTTTTTAGTTCCAGTAATCGGACAACAACTCAGTTTTTAACTCAAGATTAAAGCACTATTCCTTATAGGCCTCATAGTTATTAAGATAAACGGGTTTAAATTTATTCATATAAAAAATTTAATTTCTTGAAAACAAAATCCGAATTGTCAAATTAATAGCTTCGTACTCTGAGTAATACAATGTAACCACAACTTCAAACACTCTTCTCCAAGGGGAATAGTTCTGCCTGGATCAAGCTTTTTGAGTTCCATGAGAAAATGGGCAAAATGTAACGTGATCCCAAAAAAGAGAAAGCATTACTTGTGGGAGCAAAGTATGGGTTTGTTCGGAAATGCATCACAGCGCTGCATTTCTTGCGCATGTGAGATTGCAAGAGATCCATATGCGGCAATTTTGCTTATTAAGAAACCCGTTAAGCCAAAAATGCTCTAGAAGCTGATTTTCACAGTTATCTTAAATGATTTCATAGCATTGTTCAAGCGTGAGTCTATTCATAATGATTTGCCAGAGTTTACTGAAAATAATAAAAAAAAAATGTTTCATCAAAATTAAATTTTAATGTTATTTTTTAAAATTTTAAGTTCTATCGGGCTTTAAAAAAACAATCGATACAATTCAATGGCCACTAGATCAATTATGTTTAGAATTGTAAAGTGAAAGATTAACGCAACCCTTTTAATTGTAAATTAAAAACGTTTAATGTAAAATGTAAAGTATTAATAGTAAATTTTACAAAGAAAATAATACAAACAATACTTTTAGGTTTAGAACGATATAAAAAAATAACGAATTTGGTATAGAGAGCATAAACATAAACTTATTGCTTAATTATTATTTTAATTTAATGTTTTTAATTAAATTATTTAAAATAAAATTTCAAAAATATGGCAAATATATAAGGAAAAAGTAAAACGTAAATAGAAATTTATGTATATGAAAATAACATTTTCTGCATTTTACTTAGATTTGGTGTGTATTCAGAATATACAGAACAAGCATTTCAGGCCTTCTAAAAAAAAGCAAACAAAAAATACAAAATTAGTTTTTAACTCTAATTGAAACTGCATATTTCAGAATCATAGTCCACTTTTAAAACTTAAAATTACTATTTTTTCTTAAATCTATTTTATTTAACTTACAAGCTAATTGTCATGAGTATATTTTATACTAAAATTTTTAAGTTTTAGTCTAGTCTTAATATACAAAGGCTATACAAATAAAAATTAAAAAAATAAACATTAAAGACTGGTTCGCCTATTGATTAAAGCCTTATTAAGAGTATTAATACAAGATAATACGTCTTCATAATCTTGTGACCAATCAAGTAAACTACGTTCGAGTGTATGCAAACGCAATTTCCCCAATCTTATACCGCCATATTTAACAGCAGCCATACAACTGCAGGTTAACAATTTAAAACACTGCCTGCGTGTAGTATTGTGTGTAGCATTATCCCAATGGGGTGTTCCTTTCACAAATGGCCAAGCCATCAACACATAATCGAGCAAGGCATCCCAATGAGCTGAATCATGTAATTGTTTAGTGTGTTGTGTTACTAAACGTTTAAATTCATTGAGATGTAGAGAGGCTCGCGTATACGCTGTACTATCGGTCTTTTTGCACAGACGAGAGGTGGGCAGAGATTTAAAAATCATTCGTTTTGCATGTACAAGTTCCTGCTCCATAGTTCTGAAATGTAACAATTCAATTATTTTGTTTTAATTACATTTAAGTCAATCTAATTTACTCTATATCAGGTGTTGGCAATTGAGCTCTTAGTTCTGCCTCGGCTTTTGGATTACCAGCCACTAATTTTCCCACAATTAATTCAATTAATTGTTGTTGTGACAAACCTTGCAATAAAGTGGCCAGAGGTAATTCTTCATTTTGTTGAGCTATCGGCTTTTCATCATTACATAACCGTGATCTTTTCACTATGGGTGTTCCTGGCCACAATTGTTGCTTGGCATCGTGTTTGATTGGTGTATTTATCATATTGCTATCATAACACATGCCCGGCTCTGGTGGTGTACTTCCCATGGTTAAACGTTTTCGTGGTGAACTTCTTAAAATCATATTGGTATTTAAAGGCATTTTAGTTGGTGTTCGCTGAAAAGGATTTCGTATGGTTGAATTTGTACAGGCTGCAGCCTGTTCTGGTGTCCAGTCCATTATTGGGCGCCGTCGTCCTCGTTGCCTTATGACCAACTCATCCGGCGAGGGTGTTAAGTTTTCAAAATCTTGTGCTAAAGCCACATTAGTGTTATTGTCCATTAGAGATGAAGCAAATATGGAGGCGGGCGTTGGATCATCTGGTCTATTAGTATTGATTGGAGTGGTGGCCACCCGTAAAGCTTCTAAACGATCGGCTAATGCTATTCTGGTATTTTGTGGTGTCGTCATTTTATGGCTATACAAATTTGTTTTAATTGCCAATTTTTTTATTCTAATTCAAAACTTTACAGATTATTTAATGTTTTATAAAATACTGCGTAATTTAATATAATTTAAAGCTTGTGTTGCAAGCGACTGGTACAGTTGACTTTTTTTATCCTGTATGTACCTTATGTTATACAAATGTTAATTTTCCTGCAGGAATTTTCATTTTCTTTGTTTTCTTATTATTTTTTTTTATCAATTGCCTGTTAAAAATGGTTTGTTTTCGTTTATTTTATTTTGTTTGGATGTTTTCCGCCAATTTGTAATGTTGCCAGAAGCATTCATTCAACAGTATTGCCGTTGTTTACTTATTGGCAGGATTTTGTATGCCCGATAATTAGTTTGATTTATTCAAACTTTTTTATTTTTAATAATAATTATATTTAATGGATGAAAAACAAAAAAAGTTTTGCCTTAAGTCTAGTTTAGTGAAGCTTGACCAATCAAAATAAAAATTACACAGGGTGATAAAGAATTAAAAAATAATAAACCATAGAGAAGGAAATCCCTGTCCGTGGCCGAAGGTCGGCTATGCAGAAAAACTTTAGTAGACGAAGCCGGTGTTGGTCATACCATTGACGAAAATCATTGCAGAAAAACTTTAGTGAGCGAAGCCGGTGTTGGTTATACCATAGAGTAGAAAATCCTTGCGTCCGGCCGAAGGCCTGCTATTCGGGTAAAGTTAAGTAAGCGAAGCCGGTCATACCATAGCGGAGAAAATATTTGCGTCGGGCGGTAGACCAGCTATGCTGGAAAACTTTAGTAAGCGAATCCGATGTCGGCCAAAAAGCTTTGAAATGATGCCCATGTTGACCCAATTTGTTCAAAAATGTAGTGTAAAATCACAGAAAAGTTTAGAGATCTATAACGCAAAAAATAAAGGCGACCGCCAATTTCTTATTTAACATTTTTTTTATTATTTTTTGATTCCCTGTCATTCTGTATAATTTTCTTTCTGAAGCTTCACTAAACCAGACTTGTTACTGATGGTGGAACCGCAAGGGAATAGAAAATTATCAAATATATGCGACTAACAGAAATTAAGTTTCCTTTTAGATTGAATATTCTTAAAAATTTGTTTGGTCTGTAATTCATTCCATTCTCTTTCTTCTGTCTTTTACAAACAAATAAATCTTCAAATAAAGTTTCCTGTCCAAAAGTACTCTATTCCGCAGTTATAATAAATGTACCAGATTAAATAAGTGATGGCAACTCCTACATATTTGTTGTTTTCTTTGATTATTTTTCTTGAATTTAGAAAAACGAAAACCGCTGTGAATAAATTTCAGATTTCTTCGTAGAAATTTCAGAAATAAAGTGCATTACGAATAAAGATGAATAACCTTAAGAGCATAATTAAGGCCTATGAGGCATGGGTTGCAAAAAATCCAGACACAGTATGTGATGTTGAAACCACAGCCAAGTGGGTATCTTATTTTATAGCAGGTGGGTGAAGAAATTATATTTACTCAAAAAATATTAATTATTTAAATAATTTAGGACGTATATCCGAGTCGGCAGTGGTTTCAGAATTAATATATTCCCTTTCAAATTTGTTGGTTTTATACAATGACCGCATCATAGCCAAGGACCTTAAGCAAAAAGGGCAAAACGTACCCGGTGAAATCGGATCGGCATCAACTGGTTTTTGCTATCGTCTAAAGGTCATGTTAACAACCCTTGAATACTGTGAAGTTTTTATAGAAATTTCAGCGAAAAGAATTTTTGGTCATAAAGGTAAATGGATATTTATAACTGGCCTACAAGTTCTCAAAGCAGCCGGACGATATTTTATATTAAAACATTCCACTGAGCAAATTATTACCTCACCACCTCTGCCGGGTATTCACAGAAGAGCTTTAAAGAAGAACAAAAGCTGCAGTAGTTTAAGAGGAGGTTGTAAAATCAGCGAAAATAATTTAGTAGACGAACATAATTTTACGTTCAAATTAAAAAGATCAGGTCGAGTTATAAGAAAAGTAGAAGGAGCGCCACCGCTGCAATACCGATCATTTAAACTGAAAGAGGAAATGGAAAACATTCAAAAAGCTCAAGTTCCTAAGGTTCTTTTACAAGCGGAATATTTATATATTGCAAAACCATTATTACATTTAGCTGCCATTGGTGTTTTCGGCGAATGCTCATGGAAGCAGTACATGACTTCATTGGCAATGGATATCACCAGTATAAATATGTATCGTAAAAATCGTCATCTAATGTCAAAACAACAACAACTTGTACTATCTCATCGTTGTGTTAATTTGCTTTTATATTTAGCGCGAAGCCCTTTTTATGAGAAATTTACCCAAACACGTCTTGAAAGTTTATTAGACTTTGTTGCTAATCACGTGCCCTTAGTCAGAATCGTAGCTGGTCCCTTGCGCGAATACATTCCTCATTGGCAGTCCAAATATTTTTATTTGTGGTCTACCTGAAATTAGTTAACCAATGTATGTACTCTCAACAAGAAACTGTATTTATTTAGTTAAGTTTCAAATGACATTGATTGTAATTAAATATGGATGGATAAGTTTTGGTTTGGTAATGGGCACTTTTTTATTAACCAAAACTGTTTTATCCTTTATATTAAGTTTATTTTTTGTCTTAAGAAAAATTATAAATTTTAAATCTCCTAAACTTCATAATTCCGTTCTCATTATATTGAACTAAAAGTAATTTTTTTGATTAAAAAAAAAGTTAAAAACTTTAAGAGTTTTCTTAATAAATAATTATGGGCAATAAAAACGCTTGTTTAATTATTTAGTTTTAAAACTTTATACAGCATAAACTTGTTATTTCGTTGAACCTCAATCATAAAGAGTAATTTACGCAATTGACGATTCAAAAGTTATGTGCTGCGTGCTCCGTTGTTCACTCGCTTTATTAAATAAAAAAATAAGTTTTCAAAATTAAGGAAATAAAATTTGTTTATTTAAATTAAACTTGTATCAAAATAATCAGACATGTCACAGAACTCAATTACGATCGAAGTGGTTTCAATTTTGCAAATTGGCTTACCAGAAAACGAAAAATTTTCTTCGGAATGAAACCACTATTTAATTCCAAAGTGGACCTAATATTTAGTTTTTAACTAAAATTATAGAGTTCTAGTACCTCTTTTTTTAAAGCAAAACTTAGGCAGCAACGTAAATCAGTTCTTTTTATTATACCCGAGGGATTTGCAAATGCTAAACTCTTTGCGATTGTTAATTATAGAACATTAATTTTAGCCGCATTACAAATTTTTTCATTTTTTTTTAAATATTCACATTTAATGGAATTTCTTTTTTAGATTTTTTTTAATAATTTCGATGTAATTGGTGAAAATTTGATTTTCAGATTTATTTAGATTTATGTGGAATTTCGATTTTATGATAAAATTTCGATTTTTTGTAAAACCCGTTTTAGTGCAAAATCATTACTGCATTAGCTTTTACGTGTATTTTGTTTTTGTAAAATCTTGTTAAACTTTAAAAAACTTCTGGCAATATGTGTGTATGTATTTGTGAAAATATAATACAATACACTTATACGGCATTTACACTATGCAAATTCATGAAACTAGCATGAAATTATGTGTGTTTGTGAAGCAGGAGGAGTAAACAATATGGTATTGCTTGAGTTTAGAGGGGATGTTACTGTTGCTAATGTTTACTTTTAGCTAACGCATACCGCTGTAACTTAAATAGAAAATTGAGAAAAAAATTACTCAAAAAATTGCATAGTGTAAATCTGGACTTATACACACAATTCACAATATAAACATACAATAGGAAAACAAGAGCGCTATATTCAGCTTCGTCGAATCTTATATGCCCTTCACCATCTATTTATATCTAGTTTAGTGAAGTAACTCCAATTAAAAAAGCAAATATTGGGGTGACAGAGAATTAAAAATGAAAAATAAGAAAGAAAAGTATTGCATGTAATAATTTTACATAAAAATGACATAGGCTCTTAATGGGTTAGTATTTCCTTAAAGATCTCTTCAAAAGCTTTAAAATGATACCCATATTGATAATTCAAAAAATTTTAAAATTTCAGAGCCCCGTAACTAGGAAAATATGCGCGGTCGCCAAATTTTTCACTGGATGTTTTTTTCTTATTTTTTAATTCTCTATCGTCCCATCATATATTTATTTTTTTGATTGAAGTTACTTTATTGTTCCAAATGACATAAGGCGTGGTGCTTTGCCTACTGCCTCGAAGAACATGGACCGATCATGCTGATTTCCAATAGCACCTCTTTCAACACTATATCTGATCTGTTGACTTGATTCTAACACGGACGGACAGACGGATATCGCTCAATCGACTTCGGTATGCATAAGAAGTCAGAATGACAATCTTAGATATACCCTTTTTCCACTTTTTGTGGTGAAGGGTATAAAAGCAAAAATTATGACAATTCGCAAAGGAAAACATAGTTTGACCGTATGAGCTAATGCAGTCACCTGGGTCCAAATCGTCGCATTCGTGATCGAAATTTTACGTTTTGGGATCGCCGTACTCGATATCGAATAGCTTGCATCGAAATTTGAGATCATGGCATTCGATAACGAGTAGTCGATCGAATACCTTCACTCAAAATCTTTTACATTTTTAAACAAATTTCGATTCGAACGCTATCGAATGCCGCAATCCGGTTATTCGATACGTCACGAAATTTTACTCGATACGAAACCTCACTCGATCACGAATGCGACTTGGGTCCTGTTCGGAAATTCTATGAAATTTCGATTTATTGTTAAAAAGTCGATAATTTTGTGAAATTTCGTTTTATGTGTTACTGATATTTTTTTCGACCTACAAAATATTTTTTTCGATTGTTTGGTGAAAAATACGGTTTTGTTGTAAAAAATAAATTTTTAAATTAAATTTCGAATTTCTGTTTAAATCGAACAGGAAGTAGAGCTGCAAAACTATCGATAGTCGGCCAATTTATAAGCAAACTATCGATGCTATCGAATTTTTTGAAGTTCTAATTCTGTCAACTATTGCTATCCGATACTATCAGTAGCGATGCAAAAGAAAGTACTATTGAAAGAGAATGTACTATAATTCATACAAATTCGGATGAATTTCCGTTATAATCTTAATACAGACTAATCCTCCAGGTTTTCTTTTTTGTAAAATTTATTTTTTTGGAAAATTTTTACTTTTAGGAATTTTGATTTTTTTCAATCTAAATAAAAAAATAGCTCTCTTCAAATTACGATGATGCCACTTTTTAATTATTTTGTTCCTACGAAATTCATTACTTTTCTCGAAAAAAAAATAAAAATTTCAACGTAAAATATTCATGGTTGGGCTGATATATTTTACAGATACAATTTATTACTGAATCGAATTGTGTAATAATTTTCAAACGAGCTTAAAACTCGCTCAAAAAATAACAAACAAGAAACGACTTTTATTTTATGAAAATATAATTTATTTTTTTAATGCAATAATTGATGTATCGTCCTAAATATTTAGATACGCCTAAGAAATTTTATTACAAACTTAAATTTATTTCGAAATTGTTAAAACTATTATTTAATCGTATACAAAAATATATCTCTATATATAAATAAGACTTTAATAAAGTGTGTATGAAAACCTTAAAGTTAATCAACTAAAAAAATAATTCATTCTTTTTTATACAATTTTTAATAGACTTAAAAAAAATTTTAGAAATTTTATTTTACTGCACAAACTTTTTTGTTTTCATTTTAATAATTATTCTTACAATTTAATGTATTTATTAATATGTACAAGATTGAAGAAATTTAAAGACTAAATGAAAGTATGAATTGATGTAATTGTTGATGATGTAACATGAGCAGACTTTTTATTCTTATAGCTGAAGACTTAGAATTCGCAAAATATATATAATAAAAATAATAATAATAAATTGTACAAAAATATTAAAAAAAAAAAATCAAATTAATTATTCTTGTGTATAAAATGTTTCTACAAGCGGTTCCAAATCTAAATATTTTCGCAAAAATATTTCAGTTATTGTTTCAAATTCATTTGAATTTTCAGTGGAAATTAAAGGTTATTTACATGATGTTTTATTACCTGTCATACCATAGTAAGAATTATTGCTGTTATTATTATTGTTGTTGTTGTTATTATTATTATTATAGAGATAAGGTATTATATGAGGTTCAATTTCCAGAGTCTGCTTAAGTATAGAACTCATAACAAATTCTGTGGACACTATGGGACATTTGGGATTGCCAAAACGTGTAAGATCTACACATAAATGCATATCATTGGGACACGTTACAATAATGTACGATCCCGGTGATTGATTATGAATTTCAGCTATTGCCTGTGACGAGCGTCGTTTCTCCTCAACTTTACCGCCAGACGATTCTATCATGCGTACAACTTCGGTGCGTGCGGGAAAAACATCAGGTGTAACATAAAAATAACGTCCCGCAAATAATTGTGAACGTGTGGTGGACTGCAATACAGTGTCCAAGTGAAACTTAAGATTTTCATCTACCGGTATGTATTGAATTTTAAACGAGTCAGGTGGTAAAAATTTACCAGCTTTAGCACTTTCTACAACCCATTGAGATTTGAGCACATAATCGACATGACACACAGCTTGTATAAGTTTACAGGTACGACTTTCACATGTCATTACTAAATAAGTAGCCTCGGAAGGATTGTCCACAACTATACCGCCAAGTGATCTAAAATAGAGAATCAGTATTAGAATTTCATAATTAAATATCTAAATTCTTTAATTTATTTTTCTTACACAACGGCTTTTTTGAGTGATTCGGGATCCGCTACTTGAGAAAATATTACTTTTGGAGGTTTAGCCGTTTGTGGATATTCCACACAGACAATTGTTTCGGGTATTTCTTCTTGATATGGTGAAATTTTCTGTCGTTTAGCTTTTTCGTAGTAGGGATCCGCCAAATATCGTTTAACACGTTCATGAGCTTCTTGTGTTAGATTGATGGGTGCTTTCCAAGCAGCTTAAGAATATAAATAAAAAATTAATTATGTTTAAATTAAATACATAATAAAAAATATTGAGGAACATCTTAAGAGAAACAAGTAAGAGTGCTATATTCGGCTATGCCGAATCTTATATACCCTTCACCATCTATGTAAATTTAGTTTACTGAAGTAACTCCAACTAAAAAAGCAAATATTGTGACAGAGAATTAAAAAATAAGAAACTACATATGTATAATAAAGGGTACGCCAAATAACTTTTTTTTGAAAATGCTATAAAGAACTGTATTGCCAGGGCCCACTTGGGTCCAATGATTGGTCCCTTTGTGTTACCTGCTGTTAGAAGGGAGAGACAAGAATAAACAGAGAGAGAGAAGGAGAGAAGAAATTAGAGAGAGAAAGAAAAAGAGAAATGAGGATGAAAAGATGAGAAAGACAAGAGGGAAAAAATACAGGAAATACCGCAGGTCTGAGAATATGGAGACGGTCCAAAAAAGTGAAGAGAAAAATCCGCCAAGACCAGTCGACCAAAGTGTGCGCTCATCACCTGAATGACTCACGGTATGCGGTTGTGGGCCTGTAAACCACCCACTATACCTTAAGAAGGAACTAATCCTACCTAGACCCATTGACGATATATCAGATAGGCCTTCATAGTACCGCTAACCAAAATGTCTCAGCCGTATACACCCCAGCGCAAGGCACTGACAAAGGAGGTATTCCACCGTCTCCTCTTCCTTCTCGTCCTGACAACTTCTGCAGAAGTCGTTAAAAGGGATACCCATTCTCCTAGCATGGGTCCCAAATAGACAGTGCCCAGTGACCGCAGCCACCAAGTCACGCATTCGAACCCTCGGTAGCTGCAATAGTGCAGCTGCCCTGCCCCAATCCAAACAGGGCCAGATTGTCCTAGCGGTCGAACATGTCAACTCGTTATAACATCTGGTCTGCGCCAGTTCGTAGATAGCAGTGTCGATGCGCTGTCCGAGAGGGAGAGGGTTATGCCACACCCTCGTCAAGCATCGTCCCCGTCTTCGCCAGTCCATCGGCAACGAGGTTGACCAAAACACTGTAGCTTCGGCTGTGTGGCACGTAGCGCCGTCCTGTTGAAACCAACTTTTGCCAATATCTTCCTCTTCACTCCTCATTTTCGAAGAAAAATGGCCAAATTATGCTTCTGGACCAAAATCCGCTCAAACAGTGACTCGTTTTGGGTGCACCGGCTTTTGAAGGTATGCGTGCGGGGTTTCTGTGCCCCATATGCGATAATTTTGCTTGTTTACATACCCGCCAAGATCAAAATGAGCTTCATCTGAAAGATGATTTTTTTTTTTTGCAAAATCGGCGTCTTATTGTCGCAATATTTCAAGGCGTTGTTCAAGGGTATACACAACCATATTCGTTCAGCGGAAGGATAAAAGTAATTATCTGTCAAATCAGTCATGAGTTAAGTGTTACCATTCACGAAATAAGCACTAGATGAAAAATAGTTAGATGGCGGACTTTTTATCACATAAAAATAACATCGGCTCTTAATGGGTTAAGCATTTAAAAAATTTTTTTGTATTTCCTTAAAGATCTTTTCAAAAGCTTTCAAATGATACCCATATTGATATTTTAAAAAATTTGAAAATTTCAGAGCCCCGTAACTAGGAATATATGGGCGAGCGCCAGTTTTTCACTTAATGTTTTTTTCTTATTTTTTAATTCTCTTCCGCACCATGTATTTGTTTTTTTTATTGGAATTATTTCATTATTCCAAATGATATGTACAATTAGAGGTAGGCGTGGTGTTTTGCTCGCTGCCTCGAAGGACATGGACCGATCATGCTGATTTCTAGTATCACCTCTATCAACACTATGTCTGATCGATTTGCGTATTTAAATTTTCTTTATCTGATCTAGTGTCTCGACAAACTTGATTTCAACACTTACACGAACGGACATCGCTAAATCGACTTCGCTATGCATATGAAACCAGAATATATACAGTACTGTTCGAAACCTAAGCAACTTTTCCCCAGTAAATACTCATGGTCGTATACGTTTTCTTTAAATAGATTATTGAAAAATTTCCTTTTTATTTATTTTTATACATATAGTCTACAAACTAATAATAACAACAAAAAATACATTTTATGTCTTTGGAAGCAAATAGAAAACAAAAACAAAATTTACTTAAAAATTCGCTGTTCGAAACCTGAGCAACTTTTACATTGTTGCATTTGTTGCAAAATATTAACTAAAACAACAACAAAAATTTTAAACAAAAATTTTAGTCCCGTTATGATTGATATTGAAAAAAGTAATTTTGGTTGATTTTATGCATTTAAGTAGTACTAATTCTTTAGAAGTGCAACCATGACGCGAACACGTTATGGATCAGCTTTGAAACTAAAGATTATTGAACTTTTTAATAACGGTATACCCCAAATTGCTATAGCAAACCAATTAAATATTCATAAATCAATAGTTTCCCGACTTATAAATAAGTATAAAGCTACTAGGAAAGTAGAGAAGGCCAATAGCGGTGGGCGACCTCAAAAAACTTCTAAGCGAACAGACCAGAAAATTTTCCATCTAGTTAAAAAAATCCATTTATTTCGTCGAAAGGCATGGTGAATGAGCTTGAACTTCAGACTAGTTCTTCCACAGTAAGAAAACGTTTATTGGAACAAAACTTAAGGAGCTTCATGCCATCTAAGAAGCCCATGCTGGCTAAGAAGCATTTAAATAAGAGGTTTGTTTGATTGATTGCAACGTAGTCTCTGATTTTCTCATATTTTTGGTTGTTTTAGGTTGGATTTTGCTAGAGCACATATGGATTGGACTATATCCAAATGGAGAACTGTTTTGTTTAGTGATGAAAATAAATTTAACTTACTAAATTCAGATGGAGTTTGGCGCGTGAGAATACCAAAAGGAAAGCGGCTACATCCCCGGTACTCAAAAGTCACAATAAAGCATTGGGGTGGAAATGTGATGGTTTGGACTTGTTTTTCGGCCAGTGGTGTTGGTCCCTTTGTAGAAATTCAAACAAAAATGGACCCTTTTGTTTGCAGAGACATTTTAGCAACTCACATGCTTAACTATGCTGAGTGGAAAATGCCACTTCGAAGGGTGTTTCACCATGACAATGACCCAAAACACTCATCGAAGTTAGTCAAGGATTGGTTATTAGCTAATGGGGTTCAAGTTTTGGATTGGTCACCTCAATCGCGAGACTTGAATCCCATAGAGAACCTCTTTGAAATTTTAAAACGGAGAGTTGGAACTCGACGCTTTAAAAATAAACAGGAGTTGATGAACTGTCTAAAATCGGAGTGGGAAGCTATAACAACATCTATTCTATCGAATCTTATTGCATCTATGCCCAAAAGATGCGCTGAGGTCGTGAGAAATAAAGGATATCATACCAAATATTAAAAGTTGCTTAGGTTTTGAACAGCCAATTTTTAAGTTAATTTTGTTTTTATTTTATCATAACTTCCAAAGAAATGCATTTTAATTTCTGTTGTTATTTTTAGATTATAGACACATTGTGTAGTAGTAAATAAAAAAAATATTTTTTATTAATTTATTTAAAGAAAAGATGTGAGTCTATTGTTACTTAGTGGGAAAAAGTTGCTTAGGTTTCGAACAGTACTGTATATACTTTATGGGGTGGGAAATGGACATTGTAGAAATTACAAACGGTTTGGCAAACTTGTTTATACTCTTTTTCCACTTTTTGTGATAAAGAGTACAAAAATCGCTACAATAGACCAAAGAATATTAAGGGCATTCACGATGATCAGTGTATTTTTATTTGAAAAATACAAGAAAAGTATTAATAAAAACTGTTACTGTTATTTTACACCAACTTACCCATTAAATGTGGCACCAGTCCACAATCAATACGGAACGGTGCCGTTATGTTGTACTGTTGATACTTTTGATTGTCGTATTGTGACATTAAGCTTAAATTTCCTATAGTTATATCACTTAACCACAATGAATTGACAACGGGTATGTTCCACTCTTTGGCCGCATTGTACATTTCACCCTCCAACACTTTACAGACCAATACTGTGTGCAATTTCGAGAGATAGGAAGTGTATATGGCTCCGCATTCCTGAACCATTTGTTTGATACGATGTTCCTCTTCTAGCTCGTAACCATTTGAAGCTATTATATGCCGTTCCAGCGGCTTTTGATAGCCAAATTGTGATGGGAATGGTAAATGTAAGGGCTGCCAGGGTGGCAGTAATTGCTTTTTAAGACAAATGTCACTCAGCCAGTAAGCGGTAATGCAACGTTTGGCATCTCGCAGAGCTTGCATAACGACACCGTGACGCTGGGTGCGACACAATACATGTGTAACACGTGGGCAATAGTTTTTTTCTATATCGCCACCAAACTGTCGTATTGTTTCCATCCAAATGGGCAATTCTTCACCGTCAGTTTCTTCGTATTCTTCGACAATGTAAAAGGTGCAACCGACTAAGAAAAGATCGGGGGGCAATTTTAAATTCGGATTATGGCCATAGAATTGAGGACGCGGTGGCATGGGCAGTTGAGTCACACGTCCTTGTTGTACGTAGGGAACAGCAGTTCCAGGAGCTGCTACCACTTGCTGCTGAACTGCACCACCACTGCCTGCAGTTGCAGCAGCAACCACTAATTGTTGCTGAACAATTTGTTGTTGCTGCTGCACTGGCTGTTGTTGAAGAGCTTGTTGTGGCGGCACACCAGCGGTTATAATATTGTTAACAGCTACTGGTCCTGTTGTTGAGATCTGTTGCTGTAAAATGGGTCTACGCATTTGTTGTTGCTGCTGTTGCTGTTGTTGTAGAAGCAAAAGCTCTTGCTGAGTTCTTGGTACTCCTACAACACTGGAAACAGTAGCACCAGTTGGCGTAGCTCCCACTTGATTTGTTGGCTGCTGCTGCTGCTGTAAAGTCGTTGCATTGTGTTGTTGAGTCATCATACGCAAGGTCCCAGCAGCACTGGCGTCTACAACTTGTTGTTGTGTTTGCATTGTATTTATTACACCCTGTTGGTTTAATTGCTGCTGTTGCCCCATTATAATTTGTTGCTGTTGGGGTTGCTGTTGTTGCTGTAACTGTTGAGAACCTGCTACCACAACTTGTGTTTGCTGAATTATTTGAGGTTGCTGCTGCTGCTGTTGGTTTGGATCTTGAATTTGAATTTGTTGTTGTACTAGTGTCTGTTGTTGTACCCCAGTAATTTGATTTTGCATTTGCATAGTGGCAGCAGTGTTACCTCCCACAATAGTTCCACCCAAACGGTTACTCAACATATTGGCGAGGGCAGTTTTTGTTTTTAAATTCATTTGCTGCTGAGTTTGTTGTAAATTCGTTGGCGGATGTTGCTGTTGTAGTTGTTGACCATCCATTGTTGTTCCTTGATTTGGTATGAGTACAGTTTGTGGAGCCAATGCTGTAATTATATTTCCCGATCCTTAAAAAACGGTTGATTAAAAGTTTTTGTTTATACATATTTTTGTTTATGTGTATAAGCTTACACTCGCATACATACTGACATACACACACATTTTTTTTGGTTCAAACTTTTTTTGGTTTTTTTTTTTTTTTGGAGAAGTAAAATTTATGAAATTTTTATTTTTTGTTTAGATTTTCATAAAGGAATTAAAAAACATGTTCCCTCTTATTGTTTCTCTACGATTTACTTTTCGATTTTCAAAGTCTTAATAAACTAAATTTAAATTTGTGTTTATTTAATTTTTACAAGTCTTAATGGTCTGTTAACAAGACAAATTAAGGTCTTTATAATCGCAGGATTAAGTCATTATGATAAGAAGAAAAAGGGTGACCGAAATAAAGAAAATACATTCTAAAGGATAAATCAAATTATACCCTTTAGCGGACTTAGCACTATAGCTCCTTGTAAATTTAAAACGGTTTGAAATGTATATCAATATACATCAAACTACATCATGTATAGGGGAGCCCTCTTATTTTCAAATTAAAATTGTAAACTTAAAAATTTTAAACTGTTGTAGCAGCCTTAGCAATCAATTTTTATGTAAATTTAAACCGCCTGTCTATAACGGTTTAACATCAACTTTTGTAACACCCTTTAATTTATAGTTTTAAATATTTACATTTTGTATTATACCAGACAAAGTAGTGGACATTCCATTTAATTTTCAAGTATTTGTGTAATTTCAGTAACTATTGGGACACCCTTTAATTTCCAAATTCTAATTGTATACTTGTTGATAAAGAGGACCTAGCAAACGGTCTGTCTATAACAGATCTAGTTTCGCCGCATACATTAAATTACATTAACTATTCGGACACCCTTTAATTTCCAAATCCACATTTTATACTTGTTTTTATAGCGGACTTAGCAACACAGGTTTTTTGTAAGCTTCAACTGACTGCTTATAATGGTTCAAAAGATTGGCCATATACATCAAATTAAATGAACTATTGGGGCACCCTTTAATACATAATTTTAAATATTTATATTTTTATTATAACGGTTAATATTTGTTATTATAACGGTTATTATATAGGTCAATTTACGTCACCTATGGGGACACCCTTTAATTTTTTTACTTATTTTTGTATTACTATTTGCTATTAGGAGCTATAGTCGTACTCAGTTATTCTAATTTTGAATAATACACGTAAAAAACATGTATGTTGTATGGGGACACCCTTTAATTTTTTTTTTAATTATTAATTGATTTTAAAACAGATTGCTGTAAGCATAACCTTTCAAATAGACAAAAAAAATTTTTCTAAATCGGTTAAAAGCAACATTCAGACGAATTGATAACCTCCTTCTTTTTTGATGACGATTATAAAACAACTGCGTTAGGAACACAGTATTCTCTGAGAAAATGTCAAGTAAATGAATTAAAATTAAATAAATGAACCGTTAATAGAGGCTGACTACAAAAATGTATTAGTATAAAGTTTGTATATAGTTTTTCTGCAGTATTTAGATCTTGTACATATACAAAGTTGCTAAACAAAGTATAAACTTGGAAACTGATGCGCTAGAGTGCAGTTTAAATATGCATTTTCTTCAAAGTTTTTTTTTTTTTTTATAAAATTTTAACCTGATTGGTCAAAATATTTTCAATTTCAGGTATTGTTTGGATTTTTTCAAATTATTATGACATAAATAGTTACTAATGCTTAATAATCAACAGCAAATTAAATAAGAAGCATAAAAAGAAAACAGTGGCAACACAATATTTTGTTGAATTTTCCCTTTAGTTACAGAAATTATTGTAAGAGATTCAATAGGACTTTTCAAAACCTTCATACAGATTGAAGAGAGGGACAAAGAATAAATGATGATTGATTTAAGATGATACCTTTTCAGTTATTTTTTCAATTAATTTTATTTTCATATTTTTTACCTTTTCAATGCTTATAAAATACAAATATTTCTGGAAATATGTGGCAATATTGTTAAGAGAGTGAGAGACTAAATGTGAGAGAATAATGAAAATCGACAAGAAAATAAAATAAATTTTATCTTAGGGGCTTTGTCGTTAAACGATAACATATGTTAAATTTGTATGAAACTATCGTTATAACGATCCATTGGATCCATTTGGAGTACTAACCGAGGCATAAACAATAAAACAAAAAATAGTTTCGATAGCTCGCTTATTACTCCAAACGGATGAACAAGTCATTACTTCTTTATTGCTCGATTATGGATTAATCCATATATTTTTTACTGGGTACCGTCGTGTGTTCTGTTCCTACACTTACTCAATAAAAGATTACCGCCAAGGACTATTTGGGCTTACACACGTGGACTTCCGCATCATTTAACTTAAATTTTATATTTTTATACCCTTCACCACAAAAAGTGGAAAAAAGTTTGTCATTCGGTTTGTAATATTAAAAATTAATTGTTGTTATTTTTCAGATTGTTGCATTCAAATTTTGTGACGAGGAGATTCTGTGTAAAAAGTACTGGAATCACGAAACCCCTTAATTTCGTAGAAATTCTAGTTGGAGCCTTTCTACATGAGACTAGCGATTCATTTTTGTAAATTTATTTGAATTGTTTCAAATTTCATACAATTTTTTTTTAATTCAAAATTTAGCTATTTCGTAATGAATTAAAATCAAAAAAGAATGATTCGTTTACAACTCTGATATGTCTGTTATATAAATCAAATGCATTCAGGGATGGGACCACGAAAAAAAATACAAAATCCATGGAAAAAAGCATTTTAAGAAAAAATTTATATTGTGGAAAAATCTTACATCATATACACACATATAAACATACATCCATACATGCAATTGTGTTTAACAGTTTTCTTACCTTGTTGTCCTTGTATGTTCTGCCCAACTTGTTGCGCACCAACAGGTTGTGTTTGTATAATAGTTTGTTGTTCTATAACTTGACCACCAGGGCCAGTTATAACTTGAACGGTTTGTTGAGGTTTCTGAGATAACATTTGTTGTTGTTGTTGTTGCTGCTGCTGCTGTTGCAGCTGTACTCGAAGTTGTTGCCTTTGTAATAACATTTGTTGATTTGGATCATTAGAATTGAATACTTGCTGTTGGACATTGTGTTGCTGCTGTTGCTGTTGTTGTTGCTGTTGGTGAAGCTGTTGCTGTGTTATACTTACAGGCGTACCGGCAGCAATAACTTGCTGTTGTGTAATAGGCGTTAGACCAGGAGCTCGATTGCCCGCTGTTCTAACCACAACCTGTCTTTGCTGTTGCTGCAACCATTGCATTTGCTGCTGTTGCGTTAGACCAGCTGGCATTTGACTTTGAACAATAATGTGTTGAGTTGTAGGTCCAGCAGGTCTGGGCGTAGTACCGAGAGCACTAGCCACCACATTTGGTGCACCAGGTCTGGGCTGATAGGCTACCTGCTGTCTTACCATTACGCGTTGTTTAGATTGTTGAAGTTTTGAAATATATTCAGCCCTTTTGATGGGATCTAAGGACATAAAATGGGCATGAGTCTTATCATCCAGTTGGATAAGTTGGCGTTGTGGCTGAGGAGTACCGGGAGGAAGACCTTGCTGCCATTGCCCTGAGGGGCGTACAGTTCTTATGAATTGTTGCTGCTGCTGCTGTTGCTGTTGAGGTATAATTTGTTGAATTTGAGATTGTTGTCCTTGCAGCGGTGATTGTAGGCCTGAGATAGAACTGGCAGTCCCTGGTTGCTGCTGCGCCGGACTTTGTGGAGACCAATGAGTTTGTTGTGACTGTGGTTGTTGCTGCTGCTGCTGAGGAGTTTCTTGTTGCATAATAATTTGCTGTTGATGTTGTTGTTGAGCTAACTGTTGTTGAGGGGATTGTGGCGTTGGGGTTTGTTGCGTTAATTGTTGTTGTTGTATCAGTACTGTTTGATGTAATGGCAATTGTTGTTGTTGCTGCTGCTGAGGCAGTATTATTTGTTGTTGTTGTTGTTGAGTATCTACAAGTTGATGCTGCATTTGCAATTGTTTTTGTTGCTGTTGAACTAACAGTTGCTGCTGTTGTTGTGGACTCTGTAATATTGTTTGCTGTTGTTGTTGCCCTGTCACTAGCTGCTGTGGTATAGTTTGTTGTATTATTATTTGTTGTTGTGGAGGAGTTTGTTGCTGCTGTGAAGCTTGTTGTTGTTGTTGAGGACTTTGTTGTAATATTTGCTGTTGCACAATTTGCTGCTGTACCGGTTGCTGTTGTTGAGGCCCAACCACAACGGCATTCGGCGGTTGTTGCATTGATGGCTTTTGTTGAAACTGCAATTGTTGCTGCTGTTGTAAATATTGCAAACGTTGGGGATTATTGATAATTTGTTGATTAACTACAATTTGCTGTTGCTGTTGTGGAGAAACATTGGGTGGTTGCTGTTGCAATATAATTCGCTGCTGTTGATGTTGTTGCTGCTGAGGAGACTGTATAACATTTCCTTCAATATCAACTAATTGTTGCTGCGGTTGAGTTTGCTGTCTTTGCGCATATAAAGGTGGAGGCTGTTGTTGTTGTTTATTAATAAGTTGGTTAGAATTTTGGGCGACTTGCTGTATAATTTGTTGTTGTCCTGCTTGTTGCTGCTGCTGCTGTTGTTGTTGTTGCTGTTGTGTTAAATTAGTCTGGTTCACAATAAAAAAGTTCTGATTTTGTTGATTCTGCTGTAAAATTTGTTGCTGCTGTTGTGGTGTTAGCTGATTAAACTGTTGCTGGCTTATTATATATTTTGGTTTATTGGGTGTTTGTGGTGCTTGCCCTACTCCAACATTGGCATTTATAACCTGTTGTATTTGCCCTGGTTGCTGTTGCTGTTGAGGACTTTGCTGTTGAGTTATTATTTGTTGTTGAATTTGGGGTTGCTGCTGCAATTGTGTTTGTCGCTGAAGTAGAATTTGTTGCTGTTGGGATTGTTGTAATTGTGTTTGTTGGGACGTTGAAAAGCCTGGTTGCGCTTGTACGGTTTGTTGTATAATTCTTACACCGCCCGGGCCGGTGACAGTAGTTATATTGGAAGCATGTTGTTGCTGCTGCTGTTGATTTGAAGATGTTGGACTCGTAAATTGTAGTTGCTGTTGGACTGGTTGCTGACTTGTTTGTTGCGACTGCTGCTGTAACTGCTGTTGTTGCTGATTTTGTAACTGTTGTTGTTGCTGGGGTTGTTGTGGTATAACAACTTGTTGTTGAATTTGTGCTGGTTGGTGTTGTGGTGATATTAAACCAGTTTTTTGTTGCAATAATTGTTGTTGATGCTGTTGTTGCTGTAATTGTACCAGTTGTTGTTTCTGTTGTTGCTGCTGCTGTTGTTGTTGTTGCTGCTGTTGTTGTTGCTGCTGCTGTTGTTGCATATTTATCATATGGCTTTGTATAATCTGCTGTCCCTGAGCTGTTGATGTGTTGATTACTTGTCTCTGCGTAGAATTTCCTTGTGATTGAGCATTTTGATTTCCAGAGGTGATAAGCTGTTGCTGTTGTTGTTGCTGCTGTTGTTGCTGCTGCTGTTGTTGCTGCTGCTGTTGCAATTGCTGTTGTTTCAGTTGTTGGGTTCTCATAATTAGGGATTCATGATTAGGACTTGGAGCTGATCTGCTTAGAATTTGAGCTACCTGTACTGGATCTGTTGGATCAATAGGTTTTTGATTTGAGATCAATTTAGATTGTTGTTGGTGTAATTGTGGAGACGGTGGAGCTGATGGAGAGGCCCGATGTTGAGGTGATTGCTGTTGCTGCTGCAATTGTTGTTGTTGCTGTTGCATCTGTTGCATTTGCAATTGTACCCGTTGCGGTTGTTGGAAAGGTTGTGGTGACATCATGTGTTGGGGTGACTAAAAAATTATACATAGTTTTAGCTATTGATAAATATTGTTATTTATTAAAACATAAATAAAATTGCAATGATATTTATGCGTTATCATTATCTTTCTTTATAATTATTTTCCATTTCATACAGGTATACATTTTATTAAAATCAGTTAGATATTATGAAAATTTGGCGCCTAAAATTGACACTAATCATGCATACAGAAAACACATGCACATACAAACGTATGTTTATTCTTCAAGTTTAGGAATAAGAAAACAAAAGAAGCGTGTTTTCTTTTTTGTAAAGGAATAAGAACAACAATAAAATATACAGTTATTTTCTCAGCATTGAATTGATATAGTTCTAAGAAAGGAATAAAAAGAACAGAGAAGAACGTGTATTAAATAATTTAATAATCACATCTAACTGTTTTAATTTTGTATGTTACTGTTATTTTCTTGCAAATTATACACAAATGCCTAATGTGACATTTTTAAATGTTAGGTGCATTGCAATTGATGTTTGGTGTTTTATTTTTCTTTTAAGTGACAGTGGTGTTTCAGACAAAAGGTCCGTTCAGTAACTTTTCTAGCAAAAATTAGCATCGAAAGAGTAAAACAGAACTTTTCAAAATTACTCTCCCAAATGAAAAAAAGTAAATGAACGCTTTACTAGCAAAAATTAGTAAAGAAAATAGTTGTGGCTTTAGAAATGACATGGGCCTGCGCAAACTTAAACAACTGTGCAAATACATTAAATTATATGTGGTAAACTATAATGTACTTAGGAAAACTTTTCTTCAAGTTTCGTCAAATGTCAAGCAAGGTACGAAACTGATCGCACTTTCCGTACGGAAACAGCTGATTGCGATTTGTGTGATGATCTACAGTGTTAAATTTTTAGTTTTTAATTTGATAGATAATGTAGAAAAAAAGAATACTTTTATTTTTTTGTCCATTTTTAACAAACACAATAAATTTAAATTAAATTCTCAACTGTACATATATGATTTAAGTTGAGTACACCGTTGAATTTTTTGGTGTGGTTGGCCACAAATACAAAAACAGAAAAAGTTGTGATTTTTTTAATGAATTTATCTTACAACATGAAGAGAAAATGTAAATATGCATGCGAATGTTATTAAATATATAAAATATGTACGTTAAGTGCCTTTTTGTTTTAAAATTTGGTTTATTAATAAAGAAATTATTTTTGCCAAAAGTACAAATTAAACATAAATGTACAACTGTGGTTAATTACTAAGTTTATTTATGTAAGTACATTGTAGTCACCAAAAATTCATTAATGGGTTACCTAAGCATTTGAAAGGCTTTTCGTTGGATTTTTGACATAAGGTCAAGTTAGCTTATGCACATTATAATTGGGCCTTAAGACATAAAAAAACTGTACTGTCTGACCATTAAAAAGTACCATTATTAAAGTAAATGTACCAGAGAGAAAAAATATATAAAACAATAGACCACTATAAAGCCAGCAAACTTATTTGAATAGAACTGCAAAACTATCGATAGTCGGAAGATTCGATAGTTTGCTTAAAACTGTCAATATTATAGTTTCCATAGTTTGTATAAAAACTAAAGATCCTATCGAATTTTTTTTAACAGTTACTTTTAATGTTTCACTTTTTCATTATCGCACAATTACATTCAAAACAAAAACAAATTCTAAAAAATTGTTTTTGTTTTACATGTAATTATGCGAACGAACGAACGATTGCGACATCGTGGGACTGGCAGTAAAAATTTACGGTGAATTATCGATTGTATTTTTTTATTTTTTGAAGAATTTCCTCATTTTTTATATCCGTCATTACAGGTGGAAAACGTTTATAATATCTAGGTTTATCATTTCGAGTGTAATTTTTACAATATCCATTCAGAGTTCTTATGTCCGTCTATCCGTCTGTGTTCGGGTTGAAATCAACTTTGCCAAGGCACTAGATGAGGAAGAGAAAATTCAAATACGCCAATCGATCAGATATAGTTTTGAAAATTTTGCTCTTGAAAATCAACAAGATCGGTCCGTGTCATTCGAGGCAGCGGGAAAAACCTCTTACTTATTTTTTTTTCTAATTATTAATTTAAATTCAAATTTTTTTTTTTTTTGATAATGAATGTTTGAAGGTCAGTATCTCGCGCACAATTTCCTTAAAGCAATTTAAGTATTTAACATTTCTTTTTTTTGTGTTTCCATTTTTTGTAACGTAATTTTTTCGGAATATTTAATTTTTTGTTACAAATTCTTTTGCTATTTTCTATTTTATATAAATATAGAATAAATTAAAGTTGGGTATCGCATTTTTTATAAAATTCAAAGTTGTTGTGAATTTCCAATTTTTTTTTTCATAGTGACAGAAAAATTCCACTTTTGAATAAAAAATCTTTTAAAAACTTACCTGTTGCTGTCTTTGTGGAGGCTGTCTAACCTGTTGCAATTGCTGTCTTAATTGTTGCTGGGTCAAGAGGGTGCTCTGCTGTTGTATACCAACCGCTCCGGGTGATTGTGTTTGTGGTGGTGGTGTCATTTGGGGTGCAGGGGATTGCAATTGACGTGGCGATTGTGGCGGCATCATAGCATGTGAAATACCACTGTTGGTTAAGGATGGTGAAGGTGCCTGTGGAGCAGGAGAAGGATTTTGTTGCGTACGTGGTGATTGTTGTTGCATTTGCAATTGCTGTTGTTGCTGCTGCTGTTGCTGTTGTTGTTGTTGTAATTGTTGTTGCTGCTGTTGCAACTGTAATTGCTGCTGCATCAATTGCTGTTGCTGATGTTGTATTTGGCGCTGGAGAGCCTGTTGGTGTGGTGATAAGCTCTGACCATTTTGTATTTGTTGTTGTAATTGCTGCTGTTGCTGCTGCAAATTTTGTTGTTGCCTCAGTATATGCTGGTGTAACATTTGTGGCGACACTGTTATAGTTTGTTGCTGTGGTTGTTGTTGCGTTTGAGAACTCTGGGCTTGTAACTGTTGCTGCTGCTGCTGCTGCTGTTGAATTTGATGAGATTGTGGACTGGGCTGAGGTTGAGGGGTGTGAGATGGTGACATTTGTATTTGCGAATTATGCTGTGGCGATTGTGTTAATATTTGTTGCTGTTGTTGTTGTGGTGTTGTTGAAGGTTGCGGTGTTCGCGGAGCTTGTGGTGTCTGTCTGCCACTGCTGGGTTGTGGAGTTCTTGGTGGTTGTGGAGTACTTGTGGGTGTAGGAGTACGCGATTCTAACAGCGGAGTATTTGAGGGAGTGGGAGTTTGAGGAGTTCTTGGTTGTTGCATTGCTTGTTGCTGTAACTGTATGTTTTGCTGCTGTTGAATTTGCGAAAGGGTTTGCTGCTGTTGTTGCTGGTTCTGCTGTTGTATTTGTAAACTTGCTACGTTCGGTATGATTTTTTGTTGCAAAATAATTTGCGGTGGTCCCGAAGAAATGTTGTTTAAACTATGACCAGAAGTTGTACCTTGCAATAGTTGCTGTTGCTGCTGATTTATATTTCTTGGTCGAACAAAAACAATTTGCGATTGCTGTTGATGCTGATGCTGAAGCTGCTGCTGCTGCTGCTGTGAAACATGTTGCTGTAAGCTTTGTTGTTGTAAGGGCTGTTGTTGTAATGGCTGTTGTTGTAAGGACTGTTGTTGATGCTGCTGTGTTTGTTGTAAATTTGTCGCTGACGTAGTTGATATCTCCATGGCAGACAAATTCCCCGAAAATGGTGAAGTTGCTGCAGATGAGGGTAGCATTTCATGTTTAGGAGTAGTGGGTGTGGATGTTGACGAAGATGATGAGGTAGTTGCGGTTGAGCTGTTTGCAGTCTTAACATCTTTGGCGGCAGTTATTTGTACAGCAGCTGCTTGTAACTGTGATTTTATATTTGCAATACTTTGGGCAGCATCTAGAGATGTAACGGATGTAGAGGATTCTGTTGCCTTATCTAATAAAGGATCGTCATCGAATCCTAAAATATTTGATAACGTCTGTTCGACACTTGGTTGAGTCGGTGTTTGCAATATTTGCTGTTGTGGTGGCGGTGGTGGTGGTGGTGGAGGAGGGGTTGGCGGTGTTTGTTGTATACTTTTTGGAAGATTAGTTACCGCAGCTGTTGTTGGTTGTGGTGGTAGTGGTAGTGGTGCAGTTGGCATAATAGACAAAGTCAGTTTTGGTCTTTCAATAACTTTTAATAAACGCGGATGGTAAATATCACATGGCAACAGCTTTTTTTGTTTTAAACATTCGACTATCCAATCGGGTGTAACTATATTTATACTTCCTTTCGGCATAGCACTGGCTTTTGTATACGCTTGTCCCATAACCATTCCACATACTAAATGTGTATTATTTCCGTTAAAAAGCGGTGTTACTTTTGCACCATGAAAAGTCAACATCGCATATAAACGTTTTCGATCACTGGGAGCTACATTAACTATAGATGCGGAAATATTTTTCATAAAACGTGATTCACTGGGATCAAATGCTTTTGTAGAAGCTAATCGACCCAGTTTTGCACTATGTATTATCCATTGCTCAGTCACTGGAATTACGCTATACAAATCTAAATTCATAAATAATTCCTCTTCTGTATAATTTGGAGCACATATAAGATGAGTGACCAAATCCGAAAGAAATATTTTTGATTGCGCACCGCCATTCTTGAGTAATTGCTCGACCTGTTTATAAAAGAAACAGAAGTGGGTAATAAGTTTAGAATCTTAATTGCTTAGACAAGCGCCCCAACATTTTTTGTTGTCAACATTTGTAAATAATTACAAAAATTATGATAGTTATAAAAAGAAATATTTTTTAATAAATTTTAATTAGTTTAAAATTTAAATGCAATTATGTATAAGCGAAAAATTTTAAGTGAATAGTTTGGGGATGGCTCTTACTTTCGGAGTTATGGACCTCCAAAGTTTGTATGATTAATATGGTATATATTAAATATTTTATGGCGGATTAGGAAAATATAGGTATTACTGCATAGCAGTCGATTGAGCGTGTTACTGTTGAGATCTAGTTTGCCAAGGACCTAGATCAGCTAGAGAAAATTTAATTACGCCAATCGATCAGACATAGTGTCGAAAGAGGTGCTGTTCGAAATCAACAAGATCGATCCTATTCGTTCGAGGCAGCGGGCAAATCACCACGCATACCTCTAATTTTTCCATATCATTTGAAACAATGAAGTAACTCCATTAAAAAAAAAGTAACAAATATATTGAGTGATAGAGAATTAAAAAAAAAGAAAAAAAAACATCAAGTGAAAAAATTGGCACTCGCCCATATTTTCCGATTTACGGACTTTAAAATTATCAAATTTTTTAAAATATCAAATTTGGTATTATTTAAAAGCTTTTGAAGAGATCTTTAAGGAAATACTAAAATTTAAAAAAAAGTGCTCGACCCATTAAGAGCCGATGCCATTTTATGTAAAATTATATATGTATATGCAGTACCAAATTTATTTTTATTTTTTAATTCTCAATATTTGCTTTTTTGATTGCAGTTACTTCACTAAACTAGATGTTATATACCCTAAACCATCTATGTAGTTAGTAGTTCGTCATAGCCGAAATACTTCCCACTGTAGATAAGTGATGTTTACTTTTGTTGCTAAACATAGTGTTATATGGCTTTATGTTTGAAACTCGAATTAAACATTACTGATATGTATAGCAACTTTTTAGGGTTTTGGCAACATGCAAAACAAGTTATATCACTGTTGGGCAACATTTATCTTTCAGCACAAAATTTTACACCTGACATTTTTTGCTTAAAATCTAATTTTACATCCTGTAAATAATAGTTTCTTCATTTTTGTGCTTCGTCTGTAAACTAGATTTTTTCACAATCTTATTTATCATAAAAGTGATGAATAAATAAACTATCAGTATAAGAAAATTTGCTAAAACATAATCTACCTTGAAATTTTTTCCTCAATACTAGTTTCTCTAAAGCTAATAGCAACATATTCTTCTTTTCTGTTTGTCTGAAGATAGTAATGTTGGTTACACAAGTTTTAAATGGGTTAAATGCTTTAGAAAATTACGTTAGCGTACTAGTGAATCTAACGAATCTTAACAGTGAAAACTGTAAAACAGCAGAAAATCTAAAACTGAAGTTGAGAGGACAATACCCTGACAAAACGATATTCAAATATTAAAACATTTATCATTTTTCTATTGAAAATTCGGATACAAAACTTTTTTTATTATATATTTTCGTGTTTAACATATTTTATAAACATACGTAAAGCACTGCATATCAATAATTAACTATTAATGACTTTCAGTATCACCCTGTTATTTGTTCTAACAACAAAAACAAACTGTCAGCAATGTCATAATAAGCGCGTTTTGCCAATTTTCTTTTATTGGTGAAAAAAACCTACCAACAAAAAAGAAAAAAAATCATTCAAACTTACCTCTTCATCTAAATTACCAACAACAAAATAACGTATATTTGCAAATAAACTATCACTTATTTTTAAGTTTTCCATGTTTTGAAAGCATTGAAAGTTAAACAAACTAATGTATGATAAATCAAAATGTTTAGCTTTCCTTTGTTACTGAGCGTGTATTTTATCTTTTTATTCCACCGGACACTTGCCAGAACAAAGTTTTTGTGGCTACAATTCACTATCATACACACTTAAACCATTATTATGTAAATATTCATCAATACTGAAAACTTTTCTTTATTACTAATGCTTAAATTTTATTTAGTTTAACATAAATTATAGACTTTAAGTAAAATTAAACTATGTTGAAAGAAAACAGAACGCCACACACAAAAAACTGATTATTAAGAAAAATGGCGTGAAGTTGGCTGCACAGATAGTGTGGGTAATGCAGCGATTTTGGGCTAATATCAAACGTTTTTTTTTTTTTTTGTTCTACTAAAGACATATAGCGCTTAAAATGAAGTTCTTAAAAATTTATACGTATATCAATATGAAATTTATTTCTATACTCTTAAAACCCATTCTTTGTAACCCTACATCTCCAAGAGCCATAACTTGGTATGATCAAAATGTCAAACATGAATTCTGCTAATGTAGACAACTAATGTTCATGTTTCGTTCATGTGCAACTATCGTTGGCCGAACATTTGTCTGAGCAATTATGTTCGCCATCAAATATGACTTTTAGTATGAACACTCTCTTTCTTGTTAAAAACATTGAAACAACCCTGACGATAAACAGAAAATTATGCTCAAACACAACATGAACATCGACATGTTTTCGCCACATACAAGGGCATGAACAACTTAATACCGTTGTTCTGCCTGCGTTATGTGCATGGCTTGTTCAATTTGAAAGCTAGTAGAGACATGGGGTAAGGAAAATATATCCATATGTCAATTTCGCTATTTTGAAGCTTTTATAATCTTTTTAAAATTTATTAAATTGATTTTACTGTTTCTTTAAATACGTGAAAAAACTTGCTGGCCAAATTATTTATCTTTATTTAATACATAGGAAGCCTATAAGGCCAATTTTTTATATATTTTTATTGCAATCCAAATATCTAAATTCATTTTATGGTACAAAAATATTATTTATTTTTATGTTTACAATATATACTAAAATTATAACTAAAATTTCCTCTTATCGCTTTCTGTTTCATTTTTTCCTCATTCAAGTTGCGTGCTGCACTATGTATGATCAACTTGAAATCAAAGCCTTGAACGTGTAACTGCAGCATTACATTAGTTGTTCAGCTAAGTGCAGTAGCTGTTTTTGAAATATAAAAAACATTTTATAGATGTACTTTGATATCTAAAATCAAAAACATCCATATACAAAAGAGTCAGCTGACAAACTGCGCATATCTGATATATATTTAAAATTAATTTTTTGTCACTATTTATACACAGATAATAATAAAGAGTTCTTTTACTTAATGACAATACAAGATGAATTTATACCATTTTTCTATCACATCAACATATTGCTAATTTTATACCATAACAAATAATACTTTTTTAGTCATTGTGAAGGTAACATTTCAATTGTGTTGTAAAATTCTACACATTATGTTAGAATTTACTCTTAGTTTCAATTTACCAGGTGTAGACATCGTGTTTGAGCCAAAACATGGATGCCAAAGTCCTATATTGTTTGCATATACAACCCTGGGCTTCGATTTGACATTTTGACATAAACGTTTATTGATAAAAAATATAACCTTTTCATTAGCAGCAGACGGAAGAAATTTTGTGGGTCTTTTTTTGTAATTTTTTCTAGAAGTTGCTTTACTTTATTGCAAAAATTTTAAAAATAATAAAAATTTATTATTTAAAAGTTCATTATTAATAAAGTACTACAAGTGATGAGTAGTTTTTGAAGTAAAAAACTTAAATTGAAAATATTTCTTTGTCAACGAGACAAAGACGTTTGTGTGTGCACTCGAATCATTCGTTTTGTTGAAGGTCGGGTGACGCTTAGCGAAGCAATCCTTTTGAAGAAAAGATTGTTGAAGAAATCCAAGGAAATTTTTAACCAGATATAGCTGATATTTCTTTGTTAAATACATTGTATTTTGTATGCCTTGCGACGAAATGTCAGGCAGTGAAGATGGTCAATTACGCAGTCCAGTCAACGATGATTATATGTTCAGGTATGTATATTTTTACCATTTCGTACTTATGGATGATTGTTGCTAAAAAGAATCACATTGCAGACAATGTGCTACATGTATGAATTTATACGTGTACGTTGGCTTGTGTGCTTTACTGAGTACACACTAGAAAAATAATTGGCAAAATCGAAAGTGTGCAACAATTTTCCATAATTCTTTTTTTGATTTAGAAAAATGTTTTCTTGAATGCGTGAGAAATGTAAAAATGTAATTTTTATATTAAATATATAAACAAAATTTTTGTATATTTTTAATCGATTGTTTATTTCCAAGCAAATGAAAGTAATTTCACAAAAAAAATTTTTTTTGGTTTATTGTTAGTTTACGTGATCTTACATTTTAAACTTAAGCCATTCCAATATATTCCAAGTTTATAGGGAAGCATTGTGGTAGATTTTAAGATTTTGTAAATAGAAAGTATAAACTTTAGCCTTAAAATTGATTTTATTTGTTTGAAATTTACAAAATATATGTACCTACATACACTCCTACTGCAAACTTTACAATCTTGTCTACAAGAAAAGGAAAAAAGCTTATTATTAAAATACATTGTGAGATAGGTGTATGATTTAAATTTCAGTATATTCGTCTGATATGTACAGCAAACAACGTGAAAGCTTAAAACTTGTTTGTTTTTTCTTACTAAATTCCAATTCCGTTTTTAGTCAAAATTTTGTAAAATTTTTATTTTATTTTTTGAAATCAAATGGATATTAAAATAATTTTTGAATTTTAATTTTTAGGTTAGTATTATATATACACTATTTAAATGAGAAATACTTTTACAATTCATTATATTAATGTAACCTCAAAATTATACGTCTTGAAAGAGAGGACGACCGATTTTGTTTATTACGATAATATTCTGACATTGAACCCGATTGTAACAATTCGGGGTTTTGAACTTTGGTTTTAGAGTTGCCACTACGTTCAATATTTATTTGCCAAAACTAACCGATTTTTTCTGGCCTTGCTATAATTTAAAAACTAAAATTTAATTTGCCGAATCTTTAAAATTATTTAGTTTCAATTTTTTCAACTTGAAAAAAAATTAAAAGTTAATAGGCATAAAATTAAAAAAAAAAAAACCTTTAAGGATTAATTGCCAAGAATTATGTGATTTTTCTAACCTTTTTCTATTTTGCATAGAAAATATTATTGTGGGAACCGTTGTATGATGTAGCTTTAATATTTAGTCCTGGTTAAAAAAAATTCTCATTCTGATCTTCAAGTTTCTTATATGAATTTTTTTATATATACTTAACAGATTGTTGCCAAAAAAAAAAAAACTGTATTTTCTTATAAAACTATAAGCGTTATAATTAGCAGTATATTTTTTGTAATATTATAAAAATATTTAGTATTTTCTTAACATTTTCTGGGCCACGACAGATCCGATAATTATAAAAAATCTTAATTTAAGCAACAGAAGAATTATTTATATTTTTTTTTTACAAAATATAAAATATATGAGCAATAACTTTTTCTTTATGTATATAAAGAAAAGATTTATTTAATTTATAATCATTATCACATAGATTTGTACTTTTAAAAAAAACTAAATTGATTTACCAGAGAAAGATATTTATTGAACAATAAAAACAACTTTCTTTTTAAATATATTAACAAAATAAACTTCAATTTAATTTTATTATCCTACCTATTATTATCCTTATTCCATAACTTACCTTATCTTTTAAAATTTACAGATTATTTTATTAAATAAAATTTTATATAAAATTTTTTGTTTGATTTTTTATATTTTATTTTACTTAACAAAAATATCAAAAACCATACTTATTTTATCTGTGAACATGTTTAATTTACTTGAATTTTTTCATTGCAAATAGGCCAAAAAGTGTGTACTTGTCCAATGACCGATGCGCGCGATGGCCACGACGTAACCTTTTAAAACAAAACAAATTCCTTAAATCAAATATTAAAAAAAAAACTTTATCATAAAAAATGAAAATTAATCACAAATCTAAACAAACAAAAAAAGCCACAAAATCTTAAACATGGCTCAACAAAACGACTGTCTCCAAATAACACAAAGCTGCTTTGGTTGGTTGGCGTGTGCTACAAATGATTCAGCTAAAAACAAAAACAAATATCTAAACTTCAACATTAAGTTCTTCATTGTAATGCATAAATGATAACATAATGATAGCACATTAAAAAAAGGTCCTTCAACTGGTAAGAGGAAGACAAAATAAACAAAAATTGTCTTAACAGTCAGACTTCAACGGAAAAGCATTTTACACGATTGTAAACTTAAAGCAAACATAACAATAACGGAAGCAAGTTTAATGCAAGAAAACAACAAATGTTAAATTTAAAACACCTACAACTAACAGTAAAAAAAAATTAATAATAACAATATCATCCCAAAATTTATTGTTATGTCTTCTACTTCATCAAATAAAATCTCCTTAGTTTGTTGGTAATTTACAAAAACAAAACAATTTCTAATATTTTTTTTTTCAACTCTCTTCTTTAATACACAAATAAATAGGTATTTAATAGTATCTTAATCACCAATTATTATTTCAAAATTAATTCTATATATATATATATAACATATATAATATATGTACATGCATAATATACATACAAATGTACTTTATAAATTAATTTTCCTTTTAACAAAAACCAAAAAAAAAAAACAATGGAATTTCTTATTTTTATACGCCCCCTCGCCCTTGATGATGTTGTTGATTTACTTTCTTCGCTTTAGCAGTTGTTTGTGGAGTATTTTGCTTTGGAATTGTATAACTACTACTACCTTCATCTCGGCATTTAAATTGAATATACTATTTAGTTCAAGGTAAGTTAAATAGATTTAATCAATTCTTATTTTTTTAATGTGTGTATTCTATTAATTTCTTTTTAAAGGATACATACATACATTGTTGTTGTTCTTTTTACAATCAGAGGTAAATACTATATATGGATCAAGGTAAAAAAAAACTAAGCTTGTGAAAAGTATAAATTTTGAAGAAAATATTATAACTGCTAAACACTACTTGAAATAAGCAAATGAAAAATTATTATATACTAAAAAGAAAACAAGTTATAGTGCTATATTCAAATATGCCGAATCTTATATACCCTTCACCATATATGTATGTAAATTTAGTTTAGTGAAGTAACTCCAATCAAAAAGCAAATATTGGGATGACTGAGAATTAAGAAAATAGAAAAAAAACATTAAGTAATTTAGTTTTACATTACAATGTCATCGGCTCTTAAGGGATTAAGTATTTTTAAAAAACTTTAGTATTTCCTTAAAGATCTTTTCAAAAGCTTTTAAATGATACCCATATTGATATTTTTAAAAATTTGAAAATTTTAGGGGTCCGAAACTCGAAAAAAATGGGCGAGCGCCAATAAGTCTTATAAGTGTTATAGTCTATAAGTCTTATAAGACTCTGAGGTTTTCCTTACAAAATTTGGGTAGAATCTGTTGATGAGCTTTATAAGCAGTAGCGAAATGGCCATATGGATATGCATTTCATTTTTTGGTTTAAATTAAAAAAAAAATTTCATGGGAATATCATGAAATATTTATATTTGAAGGAATCAAGCACAATTAACTAAATTAATTATCAAAATAAATATAAAAATAATAATAATAAGTAAAATCTCTCAAAATTATTGCTTTCACAAAAAATTTAATTTCTCCAAAAGTTCGTAATTTCACATTAAACTCGAAATTCTGCCATAAATTAAAGCTTCACCTAAAATCCAAATATTTTCATTAAATTTTCAAGTTGTAACCAGCAAATTTAGGAAAAAAGTATACGAAAAACTAAATTCATTAACTTATCTCCAAAATATCCATCACAAAACTTGAACGAGTGTTGCAATTACTTTGCATTCTTCACTTCGCACTTTTTAAACGACTTCAAAAAAAAAAAAAAAAAAAAAAGAGGGAGGTTATCAATTCGACTGAGTGTTGCTTTTTTATGTTTGTGCCTGCAGAACTCTGTCATGAATGAACCAATTTTGAATTTTTTTTTTTTGTAATTTAAAAGATTATGCTTACAGATTGGTCCCGTTTTATAAACAGTTCATAATCTTAAAAATTAAAGGGTGTCCCCATACAACAGACATGTTTTTTAAGTGTATTATGAACCGTAAAGCGCATCTCTTTAAAATTTAAAAAAACGTACTACTACTATACCTCTTAATAGCAAAAATAAATCTAAAAATTAAAGGGTGCCCCAATAGGTGACGTAAATTGACTTATCTTTTGAACCGTTATAGATAAACGCTTGAAAATGGTCAGGATTTTCGATTAAAATGACCGTTATAAACATTCAAAATTATAAATTAAAGGGTGTCCCCATAGCTAATGTAATTTGATGCATGTTGCCAAACTTAAGAACCGTTATAGACAGACAGCTGAATTTTACAAAGAACCTATATTGCTAAGTCTGCTATAACAACAAGTTTAAAGGGTGTTCCCATAATTAATGTGAGCTTACTTGTAAGGGCCTATCTTTTGAACCGTTATAGATAAACGCTTGAAAATTGGACAGAATGGTCGATTAAAATGCCCGTTATAATAACAAGTATAAACATTCAAAATTATAAATTAAAGGGTGCCCCAATAGTTTATTTAATTTGGTAAATATGGCCATACCTTAGAACAGTTGTAAACAGACGCTTGAAATTTACAAAGAACATCCTCTATAACAAGAAGTATAAAATTTGGATTTGGAAATAAACGGGTGTCCCAAAAGTTGTTGTAATATTTTGTTTGTGGCCAAACTTTTGAACCGTTAGACAGACAGCTGAAACTTACAAGGGACCTTGTATTTAGAAATTAAAGAGTGTTCCAAAATTAATGTAAATTGACCTATGTATATGTCCATATTTTTTTTAACCCTTATTTACAAACACCTGAATTAGACAGGGTGCTAAGTCTGCTATAAAAGCTAGTAAAAAGTTTAGAGATGGAATATAAAGGTGTCCTAATAGTTAATGTTATTCGATGTATGTGGCCATACTTTTGAACCGTTATAGGCAGACAGATGGAATCTGTATTGAAATCGGATTTTTTTGGCAGAATTATTTTTTACTTGTACGGATACCGCTTATATATGGCTTATGATTTTATTTTAATTATAATTGTTTTTACTAAAAAATAAAAATAATTACTTTTATGAAAAATAAATTTATGATGGCAGAATCTTCAAAAAGAACTATGCATAAAAAAATAAACTCTTCACCCTTATGTAGATGGGTCTATATTTGCAAAATTTTTATAATTTATCAATTTTAAGTGAGATGGGTATAAAAATTGATGTCTGAGATCTAAAGTCACTTAACACCCCTGGTCTTATTACTTACACAAACACAAACATATGTTCCTATAGTGTCTCATTTTTCCTGAGAATGTTAAAACATACATTTATGTTTAACCAAATCTTGGTGATAGAAATGCTATTTCTTTGTAACACTATGAAAACATTTAATCATTAGTCAATGATAATTAGTTTGTTTTTGAACTAATTGTCAGAGAAACCTATTCATTAAAAAGCATTACCATTAGTGAAAAAAATGATAATGCTAAGACTACCGTTAGCATTATTTCTCTTTCAATGCTAATGAAATTTGCCATTAATTAGTCCATCTAATTAAATATTCCCAAGTATGTTTTTTATGTCTGCTGTAATAAAAAAATTTTAACTTTTATTTTTGTTCGAGTAATAAGTTTATTTATTCAGTTACAAAATGTGTTTTTAAATTAACTTTATAAAATATGAAGAAAAGTATAAGTGTTAGAACACAACACAACACACGACGGTAACGATATTTTCCTACAAATTTGACATAAGTTATCCAACGACAATACCGTTGAGATAAAATTTATTTTATTTTCTTGTCGGTTTTCATTTTTCTCTCACATTTAGTCTCTCGTTCTCCTTACAGTATTGCCACATATTTCCAGAAATATGTACTTTATAAGCATTTTAATTCACAATAATAGAGCCACATTATTTATATAACAATAAAAGAAAATATCAAAATACAAATAACTAAAAAAAACTGATACACGTAAATGACAAACATAATTGAAAAGGTAAAAAATATGAAAATAAAATTGATTGAAAAAATAACTGAAAAGGTGAAAAATATGAACCCATGTATCATCTTAAATCAAGCAACATTTATTCTTTGTCCCTCTTTTTCAATCTGTATAAAGGTTTTGAAAAGTGCCATTCAATCCCCTGCAAGATTAACCAGTCCAATAGACTGGTACTTATTATTCTTTACATTTCATCTAATTGTTTAATAGAATTCATTTGATTTATTTAAATGTTATAAAATATTTGAACAAAATGTTTTTGAAAGCAAACATAAAACTGAAATGATAATAAATATTATTAATGCCGTCAGAGAACCGTCGTTAGTTTGTTCACTAACTCTCAGTAACGATAAATCGTTCCGTTACCGTCGTCTGTTGTGTTCCTACACTAAGAAGTGATTTTAAGTTTTCAAACCCCTGAGTTCCTTTCCCTATGTATAAACCAACCATTTATTTTATTTAGCGGTATTGGCAGCATTTTAAATTAAACTGGTAACATTTTTATAGAAAACATTTGATCATTTTACAATTATACACTCCTAAATATTTTTTGTTAAATTTTTTATATGCAAAAATTGTTTTATGCACAATTTTTCGTTTTCAAACAGTAATTATTTCAGTTTCAGTTATACTTTTTAAAAACTTTATGATATATCTATGTATAAAAGATCTGACAAAACCACTTAAAAAGTTTAAAAAGAAAAGTGGCAGAATTTTACATCAAAATCCTTAAAAAAGATCTCAATAAAATTTATTTAATTTTTTTTTAGAAAAAAAAATTTTGGCTATTAAGCTTTTTCCTGAAAAGAAGTTTTTTGGTGTGAATCTTAAATAAAAAGAATCAGCGAATTTAATTTTTTTTTAATGGAGTTTGGCAGAGAACCGTTAAAACAAAGCTTTCACTGTCAAACTCCAATTAAAAATTTAAGATTTTTATGCCTTTAAATTAAAAGAGATCCCTTTACTTTAACTCTCTTATTATTTTAAATGCAGTTCACAACAGGGTTGCCAGATATTTTATTCTCTTGCTCCATATAATCAAATAAAAAATCATTGAAATGTAGATTTTTTTAAATAAAATCCTCTATTGTTTTTAAGATTGTATAAGAAAAAAAAATGAAAATTTATATTTTAAAATTAATAAAAATAAAAAAAATCCCCAATTTAAATTCATTAAAAACAAAAATCCTTCAAACCAAAAAATTCCGTTTAATTAAATTATTATAAATACTTATGTATGCATATTTATTAAAACGGTTGACTGTTCGTTTCCAATTGGATCTCAAAATTGTCCAGTACGCCAAAAACTCAATATATAATTTTTAGCACTTAAATTTTTCTACCCTACACAACACTGGTTTACATAGAGAACTTAATCTCTGCCAAAATCTATTTAAGAGTTCTCTCCTACCTCTTTTCTACAAACCGTGATTCAAGATGTTTGTGATCCATATTTTGCAGTCCGAGTTGCGAAACCCATAATAGACATTATATCTTTAGTAAGCTTCGAAATTCGCTTTCAATACTCACTGTTATAGTTTCTTTTAGTTTCTTCTCTCTTTCGCTCCACTAGTTTTCTATTTGACTTTACATATTATTCAAAATTACCAGCAAGAAGTTTTAATACACAGATTTGAAATTTTCCAAAATTTGAGAAGTCCTACTATTGCAGTTTTCCAGCTACAGGATTATTAATATTATTAATTTTTTTTATGGAAGGGTACTGAAGTAAACACATTCTAGGACTGTTGGGATGACAGTTCAAAATTGAAAAAAAATTTAGTCATGATTCTGCCCTACCAAATCAGATATAACGGACAAGCTGCTAAAATGCACCTGTATCCCAGAAAACAAGCGGAGGTGCATCTCATCAGATGCAGATGAAATACCCAACTGTTTCCCCTTAACCGTTATCGTGGCCGTGCCTAAAATACTTAATCTTCTAGCATTGTTTTCGAATCTACACTAGGTTAGGTTGCAGAGGCTGCCGCTATGAGAAAACCGAATCACTTGCGTCCTAAATGGTCCTGTTGTGTTGCCTGAAAAGGAGGAACAAAGGACCAGATCAGGTCCCTATGTTACCATCAAAATCCATCCCCAAACCACCCCGCAGACCTGATAAACGAGTTTATCCCAGCAACATCACAGACCGATAGTTCTGCAAGACCATGCAGTTGTGAACTGTCGAAAAGAGCCGTTCTGTTCTTAGAAAGTGCTGGACAATGGCAGAGCACATGCTGCACCGTTTCCCCCTCTTCCTCATCCTGACAACTTCTACAGAAGCCATGTTATGGAAGATTTAATCTCCTAGCATGGGTACCAATGACACAGTGCCCTATCAGCACAACCACTGGTGTGCCCACCTGTCCTCGGGGAAACCTCAGCTGATTTGCAAATTTATTAACATACTGAGGTCATAATGTCTTCGAAACCGTGCAGGTGACTTCTTCAGATTACCTAGTCTTCGCGGCCCCAAAAGCTCCCACTGAAGTAAAGCCCTACAGCAGTTTAAAGGTTTAATCGCCGTGTTAAAAAGCCAGTACGCCGTACCATGGTTGATACCCCAATTTTTACCTTTAGCCTTTCTACACACATAAAGAGCCACTGATACCCTGTCCGCCCGAGATTGGACATTAGGATTCCATGACAACTTTGAGTCCAGGATAATACCTAGATATTTCGCCCTGTCAGATAACCCAAGCTCAACTCCATTAAGGAGTGGTAACGGAAGTATAGGAATCTTGTTTCTCCTCGTAAAGAGCACAAGTTCCGTCTTCCAAGCGTTCTAGCTCAAAATATAACTAAGTGACGAAATTGTCCATCCGAGGCTAGAACATCCTGAGTATCAACACCAGAGAGCTGCAGTCTTTAGCTTCAAGTGTTAGTAACTTGCAAACCCAGGTGATTTATACCGTTTTATGTCCCAAAAACTATAGCGTCATGGACACAGGGTTCTCTAAGACAAATATGCGGCTAAATAAATCTTTTACGTAAGCCAGATAGCGCAAGACTTCATCAATATTTTGGGCGGAAGCGAAAAGGTTAGGTTGCACAGGCTCTCGGCGTGAGTAAACCGACTCACTTGGGTCCTAAAGGTCCCGTTGTGTTACCTGGAATAGGATGTGCAAGGATCAATTCAGGTCCCTACGCTACCATCAAGATCCATTACCAAACCATCCCGAGGACCGGATAAACGAGTTTATCCTAGCAACATCGCAGACCAATAAGTCTGCAAGACCCTGCAGTCTCGGACTGCCAAAAATGGCTGTTGGACAATGGCAGAGCACATGCTGCACCGTTCCCCCCTCTTCCTCATCCTGGCAACTCCTACAGTAGCCATGGTGCGGAAGATTCAGTACCAATGACACAGTGCCCTGTCAGCACAGCCACTAGTCTACCCAGCTGCCCTCGAGGAAACCTCAGCAGATTTGCAGATCTCCCACTATCATACTGAGGCCATAATGTTCTCGAGACCGTGCAGGTGACCTCTTCAGACCATCTAGTCTGCACGGTCCTAAAGAGTTCCTGCTGAAATAAAGCCCTACAGCAGCTTAACGGCACTTCCACCAGTGGATCTATCTCCCGGTCTCAGCCGAGTTTCAGATCTGGTGAGTTCATCAGCGCCTATGTTCTCGTGTATGCCCGAATGAGCCGGCACTCAAAATAGTTCCAGGTTGGAATATCTCGCCATATCGTCCAGAGATGTCCGGCATTCACCGACCAATCTCCTGCATTAGCTTGATCTTATACGGGTTAGGGCCAAGATTTTTGCGCAAAATTTTCCACGTAGTGGACGGACAGAGCAGCAATTCCTGCGACCGACGACGAATCGATAAATTTGGATCTTTTTTCACACTTTCGTTTACAGCAGAGATATTCTCTTCAGTACGCACATTCCTTTGACGTGTTGGTGTTTTTGCATTCTCTAGAGAGAATGTTGTACGAAATCTATCCTCAGTTCAACGGATGGCTTGCTCAGCGAACGATTATGTGCACCTTAAAAATTACGAAGTCGTCTTAAAGTTGCTTAAATTGATGACTGATTTTTTCGAAGTTAACTTGGATGATTTGATAGCGTTGTTCAAGCGTGATTCTATTCATAATGATTTTCCAGAGTTTACAGAAAATAATAAAAAAATATTTTCATTAAAATTAAATTTTTAGTGTTATTTTTTATAATTTCAAGTTCTATCATGCTTAAAAAAACACCCTTTATGTTAATAATTTGAAAGGAAACAAATCATTCCTGAAACTACCGTTGTAAACTTATGCGTCTCTTTTAATTAATAGATAAACCAAAATGTGTTTAATTAAAATAGTTTCTTGTTTTTTTTTTGTTTCTTGTAGAGCTTATTACAATTCCAAGCAAAAAAATCAAACTACTTCGGCGAACAGCGAAAATCGTAAGCAAACAGCATCTTGGGTAAATAGCAAAAACATACAAACAAAAATTATTTTACAAAACTAGAAAATTTAACGTTTAAGAAAAGAAAACAATTTTCTGGCCATTGCAACGCTAGATCATGGATAAAACTAAATACACACTTGTATATTCTTGCTCCAAAGGAAACTGGAAAGCGAAAAAGTTTCAGCCAGAAGGTAAATTCCTAAAGGAGTGCGGCAGAAGGCTATCGTCTGTGTGTAATAGAATCTAACTAAAATGGCATTTACTAAGAGAAACAAGTGAAGCAGTCAAAAACAGATATAATGTGTGGTTTTTGATTATTCTTAATAAAAATGTTCTATTCTATTTTCTATTTATTAAATTTCTCTTTAATTTTATTCCTACCCCCCCAAAAAAAAGCAACAAAAAATATTTGAATTTTTCTTTATAGTGGCGATGAAGAACATGATGCAGATTCTTTGGATATAAAACCACCACAGGCTCATGTATCCAGGGACTCAAGTGGTTCAAGGCGAAAAGAAAAATCCAAGGATAAAAAACATTCCAAAGAGCGCAAACACAAAGAACGTTATGCTGATATTTCAGGACGTGAAAAAGATAAGGATTATCATCGACGCATTGAAGTTGACCGTAAAGAAATGCGACGTGGCAATGGTGATGATCGCTATCAAAGTCAAAAAGGTTGCTATGACAGAGACGAGTATATAGCAAACAGTGATAAGCGCTATCATTCCAAACATTATGATCGTTTAAATGATGATGCTACTGGTTCTCGTGGCAGTGGTAACATTTATCATCACAGTAGCGGCAGTAGTAATTACCATGGTCATCAAGATCATCAATACCATCATTACCAACAGCAGCAACAGCAGCAGCATCACAATCATGCACAAATACAAATGCGTCAACGTCATGATTATTATGAACATCGGAGACAAGACTATCATCATCCACCGCCCACCGACTATCACAATCAGCGCCATCATCACCAGCAACATAATCAAGCATTTGATAGTTCTCGTGGTGGGGGAGGTCTTAAATATCACGATCACGATATGGAAAAACGAAAATATACCACCTATGATCAAGCAAAAGATCCCGAAAGCTTAGAACAGGATTTACGTTCTCGACTACTGAGCAAACGTCATAAATATGTAAAAGATGATGGTGCCGAAGGTTTGACTGCTGCCAGAGATGAAACCTATGAACGTTTATATGATGAGCGGAAACTCGAGAGATCATCTTCGAAAGCAGAACGTCACAAGGCCAGACGTTTGAAAGAAAAAGAAGCCATTATTGAAGTTGTTGACAGTCCTGAGGCCGAAGGCGGCAACCTTCGTCATGCACAGCGCAAAAAGCATAAACGTCATAAGGAAAAGCACGAGAAAAGAACAACTGTTTCAGACGATGCTGCTATTCCCGCCAAAACGATCGTTGAAGCTGAACCACCAGAAAAGCGTCGTACTCCTAATGATCCGGAATTAATAGCTCGCAGAGACAAATTGTTGGCAGCTGAGCAAGAAAAAGAAAAGCGCAAAGAAACGGCCCGCAAAGAACTTGAAGCACGCAGAGAATTGAGAAGAGATCGTGCACTTGATACTTTAAGTCCCACCGCTGTAGCGGCCAGTGTAACTGCCGGTTTAAATGTTCACATTAAACGTAAGAAGAGCGAACAAGAAGAAGATAAAACAAAAAGAAAACGCGTTAGAAAATCTAAGGTTAGCGATGAAGAAGAAGACGACGATGAAGAAGATGTAAGCGATTCTTCTGACGACAGCCGTGACGACGAAGAAGATAGTGTTAGCAATACCGGATCTGAAACAGATCACAGTGAGTACAAAAAAACCAAATCGAAAAAGAAAAAGCGTGCACATAGCGATGGCGAAGTATCCCTACCCGAAAGTCCTTTGTCAATAGGAGAACTGTCTAAATCACCTAAAAAATCTAAAAAGAAAGCCAAGAAAAAGAAACATTCTTCGAGGGCGAAATATTCGGCCGATGAAGCCAATGAGGATGAAGAAGATAGGCATAGTAAACGATCGTTTAGATCTGGCACCTTATCGTTATCACTAAGTCGTTCTAGATCACGAACACATTCTAATACACCTGCCCGTTCCAGATCAAGATCGACGACAAGGTCTTCACTAACGCACAGCTCAAGATCACGTTCCAGATCGCATTCTTCCGAACGCAGTAGGTCACGATCTAAATCACATTCTAGTTTTAGATCCCATTCTCATTCAGCCACTTCACGCAGCCGTAGTTTATCAAATTCACGATCCCGTTCTCGTTCACGTTCACGTAGTGAAGAACGCGATATGAAGGCAAATTCCCGCAAAGAAGAAAAAGAAATGAAAGACAAACTAACATTAAGTGAAACGGATAAAAAGAAGCTCAAAGATAATGAAGACTTACCAGCCATGGATGACAAAGGCAATCCTCTACCCAACTACTATCCTGGCATACAGGGCTGTCGATCAGTTGAAGAGTTTCAATGCTTAAATCGCATAGAAGAGGGCACCTATGGTGTGGTCTATCGCGCCAAAGATAAGCGAACTAATGAAATCGTGGCTCTTAAACGTCTTAAAATGGAGAAGGAAAAGGAAGGATTTCCCATTACATCGTTGCGTGAAATTAATACTCTTCTAAAGGGCCAACATCCTAACATTGTAACCGTACGGGAAATTGTGGTGGGATCAAACATGGATAAAATTTTCATTGTAATGGATTATGTGGAACACGATTTAAAGTCTCTAATGGAAACGATGAAGGCAAAAAAGCAATCCTTTTTTCCTGGTGAAATCAAATGTCTGACACAACAGTTGTTAAGGGCAGTAGGTCATTTGCATGACAACTGGATCTTGCATAGAGATTTGAAAACTTCCAATCTGCTGTTGTCGCACAAAGGCATTCTAAAAGTAGGCGATTTCGGTTTGGCTCGGGAATATGGTTCTCCCTTAAAGAAATATACCTCATTGGTGGTCACCCTGTGGTATCGGGCACCCGAGCTACTATTATGTTCGCCGGAATATTCAACCCCTATTGATATATGGTCTGTTGGCTGTATATTTGCAGAATTTCTTCAAATGGCACCTTTATTTCCAGGGAAATCCGAAGTTGATCAACTGAATCGGATTTTTAAAGTAATTATTTCAAACATTTCTTTATTTGGATTTGAAAAAAAATGTATTTTTTTTATTTTTAGGAACTGGGCACACCAAATGAAAAAATATGGCCAGGCTATAGTCAATTGCCGGCCGTGAAAAATATGCTTAGTCAAAATTCTCAATTCGCCGACTATCCTGTGTCTAGTTTGCGAAAGCATTTTGGTGATAAAACTTCAGCCGTAGGAATTGATTTTTTGCAAGGTCTTTTAACGTATGATCCCAAACAGAGACTTACAGCTGATACGGCGCTTAAACATCAATATTTCAAAGAATTGCCAGTACCCATCGATCCATCCATGTTTCCTACCTGGCCAGCTAAAAGTGAATTAGGTGCTCGCAGAGCTTTGGCCTCATCGCCCAAGCCACCCTCTGGTGGTTCTCAATTCAAGCAATTGGGTAAAGATGATATTGCTGCGACGGGAAGTGGTGGAAAAATCATATCTGGCATTATAACCGGTAATAAGAAGACATCAACAAATACCGGTTTCGTTTTAAATGCCGGCATCGATCAAAGGCAATTGGCTATGGGTCCCGGTTTTAATTTAAAATTCTAAGATTTTAAGAGTTTATTTTTATCCCTCCCTCCCCCTAAAATCGCAGTAATATTTGAATTGTGCAGTTCCATTTTCGAATCACTATGTCATTCTTGTTATGTGTGTTACATTTCACTTAATAATTTTTACAAAACAGACATTTAAATCATTGTTTATTAAATAAAGCTTTGCGGTAAGCTTTTGTTACATATTACTTACTATAAACTAATTTTAATCAACTTTATAGTACTTCATTATTAACTTTTTTAATAAAACTTTTTTTTTTTATTATTATTTTTCTTCCAATTTATGTTAATTCTTTACTTTCTTTTTACTATAAGTTAATCTTTAAAAAAAATAGTCTTAAAACTGAAAACCTGTAAAAAGTTAATAAAAAAAATATATAGTTTTGGATAAAAACTTTAAAAGGATTATTTTTATTTAGCATCGTAAAGAATCAGCTAAAACAAAAATGTTTTCTGTAGATGCATCGTTCGGTTATATCGTTGGTGTCACATACATGCATGTCAAACATGAATCAAGAAAACAAGATTACGCAGGTCCGTTAGTTTGCTGTATAGCGTTCTCTTTCTTATGTGTGACGTAGGCATAGAATATTTTATGTAAACAATCTTAATTTGTATATGGAAAGTGCAACAGAATTAAAGTAAAAACGGTGAAATTTTATTCACCCTTATTCTGTTTGGCAACGTCAACACAAATCAATGTCGTTTTTCTTCGTTTGTTGTAAATCGGTATTCCCGTTGTCAATATTGTCATTAATCGATGACTGTCGCAATATGTTTGGTATTTTCTAAGAATTGTTGATGTTGCCGTTAAGTTTGTCGTCGCCATTTTTAATGTTGAGTTGTGTGCAAAGGAAAATTTTAAAAACATGAAAAAGTATACAGCAATATTTAAAATAACAAAAAAGAAATGAAAAAAACTAAAATTACCAACTTCTGCCAATTTGAAAAATTAGTGAAAGAGTTAAAAAGTATTCATCCCAATGAAAAAAAGGCAGATAGTAAAGGCAGGATTTTTTCAGACTAATAAATGGATTTGCAATATAAAAACTTCACTTATTAATATTTTTTATCCATTTAATATTTTTATTATTAATAATAATAACAATAAAAATTGGAAGTTTTAATAATACAAAGCTATTTATCAGGCAGACAAAATCCTACCTTTAACTAACGACAAGTTGTAATAATGGCCCTTTGACTATTTATTTTAATTGTTTGTAATAGTTTTGCGTATTTTATTGTTTATAAGTATATTATTTTTTTACAAAATTCGAATTTTCCACAATTCTTAACACAATAGAAAACAAATTGAATCAACCGACTCAAATATTAGATGTGTTTTATTTTTTTTTATATTATCGATAAACCGTCAACGTCGTCATTAGTTTGTTAGGGAATACCAAATTTGTATTGATGTTGTGTTAAGTTGATGTTGTCTCAAAATTGACGACGATGTTGACAACCCCAAACAGAATAAAGGCCGTGTCAGATAAAACTTCATCGTTTTGCGTGACGTTTCAAACTTTGAAAAAAAAGCGTATAACGCAAGAGGTATGTCACAATAAAAACTTTAACAGCGCCTAATTATTGTTTGTTTTTATAAGTTTTTCTTCCATAATTTTCTAAAAAAAAAAATAATAAAGGAAGAATATATAATAAAAAAATAATCACCCTTATTCTAGTTGTCGGCGTCGTCATCGTCGTCGTTTTAGTATCAATATCACTTCGTATCAATGTCGGCGTCAATTCAATAAAAATTTTGCATTCTATAACATTCCTGTGACGACGTCGACGGTTTATCGATTTTTGTGAAATGAAAATGCACATCCCCAAGTTTTTTATAAAATTTTATTTGTGTTTGACACTTTTATGGTAAAATATTTTCCATAAGTGAAGAAAATTTTGATTTAATTGATGATGAAGGCTTGAAAAAACAAAAACTTGTGTTGAAAAGAAAACTTCTTAGGCAGAATTGCATTATTTTTAATATGCCGTATCACAAGTATGTACATATGTTTTGCCTGCTCCTGGCTGTGCTTTCACCGACAAATTCGACTTCAGCAAGATCCATGTCATTAGAATCGTTTCCCATGTCAACCATTTGAACTGCTCCTTCAGAATTCAAATGCTTCTGGAAGTTAAGAAGGTTTGCCACAGCTTCTTTCAGCGGACTGAGTGAAAATTGTTTAAACATTCCGCCGCCAGTGGCTTTACATTCAGCTTTATTAGCAACCATCTTTTTTTCACTTTTAATTTTATATTTCGCCATACCTTAAGCTAGCTACAGACAACGCAACGTGTTTCTGAAATCTGTTGCATTTCATTACAGATTGCGTCGTCTGAATTCGTGTTTCAGGTTTCACTTCAGGTTGCAATCCAGGTTTCATTAACATCAAAATGTTTTGATATTTTCTGGTTGCATTGAAACAGATTGCATTGTTTGTATTGCTGTTTCATTATTTTATGTGTTTAGTACATTGTCAACAAGCAAGCTGTAAACATCTAAGTAATTAAGAAAGAACAAAATGGGATGTAAAAACGGATAAATATAAAATTATAAATGCAGCAGTATTTGAAAAATTAGTAATTGAATATAAAAATATTGATATAAACGCAAGCATTGAAAAAGTTAAAAACAGGATTAATTTTTGCATCCTCTTTTCCGCTCGATGTTAATGTTATGATAAAAAGTAACAGAACTGAGATTGCGTTTATGTTTCACTGTTGATTTCAGTATTTGTGTCAAAACATGAAACCTGAATGTGAAACGTGTTGCAGAAACAAATTGCGTTGTCTGTACTCAGCATTAGAAGTAATTTTTACAAACTTTTTTATAAATCCCTATTCAATCCTTTATTTTGTTACCTTTTGCCATTCATATGCTAATCTTCTAGGCGGACCAAGAGAATTTAGAATTTTTCTAATTTTTTTCCCATTTTTCTTTAAAATTGCATGAAGCAGTGCCTCTGCGAAAGTTTTTTAATTTTTCAAATTGATTTGCACTTATAACTTTCATTTTTTAAATTTCCAATGTTTTGCTTGGTTTAAATCACTTTCAGTCGTTATGCAAAAAGGCGTCGACAAAAAACAGAGTCACGTCAATACAATATCGTCTTCACATTTGTTATAGAATACAAAAAATCTTTGAGCAGTAATCGATAAGTGTCAATAACGACAAGTAGAATAACAAATCGAATGCGTCGACACATATCAACATTGATAAGTAACGACGCCGACAACTAGAATAAGGGTGAATATTTTAAAATTCTTAACTATTTTACGTTCGATTTTGCCAAAAATAATATACAAATGTATAGCAGCTAATTGTCAAAGCGCGCAAAAAGATGAGTGTTGCCCAACTTTGCGCTTTGCTTTGCGTTAAAAGTGCTTTATGTGACATACTTCATATAAGTTCGTGCATTTTATCTTAGATGTCAAAGCGAATTTGCAACGCAACGCAAAGCAAAAGTTTTATCTGACACGGCCTTAAGAGTGATTAAAAATAAAAAAAGAGTTAACCGAAAACCTCGCAGTCTATATTTGCGACAAACTTAAAAATTATATCCCAGATATTGCAGTGGCACAAAACGAGGAAGATCGAACGTAATCGTGGGTTGATCATTTATCGGTGCGCGGACTAATAAAGAAGGTTTTCTCTCCAAAACCAGATTTTGTAAAAGATTTAACTAAACAGGTTAAACATATTAAATGTTATGAAAAAGTAAAAAATCCTATTTTTTAGAAAAAAATGTATTTTTAAATACGATAACTTAATGCGGAGCTTAAAGACTACAACATGACCATAGAAAAGAAACTTATTTTTAAACATTTTGGTTTTAATTTTATTTTAAAAACAAATTTTATTTTACTTTCAGTTATTTGACATTAAGGACATTAATAATTATTATATATGTATTTCCTTTATAAAAAGATTAATTTAGAATAACTAATGAAATAACTTCTGAAATTAATAATTTTTTTATAAGGATTTTCTTATAAGCCAAAATTTAAAATTGCTTTTCTTCCTCTTGGGATTCAAGCCCAAACACAAAATATTTACTCGTGAAACTTTAGTTCCATCTTAAGAAGTGCTTCATATGTTTGCCTCCAAAAATATGTACCTAAAAATTGCTTTGGACAACAAGATAGAGCATTTTGATTCAGAACTTTTCGATTTTGTTGATCAACTTAACTAATAAATCGCACTTAATCAACAAGAAGATATTAACTCAAGATTTTAAAGTTTTCAGTAGAGGCGAAAAACTGTTTGTGGTTACATTTTAAGATAATTTGTGCAATTTTTCCAAAAAAAAAAAAAAAATTTTGAGTTAATATGATTTTTCTGCAATTTGTTGATAATATATAAAACAAATTTTATCAACAAAACAGTATCAATTTAAAATAAAACAATTTGATTACTTTTATTTAAAAAAACGGCTCAATCCAAAATAATACATTTCTTATGAAATTATACATGCATTTCTATTTTAACTTTGATATTAAATCAAAATAATACCTTTTTATTTATATAAAGTGTAATCGGAATGCATTGAAATTTTTAAAGTAGCGTAGTGGATTTCTTGCAAATAGTGAAATTTTACAAATATTGTATTGTATAAAAAACTTATGTTAATACTTAAAATATAATAATCGCCCTTATTCTAGTTGTCGACGTCGTCATATAACGATGTTGATATGTGTCGACGCATTCGATTTGTTATTCTACTTATCGTTATTGACACTTATCGATTACTGCTCAAAGATTTATTGTATTCTATAACAAATGTGACGACGATATTGTATTGACGTGACTCTGTTTTTTGTAGACTTTTTGAATAACGACTGGAAGTAATTTAAACCACATATAACGTGGAAAATGTAAAAAAGTGAAGGTTACAAATGCAAATCAATTTAAAAAATTTTATAATATTCGCAGAGGCACTGCTTCATGCAATTTTTAAGAAAAATGTGAAGAAATTGGAAAAATTCTAAATTCTCTTGGTCCGCCTAGAATATTAGCAGATGAATGGCAAAAGGTAACAAAATAAGGCATTGAATAGGTAATTATAAATAAGTTTGTAAAAATTACTTTTAAGGTATGGCGAAATTAAAAGTGAAAAAAAGATGGTTGCTAATAAAGCGGAATGTAAAACCACTGGCGACGGAATGTTTAAACAATTTCCATTCAGTCCGCTGAAGAAGCTGTGGCAAACTTAACTTCCAGAAGCATTTGAATCTTGAAGGAGCAGTTCAAGGAGTTTAAATGGTTGACATAAAAAACGATTCTAATCACATGGAACTTGCTGAAGTCGAATTTGTCGTTGAAAGTACAGCCAAACATATATACATACTTGCGATACGGCAAATTAAAAATATTGCAATTCTGCCTAAGAAGTTTTCTTTCCAACACAAGTTTTTGTTTTTTCAAGCTTTCATCATCAATTAAATAAAAATTTTCTTCACCTATAGAAAAAAATTTTTCCATAAAAGTATCAAACACAAATAAAATTTAACAAAAAACTTGGGGATGTGCATTTTCATTTCATAAAAATCGATAAACCGTCGACATCGTCACAAGAATGTTATAGAATGCAAAATTTTTATTGAATTGACGCCGACATTGATACGAAGTGATATTGATATTAAAACGATGGCGACGACGACATCGACAACTATAATAAGGGTGAATAATTAGTATTATTTTTAGTGGGTATTTTTGGGGATTGTTGAAATTGTTTTTGGGGGGATTTTGGAGAAAAATCGAGATACGACTCGAATAAAATTTTTGAGCTCCTCCAGTATTATTTCACTATGTGACAAACCATGTACCATGGCGAAATCATGTACCAGGTGGTGGCAGTGGCGAATTTGTTCATTTTCGCCGTTGCTAGAAATGTCAATCTCCATATATAATGAATCAGCGTCAATTTTTCTTATATGAAGTTTGACATTTCCTGCAACGGCAAAATCGTATAAATTTGCTATGCAATGTACCAGGTCCAAGGCGAATCAATTACCAGGTGGCAGCGTAGGCGAATTCATTAATTTTCGCCGTGTACACTACTGTCAAACTCCATATATAAAAAATCTGTTTACTATTTTTTTTATATGAAGTTTGACATTCGTTTCTACCAGCAAAAAATAATAAATTCTCTAACGCTGCCACCTTATAATTGATTCGCCTTGACCAGGTCGTTGCATTGGCGAATTCATTCATTTTCGCCGGTACATAATTTCGCCATGATGACAAACAAAAAACATGGCAGCATTGGAACAGGAAACCACGAAAATAAAAGCAAAATGAGTTAAGAATTTAAATATCTACTTTTTTCATGTACACTTTTTTATTACATTTTATTTTAACAATTCTATGTAAATAAATAAATCTTAAATAAAATCTTTTAATAATAAATCTAATTTTTTTTCTAAAATACTATGATTGTTTTCAATAAGAAATTTATCACACTTATTGTTTTTTGTAAGAACAGGAGTAAAATTTGATTTTGTATTTAATAAAATGTATTGAGAAGAAGAAAACGAAAATGCTATTTTTGTTAGCTCATTAATATCTTTCATAATGTTCTGCTTGCTACACCAATAATTCAAAATATTCACACTAAAGGGTTGCCTTTTCGTTGGTACACAATTGGTTATCATATCCTCTATTAATACATTGGAATTTATGGGCATAATATCACTAATATGCTGGTTAAGCAGAGCATATTCATCATCATCATTTGAGCCATCGTTTGTAAGCAATGGATCAACGCTGCTATTCGTAGACTGTATATAATTATTAAACTTTTCCGATATAGTGATGAGATGTTGCTTTTTTTAAATTTAATACATAACACATTATTTTAAATTAACAAATATTATAAAATATATTTATAGATAACTACCTTGCCTTTAGCCTTTTGTTCATCTGTTAGCAAACGTGAACCCAAAAAATTGAATCTTGCATCTAAATATAAAGCCGCTATAAATTCATCACATTGCAACAGTGTATTTTTACATTCCATCAAATCTTCATATAATTTACCGGCATATAAATTATTGTTATTCTTCAGTTCACCTTTCAATTCTAGTTCGCAACACAACCAATCACGATATAAATCCCCTGCTACATACTGTTCTTCTTTTAGTTTTTCTATAAAATTTATTAATATTTTACAAGTTTTCAAAAACAAATTAGCTTCCTTTAATTGAGATCTCATTTCAATATTCGCTTCAAGGAAATTTTCCATAAAATTGGTAAATTCTACCAAGTCGTTTAATAGATTCGTATTTGTTTTACAATCGTAATTTACCAATTCCTGCCAATTCTTAACATCAGCAGAATATTTTTCAACAAAGAATTTTAAAACTGTTTGTATATACCATATAGGATGTTTTTTAATGCCAGGATTATGTTTACATAGATCATTGCAAATTTTATAAATTTCCTCATCATGTTCCCAACCAGCCGCTATTGTTGTAACATATAATTGTTGCTTCTCAATCTTAAACTTGCTTAAATACTCATGTATTTGCTGGACATCTGTTCCTTTATTTGTGATTGGTAAATATCCTGAAAATAGAATTATTTTTAAACATAAAAACGTTTTATTTACATGCGTAAATCACTGTGCACTGTAATAAAGGCAGGGTATGCTACGCAGTAGCATACCATTGCTTTTATTATTTGTTATGCTTCTTGCACAAGTAGAAGAAACAAATTCATATACATTCTTCTTTTTTTAAATACTAACGGCGATTAATTATGGACTTGATGTACCGATTAAAACAGAAACCCTTTTAATAAACATTAAAATTTTTCCCGCCAAAAACTAGGTAATTTTGCTTACTGTTGCCACACTTGATAATTTGTCAACATTTTGTCGACTTTTATTTTGGATTGTTGGCAAAATGAGTAGTTAAAAAATATATATTAATTTAAGACGCATATTCAAAAAAAAACAAGACCAGTTTTTCTTTACGGGTTTCCTTTATGGTTCAGTATTTCACCTGTTATAATCAAAGAAATGGAGTTATTTGAAAGGAAAATTATAAGGTGTTGCATTGGAAAAAATTTTGAATCAAACAATAAACGGTATTCAAATCGCTTTATTTATAATCAGTCCAAAATAACTCCAATTGGTTTGTATGTTTGTGACTTATTAAAAAGATTTGTATCCAGAATTTCACTTCATAATAATGTCTCAGTCAAGAACGTTTTTAATGAACAAATAAATTTTAGTTGGACGAATATAAACTATTTGTCACCTATAGGCTTTATTAATGAAGATCCTCCAAATTTTAATTTAAATAGTTCCTTATGTCCTTCTTTTTACTTGAAAAGCACGCCTGGCACGCACAGAGGTTAATGTCTTTTTGTTTGGTTGTTTAATTTTTTTGTTTAAGTTTTAGTATTAGTATTAGTCATAAGTTTATTTAAGAGATTTACTCTCATATTATGTTAGCTTCGGGAGCAAGAGCATATTTTCTTTTTCAAAGCTTTATTCTATGTAATAATTATTTCTTTTTTATGTTTAAGTATGGTACTGTATTTAATTATTGTTATTAAGATAATACGTTATAGTCTTAAGTTTTCTTTCTTTAAATTGTTGTTCGTTCTTTTATGGTATTAAAAAAAAAGGCTCAATAAATTAATTACAAATTACAAATTACAAATTACGCATATTCAAATTCTGTAACCGAATTTATTTTTCTTATATATTAATGAAGCGACTTCTTAAGTTTATAAATTTTTATTTTCTTTATTTTTATTACGAATTTTAGAGTTGGGTCTCGAAAAAATTGAACTTCGACTGTTATATGCATATACTTTTGAATATAAAGAAAAAAAGTATAAACACTCGGTACCCACTACTCAATAATTTGAAAATTGTGGCATTATACTATATCAATCGAAATAGCGATAAAATGTTAATATCAATCGATATCGAGTGCAGTAATTTACTCCCCGAGGGGAGAGGCTAATCTTCCTTTTATTGTTTTTTTTTTTTTTTTTTTAATTGAATATTAAAATTTTTACTTACCAATTAGCCGATTACATACAAGTTGTTTATCCAGAAATCGTACATTTAAAATTAAAAAATATTTTTCCTTCTGACTAACAACATTTAATTCCAAACAAACAATTTTATTGCTTAAAGTTTTCTTTAAAACACCAGAAATTATATCATTTGCTTTACATATTAAATGAAACATTAAACCAGAACTAATTTGGCAATTATATACTTGTTCATAGGGTAACAATAAAGGTTTAAAATATTCATCATCAAATAGACTCAAACAAAAATCTCGTTCAATTATTAAGCCCAAACATAATTTAAAGAAATCTTGTTTTGTAGTTGTTATTTTAACGCTATTTGATTTTTCTGTTAATTTGGAGATGCTGACAACTGGAGTAAGTTGCTCTTCCTCATAGCTAATGAATTCTTCCTTAATAGGGTAATTTAGAAGTTCCTCTTCATTTAAGTTTTGAAAACATTCCGATAGTTGCTCTTCATCACTTAATAATTCATTTTTAATAAAGTAGGAATCACTGTCACTGATATCGCTTTCATTTGAACCACTTGATTCATTAAGTTTACGTCTTTTACCAGCGACACAATCATAATTTGTAGTTATAGCCGCCTTATGTATTTCAAGAAAATGCTTTTTAATGGTTGGCAGGTGTCTTTCCATTTTTTGATTACATTTTACAAATAAACATCGATAGGATAAAGTTTCTTTATCATAAACCAATAAATCACTTATCTTTTTATCTGCCTGCTCATCATCTTCCGGATGGGAAATGTTAATGCCAATTTTTAAATTATGCATTCTTTTATAATGGTTTTTAATATCACGTGCTATACAACCACTTAATAATTTTTGGCAATATTCAATCAAACATTTTGATTTATCGTTATTCTCATCATATTCTACATAATTATCTAAAATGAGATTTCTACAATGTGGTCTAATTAGTGTTTTAGAGCAATGTGGTTTATCATAGTCACTTAAGAATACATTTGAATTATTCCCTTTTTCTTTGCCATCAACATTGTCCGTTAAAATATTAGCCTCGTCGTCACTTAATACTTCATTTTTAATTAAACAAGTGTCATCATTAGAATTATCGCTTTCGTGTAAAAGATGCAGTTCATTATATCTACGTTTTCTAAAGATGATATAATCTGATTCTGCTGCAATGATTGTCTTATGTGCCTCATGATAATGTTTCCTAATGATTAGCAGTTCTTTTTTCAAAATTTGATTACATTGTTTAAACAAACACTGGTTAGAGCCAGTTTCTTTATCGTAAACCACGAAATCGTTAATATTTATATTTGCCTGCTCTCCAAGATCATCATCAAATGCATTGGCTTCTCGATGGGATATGTTTATATTCATTTTGTGTAATATTCTATAATGCGTTTTGATAGTTTTAATTACTCGACCCATCATTAATACTTGACAATTTTTAATCAAACATTTTGTTACATTTGCTGCCCTATTGTATTCCACATAATTTGTGTATTTTGTATAATGATTTTCTAGAAAGTGGTTTTGTCGTTTTTGAAGTGTTTGTGAGCAATGTGGCTTGTTGTAATCAACTTTTTTAGTCCCTGTTACTGTTTCATTCATATGTCCTGAAATTACTCTCGACATAGCGAAATACATTCCTTGTTTAATTCCTCGAGGTTTTTTGGCTACATTATTTACTATAATTATGTTATGGGCTTTATTGTAATGCATTTTAATATTGTTAATGTCTAGTTCCAAATTGCAATTGCAATAAGTGAATAAACACTGATAAGAAGAAGATTTAATATCGTAGGACAAAAAATCGATAGCTTCGATTTCATAAGTTGTTTCCTTTTCGTTTCTTTCTCCTGTATTATTGATCACCCCATGCATAATAATCATATTGTGGATCCTCTGATAATGCCTTTTAATATTGCTGGACATTAGGCCACTCATAAGTCTTTTACAATTTCTAACTAAACATTTTGAAATATTTGTACTTTCACAAAATTCTACATAATTGCTGGCAGAAAATTTCTTACGTTCTTTAATTTCAAACACATCATTTATTGTAGATAAATCTGGATGCTCACTATTTCTTAAAATTGTATCTTCCCCTTCTGTAGAAAGTTCATAATTTTTATTATTGGTTTCGTTTACATACCGGTATTTACGTTTTTTTAAGAAACGCTCTGGTATATTATCTGGATCTTTAGTAATGATAATTTTATGCATTTTATAATAATGTTTTTTAACAGCCGCCAAATCAAATTCTAAAATCTGATTGCAATTTAAAAATAAACAATGAGAAGCGGAAGTATCTATATCATATTCCACTAAATTTCCAATCGGAACCGTAGGTGTGTTTAAAAATTGATCATCACTGTCTATATTACTGGTACTTGATTTATTCCAATCATTACTTTCATTTAATTCTATTTTGCAGTTGTGTATCAAATTGTAATGAAGCATATTATTTGGGTTTTTGCCTACTAAAGAAGCATTGCAACCTGGTACTTTACATACAGATTTATTCGTGGTGGGGTCATAATCAAAATAATTATCTAAGTTAACAGTTATAGGCGAAGGCTGCTCTGAAATATCATTTACAACTTCTTCATTATCTTCGTTAGATCGGCTACTACTATGCACAATAACAAAATCATGTACTCTTTGATAATGTCTTTTGATGTTACCATTCCTACGGCCACTCATAAGCCTTTCACAATTTTTTATTAAACATTTCGAAGTATTTGTCTTCTTGCAATATTCAACGTAATCATCAATACAAAATGCCTTAGATTCCATATCTTCCAAACTCTCGTTTAAGTAATTATTTGAATATTCTTTAATACTTTTCTCATTGTTGAGATATTCATTTGGGTTACTATCCCAGACGTTACTTATATTTTTACTTTTTTCTATATTGATATTATGAGAAAGATGGTAATGCCGTTTAATAGCCAATTCATTTTCATCTGCAAATACTGTCTGACACTCAGGAGCTAAACACTTCACAATATTTGCTTCCTTATCATATAATATGAATTTTTCCAAGTTAATTTTATTGCTTTGATTTTTTAAAGTTTCCATTTTCAAATTAAAAATTGTATATTTGAAATATTCTTAGTTAACACTCGCCACAAAATATAATGCTCGAACAAGAAGAAAACAATAATTACTACTTTAGTTTCTTTTTTACATATTCTTATACATATGTGTACAGAGTTGTCCGAATTGCTCTGGAAAGTATTTCGTTCATGAAGAAAAAGCCAAAAATTCTTATAGTTACACCTGGCAATATTCTTTAGAGTTGCCAGATGGCATACGTGTTGTCTTTCAACATACTGTAAATTAAAAAAGTCTTCGCACAGCTGAGCGTTATATCTGTGGCTGAGCTGTGCTATGCTATGTACAATATAGTTCACTAGACATCTGCCCGGTCGTTCGTTTCAGTGACCGGTCTTTTTTGGTCAATTATCAAAGATTATCAAGCGATCAATTGAGCCAAATATTTAACCGGCTCCTTTCGTTCAATTAAGTCATCCGTTCAATTTAACCAGTACACTATCGAACGAAAAGACCACATTTAAATGACCGGATCATTCCGTTCGCGAACCACACAGCTCTATAATTCACAGATATAACATAGTAAATGAATTTGCCCGGGCAGAAATATTAAGGGCGCTTTACATTTTATAACAATGCTTTGAAAAATTTCATGTGGAATTCAGAACATCCCTGTATATTTAATGAATCTGCACAAACTGAGAGCGAATACGGATGAAAATTTCAACAGCCTTATTGCTCTTATTGTTTTTTGGATATTTTCAAAAGACAACTACGAACTATTAGATCAGAGATGCATTTTTCTGCAAGCCGCCCAAAAGCCCATGTATACCAATTGTGTAAACGCAAAAAGATCGAATGTTATCACAAATTACGATACTTTTTATTCAATACAGAGTTCCATCATACCCAAATGAAAACTAGCGAGACTTTACTCGACATCGAATGCGGTGATAAGACCCATTGATACCTAGAGCTGCAAAAAATCCATTGTTCTATCGATAGTTTTATTTATTATTTATTCGATAGCCAGGAATTTTTTTCCGAAAGCGATAGTTGCTAGAATTAGCACTAGCGACAACACAGATAAAAAAAACTATAGAAACTATGCTATCGATAGTTTTTAAGCAAATTATCGACTGTGCTGACTATGAATAGTTTTGCTGCTCTATTCATGCCACTCTCATTATTGGTAATAAAACTCCTGTTAAGGTTTTTTCAAAAATTTATTAAACGTATTTGGTTTTCTAAAGTTGTACAGACGTAGTTTTTGTAAAAGTTGTTTGTTTAAATGTGTTTTAACCTTTTTTTTTAAATAAAACTCAACTTAATACACAAACAATAGAATTAATTAATACAAAGTGGTCTAAATTTATAATAAACAAGCTTAATAATTTTTTTTATAAATATGAACTATTTTGTTATGTTAAATATTAACTTTCAGAACATATGGTAAAAAAAATGTTGAACAAATTAAAGTTTAGAAAATAAATGATTTTTATGGATTATGAAAAGTTTTTTAAATTAAAACAAAATCATAAACAATAATTACATAATGATATGTTTTAAGTGTTTGAGTTTAAAGATTAACAAAATATATGTGCTTGAAAGCTTAATGAATTATATTTGAAAATGAAAACACTTAATAATTAAAAGCACAAAAAAAGGAAATTATTATGTAGTTTATTTTTTGTCCAGGATTTTTTTATATTAATCAACATTGAAAAAAATTAAGTAATTAAGAAGTGTTTTGGTTCAAAGACAAAAGTTCTTAATAAAGTAGAAGAAAGAAATTTAATATTTAAACATTTTAGTTTGGTTTATTTTTCAACTTTGAATTCTATTTTGTTGTCTGTACCATCGCTAAATTTTACCTGTTATCATGCCGTTCTTGCTACTTAAGCGCTGCTTTCAGTAGTGGTATTTCTAACTTCCTGGCCAACATTCTAGTTAACACAGATATAAGAAGTGGTTTTTATATATATTTTGTTTGATATGTTCAAATGGTTGTTGGTTCATGGATAGATATGTGGAATGTTTGGAATAGATTTTGTTTTAAATTTCGGTTGAGAGGTGTAAAGTTTTGAAAATAAATAAAAAGAAAATAAATAAATTAGTTAAATGCAAAGAAAATAAAATTATATTTTTTGTTCAATTTACATTATAACTAACATAACACTTCTGGAATACAGAAAATAAAAGTGCCAAAACAGAAAGAGGAAATAAGAATACATAACTTATTTAAGAATAAAATATCAAACTAGGTTAGTTTTTAGACCAATTTGCATTTTTTTTTGTACTTTTCAACATAAAAATTTTTTTCAAAGCATTCAAATGTAAGTAACTACGTTCCTTAAGTTCATAACATTATGTCAACCCTTATGCTAAATTATTGTTAAGCTCTACTATGAAACTTAAGTAAATTGAAATTTATGAATAAAGAAAGAAAAAAGCTACAGAGGATTAAAGTCGATTACGTTTTTTTTTTCGTTAGTATTTTAGTTACTCAAAAATCGTATTAATATACAACACAAAAACTACAGAAGGGCTAGTGTTTATTTTGAAAAATTTCCCTGCGTTATGAGTCCGTAATTAATTATCAACAGCGTTTTGTGTGGGTTTTCAAAAGGAATTTTATTCTTTAATGATCTCAATTGATTTTATTTTTTGCAGCCATTTTACAATAAATGTTATAAATTTCGTTTTTCATGATTATGTTTATTATTATTATTATTTTTGTTATTAGTATAGTAGTAAATATTAAAAGGTTTTTCTTGATAAATATTAATATTCAATAATTATATTTTAGTATAAACAGCGAATGTCTCGTTTTAAAAACAATTAGATGATGCTCTTCTTCTTATGTTTTGTTAGAAATAAAAATTGTTAAACAAAAAAAAAAAAAGGTGAGACTAGACTGCTCTGTTTTACTTTGTGATGTTTGGTTGTTTGTTATTTTCTGTTTAGCTGTTTTAGTTTACCTGTTGCTGCTGATTATTTTGTCCTCCAGCATTGTTGGGTTTTCTATTATTGGTATTACGTCTAGGACGATTGTTGCGTGGAGGACCACCACCTTGTTGTCCATTACCTAAAATTTAAAGAGTTGAAAAGTATTTTTCATCAAACAAAAAATTAAGTTATTAGCACGAATAAAGCAATTCTGCTCAGCGAACTGAATTTAAGTAACCTTTTTTTAATTAATAAGCGTATTGACATTTTTTTCTTTATAATTTTGATTAAGAAAATATTTAGTTCGGTCTTAATTTCCGCCGTTAATAATATCACCAGACTTATAAAACAGAATTGAATGTGTTTATGTTAGTTAACTTACCGTCATTTCGTGGTCCACGGGGACCGCCACCACCGCGATTATTAAAATTGCGACGGAAGAACCGTCTTGGTGGACCACCGCGACGCATTGGTTGGCCACCTTGACCATCGCCGCCTCTTTGGTTAGAGTCAGCGTTCTGGTCGTGGCCACCATCGCCGCCCATTCCTCCATCAACACCCCCGACTGGACGTCTAGGCTGGTTGCGGGGATAGTAGTTTCGAAAGCGTCGGCCGCGACCTCCTCTGCCACCACCACCGCCGCGCCTAAAATTGCGCTGTTGTCTTTGCGGTTGTGTTTGTTGATCACCATCATGTTCTTGGTCACCACCTTGCTGAGCTTGCCCCTGACCCTCATGAAGCTGTTGTTGATTGCCGCCACCACCGCCTTGTTTGCGGCGATTTCTTCTCATCCATGGAAGATTGCGACGTCTGTCGGCAGCAAATTGACTACCACGTACTGGCTCACCTGAAGGACCAGTAACATTAGCGGCCTCATTGCCTTTTTCACCAATGACAACATCAAATTCCACCACTTCACCGTCGCCTACGGAACGTACTGCCTTTTTTGGATTGTTTTTAACAATAGCACTTTGATGGACGAACACATCTTCTTTAGTGTCGTCGCGGTTAATAAAACCATAACCACTCTTGACGTTGAACCATTTTACAGTACCGGTTACTTTGGTAGCTGCAAATAAAAAAAGGATGCAAATAAACAGCTTTGTTTACAAACAATGGCCCTCGTTTTTCTTATTTTAATAATATATGCATTGGTAACACTGAGTACAAACGAACAAAAAGCAAATGCAAAAACAAAAAGTGAACGGAACAACAAAGAAAATCTAAATAATGAGATACAAATGCAATAAGAAAGAAAACAAAGTGAACGTAAAAGTGGGTTGAGTATTTTTATAAATAAACACACACACACAAACAACGGGATTAAAAGGCTTGATAGAGAGGAGGGGGGGGATAACATTAGTAGAAAAAAATACATTTATGCGAGGGAAAACTTTCAGTGCTTCAATGTATTATTAGTTTAGGTTGAGACCGGTGCAAGAGATTTTTTTCACGTTTTTTGTTTTTGTTTCCCTTGGCAATTTAAAAAAAAGATATGTTAGCAATAAAGCCAAAAATTGTATATAGAACCGGTAATGACCATACTTTTTCTTACAAAATGGCGGCCAATATTTTAGAGCACACAATTTTCATAAAAAAAGCCCACATTTTTTCAATGCATACATCACTGGATTTTTGCATGAGATGGTTTTCGAACACGTTAATTTAATTATTTTTGTGTTTTTAACATACCAATAACTTCTTTAGCAGGCGGTGGCTGCTTTTGTTGAACAGCTTCACCTCTTTGTGGCGAGTCTTGGGGTTGTTGTTGCTGCTCTTGGAGCTTGGAGTCTTCCATTTTCTTAATTTGTTAGTTGTTATACTTCAATTTTTTTTATAAAAAAAAAAAGCTGACAAAAATCGTCTTGCAAACTTTTTTTTACACTTTTTGAGTCAAAATAATTTTTAACTAAAGTTCTTTTTTACCGAATTTTTGCTAGCTTAATTAGTTTTTGTTATTCTTGGTGTTTTGATGGTATTTTTATTTGGGGACTCTTTCAACTACTCCGTTCTTAAAGTTCGAGTGATGGATGGTAAAAAAATCACTCCCAAATCCTTTTTGTCCGCTGTGCAATGATGTTTCTTTTCCAGATCTTACTCGAATGACAAGAAAATCATGGTTGCCTAGAGATGGTAAAATTGTACAACTGTGTTATTTGTTGGTCTAATGAGTAAGAGCAGTGCGGTAATATACTATTTATAATTTTTGCTTCAAGCATTAAAATGTCTTCTTCCGCTTTGTAGCAAGAGTTGCCAGTATAAATTATAAAAATTTTAATAAATTTCTTGTTATAAATGCTATTACCGTTATTTCTTGATCTTGAATCTAATATGCCTTCCACATTTATACTGTAATTATTGTTTTCCTTTGACATTTGGAGATTATAGATTAAATAAACACAATTATATAAACATTGCAGTTATAAATATTGAAGAGTTATTTTAGTAAGAAATAAAAAAATAATTTGATATGTTGTTCCTTTCATTGATGTTGGTAGAGCATCATTGTGACAATTAGTTATATTCATGATAGTTGCTATTGTCAATTTATTATTTTTAAAACCGCACATAATCATTTTGAGAATGTGATTGTCAAATGCTTAGTGAAGAAGAACAAACATTTCAAGTTCTTTTCAACAATTTAAGATGTTTGCAGAAAGATCAAACGCAATTTCGGACGATACTAAAACTGGAAAATCAACTTACTATCCTTATTCGCAGAGCGTCCTAAAGAAAACACACAGCTTGTGGAACAGCTCGAAACATATAAGACCCATAATATTTAAATCATTTTCCTTTAAGCAAAAATAAATTTCTTGAAAAATATGTTTGTATGTATTTATATTGTTACACTTTTTGAAACGATGCGTAAATTTTGATATGCTACCATTAAAAAACCCTGTTCAGTGAAACACCAAAATCCAGAAAACAACTAAACATACTTTACGAGTATATCTGAACCCTAAATTTTAAGTATTTTGCAACGGTTTCAAATCTAAGAACCGTCAATTTAAGGTTTTTTGCAAAACAAGCTAATGTTTGCATACCACGCGTTATACGCGTCTGTCAAAAAAGGAGAATTATTGTAAATATATGTGACAAGTTACACAGCACAAAGCGTAGAAAGCATGAACGCGTAGAACGCATGAAGTTTGTTTACCTTCTACTTTTCTACGCCTCTCAAGCGTCATGAAAAAATTTCAGCTGTTTTTGATATCTAAGGGTGGTAAATTATATTTTATTTTCAATGGTATCGATAAATATTGTTGTGTTAATGATTAATTTTTTCTGTCTTTTTGTTTTAAAAAGCCTTTTTAATTAAAAAAAAACTCTTTTTTAGTAAAGTTTAACAATAAATTCAGTAAAAAATACGTTAATATTAATAATTTACAACAACTCTTTCATCAACAAAACTAATGTTTTTGCTATCGATTACTTTTATGTACTTAGTTTCATCCCTAATACATATATTTACTTTAAAAAGTTTTTAATACAAATGCAAAAACCGTTTCCTTTTTTTTTCTGAAGATTTTCATAGGTCCTTGTTACACAAAATATTATGTGCATAAACTCAACATATGCCATAAATTCTTTAAACATTACACTTTCCATTTTTCCAAAAATGATATCTTTAGATAAAAATATTTACACCACAGCTGATCAAAACAAAAACTTGGCGCATAAAAAGCGTTGTATGCAACTTGACGCTTAAGAAGTGTAGAAAGCATAAAAAGCATGAAACGCGTAAAAAGCGTGTACGCATAGAACGCGTTGTATGGACTTTCAGCTTAAGTGTGAACGCCATGATATAAAACTGTTTTGGTACTTTTTTAAGAAATCGATTTTTAAACCAAAATAATTGTCGTCATAAAGTCGCCACATAGTTATACCATAATAAAAAAACATGGCACACTAACACTAATTTTTGAAATTTAAAATACAATTTCTTAGAAGTAGTTTGAAGGCGTTTCTGAGTTGTGTACCTTGGCTTGAGACCATATATAGGGCGCAACGGAGAGTTCGATAGGCCCTCTTGTAACTCTGTACATAGTGCAATCGATTACGGCAGAATAGACTCGTTTATGGACGGGAAGACTTTTGAGTTTCTGGAAGGTGCGCGATTTGTGGAAAATGTCTTGGTTAGGAAGTGTTTTTCTTGGGCTTCGAGTGTGGAGACCGTTCAGATAGTGAATTAACTTTCTTCAGTGGATTTGTTGATCCTTGGGGGAGCTGGGCTTCTTCACGAGGGTTACGCCTGCTACTTTATAATAGAAGAGTTAATTATTAAAATATCGTTCAAATAGTTAATAATACTTTAAATACTTTTGATTTTCGCTACCGGCTGTGTAAAAATTTGAAGCTAGAATTCTATTTAGGTTTAACTTTTGATACGGTTTAAAAAAACAAATACATAAGGTTTATCGCGGTTTGCATGCTTTAATGTAAGGAGTATAATATTAGAACAAACGAAACAAAAAACGTATATTTAATTTCTGTGTTGTGAAAGTACAGTTTTTAATTTTAATATTAAGTAAATTAAAAAGTAAATTCTTTCTGCAATGTTACACAGCAATTATTTTTAATAAAATATCCCAAAAGAAGTTTAAAAAAAATCGTTGGGAAAAATATATAAAATATTTTGAGTTTCATTTACTCTTGAAAACAAATAACTAACCATAACAGCCCAAGGAGATAAATAAAAAATCTTAAAAACAATAAGAAAAAACATATGAATTTCTTTTTTTCATGTTACAAATTCATATTTTTAATACAAAAATATGATTTTTATTGAAAATTATAATAGCACGTAATACAATTTCACGGTAAGTAAGTAAGTAAAATTTTATTGAAGTCTTTCTCTTTTTCCTTAATATTGAATAATAAAACGACTAGAATAAAAATAATTCTTAGAGCTATAGTCTTACTCTAATGTTTAAGTAAGTGTATAACGCTACTTTGCTAAAAAAAGAGGCATATGTGAAATTGTACAAAATTGATAGTGTGACAAGGCTTGCTTCCGGCCTTTACAATCACTAACAGAGCAGATGTCTGTCTATAACAATCTAAAACTAAATAACAATAACAAATGATCTGTTCAATTTCACGGTACTCAATAGTCACTAGGAAAAACTGCAGTCTAAAATGATAACAATTTGCTCTAATTACAAATTGCATAAATTCAATTTTTGAAATCGATAATAATTAATCGAGGGAATAATTACAAACTTATTAGTGCTGTTTTGCAGCTGAACTGGCAACCCTATATAAATGCAGGAAATTAGTAAACATAAAAAACTACGTTGATAAAAACTTAAAATTATTTTTCTTTGCAAGTGAATAGCACGCACTACAGTGAAAAAACAGTAATAAAGCAAAAAAAAAAAATTATGCAGTTAAAAAATACACAAATTTTAAAATCTATATACATAAAAAATTAGTATACAATGTTGTTTGCGAAACTTTAAAACCAAGTGTTTATATTTTTATGCAAAAATCAAAACAATAATGAAAATAAATTAAAAAGCATATTTTTGCAGAGGTAATCTCATGTTTATTACTGTTGTTAAATTTAAAGGATATTATTTAAAGTGTTTATTAAAAATACGGCTAATTTCTTATAATTGTGACGTCACATCGTATGATTCAAATAACGCACAGTGATTGGTTGTTTTATTTGTTGCCGCTTATTTCGCTGCCCTCTAATGAGACTTCTAATTACAGCTGTTATTATTTATTTGTGATAGAAAGTATGTAAAGTATTACATACATACATCCATATGTTATAAATAAAATTAAAGTCATTCAAAAATATGTAATAATTGTTTTAACCCCCTTGGATTAGTAGTAGAACTATCCCTCCATATGTATGTGTGTATGTAAGTTTGCTACTCCTTTGTAATTAACTACTTGTTTGCATTAATTTATGTACATGTATGTACAGAGGGACGCACCGGCTTCTTTTATTTGGTGACACTCAAAATTACTTGAATTCTTTTTGTAATGTTTATTTATGTTTTATATAAAATTCTTTTTATTTTTACAGGAAATTGAAATCAAACATCCATTTTTCGATAACGTAGTAAAGGGTCCTAACATTAAAAAGAATGGATATGGATCAATCATTAGATATGGACTTAATGTCCAGTGGCATGGTGGATTCATTGGATCTTTTTAAAGATGAAGATGCGTTAACAATTATTAAAGAAATGATATCACCAGGTAAAACAACTAATATTGACTTTATCTTTACTGTCTAGCTGCTCTAAGAAAATACTTACATTGAAATAGAGATCTGAAAATAAAATGTTCAAAAAAACTTTAGATTATTTGAAAAAGAGCTATACATAACTTGCTTTACAAGTCAGATGATACAATTATTTTGGTTTCCCAGGCTTTTAAACAAACAAGAGTAGGATTTATTTTAAAGAAATAATTTGCGTGCAAGACGTTACAAAAAGTGTGAAAAACTTGGGAAAAAATTTTAATTTTTAATATGTACTTTATTTAGTAAAGATATTTTCTTTTAAGTATTAATTCAGTTAAGGTCGGGAGAGTTATCTGCCTACGGAAGAAATAAAATAAGATTCTAATTAACTTGTAATATTTTGTAAAAATTGCGCATTATTAGATTTAATCGAATAATTTTTTATTGGTATTTAAAAGTCGAGACACAGTCGAAAATTTTATCCAGCATTATGGCAGTATTTAAAATTCAAAAAATTTTAATTTTTAGCATGCTGATTTGTCACGTTCTGATTTTGTGTTTTTTTTTTCTGCAAACACAAATAAATTTTTTATTTTGAACGATATTTTTTAGTTTTGCGTACAACAGAAATGTGGGAAGGAAGAAGGAATTCTTAGAATTTATATACGTTAACCGGTTTTTGTCTACACTTTGGTATTCTAATGTTACCGAAAACTGTTCTCATACTGCAAGTTTGGGGAAAAGATAGAGTTTTTGAGCGAAAGAAATAGTCCAGACGTTTTTTTTTTTGGGTGGATAGTAACTCCGTTCCGTACTTTTTGGGTTAAGTGAGAATAAACATTAATTATTCTCAATTAAAGAAAAAAAAAAAAAAATAAGAAAAAAAACATCAAGTTAAAAAATTGGCGCTAGCCCATATTTTTCGAGTTACGGGGCTCTAAAATTTTCAAATTTTTTTGAAATACCAGCTTTTGAAGAGGTCTTTAAGGTAATACCAAATGTTTAACCCATTAAGAGCCGATGCTATTTTTATGTAAAGTAATATATGTATATGCAGTACCAAATTTGTTTTATTTTTTAATTCTCTGTCACCCCAATATTTGCTTTTTTGATTGGAGTTACTCTACTAAACTAGATTAACATAGATGGTGTCGGTATATAAAATTCGGCATAGCCTAATATATCACTCTTACTTGTTTGTACAGGAACGCAGCACCTATATTTTCTACATCGTGGCAATAATTATAATTAAGATAATTAAATACCTTTCAACCTTATAAATTATGTTTATTTGTTTTATTTATTAAAATAATTATTTATTAAAATCTTTAAAATTTGTTTTAAAATTTTGCGCTTTTAAAATAATATAACAATTATTTTTAGATATGTTAAAAAACTTTATAGATGACTTTGATCAACTTCCTGATGACCTGCTTAATAGTCTTGATTGTCCTATGGATAGCAGCCAGGGGGCCGTCAAGTCTGAACTTGTAGCCCCTGAAATGATTATCAAACAAGAATCGTTAACACCAAAACATTTGTCACCCCAGCATTCGGATATTAAGTCACCATCTTATAAACCTTTAATAACATCTGATCCTTTAATGGGTTCAAATTTTAGTCCTTTGGCAGCTATGCCGAGCCCCTCGTCATCGGCTACAATGATACCAACAGCAGCACCTTTACAACAAAAACCTCTAACCAGTACATTGCTATTAAATAGACAACAATTACCGCAACAGCAGCACCAGCGAACTTCAACTAAAATTTTACAATCAATTGACGCTGGAGGAATCACTGGTACGGGAAATATTGTATTACAAACCAACAATGCGACAGCTTCTCCATTACAGTTAAATCATTTAGATATAAATAATCAAACAATTGCATTGACTCAGGTCACAAGCGCTGCTATGCCGACAATATCATCAATTATATATGCCACCGCTGCGGTAGCTGCTACCAGTGATGGCAATAGCAGTAACAATAATAATGCTTTCATAATACAAACAGATGTTTCACAAAATGCCAATAATTTGTTAAAAAATTGCTCATCGCCAGAGAAAAAAGTCCAAAGTGTTCCAGCAACAACAACAACAGTGACAACACAATACAAAAAGATACAATCAATGCCTCAAGTTTTAACTGTTCAAAGTATAGGACAACAAGGAACTACTAATGGTACTCCAGCATTGAACTTTTCCGACAAACAGCAGCAACAACATTTGCCGACGCAAACTACCCTTAAGGTATGGGCTTATGTGTATATATATTTAAATATAGTAAATTTCTTTATTAAATTAATACATAATTAGGTCCCTCACTCACTTAATTCTTTCTGGGTCTATTTTGACTTACGTCAAAGCAAAACTTTATTCATTAGGTCTGTCTGGGTACTTTTCCAGTAGCTAATACTTAGTAAATTTTTTTGTGAGACTAAGACCAATTTTACTCTGTCAGCTGAAAACATATCAAAAAGTACGCAGACAGTATCCAGTAAAATGTTGCAAGAAAACAGCTGATCAATGTGTAACCAATTGAAATAACAAAGCAAAAGAATTACGCAAAATTGGGTGCTATTTTTTCCATATACAGCTTTACACAATTACTTTCTTTTGGCTTCATAAGAAAAGGCTTTAGACTGGAAAATATATCATTGCCTATGCATCTATTTTGTAGTATACTTAAAATTGTTTTGTTTATTATAATTTATTATAAACATTAAAAATCAACACAATTCTAACTACTTACCTCTGCTATTGTTAAATTACAATTTTTTTTTTTTTTTTTTTTTTACAAATATTATTTCATTCAAAATGTAAATAAAAACAGCTGTTCAAACTAGTTGCAAAATCTTGCAAGCAGAAATTTCTCTAGCAACATTTTGCAAGTTCTCTAAAGGCTGGTTCACCCATTGTTTCGGAACAAAATTTTTGTTGTGAGAGAATTTTAGTTTTTTGAGAGTTTGTTCTGAAACGATTCACCCACTTCGAACAATTTTTCTGGAAAAACAAAGCTACCATATGAAACATATGTGTAAGCGAGATGTGTTACTTTACAAGCAGGCAGCACTGTGACAGAAAATTAAAATCACTGAATGCCGTTTTGTTATAAATAAATTCTAAATTAAAAAAACTTTCATAATTAAATCAAAAAATGAGGTAAAAAAAAAAATTGAGGTAAAAAGTCATACAAGCATTCTCTACCCGGCTTTTTCATTTCTGAAATAAGCTTCAAGGCAAGGGATTCATTCGTTGAGATCCATGACACAATTTTTTAAACTTATTTTCTTTTATTTTGTGTTTTATTATAAATATACCAGGCAAATTAAGGCAGGTAATCTTAAGAACAAAACAAATTTTAACAATAATTATTGAATATCAATGCAAACAAAGAACGAAAAAGTATGTAAAATATATTTTTTTGCTTGAAAGATGTTTATCACATTAATTAATGAAGTGGCAGCTCAGTTAAATTTTCTTAATAAAACGTCAAACTACATAGAAAAAAAAAAATGTTTCGAAACAAAATTTTTGTGGGTGAACCAGCCTTAACTGCTAAGAGGGAGTTTACATTAAGGGCATTGTATCAGCTACAAAAGTCATGATGCAGAAGTTTGTTGGCAAGAGGTGTAGAGAAGCTTGCGGGGTAGCAAAAGTAGCACGAAATGAATTTTCATGACTCTTTTTAGTTTTTTCTCTCATATTTCTCTCATTCCTGTTTCTCTCTTTCGTTTTTTGCAGTTCTATGCTTAAGCGGTGTTACCAAATGGCTGTTTTTTCCTATAATAATCAAAAATTGTTAAAAAATTAATACGTTTAGTTTATGGCAACACTTGAAAGATTGGTTGATAAAACATCATACAATTCTCTCACTTGCTACAAAAGAGTCATAATGTAAACGCGTGATGACTTACGGAGATTCACCAAAAGAGAAAACAGTAGAAAAGTCAGCTACAATGCCCTTAATCTAAACTGGCTCTAACTGTTAAAAAAAATCTCTTTTTGGCTCTCTCGCTGCAACAGATTTGGAGTACGCAGACAACATTTTGCAAGATTTTGCAACATTTTGCAGAAAATTATGCAAAATATGTGTACGCAGACAGACCTATTAATGAACTCTTCTTAAGAGTGATATAATCATTCTAATTTTGCTTTATTTTTTCGTTGTCTACTAATAGCACTATCGCTTTATCTACTTGTAACATGAAAAATGCACGTCCATAAATACTTCGTCTCATGCCTGCTAGAAATTCAGTTGCCGTCTCCTTTTAATAAAGTTTTCGCGTCGCTATAGAAAAACCGTTTAACCCTTTATTTCGCGTTCGTTTGTTGGATTTGTAAATTTAAGCGTAATACGTCTTTTGGCCTCGTATTATTTAAAAGTTTGTGGGACTTCTTTCGAGCTCTCAGTATTCCTACGTTGCAAAATATCTCTGTGACAGAAAAACGTTTGTTAAGTCCAAAGGCAACAAGATAGGTTAGGTTGCACAATCCTCCGGGATAAGAACCAACTCACTTGGGTGTTAGATGATCCCTTTGTGATACCTGAAAAGGGGAAGTGCGGGGATATTTAGGTTTTCACATTACCTCCTGATCCATCCCTATACCACCCCAATAAATCTGCAAGGCACACAAGATAAAAATGATTGTTCCAAAAGAACGATGGTTGCAAAGCTTCCTGCACGATCCCAAGATGATATGATGGTCTCGTATGCAAAAGATTGAACCCTCTACTCTTCTGGCGTTAAAATTGAAGAATTAAATGCTATTATATCTCACCAGTAAAAAGGTCGTGATTAAACATCCCCCTGCTCTTTCGGATAATGAGAAGATATTTACCAGGCAAACTTGATTAACGCTAGCACAATTAAAAGCCGGATGGAGCAGTATTCTTAACTTTTATTATAAACGAAAAGTTCAGTAGGTCATACATTCTGCCGGCATATTAAGCCCCTTCGCTTGGTTCCTAGATGGTCCCTTTGAGTTGCCTGCAAGGCATGTGAAAAGGATCTTTAAGACCTCATTATACCACCAGAAAACCGGATGAACGAATTTATTCTAGCAACATCACAACCCGATAGGTCTGCAAGACTGTGTAATCGCGGACTGTCCAGAAAAGCTGCTCTGTCCCCGGATGGAGCTGGACAACCACCACCATTTCCTCCTCTTTCTGTTCCTCATCCCTACAGTTTCTACAAGTCTTGGTATGGAAGATTCAGTCTCTTAGCATGGGTACCGATGACACAGTGCCCGTCAGCACAGCCATCAGTGTACCCTGCTGTCCTCAAGGAAATCTCAGCAGATTTACATTAGTATTGGATACGCTGTGCCGGCATGGATTCCCCGGTTTTTGCCTGTAGCTTTCCTACCCACCTTAAGGGCTACGGAAGCCTTGTCCGCTCTAAATTTGATTTTAGGTTTCCATGACAGTATGACGCCCAAGATGACACATTGTTGAAAGCCTTCTAGATGCTCGAGGTATTTTTCAGTAAACCCACCAAGCATATGCAGTGCCGTCCCAACGAATTTGGTCTTGGTATATGGGTGTTGAGAGTCGGGGAGTTGGTTCGGATTAATTATCGTCCTCAGATGAACGGATAGATTTATAGTTCTAAAGCCCTTCGGCGTATTATGCATGGTCTTCCCTTCCTTGGGAACGAAAACTACGGACCAAAAACTCCACGTCTGCGAAATATATAACCATGCAATGCATGCTGTATATATCCGAATTAATCATGGTATAACAATGTCCGCATTGTGCTGAAGATCAGCCGGTATTCTGATATCTTGACTCGCTTTTTTAAACGGATCAAAACTGTTCTTAGCCCACATAAGTCTCTCCCTATTAATAGGGGAGGGGACAGCTGCATGGCGATCCAGGATGGCCGGGCATTCTACTCTGAAAGGAGTGCAGCCTGGAAAGTGAGTGTCTATGATAACCTCTAGGATCTCTTGTGCACTTCTGGTTTCTTAACGAAATTTGGGACAATGGACGGCTCTGATAGGATTTTGCAAAGCCTATCCATCTCGGAAAAGCCTTCCACTTCGCTGTAGAAGGATAGCCAGCATTTCTGCTTCGCATTTCTCTCCAGGTTTTTAAATTTTTTCTCTTCGGACTTGTAAGCTGACTAGTTTCCCGATCGCTTTGACTCATATCAAAAGTGGGTTCTGACCCAACGTTAACTACGTCTAGATTACTACCCTACCCTTGCATTCCAATCCAAGCTACTCCATACGACGGGGTGTGCTTTGACGTCCGCTCCAATTATAACCGGCAGATTTCGTTTGGCTGCCATCTCAATTATCCTGGGTATCATTGGTGGTGGGGATTTGCAGTCGTGTGCCATATAGCAGGTGACTATTATAATCGTGCCTTCATCAGTGCAATGAGATAGAATGAAGATATTCAAATTGCAAATTCAAATTCCAGACGGCAATCCGTCTGGAAGACTCTTCAGGATCGAAGACCCTTGATACTTTCTAATCACCAGAGGGTAACTCAGGATTTCCTCCCTGATTGAGAACTATATTCTCCTTGCGTTTGGATGGTTCATCGGGTATCCGTGCTGTAGATCTAGGCCACCGTTGTGTTTTTACAGCACCTGAAACAGGAGCTTTTGCTTAAGTGGCACGAGCTTTGGCTGCTTTGAAAGTGCTTGGGGTGAAATTCAGAGGCACTTTCTGTAGATCTGTATCTATCTATCTATCTATCAATTCTTTATATTTGGACTGTGTCATTGGATTGAGGACAGTGTCTCTATTTTCTCTTAACGTTCTCTGGAACACTCGAGAGCAACATTCCCCAAATAGCATGGGACAAGGTACTTTTCGCATCGCTCTTATCGATAGCAATACGACCGAAATGTTCCTTAGACAGATTACTAAAGCATCTGCTCATGTATTTGTTGGACTTTGGACAATTAGTTGCGGTCTTCTGATTCTACAACTTCCCTACCTCGTAGACTTTTGCATATACCCCTGACCCGGAACAAATTGAGTGATATTTTCCAAGATTGTTTGAAAATAATTCTTTTATAATTTTTCCGCTTATTAAAGTACGTATGTATTTGTTTACATTTTGTAGTATACAACTCAAACCTCTCCCCAACACCAACAAACACCAACGTCAAGTCAAAACCAACAGCCACAACCACAAGTTATCATACAAGCTAATCCAACTGTTATGTACACTACGACCAATGGTGCTGCAATTTTATCATCTCACATACCAGTTGTCCTGGAGCCAGTAAAAGCTGCGAGTCCTGTTGCAACAAATACTGCAACTATTACTAAGCAATCAGCAACATCTTCCTTAGCTAAAGGCATCACCTCTCCCATGTCTTCACCCGGTAATAGCAGCATGGAGAATGCAAAAGTTTGTATTCCCCGTGGCCAGCCTAAAGTTAAGGAAGTAAAACGGTCTGCTCATAATGCCATTGAAAGACGTTATCGCACTTCTATCAATGATAAGATTACCGAATTAAAGAACTTAGTAGTGGGTGAGACGGCCAAATTGAATAAATCAGCAGTTCTACGTAAATCTGTGGACAAAATAAGAGATTTGCAGAGACAAAACTACGAACTGAAAATGGAAGTGCAACGTTTGCAGAGCGAGCTTATGTCGCGTGATGGTTCTAAAGTTCAGGACCTGTTACATCCCACAGAACGCGGTAAAAAACGCAAAACATCTTCAAATGAAGATATATTGGTTTATGGTAAAGAGCAATCCTTAATGACACCACCACGTAGTGATGTTTCGGATCCTTCGTTATCGCCATCACATTCGGATATGTCACTACCACCCTCACCCTATGATGGTTCCAGTTCTTCGTCTAGCATTAAAGATGGTGACTTGGAAATATTGCCAAAATCCATGCAGGGAATGGCTGCTCATTCTCGTTTAGCCCTGTGTATGTTCATGTTTGCCATAATCGCTATTAATCCATTTAAAAATGTTCTCAGCGGCTACGAAACTGGCAGCAATTATTTATACGATAACGAAAACTTTGTTGGACAACGGAGAATATTGTCGATTGAGCCAGATAGTAAGTTGTTAATTAAGTTACTAAGTATCTTTTAAAATGTCTATATCGCTACTTTTTGTTCCTTAGCTGACAGTGGCTACTCTTGGGAATCTTCAGCAACTTCCCTTATTCTATGGACCATGAATATTTTAGTTATGCTGTTGTGTATGATCAAATTATTGGTGTATGGCGATCCTTTGTTAGTTTCTGAAACGCCAGCATCTGAAACATATTGGAAACATAAGAAAATGGCAGAACATTATTTTTCAATCGTAAGAAAATTCCCTTGCTATTTTTACTATTTGATTAAAATACAAAAACAATTCAAAATCTCTTTTTAAATTTTGTTTACTAGGGAAACTCGAAAGATGCCTACAATGAGTATCTACGATGTTTACAGATTTTTGGCATTTCTCTGCCAGCAACACGTTTAGAATCTTTTTCGGTGACAACTTGGCAATTTGTACGATTAATCTTTCATCGCGTTTGGCTTGGACGTATATTGTCACGTAAGGCCGGTGGTCTCTTTTGTACCGAAGAACAACGTAAGGAGGCATTATCTTCGGCTAGAGAATTGGCTTTAATATTTAATCGTTTAAATCAATTACATTTGACGTCGAAAATAAACGATTCCCATGGCTTAGTTATGTCACTGTACGCCATTAATATGACCGAAGTAGCCGCCTCCTTACTGACACCGAATGAATTGGCCAGTATATTTATAACATCAGCGCTAAGAGTAAAAAGAAGCTATCCCAGATATCTTAAGTTCTTCGGACGTTATTTTATTAGTCGGGCAAAAAATGAAAATTCCAAAATTCGTGAACAAACTAAAGATACACACTGGCTTTTTACCTCATATGGTTATCGTTATTTTATAACACATAATTTCGATTTTGTAGAAACTGAAAAGGAAAATCCCAATGCCACTACTCTATTTTCCACACTCACCAATCCAGCTGATCCAATGTCCTATGTTGTTAAACATTATCGTGAACATTTGCTAACAAAAGCGATACAGTGTCTATTAGGTTCGGGCAGTCACAAGACTCACAGTGGTAAAAAGCAAGCACAGGATTCTACTACAACACCTGCTCCACCGGGTACTATGGTCAGTAATGTGTTAAAATATACATCATTGTTGCGTGATACGTTATCGGCAGATAATAACGATATAAATATTGAATGGTGGACAAGTGTTTTGGAAATTGCTGTACATTGGCTGTTGGGAGAGGATACATTGGCTGAAAATCTTTTGGAAACAGTGAGAACATTACCTAAACAATTGGCCGAAAGTGGTGATCATTTGCCAAAAGCTTTGCATTCTATACTCAAAGCAAAAACAATATTAATCAGGTGAGTTAAAATGTCAGAAAAATACACACACACTTACGCAAGGGGTGAGTTTCAAAACGTCAAAACACATTGCAATGATGCGGTTATGCTACTGTTTTAATACAAAGTAACCAAATATTTTAACATTTAGAAACACTTCTTCGCAATCAGTTTTTTTTTTCAAGATGGCGATGTCAAAAATAAAAAATATAATATTTGAAAACTTGATGGGATTATTGGACGAAACATCTTAAAGCAATTATAAAATTGTACAAAATTACATAAAAAGTCCGAGTCAATAGTTTTAATTTCCCGGAGCACCTTCTCCCATAAAACAATTCTTTCACTCAAAAGTCCACTTTTTTCCCTGAGATTATAATTAAATTCAGGGGGCTAATTCTCGCAGTCGATACCGTGCGAAATTTACTCGAAGTTGGATTTTTTTAATTTTGGGATTCTCGCACTCGCTATCGAGTAAGTTGTATCGAAATTTCTTATGATGGCACTCGATAGCGAGTGTACGATCGAATGCAACCGTGTGAGTTTTTTTCGATACCAAATTTGGTGTCGAAATTTTATTTTTAAATAGTTCGTTGGATAGCAAGTGTTTATTTAAGATTTTAATTGTTATATTAATTAATTATTCGTATAGATTTTCGTACTTTTTTGTTTAACTCCCTTTTTTGCACCTTTGTAAAGGAGTTTTTACACAAACTCTAACGAGTAAATTAACGGTTTATTGTTTTTGTTAAAAAGTAAAAAATAATTATTCTTGTTTGAACGCTTGACAAGTGCCACAATAGTTTTTTAAAATTAACCACATTTTATTTATTTCGGTACACGCAAACAACAAGAAAATGTAAGTTAAATCTTTAATAAGTTTTATGCAAATTAAGTAATTAATATTAATTATTATGAATTATTAGTATTTTGAAAGCCTCCAAAAGCTATAAAGTGGTGGCCAATTGTATTTTTGCTGGTACGGCAGTTGTCAAATGTCCAGCAAATTCTAACTCCTCAAGAATATAGTTAAAAGCTTCCTTGAAAACTCTAAAACGTTTCTTAAACCTATAATTTTAACCTTTTAATTTTATAATTTTTACACGTATTTTTTACAAATCAAGGGGATGCATACTTACTCATTGTTTGGCAAGCACAATGGATCACTTGATACTCGGATTTTCCTTCTAATTGCATTTAAATCACTCTCAGACTTTGATGACGAAGAATAAAAAAATAAATTTACATCCATGACCGCGATTAAAAAAGGAAAAGCTTTTAAAATTATAAAACAAATTCGCAATTCTTTTGATAAATTATTTAATTTTCTTTATAAGCATATGTTATTTGTTTACATATTTGTAGTGTTGGTTAAGGCTTTTTTTATCTTTTACAACACTTTACTAAAAAATCGATTCGCAAGGTAACGATCAATAACTTTTATTATACATTTAGGGATGCGTAACATTGTCAATGTTTAGATGGTTGCGTTTAGGAATGCATGACTTTGTTAAGTTGCATTGCAAATGACGTTGTGGAACTCACCCAAGTTAGCGAATCAAATAAAATTAAAAACAAAATAGCTCTCCCGAATGCTCCCAAGCGAATCAAATAATATTAAAAATAAAATAGCTCTCCCGAATGCTCCAAAATAGAAAAACAGTCAATAATCAAACGCTTAACTTATAAAAAAAAATTTTGTTCCGAAACATTTTTTTTTATATGTAGTTTCTCTCTCTCTCTCAAAAAATAAAATGTCAAACTACATATAAAAAAAAATGTTTCGGAACAAAATTTTTGCCGGTGAACCAGCCTTCATGAATATTCATTTCGTGCTACTTTTGCTACCCCGTAAGCTTCTTTAAGGCTGGTTCACCCACAAAAATTTTGTTCCGAAACATTTTTTTTATATGTAGTTTGACGTTTTCTTTTTTGAGAGAGAGAGAGAGAGAAAAAGAGTAAACTCACTTCGGAACAATTTCAGCTTGAATTGGTTTAATTTTAATTTTTGTACCGAAACAATGAAACTGTGCTGCCAACTATTTTATATTTTCAAAGGAAATTTAACTGAGCTGCCACTTCATTAATTAATGTGATAAAAATCTTTCAAGCAAAAAAATATATTTTACATATTTTTTCGTTCTTTGTTTGCATTGATATTCAATAATTATTTTTAAAATTTGTTTTGTTCTTAAGATTACCTGCCTTAATTTGCCTGGTATATTTATAATAAAACACAAAATAAAAGAAAATAAGTTTAAAAAATTGTGTCATGGATCTCAAGGAATGAATCCCTTGCCTTGAAGCTTATTTCAGAAATGAAAAAGCCGGGTAAAGAATGCTTGTATGACTTTTTACCTCAATTTTTTTTCACCTCATTTTTTGATTTAATTATGAAAGTTTTTTTAATTTAGAATTTATTTATAACAAAACGGCATTCAGTGATTTTAATTTTCTGTCACAGTGCTGCCTGCTTGTAAAGTAACACATCTCGCTTACACATATGTTTCATATGGTAGCTTTGTTTTTCCAGAAAAATTGTTCGAAGTGGGTGAATCGTTTCAGAACAAACTCTCAAAAAACTAAAATTCTCTCACAACAAAAATTTTGTTCCGAAACAATGGGTGAACCAGCCTTTACACCTCTTGCCTACAAACTTCTGCATCATGACTTTTGTAGCTGATACAATGCCCTTAATTTAAACTCCCTCATAGGGATGCCATGAAACTCGGCATATTGTAAATCTAGACAAAGATAACAAGAATCATTATTTAACACACACTTATTTTTTTAAGCTAATTAAAAAAAAAATAAAGTTAAAACACAATTTCTGAGATACAAAATTTATAAATAGCTTTTTTGTTAAATACGATGATGCATATGAAATAATTTAAGCATAAACTGATAATTAAAAATTCCTTTAAATATAATTTTTTTTAGTCTGAATGGAATGGTTTTGAAATGCCGTGAAAAACAAACTTTAATGAAAGTTTGTGATGAATCAAGTGCCTATTTACAAGAATGTCTTACTCTTAATAAAATAACAAATACTAAAGGCATAAAACTGGTAAGTGAAATATTATAATTTTTTATTTTTAAAATCTTTTTGATAACGTTATTTTATACTGATATTGGACAAAGGTGCATTGCAGTCGCATTGTCTGTGTGCTAAATGAAAAATTCGGACAATACTTCTGTAATGCAAACTTTGTCAATATTAAAATTAACTCTTTAAATTTTTTTGAAGCAATTTTAGTTTTTTCCCCCTTAAATTTAAAAAATATTTAAACGTTAATTTAATTTATAATGACACTTTTCTAAATTAGCTTTTCCAATTGCTTACATGCGATTGGATCTTAGAGACACGCACACAGATTTGGGAATCTGAATATATGTGTATGGATGATGATGGTTATTATCAAGTACCCGGTGATGTTTTGGAAAAATTCCAAAAAGACTTGAACTCTCTTCGAAGTATTGTAGAGGATATACCGGTAAGTTAATTATTAGCATTAAGAAAACGAAACAGAAAACAAAGTGTTATTCAATTCTTGTTAATGTTGCAGTGTGGTCAGTCACGGATATATTTATATGAAGCTGTATGCCGTTTAATGGCTGGTGCATCACCTGGTCCAACTCAGCAGTTATTAGACCGCAGTTTACACTATAAACATACAAAGTCATCAATAATATGCGGCGGTAAAGACAAGAATCATAATTTTGAAGGCGGTGAACGTGAACGAGCTGCTGCTATGTATGTTGCTTGCAAATATTTACCCTCGGCTTTGTTATGTTCTCCGGGCGAACGTGCCGGCATGTTAGCCGAAGCCGCTAAAACTTTAGAACGGGTCGGTGATAAACGCAAACTCAAAGAATGTTATCAGTTAATGAAATCGTTGAGCAGCGGTTCTGCTGTAACAAATTGAACATCAAGGCTAAATTTAAACAGGTGAATGCGTAAGTTGATGCGTTATCCAGATGATTTCTTCGTTTAAATTTGTAAATGCCAAAATTTCTTCTTTTGTAGTATTGCAAATGTTTCACAACCCGATGAGAATTGTAAAAGCAAAAATGCCTGTTGAAACTAATGTGGCCACCTGTTGTTGATCCGACTTGACGTCTTTCTACTTTGAGCGTTTTCTATTATTTTTGCATATTGCCTTATTTAAGTTTATATCGACATGCAGATTTTTTGAGAGTAAAGTGCAAGTAATATGGCGTCATTTTAGTTTACTCACGAAAAATTTAAGTGTATGCCAAATAAACTTGAAACTTTTTTGGTTTTATTCGCTACATTTTTAAATTTATCCTATATAATATTATGGCTTATTATGATTTTATTATTTAGATTTTAAAATAAAATATGAAAAAAATTATTGATCGAATCATATTTTTAATACTTTTTCTTGTAGTGAACGAAGACAAATCTACCCTGCCAAAACAGTAACGGTTATTTTAATGAGATAGTTTACCTAAATATAGGTCATAACTGTATCGGTGAATACCTATAAGCACAGTGTATTAAAAAATGGATTCCATTTTTTTTTTTTTGCATTATTTATCCAATACAAAGATATTATTTAAGACCAATTAGTACAAGAAGGGCTACAATAGGAACGCCGTATAATTAAATGCTCAAATGTGGGAGTCAAGGCGAATTATTTGCCAGGTAGTAGTGTAGGCAAATTTATAAATTATATATGGAGTTTGATAGCAACGGTTATCAGTAAAATGTTATTAATTCGCCTACGCTGCCACCTGGCAATTAATTTGTCTTGACTCCCACATTTGAGCACTTATTAAGTATTGGTACGTTTTAATGATGGAATCTTGAATGATATTTATGTTATCCTATAATAATTTTTTTCTATATTTTTATTAAAAGCCCCCCAAAAATTTAAGAGCATAAAAATATCGAAACTAATTTATCTTTGGCTCACTCGTTAATTATTTAGTAAAGCCGCTGTTTTCATTTATTATTTTTTTAAATATAGTACAGTTTACAAATTAATTGATATTTTATTATTTTGTAAAATATGCATCTGTGTACCAAAAATGTTAGCTTTATATTACAAATTAAACTAAATGTTAACAATAAAGCATCTCAAACTGTAGAATGCAACACTTGAGAATTTGAGGTTATAATTCTCCTTTCACCTGGTTCTTTATTTTGTTTTACAATTTCTAGCCGCAATTTTGTAACATATTAAGAGAAAAAATTATTTTTAATAAAATGGCAATTTCATACAACTGTCAGGATTTTCTAGGCTTTCAAGTAAATACAAGAAATAAGGATTGATTATAGCACACCGCTTAAAATAATTTATTACAGGATGCCCTTAAGAAGATGCGTGATATTGATGATAAAATAATCTATGCTTTAAACTCTTCGCTTCCTACAGAATCATTCAAGGGTCAGGTAAATGTAGAAACTACCTGTAAAGATTTATATGCTAAATTACAAACGGGTCATAAGGAACGTGAAGAAGCGATACGTAATTGTATAATGGTATCAGTGGAATCATTAAAAAGCTTGAGAGAAAAACGCGAATCTAATCCGGATGATTATTTGGTGCAAAAAAACTTCCAGTCGGAACAAAGAAAGGTATAATAATACTCATTTGGCGGCGTACTTATTTAAAATTTCTTCATTTTAGTTGCGTGTTTTGCAGTCTGAATTAAATGTTGAAGACATTGTTAAAGAACGTTCTTACAAAGCTTTTAATGAGCGATGTCGACTATATTTTAGAGCTGGTACTACAGCCTTATGAACACTTGTTCGAGTTTAATAATAAAGTTTTTATGCCATTTTAGTAAGACATGATTTTGTGCTTAGCGCAAGATAAACTTGATAATCTTTGCATTTCATTTTGCTTATGTAATTTTTTACAGCAATTCAATTCATTTCTTTTTTTCAATTTGGTTTAATATCAACATAAGTAAAAATCTTGTTACATTTGTTAATAAATTTTAGAAAGAAACATTGGCATAGTGTATTACTTTTAGTGTTAAATAGGAGGCTTTTTTAATAATAATTAAAAAATAGCATATATTCCAGCATGCATTAAGGACCGCTTTCAATTTCTTCTAACACAGTCATAGATATTCAATAGAGAATGTTTATTCATTCAAAGGCAGGTTATAGCACAAATGAGTTTCTTTAATAGTTTTGCCGTCCATATTTGCCAGCACACCTATAACTATCTGAGCCGCATCTTTAACGTCATTAAATTCATGCAATAAGTTCATTATTTCTTGTTTTCTTTCTTGCGCAGTTGGAGGAACGTTGCATTCACTAAGTTTTTGTTGTAATTTTTTATAAACAACACATGCCTGAGAATTGGAAGGAGAAACCTCCGTGGAGATCGTAGACATTCTGCAATCAATTAAAATAAGTTTAATCTACTTAGTTTATAAGCACTTTTTTATTACATTTATATATTTTTATATAAAAACTGCGTTTAAAAATTTACTTTCTTCTGATTAACCTTTTAAATATAAATGTACTAAATATTTTCAACTCTGTATATTAGGCACCAAAATTCCATAAATTTTAATACTACGCTGTCTACATAATAAAGTACACTTTCCAACACTTAATCAAAAAACTTTTCATTTAACAAAATTTTTTAACAATTTCTGCACAAAGTTTTATTAAATTAGGTAATTTTTTTAATCTTATTGCTTATTTCTCAAATATATTATACAAAGTTAATTAATATTTATAATATTTAACGTATTTGGATAATAATTGTGGAAAATCAAAGAATTTTGTAAGAAAAACGTGTGTTTTATAAATGAAATTGAACAGGAAAAAGTAGTTTTTAGGTGTATTAGTAATGAATTGTTAAAGGGAATCAGCAGGGCAGAAGAGTGTGCATTTTAAGTAAGTGTGGTAAGTCGATGGGTTGGTTGGCTGGTTATGCAGTGATGTGATATGTGTAAGTTGTCAGAATACGAGAAATAAATGCATGCCTCCCTGTTTGATAACATTAACAATGACCAGTCTCTTGGTTAATAGTGAAAAATAATCAATTATATTTTAAATAAAGATATACATATTTGTAAAGCACTACCTTAGGATTGTGAAATATGGCAATTTTTATTTTGTAATGGAAACCACACCCTGAGCTCAAAAATAACTCTTGATATCACTAAATTAGTATTTATTTCTAGAAATGTCCACTACACATAGGCATCGCTATAAAAATGCTGGCCTGGACTCTTCTGAAATGCGTAGAAGGCGCGAGGAAGAGGGCATACAAATACGCAAACAAAAACGGGAGCAGCAACTTACCAAGCGACGAAATGTTGTTTTGGAAAGTCCTAACAGCGCCATGTTAAATAACATGGATAATGATATAATGCAGGTATATAAATATTTTCTTTTTTCAATAAAATATTAAATTTTATTTTTCAGGAATCAGAAATGCATCAAGTCCCTCATGATATTTTACAACCTACAGAAGGTTTAGACTTATCGAAAAATTCTGAACAGCAGCAACAACAGTATCAACATTTACCTCAAACAGTGCATAATCATCATCAGCAACAGCAGCAACAACAAAATGTTTACATTTCACCACAGCAACAGCAATCGAGTACAGTGATTAAAAAAGAAATGATTGATGCTTTATACAGTGAAATTGAAAGTGTGCAATTGGAAGCCACACAAAAATTTCGTAAGCTATTGTCGAGAGATCCAAATCCCCCAATTGAAGAAGTTATACAAAAGGGAATAGTTCCAAGATTTGTTCAATTCTTAAAGAACAACAATAACGCTTCCTTACAGGTGGGAACAAAGTTATTACATTATATAATTATAATTAAATATTTTTTTATGAAAAACTAAAAATATGTATAATATCGAAAATTAATAAATAATAAATAAATTTCTTTTCAACAAAATTATAGTTTGAAGCCGCTTGGACTTTAACAAATATTGCGTCTGGTACATCGGTTCAAACAAAAATTGTTATTGAAGCTGGTTCAGTTCCCATTTTTATTGAATTGCTATCCAGCCCTCATGATGATGTGCAGGAACAAGCTGTGTGGGCCTTAGGTAATATAGCCGGAGATTCACCAGCCTGTCGCGATCATTTACTAAATTCTGGCATAATGCAACCTCTGCTTCAGTAAGTTCTACATTATTTAAAATAAAATATAAAATACAAATAAAAAAAATTATTTAAATAGTGTTTTAAGTACCACCGAACGTTTAACAATGATACGTAATGCAGTTTGGACATTATCGAACCTGTGTCGTGGTAAAAATCCTCCAGCAGATTTCTCAAAAATTGTACATGGTCTACCAATACTTGCACGCCTTTTAAATCACTCAGACACAGATGTTTTGAGCGACACATGCTGGGCAATTAGTTATCTATCTGATGGTCCTAATGATAAGATTCAGGCTGTTATTGATGCTGGTGTTTGTAGGCGTTTAGTGGAATTATTAATGTGATTTAAAAAAAAAAAAAAACAAAAATATGTATTTTGAAAATAATTGTATTTTTATGTCTAGGCATCCTCAGCACAATGTTGTCACTGCTGCTTTACGTGCTGTGGGTAATATTGTTACTGGTGATGATGTCCAAACTCAAGTTATATTGAATTGCAATGCTTTGCCATGCATCAGTTATTTGCTTACCTCATCTGTGGATACAATTAAAAAAGAAGCCTGTTGGACAATCTCAAATATTGCAGCTGGCAATCGTCAACAAATACAAGCCGTCATTGATGCCAATATATTTCCTACTCTTATTAATATTATGCAAACGGCTGATTTTAAAACGAAACGAGAGGCCGCCTGGGCCATAACAAATGCCACTAGTAGTGGTACGGCAGAACAAATACGATATTTGGTGAGTTTTATTGATTTTTTTAAAAACCTTCGGCCGGCCCAGTTTAAATTAGGAGATTTCCTAAATAACTTATTTAACTAAGAACAGTAAATATCGGTGTTCTAATCGCTTTAAAAAAACAAAGACTTATTAAAAATAATGAAAGCGATTTCCCGTTTAAAATAGATTTTTGAAGAGTTATAAAAAAATAGATGTGAATTTTTAAACATTAAATGAAAAATAATGCATTTAAACTTAGAATTTTAATAGAACACAAAAAATATGCAAATTCTAAAATTAAAAAAAAAAATTATTTACTGCAAAAATTGAACTTTAAAATGCAGCAAAAAAATAATATAGAAATAAACAAAAAATCGCAGAGTAGCCATAACATACAAAAGCAAAACTACAATCGAAAAAAAAAAAAACAACAGCAAACAACAAAAAATAGAAATTTGAAAACTTTTATAAGAAAACAATGTTCCAAATTTCAGTTCACAAAATAAAGGCCAGGATTCACTATCATACACAATCGTACGATTTAATCACACAAAAATCTGACAGAATTCTGTCCTACTTTAAAAATCGTTCCAAAATGGCGTCGTATGTGCCACACTATTATACAAAAAAGATGCAAAAACATATGCTTTTAATATTTTGTTGTTTTTTCTCCTCATCTTAATAAAATCAACCCTGATCGCATAGAGAAAAATATTTTATGAATTATTTCAAAAGATTATAAAATCGTACAGATCTGTCAAAAACTCTGTCGCACACATACAATTTTAATCCACACTATCATACTTTTTGAGCACACATGAAATTTTTGACAGATCGTACGACTGATTATGATAGTGAATCCTGTCCTTAAGTAAATTATCTTCGAACAAAACGAAATTTAATAAAAAGAACCCGAATCACAATTTTCCCGAAAAAGCAAAATTTCAATATTAAAAAAAAAAAACTAAAAAAAACTCCTCGTTAAAAAAACACAAATTCGAAAATTTATAAAAAATCAAAACTGAAATCCTGTACAAAATCGAAGCAAAAGAAAAAAATAACAAAAAAAAAAAATCGGTGTTGAGATTAAAGTCGATATAAATAAGTGACCCCTATATCATGTTTTAAAAAGAGTGTTGATTTTTCAAAAATTTTATTAAAATGTAGTTAAATAAATTATTCTTATTTTTTGTACAGATTTTAATTTTATAAATTTTATTTTACTTCAAGGCGCATCAATTACAGGCGGTAGCGATAGTGAATTTATTGATATTCACCGTTATCTTAAATGTCAAACTCGATATATACAAATGTTGTATACATTTTTTTAATATAGAGTTTGATAGGTTACCAATGAAAATGAATGAATTAGACATCGCTACCAAGTGGTATTTGATTTGCCTTGATTTTAATTCAAAAAATTTTATTATTAATGTTATTTAAGGTTCATGTTGGATGCATACCACCAATGTGCGATTTCTTAACAGTGGTCGATTCGGATATTGTGCAAGTGGCATTAAATGCTTTAGAAAATATACTTAAAGCTGGAGAAAAATTCACTGCTAGACCAAATCCCTACGCTATGGCTATTGAAGAATGTGGAGGTAATGTTTGTTTTCAATATTATTATTATTTTTTTTTATTTAATACTATTCATATTTGCGCATATAAAAGTTTATTATTTCGAGAAAAACATTTTATTCAGGCATGTCACAGAACTCAATTCCGATCGAAAGTGGGTTTTCCGCAAATTGGTTCTTCAGAAAAGGAAAAACGAAAAATACATGCTTTTTACTTATAATACAAGTACATAAGCATACCACAATTTTTTGAAATTTCATTTTTTAACAAAATTGATACGAACTTGCTTTCCATTTTTCTTTCAAGTTGAGTGTATCAATTTACGTTCAAGAAAACAGCTGATTATAATTCTTTTAAACTATTCTTCGTTTTTGTTTCTTTAAATATTTTGCCGTCCTAAAATTGTCCCATCTTGACCATAAAATTGCTTTCAAGTTGCGTGCAGCCTACTGTCAATTTAAATAAATTTTAACAAGCAGTATGTGTGATAAACTTTAAAGGAAAACTTGATCGTGTGGCTGCATGGTAAAACCAGCCAAAATTCAAATATTAAAAGAGAAGAGAAATATAAAAAATGTTTTTGGTTAGTTCAGATTTACAAGTGCCATTATTTCATGCCATTTTTTTTTTCTTTTCAATTTTCTTTAAACGTTTATAAATATAATTAAATTTTTCATGGCATCGAAATTTGTATATTTTGCTTTTAATTTAATATTCGTTACTTCATTTTGCTAACCCCGCTTGCGTCTCTACATCTCTTGCCTACAAACAAAAATTTCATGAAACTAGTTTTATGAAAAATGACGTGGTGTAAAATGGCTCTTAGTAAAATTTTAATGAGATGCCATCTAAATGTAATAAAACAGACTCTGTTATTTTGCATTGTTATAAATGTTATTCTTGCTAAAATACTCACTCACGTCAACTAGCTCAAAAATTTGCTTTTGCAAATTGCCGCTTTAATGCAAAAAAAATTCATTGTTTACTCTAGCTCACCTTGCTCATTTGATTATAATCACCCCTATCATGAATATTTTTTCACTCGAAACTTTTTCCCTTTTCCCCAAATTGCAATCATGAATAATTCACGTGAACAATTTTTCACTTAAATAAAAATTCCCCTTATCGGGATTGATTTTTTCCCTCGACATTTTTTCCCTTTTCCCTTAGATTTGTTCACTTAAATTTTGCCAGGGAACTGCATACATTATGCCAGGTTTTATATGTTTTAATTAGAATATTTACATCAATACCATATTTTTTTAATTCAACATCAGTTAGTGCAGTGCAGACTGGCATTATGCTCGTCAAGATGCAAAACAAAGAGATTTATCTATTGGTTATAAATTTATGAAGAGTTTTTATTAAAAAAAAAATATTTTTTAAATGATCTGATACAAAAATTTATTTTATTGAAATGGGTCAGTACCAATGTCTAGGGTATGTTAGGCAAGCAGCCGTGTTGCCACAGCCCACTTGGGTCCATTGATTGGACCTTTTGTGTCTAGAGTAACTTCAAGGGCTTTTAAGCGTCTTGCACGTCACGTTCTTGAAATGAAATTGCTCTCTGTTGTAGTATCTCCTCCTCTTGCAACAACACAATAGCACCAATCATTAACATTTCTAAATTTTTCATAACTTTAAAAAAACTTGAATATTTTTTTCCCTATTAATATTTTCTTCTTTCTAATTTGTATTCAGTACGAATTGATAGCGGGAACAAACGTTCCCATGAAACTCACGATAGCAATTTTCCCTTCATGGGGAATGAAAATTTCATGGGAACAAAAATTTCACATTTTGTTCACGATAGGGGTGAATATTTTTATGTGAGAAAATTATCACAAGTTACAGAAACATGGTACTTAATTAATCCATAACGAATATGTTAATGTTTACAAATGGCGGTTCACTTTGATTAGGCAATCTAACATGAAGTTTAGATCTCAAAATCTGTTTAACGATCCCTCTGTACACCAAGGCAACATGCATACATTTTTTTTATTGGCGTTGTAGTTCTTTTAGTAGTTGTCGTTGTCGTTTTTATCATCGCTTCGTTCCTAAAATCGCATGCTTGAAATATATTGAAACGAAGAAGACACGTTATCGAAAAGAAAAATTAATAAAGTGTGGTAACACAATTTTTGTAATTTTTAACAAATAAAAAAAAAACATCGAGTGCTGAATTTTGGTGCCTATTATGAGCAACTTTCGATCTTCGAATGTAGTCGAAAGAGCTGATCGAACGAATTTTCATTCGGTATTTTGGCGCACATTCGATAACATAGTGCTTTTGTGAATTTTACTCAATTGGATTATTCACAATAGTACATGTTTCTAGCAAAGATCGAAAACCAAATGCGACTCATAATAAGGGCCTTTATTTTTCAAGTTTAAGTGAAGATTATTATAGAATGGATATCAATACACATCAGCGAATGCTACGAAAGAGCGTCACTAACTTCGCAATTCCAGGTTCTATGTTAGATATATTAATAAAACCATTTATAAATGTATGCACATATATATCAAAATTTTTATTTTTTAAGATTTGTGAACATATTCACGCCTAATAAAATTGCCTTCCAACGGTGATGCCACATTGTCGTATTTATTTCAATTTTAAATTACAACTCCAATAGGAATAGAGCCGAATGTGTTATTGTCGTTACTATCTTCGCTTCAAAATGGAGAATACCGATATATTTACGTCAAATGTCGATTACGACAACGGTTATATGGCGTTTTTCTTTCGTTTTCAAACTACAACACCAACGGAAATAGGGCCGAATATCTATTTCTATACAAATTTAAAAAAAAAAAAATTTGTATGTTGATTGTGTTTTGAAATTGATCAAAACTCATCACCACCTTTTGAAAAGGTTCGTTTGGCAGATATGTATGTGATAGTTTGACATATGAAATAAAAGAAACTAATGTATAAAAAGTAATCAATTGCCAAACTGCATTTAATGAATTATGAGCTACAGGCCTGAGATTGCAAGTCTAAAGTCTTCGTGGGCTGTGCTAGCATTTCCTCTTTGACAGATAAGGCGAAACCGAAGCCTTTAAAATTTTTTAATGTTCTTGTTGTTTTTTTCATTTCAGGTTTGGATAAAATCGAATATTTACAATCACATGAAAATCGTGATATATATCATAAATCCTTTTATATTATTGAACAATATTTTGGCAATGAGGAAGAAGACGTACGAGTGGCACCTTCAGTGGAAGGTAATCAATATGCTTTCAATACGGATTTAGGTGCTCCACAAGGCGGTTTCAATTTCTAGCCTCCTCAACTGGCAAAATAACATACGGAGTTAAGTGAAACACAAATACTTCAAAAATGGAAATTCGCTTTAATGATGGTAATGCTGTTAATAACGACGACAACCTTAGCTAATAAAACTAAAGCGACATGAAAAAATATTTAGGAAACAATTCGAAATTCAACTAAAACGCAAAAACAAATCTTCCGAGGTGCAAATAAGCGTTTTTCAATTATATATATAAAAAACGATCATAAAAGTCAGCATTAACTTTTATTAGAAAATAAAAAAAAAATACAAGAAAAATCACCTTAAAAATAACTTCCAATTGTAAAAAAAAGAAATTAGTAATTTATTACTAATATTACTTATTTTAATTAATTAGAAGTTTTCTCGTTGAATGCATTTTTTTGTTTGTTTTAAATAGAACTTTTTTATTTTGTTTTTTCTTGCTTTTCTCTTTTATAACTTCTCAAGCTTAGCTTTCATTTGCATCCTATTTCTTATTTATATATTTCCAATGGTTTACTATAACATATAACATGTACATATTTTTTATATTATTATATATATATTATTGTAATAAACTAAAAGAAAAGTTTGCAACAAAAAAATGTTGAATATAATTTATTTATAGTTTTACTTAAAAAATCTGTTATGTTTTATTATTTTTGTTTTTTATTTTTCTTTCTATTAAATTCATATAATTCTATTTTTAGATATTGCTTAATTTTATTTAACTGCATGGAAAAATTCATAAATAAAGAATAAAGTCTAAGAAAAAAAATGTGTCGCCTTTTCAATTTGTATTTTCTTGTGGTGGAGTCTCATTATTCGATTTAAGTATATTTTTTCTTAATTCATACAAAATTAAAGTTGCAGCCGATGCAACATTTAAGCTATCAATACCTTGAGCTAAGGGTATGTAAAGGCATTTTCCACTCGGACCTACGGCTTCCATAAATCTGAAAAATAATAAATACTCTATTAACATAGAAATTAGAAAATTTTGGTTATTAAAAAAATGGTAAAATGGAATAATATACATATAACTATTTTCTCTGCTGTTAAAATGTAATCCTATAAAACTTACTGGTAGGCATCCTGACTAACACCATGACTTTCGCCTCCAATAATGACAACATTATGTAAACCCGTCTTTTCAACTTCCGAATACTCTGCAACAGTAGTTTTGTTGTGTAATTTTTTTAAATTATTTTCAGCTACAAAAACACAACAATTATCTAAAAATTCTGGCGGTATTATTGAAGAAATATCCTGCCATTCAACATCATCTTTGATGGGTAAACGAAAATGACCTCCAGAACCGCTGCGTAAAGCCTTTGAATCCCAGGGATCGCAACAGCCCCGTGTTATCACAACTTGCTGGCAGGGTAAAGCGGCACAAACTCGTATAATACTGCCCAAATTATTGGGTTCACGTATATTGTCACATACTACTGTAATAGGTAGAGAAGTACAGCTGGAGCTAATTTTGTAATTTAAGGTTGGCCTTTCGAAAATAGCCATTACACCGGGTGGTGTGGTAAGAGTTGACCAAGTTTTTAAATCATGATGTGGAACTTTATAGATTTTGGCACTGAATTGCTTTTGGGCTTTTGCTACCTGTTCTTTGATATCTGCCAGTTCTTCTCTCTGGCTAAATATTACACTCTTAAGCTTAAGACCACACATTAATGCTTCTAATATTAAACGTCTACCCTCTAGAATTATTTGCCTATCCTTGTCTCGCCTTTTTTTCGAGCGTACAGTTATAAGTAAAGTGCTAAGCATAGGGTCATTTAAGCTTAACTTTGAAAATTCTAAACCTAAATCTGGGTCGTTGATAAGTTTTGATTCAGCCTCTCGTTCTTTATGTGTTTTCTTTAAACTAGAAATTTGTGGTTGAGTGTTCAATATCTTCTTGTTAGCTTCTTTTTTGCGAAGCTTTTGTTGCTTAAAGACAATTTCTTTTTTGATTGGTTCATACTTAGCCGAAGAATTATCAAAAAGTCTAGATTCAATTTCGATAGCGGCTTCTTCCTCCTGGTTTATTTGTTTAGTTTTATTATATGATGTTAAATACCTGATGCTGGGTGTTGTAAAAGATCTATTATATGTTTTATGAAAAGTTTTAAGCAAATTGTTAAACATTTTTATTGAATATTATATTTAATTCTTAACCCGAACACAAGTTCTGTGGTTATAGTATTTATTACACAGATTATATTTATTGTTCCACTTGAAAAGGCACATTTATTTTAAATATGCCTTGCTAATATCCTTAAATTGATAAGGTCTTAATTATTTGTGAATGGCAATCATTGTTGTACTCACAGCTGTCGAGATCATGTACCAGGTGGTGGCAGAGGCGAATTCATTCATTATAGAGTTTGACATTTCCCGCAACGACGGTAATGAATGAATTCACCACTGCCACCACCTGGTACATGATTTCGCCATGGCTGCACCTAATGCACATTAATTTTACAGGTAATAAAATTTCTAAAACAACTACAACAATAAGTAAACAATATGTATTGTTTTTGTAAAATATATTTTCAGATATCAAATCAACTGACGTACTGTGGTTTGAAAACGATTTTTTTGACACTCAATATATCTCAACGAAATTTTAAAGAATGAATGAATCAGTGAATCTACGGACGGTCAGACCCCTAGGCTTTTGGGTAGGGCACCAAATTTGGGTACCTCGGACATATAACTTTTTGAAATTGAGAATATGTAAAAATAACGTCTTTTAAGGATTTTCCCAAAAAAAAAAAAAAAAATAAAAAAAAAATTAAATTTTATTTCACCATTTCGCAAATGCGAATAAAAGAAAAGTTAGGTCAACAATTATAACGGTTTTCCCGTTCCGGGAATTTATATGTTAAAACAAAAAAAAAATAAATTTTATTTCACCATTTGATAAAAAAAAGTTTCAAAACTTCAAAATTTTGTAGGAATAGCTCGATGCCACCTTAACAAGATTTTTTCAGTTTTTGAAAATGTAGCGCGAAAAAAATAATTACAATATTATTAATCTAGGTGTCATAAGCTTCCCTTGAATTCTATTTATATGTATATCGAGCATATATTAAGGCTAGAAGAGCTTCCTAAACCTCACCTCCTCTTGATTTTGTTTGCTTATTTTATATGCAAAAAACAAAAATCTTTATCAAACTGGGAAAAAATATTAAGTTTTTCAAATACAACAAATAAGTTGAAAAATTTTGTCAAATAAACTCAACAAATAAAAAATTCAAACGAAAAATTTTTTCAATTTATTCAATTTGAAAAAAAAAACCTAATCAGCACGGAATACGGTACTGCGAAATATTGAAGAAATTAAAAACAATATTTTTATTTTGACAAGTGATCTAGTGCGTCATAAAATAAAAAAAGGTCAAATAAACATAAACATTTAATTAAATAGAAGCTACAATTTATAAGGTTAATTTTAAACATTATAAAATCAAGCATATTTCAAAAATTTTTTCTTAATAGATCTGCAGAATGTGATATATGGAATTTATTAGTAGCCGTCGTTATTTAAAGAAATACAACGCCGGTAATGTGTATTTATTTATATCAACATCTTTTTTTTATTCAAAACACGTAATTCACCGGTCAGTAGTATCCCATGTTTACTCTTTCGCGCTTAAATTATATTGACAATTACCGCACAGAATGTCCGCGTTTTGTACAAAGGAATGTTAAAGAATCTTTTTAATTCTATGTTGTGCAGGATTGGGCAAGTGGTTAAAAGTTGCCAAGTTCAAGGCTCATTCAATTTGCCTTGGACAATTTCAAACACAAAATAAAATTTTATTGAATATTATTCATGACAAGAAGTGAAAATACTGTCAAATATGGAAACACCGAAAAGTGCCAGCCAACAAATACGCACAATGCGTAATCACACTCCTAGATTGTCGGAAAGAAAAAAGAAGTTATTTGATACAGTCAAAGACACCGAAGTTGGAACTGAAGAAGATGAATTTTTAAATGGCATACAACCGCTTACTACAAGAAGTAGTGGTAAGAAACAAAAAAGTATAAAAAGTATGGAATCGCTTCTGGGATCATGTAAGAAATCGCCTCGTGTAATTAGTTTCTTTGAAACTGAATCGGAAGAGGGCGATACTGGCGAAGAACAAAAACCCTCACCTTCTCGCAGGAGTCTAAGATTAAGTTTAAAGAAATCACCAAATTCTAGCAAGTCGAATGCAGAATTTTCGATTTCTTCACACAAAGAAAATATACCCATTAAAACACCTACGCGAAAAGAAGCACAAGAGGATAAGAAACTACAAAAAATGTTTAGTGATTCAATGCAAATAACACCACGCATAAAACCCACTACGGTTATTGAAGAAACATCCAGCGAAGATGAGGATATGAAAGTCAAGCGAAGTTCGGTAACTATAAACTGTGTAAATAAAAGACCCGGTGAAAATATCCATTCAACTGGTTTGAGTCCTGCGCGCAAAGTTGCGAAAACGTCTCCAATAGTTAGTCTATCAATTCCTACAAAATCTTTCTATTCAGGTAAAAACAAAACGTCTCCGACAGGTCGGCCAAGCTGTAGAAATTTGTTTGGTCAATCGCTAAGTGTAAACTCCACATCCTATTTAAAACCAAGGCAAACTCCTAGGCGTAGCCTTGGATCCCAAAGTACTTCTATCAATCGTGGCGTTCATCATAAAGTACGCAAACGAGCAAATACTTTCAGCTTGTCACTTAAATACTCTCCGGTAGACATTGACCACATTCTGAAGAACGTACGAAATGAAAAATTACGCAAACTTATTACAGCACAACGAGAAAAAAAACAGCAAGTTGAGAAAATTCACAGTATATTTCGAAAAGCTTCTAATCCTATTACTATGGCACGCCCTTTAAGTTCACTTTCTAACCACGATGATTCGAATAACAATAACCTAACCGAAGATATCCTTAAACAGAGCAAATCTCTCGATATAGATTTTTCTGATATTGAATCTGATGAAGAACTTGATGCGATGAACGAAGAAGTTATTCCTTTAATAACGCATCAGGTTGATCTTTCTTTAGCTCTTAAAACATCGGAAGATAGTTCGGCACTTGTTAAACGAAAATTTTTCAAGACTGGTCGTGCAACTACTACACGGAAAGAAGTTCACTTAACAGATAATATTAAGGCAACTGTGACGGCCAACGGTAAATTAGCTATAGTACCAGTGAAAAAGAAAGTAAAAAAAATCAAAAAGATGAGTTCGACAGGTGAGTAATCAAATAAGTTTACTCGTGTAATATTATAGAAACTATAGTTAAAGTAAAAATAACTTTTTCGTCTTTGGTTTAAGACGACGGATTTGTTTTATATAACACAGCAATTTTGTACTTTGAATTTAGCGCAAACTTTAGCTTTTTTAGTTCTCATTTAATCAATTTGGCTTCTGATAAGAGACTCTTAGGTTTTCTATACAAAATTTTGGTAGGATCCACTGATGAGGTATATGAGTAGTAGCGAAATGGCCATATCGATATGCGTTCTCCGCAGTTTTACATTTCATTTTGTTGTTTTGTATAAAACCACTTTCTCTTTATTTTTTTATTATTATAATAATAGTAGTATTTATTATACTTTTCTTAATTCTTTTGTATTTATGCGATCACTAAGAAACCCACAAATTTATATACCGAGAATTAATTCTTCCTTTTTTGAAAGATCTTATGTGGTTAGAATTGCAAGATGGTGGAATATATTACCTTTTTCATTACGTCTTTTTTCACAATCAAATAACGTATTTCGTTTAAAACTTATGTTGCACTTTTCTACGTCAATTTTCGTATGAAATGATAAAACACAGACATAAACCGAAAAATTATTTTAATTATTAAACCTCATTTTCAATCAATTATAATCTGTAACGAATACTCAAAATGTTTGACATTATTATTAATAGTAGTTGGTAACTATACTCGTACCAGGATACCACCTAGTGTATTATGTATTGATATATATATATGTTTTGTTGCTGATTGGGACTTTTTATTTGCATTAAATTTTCAATGAATTTTTAATATATTATTTACGGCTGGGGAGCCAACAGATGATTAATACTGAATTATATTTAATTACTATGTAATATTGTTATTTTGGCCGCGAATAATATTTCATGAGAATATCATGAAATAAGGAAATTTATTATTTAGAATCTTTTTTATATTCATTAATTTTAAGAAATAAAAATAAAAAAAATTAAAAAATTTGGGTAGAATCCACTAATGGGTTATATGAGCAGTAGCGAAATGGCTATATGTATATGCTTTCCCCGCAGTAATACATTTCATTTTTTTAAGTTTAAAATAATAAATATTTCATGAGAATGTCATGAAATATTTATATTTTTAAAGGAATCAAACGCGATTAAAGTAAATTAAAATTAGATAGATGATTATCCCTTTTCGAGAAAATTTCTTTTTATTATTCTTCACGGAAGGAAAAAAAATAAGCCATGCAATTCTAATGCGGTATGTTACATTAATTTTTTTTTTTTTTTTTTTTTTTGTATTTGCCCCTTGAATAAAGAGTTAAATTATTGTGCGGTTGTTGTTGGACGCTTGTAATAATTGCAATTAAATTTTTTTAATTTATTTATTTTGTTAATCAATAATTGTTGTATGCCAATGTGGTTTAATCCATTAAGTTCGAATTTTCGAACATAAGAACGTAAATGATTAATTATATGATCAATTTATTGTATTTTTTCGCTATTTTTATACACTTCGCCGCAGGTGGAAAAGGTTATATCTAAGTTTGTCATTCCATTTGTAATTTCTACAACATCTATTTCCGTCCTCATAATGTATATACACTAGAGCCCCGATTTTCGTCGTCCCGATTTGCGTCTTTTCGATTTGCGTCGCCTTTTAAAAACTGAAAAAATTCGATTTGCGTCGTTGCAATTTCAAGTTGCGTCGGTCCGAGTTGCGTCGTTTTTGACCCCTATTTGCGTCGGTTCGATTTGCATCGTTTTGATTTCGATTTGCGTCGCTAAAAACGGTTAAATTTTTTATTGCAGCATTGTGAATTAACATTTGTTGTGCCTGATTTATCACCTTTCTGTCTTAAAGCATTTTTACAACTTCCGGCAAAATACCTTAAGGACGTAAAAAATGAGTCAAAGTAAAAGAAAAGTAATAAGTTTGGAAACAAAATTGGATATCATAAAACGTTTTAAATCGGGAGAAAAGGCTGTAAACATAGGAAGAGCTCTTGGAATAGCACATACAACAGTAAGAACAATTTGCAACAGAGACAGTGATAAAACAAATCAATTAACTATAATTGTAACACCACTCCAATCTAAACAAGATACTATAGCTAGAAATCCTTTATTGATTAAGATGGAGATGCTTTTTTCAATTTGGATACATGAACAAAATAAGCGAAGAATGCCACTGAGAAAGGACGTAATAAAAAATAAAGATTTTTCTATTTACTCCGACCTGAAGAACAATACTGCATCTAGTAGTAACGGAAATTCTAATGATTTCGAAGCCAGCAACGGTTGGTTTAGAAAAGTTTAAGCTTGAGCTGAAAGAAAAGTATTAAAAAAAGAAACCTCCCGGTACACTGGCGCTCTAATAAAAAGCCGTGGATGACCGCAACCCTGTTTAAAGATTGGTTATAAAATTGTGCCGTTCCTGAGTTTAAACGCTATTGTTCCCCTCAACAAATTGAGTTCAAAATGCTTTTGTTAGTCGATAACGCACCAGGACATCCAATTTTTTCAGATGACTTATCGGAGCATGTAAAAGTTGTTTTTATGCCGCCTAACACAACATCACTTATTCAACCTATGGACCAGGGCGTAATTTCAAACTTTAAAATGTACTACTTACGCTGAACTTACCGGCAACTTTTTGATTCAACAGACAAAAATGATAGACTCTCTATGAAAGACTTCTGGAAAAACTACAACATAGTGAAAGCTCTTAAAAATATATATTTATCTTGGGAAGAAGTTAAGGCATCCTCTATGAAAGGGAGTTGGCGGCAATTAAGGCCAGAATTTCTTAATGGAGACGAAGATGGTGTCGACGATGTTCCAAACGTTAGAAATGAGTTGTCTAATTTAGCTAGAAAAGCAGAATTTGACTGAATGGAGGAAGGTGATATTAATGAACTTTTGCTGTCTCACGAGGAGGACCTTGATAATGAAAACTTATTAGCCATTAATATTCAGCATGTTTCAGAAGAAGATGTCATAATAAGTGATGACACAATAAAAGAAACAAAAAAAAAAAAATAACAATCAGCAATATTTCCAAGGCTATGAAATTAATTTCCCATGCAATGGATATATTTTCTAAAAGCGATCCTGACGAAAACTCTAGTACGAGCATAGCAGCAAGTTATGATCAAGCCATTAGTTGTTACCAACAAAAAAAATCTTTAAAAGTTCAACAAACTTTAGACATTTTTGTTAAAAAACAGTAAGATCATCCAATCAAATGGATATAAGTGTTGTTCATTTGGATTTATCTTCTGAAGAGAGCTCAATGTAAGCTATGAATATGTATACATATGCAGTGCATTTATATAGAAAAAAATAATTCGATTTGCGTCGTTTCGAAATGTGTCGCGTTTCTCCGGTCCCCATTAACGACGCAAGTCGGGGCTCTAGTGTACATATATTTTAAGTTCTTTCGCATAGCGAAGTCAATTGATCGATGTCCGTCTGTCCGTCCATGTTGAAATCAATTTGATGAGTTAGAGAAAATGTAATGGATAATCTTAAAACTGGCCATAACAATTTTCGAAAAAAAAAAAATTTTTTTAACAGAAAAACTTTCATGGTAGGATAGAATTTCGTATGCCGTTTCTTTTTAAACTATTGAATAAAAAATCTGCAATATGGTACATGTGGTTATACATATATGATAAAGGCTATATAAGATTTGGCATAGCCGAATCTTACTTGTTTTCTAAACATGCCTTGAAAATAAAGTAGCACTCGTTGCTTTAGGTTTTGTGTTAACTTCGTCTAACCAACTTAATAGTGACTGGTACATTTAAAGTCTTCCACAATTATAAATAATAGTAGAATAAACTAAATGTACTCTTTTCTTGACTTTGTTTTTACAGTTGGCAACGAATTCTCCGACGAACAGGCTACAGTTGATGCCATTTTACGTAATTTAGATGACAGTGCTTTCGGTGAGATCATTTTGCCTAAAGATGGGGATGCAGATGATTCCCAAAGTGTAAATGCAAACGTGGATAATCAGTTTTTAGATGAAATCGATCATCAATTGTCTTTAATGAACGAAGAAGAATCATCAAGTCTTATCGACGACATTATACTGCAAGACAATCAAGATTTTTATGAATTTCGCAGAAGATTGCCATTTAATACAACAGATCCAGAAATAATCGAACAACAACATTTACTGTTAGACTTTTTGATTACCAATAATATATGTACGGAAGAGAATTTCAATATTTTTATAGCAGATCCCGATAACCATAAAGCAGAAGCCGAAAGAATTATAGACGAGTTAGTTGTAGTTGTTACGGATCATCAGAATACAGATTTTCGACAGAGAATACCCTATAATACAACAGATCCTGTGATTATAGAACAACAGCATACATTTTTAGATTTTCTTTTAGAAAAAAATATTTGCACCGAAGAAAATTTCGATATATTTATAGCTAATTATAATCAAAGGAAAGCTGAGGCTGCTGCTATATTATCACAATATCAATGTGATTTGAATGAACAATATGCAGAAAATACCACTAAAATAACCAATAATTATGCTGGAAATAATTTATTGTCTGAAGAAAATATGGATATAAATTTAAGTAGAAATAAGTCAACTGATTGTTTTCAAATTACAACTAATGCAACAACATTACCTGAACAAAGTCTACAAACAACCTTAAATGCTAGAGCAGCTAATAATGGTTGTATAAATACAACTTCAAGTAGTAGTGATACTACGAACCCTACTCAGCCGCCCATTCAAAATCTTTCTGGACTACAACAACAACAACAGCAGCAACAGCAACAGAAATTGTTTCCAGTTTTTTATCCTGGCGGCTGTCAACCACTACCCCAACCTTTAACGACACGCAAACAGCAACATCGCTCTTGGAATGGTGGCTACGGTGCCAATCAATACCAAATTGATGCCGGCCAGAAAGCTTTCGGTGCTCAGCAGTGTAAACAGTGCGGCTTACTCTATACGGTACATGAACCGGAAGAGGAAAAATTACATCGAGATTTTCATGCTTCTCTGCATATATTACGTTTTAAGGGTTGGATTGATGAGGATATTGTAGCTATATATACGGAATGGGGACCAGATGGTCGTATTTTACGTTTAACCGAATCCTCTCCACCTAAACGCCGTGAACGTTTGCTGGATATTTTAAAAATTGTCGATAAGGAATTGGGCTTTTCGTCGTACATTATTCCAAAAACATTTGTCGCCTACTTTGCAGTCCGCAAAATGCAAATTGTTGGTTTATGTTTGGTACAGCCGCTGAATAAGGCTAATAAATATGTGTGTGTAAATGGATTGGAATGTTGTACAGAAGAACAATTTGAGGCTAAGTAAGTTGAAACAATTTTTTTTATTCACAGTCTGCTAGTATTTCACTAAACTTTTTTCTGTTTTCTTTAAAAATTTAAAAACATCATATTAAATCATTTCTTGCTTGTTAAAGGTAGAAATGAAAATATGAACACTTTTTTTTTTAACCAATTTATAATAATTCTGCGTCTTTGTACTCTTTAAAAACGTTCTGTTCTATTTTGTGAATTACGTAATTTACCATAAAAAACTTAAGGGCAAATTACCTAATTTGTTGGGTCTGAATTACTTAGAGTGGTTTTACATTAAGGGCATTGTAGCTGACTTTTTTATTGTTTTCTACAAAAGAGTCTATACATTATGACTCTTTTGTAGCAAGTGAGAGAATTTTATGATGTTTTATCAATCAATTTTTCAAGTGTTGCCATAAACTAAATGCATAAATTTTTCAACAATTTTTGAACAATATAGAAAAAAACAGCCCTTTGGTAACACCGCTCAAGCATAAGACTGCAAAAAACGAAAGAGAGAAACAGAAATGAGAGAAAAAACTGAAAAAAGTCATGAATATTCATTTCGTGCTACTTTTGCTACCCCGTAAGCTTCTCTACACCTCTTGCCTACAAACTTCTGCATCATGACTTTTGTAGCTGATACAATGCCCTTAATGTAAACTCCCTCTTATACAATCAAACCTAAATTAGTGCGTAAGGCGCAAATCAATCTGAAGCATAGTTTTAACGCTGATATATTTTAACCTAAATAAAAGCGTCAACTTTGTGTCTTGAACAGTAATGGTAACTTATTAAAAAAATCGCTTGATTGCCCTAATAATAACTTAATTGTCATTACTTTTCAAGAATAACAAAACAAACAAGCAGCCAAGTTTACTTCTTAAGTGTAGAAACACAATACACGACGGTATCGATATTTTCATGCAAATTTTACACAAGTTATTGTTCAAAGACAATGCCGCTGCGATAAAATTTTTTTTATTAACCGACTTCAAAAAAAGAAGGAGATTATACAATTCGGCTGAATGTTGCTTTTTTTTAATATTTGTGCCTCCAGAACTCAGTCATTTCTGATCCGATTTTGAAAGTTTTTGGTAATATGATAGATTATGCTTTTAGATTGGTCCCGTTTTAAAAACAGCTTATAATCTTAAAAATTAAAGGGTGTCCCCATACAACATACATATTTTTTACGTGTATTATGAATTGTAAAGGGCAATTATGTAAAATTTAAAATGACTGCGTATTACTACGCCTCCCAAAAACAAAAAATTATTCAATAATAAATCTTAAAATTAAAGGGTGACCCCATAATTTATGTAAATGTACTTATATGGGCCTATCTTTTGAACCGTTAGAGACAAAGTCTTGCAATTGGACAGATTGTCGATTGCTATGGCCGTTTTAGTAACAAGTATTAATATTACAAATTATAAATTAAAGGGTGCGCCAATAGTTAAATAAATTTGATGTATATGGCCATACTTTTGAACAGTTGTAGACAGACGCTTGAAATTTACAATGAAACTGTATTTCTAAGTCCGCTATAACAACAAGTATAAAATTTGTATTTAGAAATTAAAGGGCGGTCCAATAGTTAATGTAATTTTGTGTATGTGACCAAATTTTGAACCGTTATAGACAGAACGCTGAAACTTAAAAGGCACCTGTATTGCTAAATCCGCTATTGAATTTGGAAAATAAAGAGTGACGCTATAGTTGCTGCAATTTGATGTATATTGCCAAACTATTGAGCAGTCGAAATAGTATATAGTTTGAAGATATAAGTGTATTCCAATAGTTAATGTAACCTAATTTATGTGACCATACACTTGAGCTGTTATGGGCAGACAGATGAAGTCTGTTTTAAAGTCGTTTTTTTCGCAAGAATTATTTTCTTGTCGGTTTTCATTATTCTCTCACTCCTAACAATATTGCCAAAAATGTTTGTTATTTATAAGCATTTGAATTCACAATAATAGCAAAGGAACATTATTTAATAAAAATAAAACAAAATTTCAGAAATAAAAATAACTAAAAGAACTAATATTCGTAAATGAAAAAAAATTGAAATGGTTAAAAATATGAAAATAAAACCGATTGCAAAAATAACTGAAAAGTTGAAAATTATGACCCCATGTCATCATTAATTCTTCGTCCCTCTCTTCAATCTGTATGAAGGTTTTGAAAAGTCCCATTGAATTCCTTGCAAGATTAACCAGTCCAATAGACTCTAATGCCATGTACATGTTAAATGTACTTAATATTCTTTACATTTCATCGATTATTTAATATCTGATTCATTTAAATGTAATAAAATATTTAAACAAAATATTTTTGAAAGCCAACATAAAACTAAAATGAAAATAAATATTATTAATGCCGTCAGAGAATCGTTGTTGTTTTGTTTACTTACTCTCAGTAACGATAAATCGTTCCGTTACCGTCGTCTGTTGTGTTCCTACACTTATGCACTGTCAAAATTGGATTTTTCATATGGTTTGTTAATTAAGGTTTGTCTGTTGCGAAAAAATCGAGAAAGCAGAAAAACAAGTAAAAAAATCCATAAAGTAGTTTGATTAACCCCAGGAAACAAAAATATAAAAGAACAAGAATTATGGAGTTTGACATTTCGAGCGACGGCGAAAGTAAATAAACTCGGCAGATAATTGATACCAAGGTACATTTATTTTACTAGGTCGTGTCGTCCGCCAAGCGGGTTTGTAGTTGAAAATGTCAAAAGTTTTTTCTTCTTTACTACGTTTGTTTACTAATTAAAAAAAAAAAAACACTAACAACAAGTATTTGCAAAACAAAGCAAGCATAATTATCTTTTATTTCTCTCTCTGTTTTTGACAAGTCCAACGGACAAAGCAACAATAAAAAGCCATGTTGTTTTTCCAATGTTGTATTTGTTTTAGAGCCGCTACTACCTTGTAAAATAAATGTACCTTGATTGATACGCTTTGGTATCGTCATTCAAAATAGATTTTATTGAAATTAAATACATATTATTAAGGGATAATTAACCAAATTAACTACAACAATAGTAATAATGATAGCTTTTATAAAAACACGTCATTTAAAAATATCTTTCTTCTTCAATTGCACCAATCAATTCGGCAAATTCCCTTTAAAAAAATATGTTTTTTATTTAGGGAGTTTTAGATTAAGGGCAACAAGGAAAAGGAATTATGTATTCTTATTTAGCTTATATTTTCATAAATTTTTATTGTTTCCCCTTTATCAAACTTTGCGTTTCTTTCAGATGCGGCATATCAAGAATTTGGGTATCTCCATTGCATCGTCGTTTTCATATTGCTTCTAAGCTGATACAAGCAGTGCAATTAAATACCATATTTGGCGAAGAAGTGCCAATAAACAAAATTGCGTTTAGCGCGCCAACCGAGTTGGGCAAAATATTTGCACAGAAAATTACAAAAACAGAGAATTTTCTGGTATATCAATAGAGCATGAAGAAGAAAAAAAAAAGCTTAAATTAGCAAAATAAATATAAAGAGGCAAAAATATGTTATAATTTTAAATAAATTTTATACCCAGTTAGCATTGACTTTCAATGGATTCTTAACTTAATATTATGGATATAATTTTTTTTTTTTTTTTGTTGTATAAAAATCTGTTTTTCCTTACAAGAAATTCTTTTTTTATTGTTTGCGTTGTTTTTTTTTTTATAATTATACATTAAATTATATATTTTTTATTAATAATATAAGATGTCAAAAATATATTATATATTTCTTTAATGAAAATAATTAAATGAGTTAAAAATAATTATCAAAACTAACTAACTGAACAATAACTATTATAGTGTTCTGTAAATTTAACTAAATATAAGTTTAATAAACAGAGTAACAACTGTCACATAATAAACAAAACCAGAAAATTAGTTGCCTATTATGAGCAACTTTCGATCTTCGACTGTAGAAAGACCTGATCGAACAAATTTTCATTTGGTATTATGGCGCACATTCGATAAAAATAGTGCTATTGTAAATTTTACTCAATTAGATTATTCACAATACTGCATGTTTGTCACTCTGAAGAAATATTGTTTTACTAATTTATAAACGAAAAATTAAAATAATTATTAATTAAAATGACTACGGCATGTAAATAAAATGATTTATTGCCGCCATTTGTAAAAAAAAAATCACAAAAACATACATTTTCAATCAACCCAATTATAAACAAAAATTCCGTGCGAGTTTTTTCACTTTTCTCTTTTCTCCAATTATAAATTTTTCCCCTTTTGATTGACTGCGGAAAGTGAAAAAATTCCGGGGGAAAAAAGTAGGTATTCTAAATTATAAAATAAACAGCCCAATTATAAACAAAAATTCCGTGCGAGTTTTTTCACTTTTTCCTTTACTCCCATTATAAATTTTTCCCCTTCTGATTGATTGAGGAAAGTGGAACACATTCGGGGGAAAAATGTAGGTATTCAGCCCAATTATGAATATTCTCACGGAATTTCTTTCCCACGGAAAAAATTTTTCTCGAGAAAAGATTCCTCCAATTATGAATTCCGTGGGGAAAAACAATGAAAAAGTGGCATCACAGTAATTTGAAGGGAGTTTGTTTTGTTAATTTTCATATAATTTTTATTTTATAATTTAGGATACCTACTTTTTCCCCCGGATTTTTTTCACTTTCCGCAGTCAATCAAAAGGGGAAAAATTTATAATTGTAGAAAAGGGAAAAGTGAAAAAACTCGCACGGAATTTTTGTTTATAATTGGGCTGATTATGAATTATAAAATAAAAATTATATGAAAATAAACAAAAAAAAAAACTCCTTTCAAATTATGGTGATGCCAATTTTTTACAACTTTATTCCCACGGAATTCATAGTTGGAGGAATCTTTTCTCGAGAAAAATTTTTTCGGTGGGAAAGAAATTCCGTGAGAATATTCATAATTGGTCTGAAAGATTATATGAAAATAAACAAAAACTCTCCCTTCAAATTGCGATGATGCCACTTTTTTTATAATTTTATTCCCACGGAATTCATAATTGGAGGAATCTTTTCTCGAGAAAAATTTTTTCCGTGGGGAAGAAATTCCGTGAAAATATTCATAATTGGGCTGATAATAGGGACATAATTTCTTTAAAAACTGATCATTAAATAAGTACAAACAAGTTTCTGCCCGAGACTTCACCTGCGTTGTATATTATCAGGCAAGTCAAAGAACTAAATTCCGATCGAAAGTGTTTTCAATTTAGCAAGTTCAGAAAACAAATATTTTTTTCGGATTGAAACCAGTTTTAAATGTGACAGTTAATTAATCTTCTCAAATTTTTGTTTTATTTTTCATTTTACTGCGATTACTTTTATTCGCATTCTTATTTCGATTAGCTTAGTTTGTTACTTTAGTGTCCACAATATTGCAACTTTAAAAATAAAAGTGGAGTTTCAAGTTTGTTTATGAATAACAAAATCGATTGGAACTCGAAGAAGGTAAAACAAAATATATCGGAGCGGTTAACATGTAATTAAAACCTTTCTAGAAATGTGTTGCATGCTTTTATATTATAAAAAAGTAACTCATATATCATCAAAATTTTAGAAGCTCCAAACCATTAAAAAATAATACAGGTGGTTTCGATGGCGAATTCGTTAATTTCACCGTAAACGCTAAATGTCACACCCCATATATAAAAAATATGTATAATTTTTTTTAATATGGTGTTTGACATTTAGCATTTACAGCGAAATTTATCAATTCGCCATCGAGACCACCTGTATTATTCCGCCATGGAATAGTGTCGTCGTCTGATGTTAACTTCTACAAATGAAATAATTTCAGTAATAACTGACGCATGAAAGTAAGCTTTGATTTATTATCAGCCCAATTATAAACAAAAATTCCGTGCGAGTTTTTTCACTTTTCTCCAATTATAAATTTTTCCCCTTTTGATTGACTGCGGAAAGTGAAAAAAATCCGGGGGAAAATAGTAGGTATTCTAAATTATAAAAATTAACAAAACAAACTCCCTTTAAATTACTGTGATGCCACTTTTTCATTATTTTTCCCCACGTAATTCATAATTGGAGGAATCTTTTCTCGAGAAAAATTTTTTCCGTGGGAAAGAAATTCCGTGAGAATATTCATAATTGGGCTGTATATGAAAATTAACAAAACAAAATCCCTTCAAATTACTGTGATGCCACTTTTTCATTATTTTTCCCCACGGAATTCATAATTGGAGGAATTTTTTCCGTGGGAAAGAAATTCCGTGAGAATATTCATAATTGGGGTGTATATTTATTACAAGTCGATTATAAATGACAACTGATAATCGCTTTGCCTACTGACAACGCAACTGAAAAATTTATATTATGGATGGCAACCTTTTTCAGCTGCCAACCCAGCAAGATATGAGTAAGAGCCAGTTTAGATTAAGGGCATTGTAGCTCACTTTTCTATTGTTTTCTCTTTTGGTGAATCTCCATAAGTCATCACGCGTTTACATTATGACTCTTTTGTAGCAAGTGAGAGAATTTTATGATGTTTTATCAACCAATCTTTCAAGTGTTGCCATAAACTAAACGTATTAATTTTTCAACAATTTTTGAATATTATAGAAAAAAAACAGCCATTTGGTAACACCGCTTAAGCATATAACTGCAAAAAGCGATAGAAACAGGAATGAGAGAAAAAACTAAAAAGAGTCATGAAAATTCACTTCGTGCTACTTTTGCTACCCCGCAAGCTTCTCTACACCTCTTGCCTACAAACTTCTGCATCATGACTTTTGTAGCTGATACAATGCCCATAATGTAAACTCCCTCTAAGCGAAACTTTCTCATTTACAATTTTTTTTTTAATTAACACATTTGCAATAGTTTTGTACTGAAACGGCGTTGCCGTGATACTGCTTTCGGTCATAAATTGTTAATTTAATCTAAATTTTAGCTTGTACATACTTTATTAGCAAAGTTTAAAACGGATCTTATAAAAGTTTAGTAATTAAATCTGTTCCCAAGATCAGGCGAAATTCGCATATTTTTTGTAGTCACTGGCAACGCTGCTTGCTACAGGCAATCACACGTATACAAATGTTTACATTTTTTTATATTCCTATTAAGAATGTATAGAAACTTTGTTCTAAGAAATGGATATTCCATCAAATGTAAACAACCCAGCAAGAAATGAGTGAGCGAAACTTATTCATACACAATTTTCTACTAACACCTTTGAAATCATTTTATACTGAAACGGCGTTGCCGTTGTACCGCTTTTGGTATTAAATTGAAATGAATTTTTTTGTTAATTAAATAAAAAGTTTTTTTTCCCAAAAAATGTTTTGTTTTATTTGCTGTTTGTATAGTAATAAGAGTAGTAGGTAGTTGATGATTATTTACAATATGCAAATCCCTAATATTTAATATAGTAATTTGAAAATTGTCTTTGAGATAACCTATGTTTTCTTCTAATTTTGTTAAGTTAACGTTTAAGAAAACTACAAGCTAAAAATTAAGAAAAGAAAAACTAAGTATAACTAAAGGTTTTCATATAAAACCTTACTAAACGATAATAGAAGCAATTACAAAAAGTGTTTCAAAAACCATTACTCGTGTTTCAAAGAAAAGAATAAAAGAAAATTAACTTATATCTTGATATTAAATATTTGCAAAACAGACATATAATGTTCAAGTATAAAAAAATCTATAAACTGATGGAAGAGTAATAAATTATTAATCATAATAATAGTAAAAATACAAGATTGTTGTCTTCGCTCTTGCTATTTCTGAGCACAAACAAAGTAAACTATACTTAGTATCGGCTATTATTTGTTTTAAAACCACTATTTATATAATACGAGTACAGTTCATCTCAGTACGGTGCATAACGACGACCGGGAGGTGAAGGACCACGCATGTTACGCGAAGACATCATACGATCGTCAAATGAATCGCGACTAAAATCTTCATAACTGCAATGAAAATGTGAATATCATCATTATTAAAGTTTTCTCATTTTTTTATAATGTATATGTATTATTACACAAACCCGCCATAACGACCCATGCCATTGCTGCCACGTGATGGTGGTGGAGACCGTCTACTGAACATGCTATCATAGCCACGTGACAGGCTACCACCTCTGAGGCTGCCACTCAACGGTGGTGGCAACGGCATTGGATCACGTCTCGAAAGCGGGGGTGGTGGAAAATCACGCATCCGCGATCCTTGATAACGACGCTCAAATAAATCACGCGAATCATCAAATCTACGGTCGTAGTAGTCATAATCCTATAAAAAAAATTAAATTATATTCTCAATGGTCTGCGGACACATGTTTAGAAATTCTAATGTTGTAATATAAAATTGTCGCTATATTTTTAAATAATTTAATAACTTTTAGTATTTTATTTATTGATTAAGCGACTATATTTTACATCACAATAAAACAAAAAAAGGAAAACAATAGACAAATAGAGTAATTAATTATAGTTTGAAAACAAAATATTAAAATTATTATTACCCTAAAGCCATCCATAATCCGGTCGCGTAAAAATGGTGGTGGTGGTGGCGGAGGTGGATAGGGGTCACGTCCGTACATACGATCTCTAAAGCCGCCCGGGCCCAAGTCACGTCCACCACCGCTGCCGCCATACAATCGCGGACATTCTTTTGACCAATGACCCGAACGGCCGCAACGATAGCACTGCTCTGGATCACCCATGCCTGGCTTAGGTCGTACACGACTTGTTGAGACCTGAACCTTCAGGGGTTGGCCATCGACAACACGACCATTTAACTCCTTTATGCAATCTTGGACATCACCGATGCAGTCAAGGTGAACAAAACCATAGTTACGAACGATATCACATTCAACCACGGTGCCGTACTTTTGGAACAGTTCACGTACCTCGGGCGCACGAGTTTTATCGGTTAAATTGCCGACAAAGATTTTAGTAGTTGGTGTATTGGGTGCGCGACGGCTTTTTGCCGCTTCAACCTTAATGCCATAGCCATTTAACATAAAACCGTTAAGATTTTCTATAGCTTTACGTCCTTGTTCTTCGGTTTCCATGTGTACGAAACCATAATTTTTCACAACATCACATTCCACAACGGTACCGTATTTCTCAAAGAGAGGCCGTAGCTCGGTCGCTTGGGTTTTTTCATCGAGATTGCCGATGAACAGCTTAAATGTGCCTGCTCCAGGCATTTTGAACGCGTGAAGACTTTTTTCTTTTTTTTTATAAAACAACGGCTAACGATCACGATAGTTGAAAGATGCGTATGGGCGAGCGGAGTAATTTTTCGAAGGCTGATCTGCGACGTCGCGTTTCACAACAAAATATACCGCAATCGAACGTTGTAACGATTTTCCAAACCGAAAACGTATTTACCACGGATATTCTAAATTAGAACAAATCATTTGATATTTTTCAAAGCAAAATCCAAATTTTCTTTTTCTTCAATTTTACTTAAAATGTAGTATTATTGTATAAAAAATGGAAAAATAAACGAACACCAAGAAAATTTATAAAAATGTATCAAACTGAATATACAATCACCGCATATAACCGCATTACTGTCAGCCATTTTTGATTTCGATGCATGAACGACTTTTATTAACATATCTCAGGATAATTCAAAAATATTGTTTAAGAATCAATTTTTTAAAGGTATTTAAATTTTAACAAGTTATTATAATTTTCCCAATTTTTATTATAAACGTTTCACTTTATGAACAAATTTCAACCGGCTGTCCTTTCTTAAGATGGCGTCATTTATCAAAATATGCTTTAACTGATTAACGTGCTTAACTATTTGTTTATAATTATATTTTAGCTTACCCGATTTTGATAATTATTTATTTTAAATACGTTGCAATTACTTTTTATTTTAACTTCCCAAAAAAATATAAATTCCTTCTGGGAAAAATCGTCTGCCTGTCACCGCAATTTTTTTCAATTATGGATACCGAAAAAATATGGTGGCTTGATTAGTGTAAATTTAAGTAATGGTCGTTACTACACAAGAAACTACTCGATGGGGCAGCACTGAAAGCCATAGATAAATTCAGTGGTGCGAATAGTGTTGTCGTATATTACGATTAAATGGAATTTTTTCAAAAATGAACCTTTTTTTTTGAAAATTTACATTATAATCGGATTTCAATATAAAATAATGATGTGTTTTTGAAGGTTTTCCTAATCTTTAGTACTTTCTTATACCCTTTACCGCTAATGAGGCAGCAGGCGAAACACTACGCCTACCTCTAATCCTTTTTATGTCATTTGGAGCAATAAAGTAACTCCAATAAAAAAATAAATATATGGTATAATTTTAAAGGTTTTGAAAAGATCTTTAAAAATTTTTTTAATGCGACCCCATATTTTCCGAGTTACGGGTCTCTGAAATTTAAAAATTTTTTTAAATATCAATATGGATACCATTTTAAAGGTTTTGAAAAGATTTTTCAGAAAATACTAGAATTTTTTAAAAATGCTTACCCATTAAGAGTCGATGGAATTTTTATATAAAATTAACAGTGCGAACACTCTCTTCGCTGTTAAAAACATTAAAACAATCCTGACAACAAACAGAAAATTATGCTCAGACAGAACATAACAACAAAACGAGTAATTTGTACAGATTTTTATTCTATTCATTGCTGAACATTTTCGAAAAATTTAAAATTATCATTATCATATATTCGTTATAGTCCCATTTGTCTCCGAGCAGTTGCTTATATTTTCTGGTACTGTTTCTACTATTTCTAATTCTTCAGAATCTGAACTACTTAACAAATATATTTCATTAGTTAGTGTAAAAATAGGTTTTTGAGAATCTGTCGATTCTAATGATATGTGCGAATGTACGCTATCTTTATCGGTTTCCTCACTATGTACAAAAGGCTTTCCGTTTTTATCCATTTTCATAGAATTTTTGTTCTCCTTCTGAGCAATTTTTGAAATCTTTTCTTCTTCATCAGACGACAATTTAAAAGTAAGTATGCCATATTCGTCTTCTTCGGCAGATGAACTGTTTAAACTGATATTTAAACTGGACTCTGGGCTGGAATAACAGGATATACTAAGATCACTTGGAATTTCTATACTCTCTTCTTTATTACACATTTGTTGCTGGACTATTTGCTGTTGCTGCATAATATGGTTCATTTGATTATATGCCATGGCTGCATATGCTAAATTAGGATCTACATAATATCTCATTGCTACCTCATTAACATAATCGTCGTACAGTTCTTGCCCTTGGTGTTCCACTTTGGTTGCCCTTTTATATATTTTGTTATTGTTTTTACTACTACTGCCACCATAGTCCGTTTGAGTGCTACAACTTGTTGTGAAAGATGAAGAGGAGGATGATCTTTGTTTTTTCTTCTTCCTTTTCTTTTTTTTCTTTCTCTGTTTTTTAATAGTTTTGCCTGTATACGCGTCATTTGAACTGTCGCTGCTTATTACTTCGTGCAAACTTTCTGATTTTTCATGATGTACTTTTTGATGTTTTCTAAATTTGTGTTTTCTAAGTTTTGCATCCAGCTCTTTAAGTTTGCGTTTACATCCTTGAATACTACGATCACTCTGTCGTTTATTATGCATCATCATAGAACTGATTGTACGCCCCAAAAAAAGTTTATTTGGCTTACCCAGTGGATTCTTTTTTCTTTCTGTTGGCATGCTTTCTTGTTCTTTGTATTCATTCATTTCCTTCATAAGCTCTTCAATAGCTTTTCTGAAAAAAAAGAACAATAATATCGAGTTCAATGATATTAAGAATAGGAGTTAGTCATCATATTGCTCTTACAATCTATTTAAATACTTTACATTAAAAAAAATAATTAAAATTTTCAATATTTAACCAAATTATTAATACAGGCATAGTGTTTAATTTCGAATCCGTTAAAAACATAAGACAAACTGGTAGATATTTAGATGGAAATTAATATTTACTGATGTCCAATCAATTTGTATCTATAAAGTAGGTATCTACTTTTGGTTGGCTTATTTACTGTCTTATTTTAGGCACTAAAATAATCAGTAGAAACGATCCCAAGTGCAGTTAAGGCGTAAGATACGGAAACCTTATTTAATGGCTCAAACTTACAATTTTGTTACACATGTATTTTGCCCATTAAATCAAGTCTATTGCACCAAATTCATATTCTTAAAAATTTCTTGTTCATATATATAGAAACTACAAAACAAATGAATTACAGAACTACTTACCTTGTCAGCTCCGAATCTTCCATATTTATTTAAAAATTTATTTTTTTAACAATAAAATTTAGGAGGAAAAGAATTGGAAATGAATTATGTTTACATCCATCAGCTGTGTTGGCACAAATATTTGACAAGACGTCATAGAGATGCCAAGTTCATTTTAAAAAAATATAAAACGTTGCTGCCAGACAACTTCAAATCACAAAGCATAATTCAAATAATTTTGAAATATTGTTCAATATATGTATAAAAAAAAACATATTTAAGTCCTCTTTAATGTTATCAAAATTCCCTAAGTTTTTTAAATGATGAAATAATATACGTCTTAAACTTTAAGCAAACATCGGTTCGAAAGAAGCAATGCCCATATTTAAATTGACAGCAGTTGATAAATATTGTCAGTAAGAATAATATAATTATTATTATTATTATTTATTAGTAGTATTTTTTTAATACTTTTTTATATAACTTTACATGTTCTTTTACAAATTACATCAGCTCTGGTTAAATTACATATTTTTTATAAAGGTTACAATTTTTCTTCTAAATATATTTGGATTAATTTCATTCTTAATAATATTTGGCATCATGTTGTATAGATTTAATCCTTTGTAAAACAGTGATCTTTGCATTGTGGTATTATCAGGTCGTTGTAGTCTAAAATCTGTAGCATTTCTTAAGTTGTATGGTTGAATATCTCCAACGTATCTTAGTTGTTCTACTAAATAATCAGGCGCCTCCCCTATTTTCATTTTCTGAATAAAGTGAATTGTGTTCAATTCTAATCTCTGTTGTATATTAAGCCATTTGAGCGTATCTAACATATATACTATTGAGGTAAATCGATTGCATTTGAGTATTGTGCGCATAGCTTTATTTTGTAGTTTTTGCATCCTTGTTATCTGCTGTTCTGAGCAGCATGTATATAATACAGTAGATCCAAATTCAAAATGTGGTTTAATCGTAGTATTGTAAATGTTTATTGCTGTTATAATTGATATTTTGTTCCTAATACGTTTAAAAAACCCGATTTTTTTACCAATTTGTTTACATATGTATTCTATATGTTCTTTAAATTTTAAGTCCTTGTCTATCAGAAAACCCAGATATTTTATGTTATTAACTTTTTCTATTATTATGTCGTTGATTTTAAATGTTATATTAGTACTCGTATTTATTTCCATTATTTTAGTTTTGTTTTCGTTTAACTTTAATTTATTCATTTTCAACCATTTAATAATGTTATCCATATCATATAAAAGGGGTTTATTTTTTTAAGAAGTCGGTACTTTTCTCTGAAAAGTTTAGAAAATATGGAAGAGCTTATATGTTTAAAAAATAAAAAACTTTTTTTATTTTTTTAACAAGGTGTTGTTTTTTGGTTTTATTTTTTTATTTATCTGCATATTTTGGACACACGCACATCCCAGTTTTTATATAACGTTTTATTAGCAAATTAATTATTCAAAAATGTTTTGCCGATTTTAAAATTGAAGTGAAGTAACTCCAATCAAAAAAGCAAATATTTGGGTGACGAAGCCATCGGCTCTAAATGGGTTAAGCATTTTAAAATAAATTAGTATTTCCGTAAAGACATTTCAAAAACTTTAAAATGATACCCATATTGATATTTAAGAAAATTTGAAAATTTTAGAGGCCCGTAACACGGAAATATGGGCGAGCGCCAATTTTTTCACTTCAAGTTTTTTCTTATTTTTTGATTCCCTATCGCCCCATATATATTTTTTTTATTGAAGTTACTTTATTGTACCAAATGATATGAAAAAACAGAAGTAGGCGTTGTGTTTTGCCCGCTGCCTCGAAGGATATTGACCGATGATGTTGATTTCCAATAGCACCTCTTTCGACACTATGTCTAAACGATTGACATATTTAAATTATTTTTTTGCTGAACTAGTGCCTCGGCAAACTTGATTTTAGCGTTAACACGGACCGCCAGCTGTACATCGCTCAATCGACTTCGCTATGCATAAGAAGTCAGATAATATATACTTTATGGGTTCGGAAATGGATATTTTACTAAAAATTACAAATGGAAAGACAAACTTTCTTATAACATTTTTCCACTTTTTGTGGTGAAGGTTAAAAAATTAAGTTAAATGTTTCTTAAGTTAAAATTACATTACCTTTCAGCTTCATCAGCGAATAAATAATTGCAAAATTTTTCTGACATACTCGTACATTTTTATATATCCAAAATAGGATAATCCAAAATAAAAAATAATCCGCTGTTTTTGCATTCCCAACGAATATTGCTTTTAAAAAACTTTCAGTATTTTAAAACAATTTGCTATACGGAATACAAAACAGCACTTAAGCATTTTTTAGAAAAAATTTATATATTGCGCTAATAAATATATTGAATAATGTTTGCATGTCTATGGATTCTAAGGCACATTATTGTTATTGTTCCAAAATACCTTATATTGCTTAACCGTTTAAAAATTCCTCTAAAGCATCTTTTCCTTCTGTATCATCTAAAACCACTTGTTCCAAAGTAACTCCTTGATTTAAGCTTGTGTGAATTTCTTTAAAAAAATATAAAAATTTAATAAAACATTTTAAATGATCACTAACTTCCAGCTATGTGATAAAGTTTAATCGATTTTAGAGTTATGGCTAAATCTAATGAATAAGACCAAAATATATGTGTTTTGTTGTAGAAAAATTAGGGAAACTAAGATGCTAGCAGAATTTAAAGTATAAATTTATTTGTTATTCATTTAAGACCGATTAATTTAAATTGATTTCAATCACATACCTGGTTTCTTTTCAATAATAAAAGCAAACTTACTAGGTATATGACCTTTCTGTTTAAATTCTTCTAAATCATGACGAAAAAAGTCATCAAATACCGCCTGACGTTCTTTTTGGATTTTTTTAAAACTTTCTTCGTGATCTTTAATTCGCTGTTGATGTTCAGCAGCAATTTTTTGCCTGTAAACTTCTAAATTCTCTTTAAAAAAAAAATACATTAAAGAAATGTAAAACTTAAATATGATTGAGTAAACACACCCATTTTCTTTTGTTTGTATTTTGAAAGTTCACATTGTTTTTCTAGTATGTATTCCTGTAACTCACATTCCTCACATAAATTCTCCAACTGTTCCAATTCCTTATTGATAATTTGACTTAGATGCTGAACTTGATTTAAAGTTTCCCTACAGGTTTTTAATTTTGAAACCAAATTTGGTATACCTGCTAGACAGTGTATAACATCGGTCATTACGACGTGATGTTTTGTCATGCAGTTTTCTATTGTTTGTATTTGTACGGCTACTTCTTGAGCTTTTTTGAAGTTTTCCAAATTGTTTTGATGTATGATTTTCCAATCTTCCTCATATTTGTTCAATAAATTGCATCCAGCAGCTATATTGACATCAGAAGGCAAACCTAAATCTAACGAACTACGACTACTGCCCAAACTCTAAAACGATAAACTTTAATTTCTAATGCAGATGATTACTTAGATCTTACTGTAGTATCCGGCGTTGTGACACGTTGTCTGTATTGTTGTTGAAGGTTCTCTGTAATTACGGAAGCCTCTTGCAGAGCGGTATTAAATTTTTTCCTTAAACTATTTAACATGGTGTTTTATTTTGTTATAAGTAAATATTTTATATTAATAAAAGCAACTAGCAAAATTTGTAAATACTATCAGCTGTGGATAAAAATGACACTGAATATTTATTGACGTTTGCTTTATTTCCAAGGCGAATTGATAACAGTTAATTCGCCTTGCTATATTTCAATATATCCCACCTCACAATTTAAAATAACGTACATTGAAATAATCTGTAGGACTTTAATTTGCTAGTTTATTGTCATTAATGATTTATTTTGGTGTAGTAAAGATTTATGCTGACTTCTTTCCTAAATTTTTTGCTATTGTTACCATTTGTAATTTAAAAATAATTTTTATTTAATTAATTTACTTTAATTGTGCTTGATTCCTTCAAATATAAATATTTCATGACATTTATTATTTTAAATTAAAAAATGAAATGTATTACTGCGAGGAAAGCATATCCATATGGCCATTTCACTACTGCTCATATATAGCTCATCAGTGGATTCTCATTTAATCAATTTGATGAGCTACATATATTTTTATTTGTTTGTCTCCCCAGCCAATTAAAAATTTTTAAGGAATATTTTTAGCAGCAAAAAAATAATATTATCGGCGATAGAGGCAACGCATGTCGTACAAAATCGACTTATAAGGGCTTTAAATGTACTTCATTAGTTTAAGAGGAAAAGCGTTGTTCGTATGTGTGAATTGCATCAACTCAACTGGTAGATAATTCCATATTCTCGCGATACATTTATTATTGCCTCAACTCAACTGGTAGATAATTCCATATTTTCGCGATACATTTATTATTGTCCTAACAGGCCTGTTATGAATTGAATTGATATATAAAAAATGGTTTTTTTATTACATATGTTTTGCTTAGCTTCATGTGTTTGGATAATAGTCATTTGTTTATGCCATGCATTTTAAAGTTTTTGGTTCAATTGAAGTAATTTTATAATCCGTTTTTAAAATTATTATTTTTATTTCAATTATCAATTTATTTCTATTAAATTAGTTTAATTTCCATAACTACTATTATTTTTTAATTTCCATGCTTTCTATTATTGTATTATTTCATTTATCAATTGCACGAAATATATTTTAGTAAAATAGTGTAACCGATTATGGCCAAGAAGCTACGTTTTTGAAAATACTTCGTTTGTTTTAAACCATAAACAGAGTTGTGGTACCATCAGAATTTTTTTACAGTACAACAGTGAATCACTTTGTCAAAGTACTAATTACAAAATATTCTTAACCCCACGTCTTCACGAGCCATAAACTTGGTATGAACATCCTGTCGCACATGAATTTGGCTAATGTAGACACCGAATGTTCATGTTTCGTTCATGTGCAACCATCGTTGGCCGAACATTTGTCTAAGATGTTCGCCATCAAATATGACACTATGTCTGATCGATTGGCGTACTTAAACACGGGCGGACAGACAGACATCGCTCAATCGACTTTCCTTTGAATAAGAAATCAGAATATATATACTTTATGGGGTAGGAAATGGATATTGTAGAAATTACAAACGAAATGACAAGCTTTTTTTACCCTTTTTCCACTTTTTGTGGTGAAGGATATAATAATGACGACAAACAGAAAACTAACATCAACATGTTTTCGCGACGTACAAAAACGTTGAAAAATTTATACTATTAGTCTGGCGGCGTTACGTGTCTGATTTTTTCAATTCGTTGGCTTATGAAACCGTAGGGTTACCAATGCGCTTCAAAGTTTGTTTTGAAAAATATATGTTCTTGAGTCATCTTCTAATAAATTTAAAGTCAGCTGCGCTTGTTGTAATTTGATAGCCAGCATTTGTTTTACTGTAAAAACCTCTAAATTATGTTGAACCTATATAAAAAATGTGTGGTGATACGCACGATGCAGTTAACAATAAGAAAATTAAATGATAACATGAAGTCCCGTGAGTCGGCTTTACAAAAACGCATAAGGGAGGAAATAGCCCATGACAAGAAAGCATTGAAGTGGCGCAAAACGAATGAGGAAGCTGGTGCTATTAACACAAAGTTAAAATACTTTGCTAATCAGGAACAAACCTCTGATTATATTATAATGATGCAAAAGCCTATCAATCTTAATCCCAAAGACCTTTTAGCAGCTTGGGAGAAAAAAAAGGAAAAGCAAGAACGTCATATGCAACAGTTTATGCCAGAGAGACATGAAATATTAGGTGCCGATTTGGCGACAGCCCATTTTATATTATATCGCGGAGGTGCAGTAAAATTGCTTAATAGTCGAAATTGGATAAGGGCAGACGAAAAAGGAGAATTCAAGCTACCCAATACCTATCAGCCAAATTATAAAGTGGAAGCCATTAAATGTGACAATATGAATTTGTATTACGAAGGTTTGGAAAATATACGTTGGTTGCAAGAGTTGAAGTTCTTATCATTTCATAATGTCAAATCCTTCGATGACTGGTGTTTAGACAGGGTTACTGGTTCTCAATGCCCTAAATTGGAAATCTTAGATATATCAGGAACGAAATGTACAGCTCGTGGTTTATCTTGCCTTTACCGTTTAAATAATTTAAAACTATTGATAGTTGATAACTTAAAAACGTCATTAGAATATGAGTTAACCTGTTCAATGCTGGAAGAGGCTTTACCTAATTTGAAAATCGCCAATGCTGGTTCTGTGCGTGATTAGGAAATAATGAACAGTTTAACTTTTCGTACAAAAATATTTATTATCAATAAATCTAAGTTTTAATCGACTTTTGGTTTGGTACTCATATATTTTGCTTTGATAGCTTCTCTCTCTTCCACAGGTGGCAAATAGGGAGATATGCCTTTAGATCGTCTATCGGAACGAATTTTGTGCTGTGGGGTTAGGCATGAAATCAATAATTCTTAAAAACAGAAAATTATTACGATACCCAGAATTCTTTACAGTTTTTATAGTTCGCAAAATATACTTCGCAGGCTTCTCTATCATAGTTGGTTCTACTTAAGCACTTGTATGACAATTCTTGTTCCTTGATTATAAAAAAAATCAAGTAATTCTAATTAAATGAAAATATCAGTTAAATCTTACTTTTAGACAGGGGTTATCTCTTTCTGCATTTAGATTTCGAGGCATTTTTAAAAGATTTTTTAATTTAAAAAATGTTTTAACTATTACTAGAGCGAATTTATTAAATTTGTTTTATTATTGTAATACATAACAACAGATGTGTTTCATTATAAAACTTGGTTTCACTTTTCTCAAGAAAAGTGCAGCACTACGGCAGATGATGATTTTTTCTTACCCCCTGTTTACATTAGACAATGCTGTAATGACAATAACAATCCATGCACAGTTTTTCACTAATCATGTACACATTTCAATTGTCTGAATTACTGTCTTGAATATTTTGAAGACAGTGATTTGACGTAAGCCGACAAGTTTTTTTATAAATGAAATTTTAAATAAATTATTACTTTAATTACTAAAATTTTCTTTGTATATAACAATAGAAATGGAAAAATAGCAGGAAGAAACTCTAAAGCATTTTTAAATTTTCCGAGAACGTGCTCATAATGAATTGTCATAATTAACGTCTGGACACCTACACCACAGAAGCTATTGTCAGTATTTTTGACAAGTAATGCGTATTATTTCATTGTCATGACAGCATTGTCTAATGTAAACGTAGCGTTAAATTAGTTTTTTTCTTTTGTTTACAATCTGTTAGTCAAAATAATATGTTGTGTTTACAAATGAGCAAAAACATATTAAAATTTTATATTGAAGTTCTATACGAAGTGTGCTGTGTTAATTGTTTAAACATTGAATAAGTGATGTAAAACAAATATAAACAAAATTTTGCGTTGAATCCACAAATATCTTATATTAGATATCCCTTGGAGATGCATATACGGTTTTCAAAGTAATGAAATTTCTATGTCCTTAAATCTAATTTTATATAAAACAAATTACGAAACACAAATTTTATCCAAAATTAGCTTCCCAGGCCAAATACCTAAAACACTTTGCAGTACCAGTCAATTTGAATAGAAATATTTTTTTAGTCCTCGTCTGTACTTTGCGCAATTCATGAGTTTGTTGGTGAGAGAAAAGACGAATAGAAACTTTGGTTTTGTCATTCGTCTAAGCAATCAAGGCCGAAATTGCAGAAACGTTATTTTGATGTTTAGAAATTCATAAAAGAATTTCAAAAAGTTGCAGAAACAAAAATTGCATGTCTGGACGGGGACTTACTGATTCTGCAAATTAGTATTCAATACCAATAAATTGCTAAAAAAAAGCTTAAAAATCAATAAATTTGGCTTACAATGCTATTAAAACGGTTACGATTATAAATGTAATAAACACGTGCTCTAAAACACAAATTATTAAATTCAAGATAAGTAATTTTAAAGCAATTTTTACAACTGCCGTAAGCGAATTACTTTACAAGCTAGCGCAATTGCCTTGTCATGCCCGAACACGAAAGCAAAAATTTTTGAAAGCAATAATTATACCAAATTTATGCATTTTTATTATTATAAATTCTAAATAGAAATACAAAAAATTCCTAATGGGTTCTTAAAAATCGCCTAGTTTTTCAACAGTTGGCAATTTAGTTTCTATATTGATGTAAACTTGAACAGAGGTAAGATTTTAGAAAGTCAAAGAAAAAAACGAATAGAAGAGAGAAAAAGAGTATAAAAAACTTAATACAATTTAACAAAAGTGGTCGGTTGCAAAATAAGAATCTATAATTTTTTCCTGAGGCTTACAATAATATCTTGAATATTTTTTACGTATTGATAAAGTTTAACTGAAAACTTACAATTTCCACTTCTAATCTAATTGGATTACAAAAGCTCAGGTTAACGCTATGAGTAGCAAACACATATACTCAACCAGCAATTTAACGGATCTACAGCTGAAGGAACAGGGCAATTGTTTGTATTCTGCACGAAAATATGATGATGCTATCAACTGCTACACAAAGGCAATAATCAAAAATCCCAATAATGCAACTTATTTCACCAATAGGGCCTTGTGTTATCTTAAATTGAAACGGTGGGAATTGTCATGTCAAGACTGTCGTCGAGCTCTGGATATCGATGCAAACTTGTTAAAGGCCCATTTCTTTTTAGGCCAATGCCATATGGAAATGGAACTGTACGACGAGGCTATTAAACATATGCAAAGGGCTTTTGATTTGTCAAAAGAACAAAAACAAAATTTTGGCGATGACATAACATCACAATTACGTTTGGCTCGCAAGAAGCGCTGGAATGTTATGGAGGAAAAGCGTATTTGCCAAGAAATCGAATTGCAATCCTATCTCAATAGACTTATCAAAGAGGATATGGAGAACCGCTTGGCTAAACTTAAATTGGACGAAACAACAAACGAGGAACAGTTGAAAGAGAAACAACAAGAAATAGAGCAGGAATGTGATGATCATGTCAAAGAACTCAACAATATTTTTGCCAAAGTCGATGAGCGCCGAAGAAAACGTGACGTGCCCGACTACCTGTGCGGCAAGATAAGTTTTGAAATATTAACCGATCCGGTAATAACACCTTCAGGCATAACTTATGAACGTAAAGATATCGAAGAGCATTTGCAGCGCGTTGGACACTTTGATCCTGTGACACGAGTAAAGTTGACACAAGATCAGCTCATACCGAATTTCACTATGAAAGAAGTAGTTGATGCTTTTATAGCCGAAAACGAATGGGCTTTGGATTATTAATTATTGTTAACAAAATTGCAAGGATTTATGAATCCATATTTATATAATTATTCCTGTAATTATAAGTTTGTGTTTTAACATTTGTATTGTAGTAAAAAAATAAATATAAAAAAAATCTTGTCTTAGCTTTGCATTGATATTAGAATTTTTTAAATTTATTCATTATTTTTTCATTTTTAAATACATATATATCATGATGTTTTTTAAGAGTTTAATTTTATTTTATCATAATCTTAAGCAAGTTTCAAAGAAAATTGATTATACCATAAAATATAATGTTTGGACTGATTTAACAATTATTTAAATAAATCTATTGCTGCATAAAAATTCTCTAATTTTCGACAGTAGTTTTGAAAATTTTAGAAAATAATACATTATCTGTGTTAAGATGAATTTGGTTTATTGCGAACAAAAAGCCAAGCACTAAATACATAAACTTAACCCTGCACATCATCACTTAATTTTAAAATCTTATAAATATTTAAATTGTTATTCATTTGAGAATAAAAACGCAAAGTTTGAACGATAACAAAAAATTTATTAAAAAAAAAAAAAAAACTTGTTTAAATTCAAGCGAACATTTACAGTAAATAATATTCGCAGTTCAACATTTACATTTAAGGTTTATTGATTACTTTTTGTACAAGTAGACATTATTTCGGTAGAATTTTGATTTTAACTGAAATGTTTCTGCAATGTTCCTGTTTCGTACATTTTTTTAACATCAGTACCACCACCAACAAATTGGCCATTTATAAAGCAACGAGGTACCTGTAAGATTTTGATAGAAATTCATTTATTTATATTTTTATATACAATAATATTAGATCAGCAAAAATAAAAATTCCGATGGGTAAACGTGTTTTTTGCAAAATATATTAAATTTATAAATGAAAAAATAAGATGAAACAAAAAGGACTAATTTAATGAAGCAACATGTTTGAAAATTATACAAAGTTTTAATGAAAAATGCATTTTTCGCAATTTTTAATGATACTATTGTTTAAGGTAGGCATTTGCCACGTTAATTTTTTTTGATAACAGCTTTATATCAATGATTTAAAAAGAAGAACTAATTGCAGTCTAAAAACAAATCACTTTGTAGAAGCTTTCATATGAGTAAATACATATAAACGTATAGTATAATATATGTTCAAGGATTTATTGATTTTAAAATAAAAAAGCTAATAACCTACCGTTCTGCTACCAGTAATTTCTCCTAAAATTGTTTGGATAACATCGCCATCATCACGCTTGTCCAACTCAATAACATGGAAGTCAACACATAGTTTTTTAAATTGCTACAAAGTGTAAATGTTATGATAGCAAATAAAATTTCAAAGATGAACTTACGTCCTTGGCCATAGTACAGTAGGGGCAATAACTTTTAGAAAATATAACCACTTTATTGTCCTTTATAACGTTTTGAACGAATTGAGCCTGTGGTGACGACATATTTGCGACTACAGATTGCTTTGGTAGTTGAGAAATAACTGAACCCATAAATAATATAATCAGCAATTTATTTTCTTTTTTGGAAATATACTCTCTGAAAAATGTGACTGATGAAAACGTTGAGAGAGTTAATGATAACACCTATATTTTAAAAGTTAACCACACATTTATAATGTTTATAATAAAGTTATGCTCTTTCAATTTTTATTTAAAAACAAAAATTATTTTAATTGACAAAAATTTTTCGTTTCTAAAAATTTGTTCAAAATATGAATAAAGTAAAAGAAAAAATAGAAAATAAACAGAACATAGCAACGCCAGCTGATGCAGCCACTACTTTGCACGAAAAAATAAAGTTGCCACATTTGCTTGACTTGAGAATTAATTTAATTAAATGTGTAATATTTTCATTGGGTATTGTACCACAGTCTAATTAATAATTGTACATTAAAAGGCATGTTTAACAAGGTGCGTGCAAGCCGAATTCATAGTGTCTTGCTGGACTAACTGCCGATTTCACTACATGCGAACGTACGCTTCTTTTGCATACATGTATTGAAAACAAAATGTAGAAATTTGTTTTTATTTTCAATATAAACATGTAAAAGAAAAATACAAAAAAAGTAATGCAACACATCTGTAACCAAGTTTTTGCTACTTATTTTCTTGAAACAGTGACCATTTTCACGTTTTCAGAAAAAGAAGCTAAACTGCTAAGGTAATAGTTACACCTATTATAATATCGCCGTGGTGCATTATTTCTTCGATACGAAATCCAAATCAATACTGTGATGTTAAACTCTCATCATTGTTTTTTTTGACAGGATGAGTTAAAAATAAATAAAAGTAAATTTCTTTCATCACTTGGTAGATATGCGAAATATGCGATGAAATATATATGATTTCGAAAAAGTTTAACATCTGATTTGATAATAAAATTTTACATTTTTAAATCCAATCAGATTTGTAAAATATTTCCCACCTAGTTTATTACTATGGCATCACCAAAATACAACACTGTTTAAAAAATTATGCAAATTTTTCTTATATTTTCTTTATGCCTGTTATTCTTTTATTTCTTTAACAATTTTCATGCTGCACGGACATAATTTCGCTCTTGCTCTAGAAAAATTCATATACTAATTAAAATACTTTAGAGAAGTAAAAAAAAATAATTAAAAAAAGTTTTTTATATAAATATTTATTTTAATTATTTTAAGATAACGTTATAAACAAAAGTAAGGTGAGTGAAGAAGTAAAATATAGATGTGATAAAAATGTGTCAACTTGAAAAAGAAAAGTGAATGTGTAAGTGCCTTACAATGTATATGTACATATAGATGTGTGCGGTGAAAAAAACGTATTTGTTAAACGGAAAGCCGCCAAGCTGTACTTTTCCTAATACTTTAAAAAAGTTTTAATAAAAATAAGAATGTTTATTTATTTTAATTAGAATTTTTATCAATAAGTATACTGCGTTTCTAAATAAAATGAGTACATCGGATGCGAGTTGTGTTACGGGAGGTGGGGGTGCACCAGGACCAGGAGGTGGCAGTGGCGCAGGACCTGGAGGAGGTTCAATTGCAACAGCACCAAGTGGTGGTAAGTTTATTTAAGAAATTTTTTAAAATAAAACAAACCTATATTTTTAGACAATTGTATTTTTTGTAAGTTTCTCTACAAATTTATCAAGTTTTTTTTGTGTTCTTTTATTTGTTTTTTCCTTTTTGCTTTGTTCAATTTCTTTCATAATTATTTTCTGTATCTATCATATTTTTTATTTCACTGCTATTTCTATTGCATTCTTTGCAGTGTTGCCTATTTTTAAAAATAAAAATTATTTAGGATTGTAGATTTTTCTTGTAGCCATGTAAATATTATTCATCATGAATATAATTCAAGTTAATACTTAACTTTGTTATTGTCTTTAAATTTATTTTTAAGGAATATCAAAGTTTTTATTTTTTGTGACAGCTACATAAATAAAAATGATCAAAATTATATCACAGTCAAAGCGTATTACTGTCGATAAAATGCGAATTCATGACAAAATAATACTAGTTGTTCGCGATGGCGAATTCATTAATTTTCGCAGTGAAGTTAAATTTCAAACACTAAATAACATTGACATTTAGTGTTTACGGTGAAAATAATGAATTCGGCATCGCGATCACCTTGTATTATTTCGCCATGGGTGAATTCATTAGTTAATGATAACTTGAGATGATTTCTTGCATGGCGAAATAATGCAGGTGGTCTCAATGGCAAATGCTTTACTTTAATGTTTAATTTTTTTATATAGTATTTGACATTTAACGTTTGCGTCGAAAATTAATGAATTCGCCATTGTGACCATATAGTATTATTTCGCTCTGATTTCTTGTTTTTAATTTGCGGATGTCAAAATTTCTTACTGTAGTGTTGTAACCGTTTGACACTTAACAGAATGTTGCAAGATCGAATTCTTTAAAAAGGCAGTACCAAGGCGAATTCAAAGTAGGTTGCAACAATGAATGAAATCGGCATCTCGACGACCTGGTATTGATATTCCTAGCTGGATATCTTATGAAGCTCGACATTTCTAGCAATGGCAAAAAATAATGAATTCGCCACTGAAACATCTGTTACATAATAAAAATGTTAGGATAAAATGTTATCATTTTTGTCATCTGTAGTCCGCATGTGCTAATTGATTCACCTGTTATCGATTCGCCTTACTAGGGTGTCAGACGATCAAGTTTTCATTCAATTTCTAAAATTTCTCTCATTTTTTTTACCAATACACTCTCACCTTAAAAATTTGCTGAGAATTTGCTTTCAAATTTTCGTTCAATTCAAGGCGAATTAATACAGGTGACCGCACGGCTACAACAATCCAACAACACAAAAAACGACAGGCAATTTGTTGCTACAAAATTATGTATGTTGTCAAAAAAATATTGTAAAAAAACAAACAAAATAAAAAAATTTATTTAATGAAAAAAAGTGGTTGTAATTATCAGAATAAGAAAATTATAAAAATTAAGTTTCATAAAAATACAGGAAAAGTGACCAAAATTCTTTTGTACCACTAGTTTGCCCAAATCACATGCATCGTTCCATTCTTGCACGTTGACCATTTGAAGACTAACATAATCTTCCACAAAAAACCAAGGAATTATAAATGTGTTAACAATAATTTCACTATCCTTTTACGAATATTTTGATTATACACATCAGGAACTGCAAATACGGTTCCATGTTGTGGTAGTTTTCTCTAGGAATTTCAATTGTTTGTTTTCTATTAGCAATCAAAAAAAATTAAATTAAAAAAATTTGTTTGTTTGTTTATGACCAATTACCTTTGTTATTGTGAAAAAAATGCAATAAGTTTTTTATTCGCATTGAAAGCAAATCTGACCAAAAATAGCCCGTGATATAGACTTCAAAAAAAATTTAACAAATTATTTATTTTTGAAAAATTTTTTGACAACTTTAATGTATACAGCTGATGGGCTTTTTCGCCCGTGCGTTCACCTGTATTATTTCGCTATGGTTCAATTGATTCTTTCAAATTTTCATTTCTTTACGACATCTGGCTTAAAAATTTGCTTTGAAATTGCGTGCAACCTACGTCACAGCTTTCAATTTTTGTGAATTTTGACAAGCAGTATGTGTAAATTTCTTGAAAGAGAATTGAACAAAAAGTTGACCGTGTGACTGCACTGTAATATAAGAAATTTTAACATTTTCAGAAAAAAAAATGGCAATCGTACGTACCTATATAGGCCAAATAGTTCATAATTAATGGATTCGTTTTGAGCGTAGCGTTAACAGGGTGATTAAAAAAAAAGAATAGCAAAAAACTGTATATCGTACTTGATCAACAAGAAGGTATTAACTTAAAATTTTTAAATTTTCAATTTTGCAAGAAATCCACTAACAACATTAGTTTCTACTGCTGTAAAAATTGCAACGCATTCCGATAACTCTTTCATTAAACCCAACTCAAAAAATAAGCTTTTTTTTTTGCAATAATTTTACAAATTTAAAGGAATAATAATAAACAGATATATTTTTTAATTGAACTTGCTTACTATAATGTTCGGATTTTTAAATACTCTTGAAATGTAACCACAGTTTTTGACCTCTACTGAAAGTTTCAAAATTTTGAATTAATACCTTCTTGTTGAGCAAGTGCGATATGTTCTTAATACTACGCTTATACGCACGTCTTATTTGCAAATAAAAATATGATGAATAAAAAATTATGCCGCTTAAACGATGAATTAAATTGTTATTTGCGAATAGCTTACTCGCCAAAAAATTCTTGATTAACTTAGCTGTTGCAAATAAGGTTTTAAATGATGCCACAATTTTTTTCTGTTTAAGTGTTATTGCCATTAAGACCTTAAAAATTAAATTTTGATGAATAAAAAAAATTGAGCGAAAAATATTTAGGTGGGTACAATCATAAAATTTAATATTTTCTGTGGAAATTTCACCAGTTAAATAAAAAATTGCTATCTGGTATCACTAAAATGTCTAAAATATTCTTCTGTGCAACTTGCCCTACATAAACAGTAAATTAAATAATTGGAAAGAATTTTTATTTGCAAATAGAGTTCGTATAAACGTATATTTTGATCCAAGTTGAATTAAATTTTTAACTGCCCAGCTGATTTTTGCTTATGTTTAACGTTTTGTCAAAATTAAAAAAAAAAAAATTAAAAATTTTAAAAAGGAGAAAATTGTAAATTATACAAAAATTAATTAAATCCAAAATATGAAATATGAGTTATTGCTGCATAAGCAGAAGAAAGAAACCAACTGGTACAACTTTATTTAAAGTATCAAATGTTGATAGAAGTATAAAGGTTAAATTAGACGTGTCAGGCATAAATCCATAGCCGTAACCATGGCCATACCATAATCATATTTACTGCTAGCGAATAGTGGTGCCATAGCCATAAGCAAAACTTATTTGTTTTGCCGTTTGTTAAGAAAGCAGCGCAATGAAAAAAATAAATTAAAACTCGGCTATACAAGGTAGCGAACGTGATAAATAAAAACAAAATAAAAAAACAAACAGATAATACCTAAATTCAATAGTCAACTGTATATGGTTATGGGAAAAATCAAAATCTAATTTATATTTATGGTTACGGTTATGGCCGTGGCATTATGGCATGTCACCAATAATCAAATAGTGTTTCCCATAAGGTTGGTTTGTACAGCTGTTTTATATGGTTATGGCACGTCTAATTGAACCTTAAACCAAATTATATTAAGTTTTTTTTGTAGCCGTGCGGCGACCTAATATTTAATTCGCCTTGTTCTGGCCCATTTAAGCTTCTTTTTTGTTTGAAATTTATTTTACAAATTTTATTATTTATTTTTTTGTGTTTTAACACATTGTTGACCGGCAATTTTACTGAAAATTTATCTCATGTCACCGGCTATTATATCGTAATTGGATGTGGAAGTAAAACAATAAAAATAAACTTTAATAACTTTATTAAACTTTTAATATGTTACTTTTTCTATTTCAAAATGTTTCCACTCTTTGTGTACAAGACATATAACAAGTTTTTAAGAGATGACTATTTATTTGAGTTTAAAACTTATTCCAACCTGTTGAAATTCGTTCAATATAATTTTCCTTGTTGTGTTAGAATTTAATGAAATGTAAATAATTATTTTTTACCTTAGTAGTGGTTTGTTATTATTTTATTATGCATTAACATATAATACTGAGTATTATTACAGTAGAACCTCAGTAATCATTGCTCTCTACATCACGATTGTAATCAATAGTACGAATGAGCGTATTTTTGTTTAAGCTTTTGTTAAAAAACAACTTCTCAGTTGTATTGAATTTTAACAATGGTTGGCATGCAAATTTATAAACGATATGGCATCATATTACATCCTCTTTAAGAGAAACTTTATGTCCAAAAAATTCGTGGCTCCATTTGTAAATAAATTAAAAACAAATAATTTTATAAAATAGACAGAAAATAATTTTGTTCTTTATTACGAATTTTTCTCTATTACGAATAGGCATGACAATAGTTCTTTTTCTTTACTTTTCTTTAGAATATATAATAAATATTGTGGGAAGTCTATCGTGCACATTAATCTTATTATTTTTAATTTTATTACAATTATAATTATTATTTTTATTGTTTAATTTTTGTTTGTACAATTATAACTTTTCATTTCAAATAGAGCCCTTAAAAATTATCAAAACCCAATTAATACCCCATCCACATCCAGCATCTTTACAACAACAACAATCACATTCACAATTGCCCTCACCAACAACATCAACATCAACACCAACATCTTCTACTTGTACAGCATTACCCAATAACAATAATCCACAAATAGCACATGTTCAAGCTCCCATACAATTGAAAAATTCCACAAATGTAACAAATTTATTTTCTTTAAATCCAGTTGCAGCCAAAATAACTCAAGTTAAAACAACAACAATAGATGCAGCAAACAATGGTGGCCTAGGCACTGGGGGTGCAGGAGCTACAGGAACTATAGTAACAGGTGGTGGTATGTCTGCTGTGGGTGCCATAAAAGTAGGTAACAGTGGAGCCGTAGCCACTTCTTTAAGTGGAACTCCAATAGCTTTGAATACATCACAAACAAATACTACAGGTGCTACATCAATAAGAGCTATAGGCGCTGGAGGTCAATCCACGCAGGTCAGAGTCGTAATGGGCAACATAATGACACCGTCAATGATAAAGCAATTAGAAAATGCTGGTCCTGGACGTACCCAAATAACAGCATTTCCAACAGCTCCAGCAAGATCTGTTTCAAATACTTCAATAACAGTTACTAGAACGGCTACACAAGCAACGTATTTACCACGTGCTAGCGTTACCGCTACACAAATGACAGGTGTTGGTGTGGGCGTACCTGCGGGCCAACGTTTAGTTACACCCATAAGAACAACACCCGCGTCAGTTTCTGCAACCGGAACTGGAGCTACGGTAACTGGCATAACTGCAGCGGGCAATTTTGTTCGTGGAGCAGCTGTGAGTCGCAATTCTTCATCACCGGCCACTACGGTCATATCACCAGCTACCAGCACTACGTGGATGGCAGCGAATCCTACTGGGCAAGTGCAATTAATACGTGCCATACCACATCAATCCCGACAACGTATTATAACCACTCAAGGTATAAGTGGCTCTCCTGTTTCTGCAAATGGTTCAATTGCCACTATCAGTGGCACAGTGGTTACGAGTACTGCTTCAGCTTTACAAACGGGAAATATTAACAGTCAACAAGCAAACAATATTCAACAAAATCAAGGACAATGTAAGCATTTCCATAAAAAAAAAAATTTTTAAAATAAATAACTAATTTTAGTATTTAAATTTAGCTACCCTACAGACGGTTTCTTCGGTAGCGACACAACAGCAGCAACAAACATATGTTGCTACTGTTCTGCCACCGAGACATCAGGCTACGCTTGTCTATTCATCCAATGTCACAACTTCTCAACCCTTAAGTCAACAACAACAACAACAACAACAGTTTAATCACACATCAGTTGGCGCTACAGGTCCACGTTTTGCTGTTGCCACCCCATTAACTGGTGGAACTACTGGCACAGCTGGTGCTCCACGTCAAATAAGGCCAATACCATTTGCTAAGTCATTTTCTGCGGCCAAACTTAATACAACCAGCATTAGTATAAGGGCACCAAATCTAACGCCCTCCATAGCTACTGGAGTTTCAAATGCAAATGTCGGCAATAATAATTCAAATTCACCGCGTAGCACTACTGTTACAGGTGTTACATCAACAGCTAACGTTTTACCTTCGACTAATTTATCAGCAGCACGTATTATACAGTTGCAACAACAACCGGGTGGAACGACGCAGCAAATAATCGGTACAACTGGACGCTTAGCAGCTAATGTAATGCTTCAACCAATTATTGTTAATACGTCTGGAACGAATAAAATTGGTAAGTTGGCATTAATTTAGATGACAATAGTAAAGGAAAAAAAGTAGGATTTCAAAAGTTTTAATAGGATTTCATTTTAAAATAAAAAATATTAATCATTAAATTAGATACCTAGATTAGCTTTATCGCGACTCGACTTTAAATGATCGCGTTCATTTGCTTAATTAAGAGGGATAATAAATCAACGTTTTAAATGTCAGAAAAAGGGAAATGTTTATACAAAATGCATTAGAAATCTAAAGTATACAGATCTATGGGTTATATTTTGAAAAGTTTTGCTTTTGAAAATGAGCAAATTCGCTTCATATATGCCGAGTGTCACATTTATCATATGTTGTTGTTGTGAGTTTTTTGCCTGAAATTTCAAAGTTTATAAAAAACTAAAAGAAAAAAATATCACTTGTCACAATTTCGAAAAAAAAATCACAATAAAAAAAAAAATATCAAAACCTACTTATATCCGAAAAATAATAACAAATTTGTTAAATTAAAGACACGGGAATATTTTTTAAATTATTTAATTTTTATAAAATTAAAATTAAAATTCCACAAAAATAAACCACGACGAATTAATTTTTCCAGGTGGTGTCGTTGCAGCAGCTGACTATTTTTGCTTAATTCATTACGTGTAAAGTACTCGTCAAAAGTATATAATTTTATATTACAAAAGTTCTTTTTTTTAATATTTTTTAAATTATTAAATTAATTTAAAAACAAAGCTTACTAAAAACGTTATTGAAAAGGGTAAAGGCCTCATTAGTCTTTACTTTCTGTTGCTGTTCTGTCTCATGCCGTTCTGCTTTTTAAACTATTGTGATTAGTTTTTCACAATAGTTTCACGTCAAAGTATTAACGAACCAGAAATACACATTTTCCATTTAACAGAAACTGATCAGCTGATTCGTCACGGAACGTAAAGACTAATTGTGCCTTAAGAAAAAAGTGCAGTAATTAATTGAGTTTTGAAGTTTACCATACACTTAGTGCATGTTTTTCAAAATCAAAAAATTACGAGAAATTTAAAAATAATTTAAAACCCAAAATTCAGTAAAAAATATACGGCCCTGTTCTGTAAACGAATCCGAGTAAATTTCTCGTTTTAAAACGAATTCACATTTTCTTGGAGTTCTCTAAACAGAATTTGCACAATTTTAAATCACAAAATTTCTGCAAATTCCCTCCTTTGTATATAAAATTGACGTATTTTTCATTTTCTGAGATAATATTAACTTACCACAAATGCTCCGGGCATTTTCAATTCTTGCCTTAAAATAATAAATTTGTAAAGCAAAAGTTCGAACTGAATTTCGAATAATACCAAAGCGAATGATTTGCAGAACACCAAATAGTAATTTCTTCGGTTTTGAAAATCGCTCTTTTTTTTAAAGATTCGGTTTACAGAACAGAGCCGATGATTTTCGTTAAAAAAATATCATAATTTCACAAATCCGCTTCTGAAATATAATTATTTAATACCAGCTTCTTATAATTTTATTATTATTTTTGTTTTTTTTAGAAAAATCTAACTTCGAAAATCGCACTTCTAAAAAACAACAAAAAAAAAAAAAAATGGAGTACAAAAGTTTAGAAAAAATAATCAGGCATGTTATGACACTCGCATGTTTTTGAAATCGCATGTGATAAAAAGCCAACTTTTGTTTTACATGTTCTGAAACTCACGCATTTTTCTTGCGATTTGGTTTTTTTCTAACTTATGTTCGAAAAACAAAAGCATAACCAAACAAAAGAAAATTCATACAAAATGACAGAAGCTATCTTGCTTAGTCTAATTTCTTAAAAAAAAAAAAAATCCAATTCAAAAAAGAACGAATTAAAAAACGGACGCTTAGAGATTATTTCAATCCAATTTAAAAAAATAACACAAAGCAAGAAATGTTTTGGCTATCAAATAGATTTTCTATTAGTGATATTGCATTTAGCAAGGTTACTTACATTGTAAGTAATTTCGTTAATTATATCATACACATTCGGAACTCAGATCATCCTAAAATTAATTTAAATTAATCGTTTAAGGTACCTTAAATAAGCACCGAATATTTTAATAAGAATTTAAAATAAAAATAATCGCATATTTTATTTGATTACACCACTAATACTAAATATATTTTCGAACATCAAGTAGAACAGCTGTTTTTATAAACTCGCCAATACTCAATCAAAACAAACAATTGATAAAACAAAGAACATATTTTAAAGCCAAATATCTTGCGATTGCGAACTGCAGAACACCTTTCATGCGATTTCAACCAGCATCGCAAAGTTTAAAGCGATTTGCTATATTGTGATTAAAAATGTATATGTGTATTCTGTGTGCCGAACAAAGGAAAAAAGGAATAAAAACAAAAATAATTAAATTCAAGACAATAATTTCTCTATATCACTGAAAAACACTCCAAGTTTCATATGAAAAGTTTTCAGACAAAAATTTTTAAATCCTCCTCAATTTTACAAATGGAATTGAAGGAAAAACCCTTTAAATCCGAATAATTATAAAAGAAAAAGCAAAAATTCACAATAAAATTCAAAACAAGCTGTATGTTTTTTTTATTGTTAATATTAATTTTTATTAATTAATTTTTTTTGTGCGAAAACTTGCGTAATAGTTAAAATGTTTGGTCTTAAAATAAATTCAAAAGCGTGTGGTACTCTTCCTGCATTCAACAAATATATTGAATTTTTCGAAATTATTTCTTTTTATATTATTTTATATTCGGCATGGAAATTATACCTTTCTAACTATCAACCAAAATCAGTAAAGATTTTCCAAATTCTCTGTTTTATTTTACAAATATACCGACATTATCTTATCCACGTATTTTTCTTTGTTTTTTATTCTGATCAATTTGATCATATACATTAAAAACTCATGTATTTTAATATTGTAGTTTATTTAATAATACAGCTGTAATTCAGTAATACGACTTTGGCCTTGCAGGCTTTCTGTATTACAAGATGATGAAATAAATAAATAAACCTCTTTTCCCCTAATAAAATATAACTGTTTAAAAGTTTGAACTAATTCCATTTACAAAAGGAATCAAGTTCGGTTTTTAGAACAGAGGTGCCTATCATAAATATGGGGCACCGCAAAACCAAATAAAATTCTCGTAAAAATTTTAATTTTCGTTGGACAAAATATTTTTCTATCTGATCTTAAATTTTTTATTATAAAGAAAAATCACAAATTGTGTATTTACCGTGCACATTATAAAAACTTAAATAATAATATTGTGAACACTCGATTTCAAGTTTTTTTTTTTTTTGATTTCATGTCAAAAAATAAGGAAAAAATACATTTTTAACAATTAATGACTGAAAAAAAAAGACAAAATAAAAGGTTAATGTTGTGTTATGCAGAAAAGTAAATCCTTGAACTAAGTAAGTAGCATACAATACAAAAAGTGTAACTTTTAAGCCATGTAGCGACGCCTTCTTACAACATTCGAAAACTTTAAGAAAAAATAGTATTTATTTAATTTACAACTTATTGTAAATAGGATTTTGATTGTAGGAAATATACTCACGCTAGTTGTGAGTACAATTTGTAAGTTTCTGTCGTTAAAATACTAAAAACATCCAACTAAGAAATAATAAAATGTATGAACATATATTAAAAAATTCAAATTACGAATTTTATTTTTAACTTTAATATCCTTCCGAGCACGAAATGAGTGAGCGAAATCTTATACATAAAAAATTATTTACTAACAGTGCAGTCACACGGTCAAGTTTTTGTTCAATTTTCTTTCAAGAAATTTACACATAATGCTTGTCAAAATTCTCAAAAATTGAAAGCTGTGACGTAGGCTGCACGCAATTTCAAAGCAAGTTTTTAAGCAAGATGTCGTAAAGAAAACAAATAAAAATTATTTGGAGGAAAAACTTCAATCAGCTGTTTTCTTGAATGTAATTTGAAATACTTAATTGAACGAAAACGTGAAAGCAAATTCTCAGCAAATTTTTAAAGTGTGAGTGTATTGGTAAAAAAAATGAGAGATAATTTAAAACTTGAATGAAAACTTGATCGTCAACCAAGTAACACATTTGCAATAATTTTATTCTGAAACGACGTTGCCGTTGTACTACTTTTGGTAATAGAAATGATTTTTTTTGGGTAATTAAATCTAAGTTTCAGCTTTCCAAAGTTAAGAATGCAACTTATAAACCGTTTTTCAATTAAATCTGTTTCAAAAATCAAGCAAAATTTGAATTATATTTTTTTGGAAAAAAAAAAAAAAAAAAAAAAATTCACTGGCATTTTGCTACAGAAATCACATGTACACAAATGTTTACATCAATTTTTTTTCATTTTTTCGTTAAGAATGTGATAGAAACTTTGTTCTATTTCCATCATCAATTTGATGGATCAATTTTTTTTACTGGTCACTTTTCTTATATTGTTTATCACAAAAAGGAAGAAATAAAAACCTTTGTCATTCTGTTTGATATTTCTACAATATTCATTTTCTACCCCATATTCTTGATCCTTATATATAGAGAAGTCGATTTAAAGATGCCCGTCTAACCGTAATTGGGTTGAAATTTAGTTTTGCCACGTCCCTAAATTAGCTGCAGAAAATGTATTACCATCATTCTCTCAGACATGAGTTTACAACACCGGTTTGTAAATAGTAAAGATATGTTTAAAAAATGGCTTACGCCTCTATTTTAATTATGCTTTTTTTGTTATTGTGGTTTTTGGCTTTGTTTTATTGAAAATCTAAATTTCAAAAAAAAAAAAAAAAAGTAAATAAACAAAAATTGCAAGGTAAAAATGGAATATCACTAAAACATCTGCATTTCACCAAAAATATTAAATTTTCTCCAACAATTCAACAAAAATACTAAACTTTGCTAATAAATTATTTTTACAATAAAAAAATTGGAATTTTTAAAACCGAAAATACAGCAAAAAACAAAAAAACAATTTAAAAGTTTTCGAAAATCCACCACTTTCGCAAAAAAAAACCTTAATATTATTCAGTCAATCAATTGAGAATAGACACAATAGAGCGGTAATGGATTTCATCCAAGAAAATAAATACGCATTTCTTTCCGTGAAGGACATATAAGACTCAAAATAGCCGAACATAGCACTCTCTTTTATATTAACAATGCTTTGAAAATATGGAACGTGAAATTAATTTTGAACGACTAAATTTTCAATAAATACTAATATAAGAATCTATTTGGTAGAATACGATATAAGTGTTATTAATGATATTTGATTCCTTCAAAATTTTTGTTTTCTAACAACAAAACAATTTCGTGATGTTCTTACAAAATATACGCCTGTCGTCCGAAAACAAACGGATAAATGCATTACTGTGGATAATGTATTTTTATCAAAATGTTTGTTATTTTTAATCGACTTCAAAAAAAAGGAGGTTATCAATTCCTCTGAATGTTGTTTTTTCTGTTTGTGCTTGCAGAACTCAGTCATTTCTGATACGGTTTTTTTTCTTAAGAGGTGATGCTTACGAATTGGTACCATTTTAAAAACACTTAAAAATTTTCAAAATTAAAGGGTGTCTTTATTTTTACGTGTGATATGAAACGTAAAGGGATCCACTTTAAAGTAAAAAAAACTGCGTATCTCAATAGCAAAAAGATATACAAAAATGAATTTAAAAATTAAAGGGTGTTCTCATAATTGATGGTATTCGACCTATATGGCTCTATCTTTTAAACCGTTATATACAAACACTTAAACATTAGACAGAATGTCCAGTTATTTGTTTGTTATAGTAAAAAGTATAAATTTTTAAATATATAATTTAAAGTTTGTTACAATAGTCGATGTAATTTGATGTTTATAACCAAAATGTTGAACCATTATAGACAGACAGCGGAATTTTAAGAATCTGAACCATGTCTTTTGTTACAAAAAATCTTTAGACTTTCTAGTTGTTTTTTTTTTCTATTGTTTGATTACAACTCTTATTTAATCAATTTTGTTTTAGAGTATTTTGTAAAAACAAAAATGGAAAAGTGTGTCCAGATTTTTTTTTTTTGGCAAATAATTTGTGCTTATTAGAGATTTCTGGTTTGATTATATAGAATAGGTGTGTTACAGTTTTCTTTATTTAATTTCGCATTATTTATTATAAAAGAAACTAAAGTCCGACTTTATCAGTTAGAAAAAAACCAACACAACTGACTTTTTGTTTAAACAATATCATGTAGAACAAAAAAAAAAAAAAAGTAAAATATACTAAATAATCGTGATACGTTAACGTACAAACAAACAAACATATTGAAATTGCATGGAAAAAATACAAGAACATAATGATTCATAATAGAAACTGAAACCGTATAAAACAACAGAATTCAATACAATTGTAACAGTAACAACAACAATAATAACAGTGATGAAAACAGACGGCATTTACTACTAAACAAAACAAAAAAAAAATTTAATAAAAACAAATCATTAAATCTAGACACAGAACACATTCAGTCGTTGAACAACTATTGGGGATACAAACGAAAAAAGATTTCATAAGATTTTTAATTATTTGCGTAAGAGAAAGAGATTCTTTAAAGGCTCCAGGATTAAATTTGCTTTTATTTAAATCGAAAGTTAAAAAAAAAGTGAATAAAATTCCTTATGTTATTTTTAATTATCCTACTTAGGTATACGTCCTCCCGTAACGATGGCAGCCAAAGTACAACCTTCTTTAACCATTACCCAGTTAGGCATTGGAAAATTGCCTTCTTCAACAGGTGCAGGTCTCTCAACATTGAGCCAACAAAATATGGGAGGCGTTAACACAAGCACTGGCAGCAACTCCCCTTCTATATCAGCAGCCAGTATAACTGCTACAAATTTAACGACAAACGCCACCACACAATTGGTAAATGTTTCGCAAGGTGGCCAGCTGTTAACCACACAAAATATAGTAACATCAAGTGCAGGTGGTACAGCAGCTGGTGGAGCAACCGTTGTACCCTTGGCTATAAGTACAAGAGGTACTGGCGGAGGCAATATTATAACTGGCACAATGACACCAATTAAAAATGCCAGCGCCATAACAGTGGGCAAAGTAATAACACAAGCTCAATTAGCTGCATCATCGCCCTTGGAGAATAACAATACTAATCCTTCAAACAATGCTGTCAGTGGAGGACCCACTAACGTATTCATACATCATACTCCTGCACCCCAAAGGCCGCTTAGCAATAGTAGTACCAATAGCATTGGCAGTGGCATTAATACCTCGCAAGCGACGGGCATTAATGTTTCGAATACAGGAGCCACAAACGTCTTAACCTCAACGGGAAATGTGGCGACCGGTACATTTTTACAACCAGGCAGTACAATTTACTATGAATCTGTGCCTGCAAGTACGGTGCAAGTATCAACAGGAGTATTGTCGCTAACAACCACCACAGTGACCAGCAGTACTATGTCCCAAAATCAAATAGCCAGCACGGCCGCCAATCTGTCGATATCTTCATTGCCATTCGCCACACATTCTGGAGGACAATCTACAACAGCCACCTTTACTGTTGTACCGTCAACAGGTGGCAGAACAATAGGCCAACTGCAAATACCCGTATCAAATGCTGGAACACAAATTCAGGCGGTGCCGGTAAGATTTAGTCAACTTAATGCTGGTAATTTGACCACAGCAGCGGCTGATGCAATAGCCGTATCACAGACTACGCCTCAATTACTGCAGCCCAATTCGTGCTCAACAGTTGTTGCCGGAGCAGAAACATCTCAAATTATCATACCCGCCTCTGTGACACAACAAAGTAGTGGAGGCGGTAGTGGTAATTCCCTTAATTCTATCAACAACCAACAAACTCATCAAATGGTGATACCATTACAAACATCCATTAAAGTGACATCAGGCAGTGGTAGTTCAGCAAGTTCAGCAGTTGTTTCGAATTTTTTGCGCAAACGTGATGTAGAAGGATCACCCATAAGAGCGGCCAAAAATCTACAACCCACCCTAATGTCTATGGGTTCTAATAATATTATATCAAACTCTTCGCCAGCATCTTCATCGGTGGGAAGTTCATATAGTTTAACGCCTGTAACATCTTGTACACTCAACTCTACATCCACTTTAACAGCTGAAGCTTTGGCGAAAAAAGATCGCTCAAATAATGTGACTTATTCAGCAACTTCCTCATCAAATTTAACCACTAACAGCAATACTGCAGCAAGTCTTGTTTCAAATAGAACATCAAGAGCTGAATCGCCAGCTTCCTCAGATGGCAGTACTACCGTATCAGCTAATTCATCGCCGGGAGTGGAACAACAAATGCATGATAATAATATGATTATAAATCGTTTGCCAGGAACATTAGGTGCAACTGCTACAGATACTCACTTTAATCCTATAAACGAGGTAAGTGTTGTTTGTTTTTGTTTTTTTTTTAGTATTTTAATGTTTATTTGTCATACCAATATATTATGTTGTCTGCCTGTGTTTGGGTTCCCTTTGTTTTTAATTTAAATGTTTGAAAATTGTTTGTTGTTATAAATTATTCATTAAAGCTTTACTCCAATCATCATTCTGTGGTTCCACAACAGCACATTATGCCCGGCACACCAGTTACTTCACGTAATTTATCGCTGGCCATGGATCATCATCTTAATTCACATCAGCAACAACAGCAGCATCATCTTAGTGGTACAACAGCGCCACCTATAACTATACAACAGCGTCTAAATAATGGTGCATTAGATTGTCCTCCACGTAAAAAATCTAGAAGATCGACGTAAGTTTTATTTATTTGAAATTATTTTGAGTATAATTTTTAAAACGTTTTTCTTTTTTTTTTTTTTGTTTTTTTTACTCAAAAGCAATGACAGTCAATTGTCGACGCAAAGTCAAACATCTTTGAGTTTACCACCACCTCAAACAAATAACAGTGTGGTGTCTGCAGTTACAAATCCTCCAGTTTCTGCATTATGTCAGGAATCGAATGTTATAGCAAATGGTACAACTACAGCTAATGCCGGTGGAGGACATGAAGGTAAGAAGGTCAAACACTTTGTTATAAACGAAACTCTTAAAACTGTATAAACATTTTGCTTATTAAACGATTAAAATACTTTTAAAGTTTGGCAAACAGAATGTGTGGCGATTAAACGTTACTTAGGTATGGCAACTTTATAACATATGTATAAGAAAGTTTAACTGAAACGGGTTTTTAAAAAAATTAAACGGTAGTTTTCAGTTCATTCTTAAATTTAAAATAAGAGTAATAATGAACATTGGAGCAATAATAAAGTTAAAGAAATTTAGAATTTTCTCCCAAAAGAAAAAAAAAAAACTTTAAATTATTTCCTTAAGATAAAAGTAAATGAATAGATTCGTCAAAGATGTAAACATTTTATTGAAAAACGCAACTTTGTAACATTTTTTTTTCAAGAAACATACGTTTTGACTATAAATCGATCACAAATAAAACGTCATCAGAATACAATGTTCAAAGCATACATGGGAGTAATTAATTAGATGGACTATTTAATTGGCGATTTCATTAGTATTGAATAATAAATAATGCTAATGATTTTTTTTAGCATTATCATTATTTACGCTAATGGAAATGCTTTTTAATGAAAAGGTTTCATTGATAATTATTTAATAAACAAAATCATTAGCATTGACTAATAATTGAATGATTTCAAATCATTATCATTAATGAATGTCTTTCTTGTTTTTATACACTAAATAAACATCTCAAAGTATAATACAGCATTATTTTAAAATGATTTTCTTAGGAAAAAAGAGACACTATGGCAACGTTTTTTTTTCTTCCAGCAAGTAAAAAGATCTGTTAGCTGGGGTGTTATGCTATAAACATAATCATGTCCACCGACCATCGACTACAAGATGTCAAAAATAGAATACATGCGTGCTTATGAGAATAAATCTTTTAGCAGCTACACGACTACCGACTACACGGCTACTTTTGTAGCCCGTAGCCAACTTAGGCTAATTTCTATTTTTCTTGGCTACAAAAAACAGATTAGTGGTGCCAATACAATAAATGCATGAAATGGTGTTTTTAAAAACGCAATACATTAAATATCGCTATTAAAAACGCGAAAAATTGTTATAGTGGCACCATTGAAAAATAATAATCATCTGTTAATTTGTTTACATTTTTCATCAGTTTATTACTTTATCTCGAAGGGGGAACATCTTCGCGCGAGCAGATTTTTTTAAAAAAAAGTGAAGTTATAATTGAAGTCGCAATGCGCACAGCTTTTATTCAACAGATTTTCCACTTCCTATACGAAGGTATAGGTTGATGTGCAGTTCCTGGAGAGACTAGTAATATCGAAATACTTGTGGGATACCCTGGCGCTGTAGTTAGATTTAAAAAAAAAATACGTTTTTCATTTACTTTTGTTTGTGAAATTTTCCATTTAGTTCTTTTTTCATAAATTTCTAATTTGTTTCATTTATATTTATTTTTTGGGTTTTTTATTGAAATTGATAAGTATATAATAGTAATTTTTACTGTTTATATACATTTATTATATTGTTTAATGTAAATGTTTAGTTCAATTTACATGCAAATATGGACGTGGACACTTCATACACTGAAGTCTTTGTTTCCACTATTTTAGCAATAGTATTTATAAAGTTAATTAAATTTTCTTGAGACATTTAAATTTTTTTATACAAATTCACTTAAAAAAATCAAGTTTGTTTTGTTTTGGTTAACTTAAATACATACATGTATGTCAAAACAGATGTTTATTTTTTACAGTTAGTGGTCGATGGTCGTTAAAAGAATTAAGTAGCTGTCAACTTGGCTATTTTTGTAGCCAGCTACTTTTGTAGTCGGTAGTCGATGGTCGGTAGCCTTTGATTGTGTTTATAGCATTAGGTGAATTAAGATTTCAGATATCAAGTTTTACACCTACCTTACTTAAAATTTATCAATTATTGAAATTTTTAAATATAGATTTATCTACAAGAGTGTTAAGATTTATTTATTTTATGCATAATATTTTGAGTTTCTGGGGAATAAGAATTGTGTTTCATAAGAACAATTATTTTTGATTCGATTGTAATTAGTAATTTCATTAAACTTTCATCACCATTAGTAAAAACAATTACAATTAAAAAAATCATTAGCATTAAATGGCGGTTAAATTTTTTTCATTGTCATTATTTAAAACAATGCCAATAAAATTTCAATGGTAATGAAAAAGTCCCAAGTATAATAAAAAGTTATATTTTTTTCTGAGCACAATTTTCTAATTTAAGCATTCATTTTTTATATCCAAAAAAAAAAAACAAAATGCACTATTTTGCATATTCGAAAATAGGCTCTAGTAGATTTTAATGCCAAACTGACTGTCCTATTTTCTAAGGGAGCTGATGTTAGTAAACCTTGTTTATTTCATGCTGCAAACGGCGATAACATACAGATCTACAACATTACTTATCTATAACACTAAGATTTGTAATTAAGCTTTAACAGATACTGTCTTACATTTCTAAATTTAGTTTATTTTATTATTAAATATTTAAACTGAAAAAATAGTTTAAAAAATTTTATTTATTTATAAATTTGCATAAGCAGAAAAATAAAATGGTTTAATTTTCTTATCTTTTTTTTTATAGTTGTAAATGGAAAGGAAAACACCAAACCAGTTGAATTTATACTTAAGCGCCCCAAAAACTGTACACTCATGAGTGTAAGTATTACATATAAATAAAGGCACAAAATTAAATTTTTCTTTTAATTACTTATTTTAAATTAATTTTCCTACAGACCTACAAGCAGTCTTGGAAATCTGCATATAATCATTTCCATCGTTACACAGATATTAAGCCACGAGAAGAAAGACGTCCAACGATAATGGATCTGGCGAATCAAACAAATGTTTTGGGAAAAATTAATGGCTGGAAAATATATCATTTAAAATCTCAAATGGAAGATTTGGTAAGTTTAATTTGCAAGATATTTATCACAATGTATACGTTTTAAATATGGCGAACACTATTATTTTTACCCATTAAATTTTTTATACCCTCCACCACAAAAAGTGGAAACAGGTTATATCTAAGTTTGTGATTCCGTGTGTAATTTCTACAATATCAATTTCTGACCAAATAAAGTATATATATTCTAACTTCGTATGCATAGTGAAGTCGATTGAGCGATGTCCGTCTGTCCGTCCCTGTAAGTGTTTACAAAAAAAGAAAAAAAATAATAATGGATCAGATCGGTCCATGTCCTTCGAGGCAGCAGGCAAAACCTCACTCCAATCAAATAAATAAATACATGGGGCGATTGGGAAGTAAAAAATAAGAAAAAACTGGCGCTTGCCCATATTTTCCGAGTTACGGGCCTCTGAAATTTAAAAATTTTTCAATATATCAATATGGATTTCTTTTTGAAGCTTTTAAAAAGTTCATTAAGTATATAAAAATTTTTTTAAAAATGCTTGTCCCATTAAGAGCCGTAAAATTATATGTATGCAGTGCTTTTTTTTATTGTATCGCTGGCCTCATGTAGAACGGCCCTAACTCGATTTTTTACGAAATTGAAATCTTACGTGATTCCAATACATTTCGCAGAGATACACCTTGTCACAAAATTTGAATGAAATAGTATCAAAAATAACGGGTTTCTAAGCATTTGCATTTTTAATATTACATTGTGATAATAACAGTTTCTGATGTTTTTACCTTCTCCTGTAAAGTTACATATATACGAGTTAGGGCCTTAAGGTAAATTTGCCTTAAGACAAAAAAAAAAAAAAAAATAAATAATTGATCAAAGAAAAACATATATTTTATTAATATTTATTTTATTAGTGTGAAAACGAATCTCTGGGTTATGAAAAACTATCATCAATGCTAAAACAAATGGAATCTAATGGCATAACAACTGAAACGGAACGAATTAGTGATTTATTAAAGGTATGAATGACTTGTTTTATATTTTTGTTTCTTTATTAATTTTTGTCAACTTATTTCTTTTATACAGGGCAATATGCAACGTAGTAAAATTATTGTTGATGGTGTCAGTGATGCTCAGAATCAAATAATGAAAATATTCGAACATAAATCTCATGTCTCGGATATAATTAATAGATGTGCTTCTAAACGGAATTATAAGAAACGAGAAAAAGTTTAAGATTGACTTTAGTTTTTTTTTTCGTTTTGTAAATGTTTTCATTTTAGCTTGCTATATATTTTTGTTTAAATAATTTATTGTTGTAAAAAGTCTTCTTCCTTTTTCTGTTTTATTTATCTTAAGGCTATAAGAATAAGAGCAATCATAGATCGCCATTTTGACTTTAAACCATCTTGTTTAAATAATGAATAATTAAGTCATCCACCACATTTACATTTCTCTTAATAAAATATTTAATATCTTTTTTTCCACTTGTTTTTAAAACTAATTATTAAGTTAATATTGCATTGCATAAACAACATTGTGAATAGTTTCGCTTTTAAATTAATATTTAAACAATAGCTTTAACTTAAGCTTTGTTTTATAAAATAATTATTAATTCTTTGTAAGTTTTAATTTAATTAAGAAAAATAAATATTTTTTTATTTTAAAAATGAAAAATTTTATATTTAAGAGAAAACTACTATAAAATTATGAAAAAATATAAAACAAATTAAATGAAATAAATCAACTTGATATTTTTGAAATTAATAAATAAACGTTGAAGATTATTCCACTTAATCTCCATATAATCACTTTCTAATGAAAAAAAAAAAACGTTTGAAAAAGACCTCGATATTCGAAAATGAAACAACGAAAAATTTCGTGTTCTCCAAAATATTTTTTTTTGTAGAATTTGTTTATTGGAATATAGTTTTGTTAAAAAATCAAACATTTCCATTTCCCAGCTAATTTTGCTGATGCGATTGGGAAACAGAATTTTGCTCTTCTCACATGGGTGGCGGCGGAACAGGTAGAACGCCCATTGGTGGGGGTGGTGGCACACCATTAAACATATGACGGGGTGGTCCAGGCATGGGAAAACCACCAGGTGGTCCCAGGGCCCGGTGTAGGTTTGGTGGTGGAGGTGGTAAAATTTTTGGCTCAAGTTTGAAAGAGAACTGAAGAAAGAATTGTTTTGTGTCACGGTTCCAATGTGTCCAAAATTTGCCTTCGGTTTTTTCCACTTCTCTAGAGGGAACTTTGAATCCAATTGTTTCATAAGGTTCAGCCGCAAAGAGTAGATATTGCCATTTACGATCTGGTGGTTCGATTTTTTGTTCATAAGCTGACATGAAACGATGGCGTGGTATGACACCCTCTGTAATTTCAGGATAATCGATTTGGAACAGTAATGACTGTTGGCCATTATTTGGATCACGTTGTTTTGTAACTCTATAACCAGGGCGACCAATTTTGACAAATTTCTTAGGTTCTACTCGAGGTTTTTCCGGTGCCATCATAGAGGGTGATTCTTTAGCTTCTTTTGCAGCACGTCTAGCTAAATTCTCCTGATGCTTTTTACCTTGCGTGTGGGCTAAATAGGAGCCTTCGTTGTTATGAAGAGTTAAACATAGTTTGCACTCATAGGATCCCAAATGGTTTTTCATAAAGTAAGGATCCTTGTTGAGATCAATTGTTTCCAGGGCTAGTTGTCGCAAGCGTTCTTTGCGATCACGATTGGTTTCAGACCATGAGGCCACACCGCCGCTACCGGTTTTACCACCGGCTCGATTCTGAAAATCCATTATTTATCTTCTGTCTAACCTAAGACGAATGTAATGAAATTAAAACTTTTAATTATTTTTTAATATTTGTAGAATTACCAATGCTTTTTTTTAGCAAGCTAGATTGATGTATTCGTTGCTTCTTCTTAACAGCGCCTGCTCACTTGAAATTAATAACAAGTTAATATAATTTTTCGTTAAGTTGTATAAAGTTGCCAGAAAAAATTACAATAAAAGAAGAAATCAAGCAGTATTATCGTAATAAATAATTATTTATTGCTTCCTAATGAAAAGCTAGTTAGACGAAATAATATATTACACAAACATAATGCCTAAGAATTAAAAAAAAACAAATGCTTATATAGTATATTATTATAAAGAAAACGGCTTAAGTCCAGTTTATGGGCACCGCTCCAAAAGAAAAAAAAGTTGCCTACGGGGTGTAAAATTCAATTCTAAGCACAAAATGTATAATGAAAATTTGGCGCCAACCCTTAGTTCCGGAGTTACGGGCCTCCGAAGTTTTTATGTTTAAGATGGCATATATCGAGTATTTGATTGCAGAATAGGACAATATTGGTATCATTGGAAAGGTAATATAAGCGGTAATCTAATTAAACAAGAAAAAGAGAAAAAAATCTGCTAATGAAAAAAAACGAATTTGGAGCGGTGCCCGTAAACTGGACTTGAACCAAGAAATCATTTACAATGTTCCCAATAAAAATTGATCAATAAGGCATCACTAAAATACGTGAATAAAATTTCCCTTTGTAATTAGGCAGCACTTTTATTTCGGAGCATATGTCAATAAAAACAAATTGAAAAACTCTATGCTAGGAATTAAAACGATATGTTCCACAAAAATTTGCAATCAATATTTATGTTTGTAATAAGAAATGTTTGAAGAATTTAATTTATTAAAAGTGCTTAGTACGTACCCAGGAAACTGAAAACAATTACAATTACACCACGACATTGTTTCTTGCAGTGCGGATGAAAATAGTGAAATTTACAATTATTTTTTAATACATTGATAATTGTGTTTTGAAAAATACAAGTTGCACTTGATCAACAAGAGGGTATTAACTCGAAATTTTTAACATTTCAGTTTTTGCAGGAAATCCACTAAAAACATCAGTATCTAAGTATGTACTGTAAAAAATTAACGCATTCCTAAACTCTTATCTCTTATAGGGTATTAGAAGGTCAAACTTTGCATGTGAGGACGGTTTAATTATAAAAAAATTTCAGATCCATCTAGCGCCGCTGACAAACGCAAATTTTACCCTATTATACGACTATGATGGCATGTCGTAGGCCGTGCTCGCATACCAAGTTTGACCGTCTTATAGCCACTTAAAACAACATTTGTGAGCATTTTCGTGATTCCATAGTGACTACTTTCATTTCAACTATAAGGTATTATTTGAGTTAATAGATAGTTACAAAAGTTAAAATAGAAAAAGTATCGCATATATTTACATAAAAATTATATTATTTTGATTTAAGACTAAAAATATATATATATATATGCAGGTATGTGATGGAAATCGATTTCGAAATCGAATCGATTTAAAACTGAAAATGGTTGTGGTATGATTACTATTTTCGTTTCTGAAATATCTTCAATAGAGTTTTCAATAGCTTTCCATTCAATTTCTACAATTACTTTTGAGTAACTTCTTTATTATTGTTTAAAATATATCTCAAAGCAAATCGTTTTTTAATCGATCGATTTCCATCACATACCTGATGTGGTTTTATTTTGAGTTGATAAAATATGTTTCACTTTATGATAGACAAATTTTAGAAAAATGGTATTAACTCCAAAAGTAGACAGAGATAAAGGAAAAATAATGTAAATAATTTTTTAATGGTATTCGGATTTTCAAATTCTCTTAAAATGTAACCACAAACTGAAAATATTGAGTTAATACCCTCTTGTTGATAAAGTGCGAGGTGAGAGAGAATTTTATTTTTATAGATTACCGTAATTCTAATTACAATTAAGATTAGTTAGATTAGATAGTTGGAAACTACAAAAGCCCAGAAGAAGTCTTAAAATGGCTGATTTTAAGTAAACAATGATCTCAGCTGAAAAGCACGACACATTTTATTGTATCTCCAAAAAATTCGTTTGCTGAAACAACCAGTTCAACAACTCTAAAAACTTCTAGTTCTATAAATATGCAAGAAGCGCCAGGTAATTTTGCTGATTTTTGCTTATAATGTAAATTAGACAACTGATAATGCTACACAAAAAAGTAGCGAAATATTAAAAAATTTAAAAGATAAAGACCTTATGCTTAATAAATAAATTAAAATATATTTAATTAAAAGGTCAAATAAAAACTATATTATTTTTTTTTATTAATTTCTTCTAGCTAAAAATCCTATAACCAGTAAAAAAACATCATCACTAAAAATAACCATAACAGGACCAGAAGCTATTAGTGCACTTAATACAAAAAATTTGAAGGACTTAAACCCATACGAACGTTTGGCACACGTCAAAAATAAGATTAACCAAACATTAATCGAAAAGATAAGTACAGCAATTAACGATAAAAAAGAAACTTGCCAACATGTGAAATCATCGTCGTTATTGTATGATAATCCGCAACACAAATTGACTTCCAAACCACAATCACTTTCGTATGACAGTCTTCAATGTAAATTGGCTACAAAGCGACCATCGCCATTTTATAAGACACCAACAGAAGAACCGCTTGAGAGAAATGATGGTGAGCCCGCTAACCAGGGTCGTATTGAGTTTTTAAATAAAAAATTAAACGAAATACCAAAAGCCTCAATTAAAGTTGGTAGTAGACAACAATACAAATGTTTGCCTCCAAATAATACTATTAATAAACAATTACCACATGGCGGGGAATTTTTGGCTGAAAAACAATTCCATTCCACAATTAAGGTACCACATAATCTAACAAACGAAACACCAAAAGAATCAATTAAGGCAGGTAAAAGACAATGTTTGTCTTTAAATAATGAAATTTATAAACAATTACCACATGAGGAAGAATTATTGGCTGCAAAGCAATCCACTGTCACAGTAAATGTGTCACATAACACAACAGATGAAATTCCAAAAGCCTCAATTAAGACAGGTGAAAGCGAATGTTTATCTTTAAATGATACAGTTAATGAACATTTATCAGTCGAGGGAGAGTTATTAACTGAACATCAATCACGTTCCACAGTTAGCGTGCCACATAACCCGACAAATGAAACATCAAAAGTTTCTTTTATAGTGGTTGAAAACCAAAAACAGCATTGTATAAGTTTGTCTTTAAATAATACAATTAATACTAGATTGACAGACGAGAAAGAATTTTTGGCTGTAAACCAATTACATTCTACGGTTGAAGTGCCACATAACCCAACAAATGAAATTCCAAAAGCCTCAGTTAAGGTGGGTAACAGCCAACGATTGTCTTCAAATAATACAATTTATAAACAAGAACCATCTGACGAAGAACTATTGACTGTAAAACGATCCAGCTCCACAGTAAATGTATCACATAACCCAACAAATGAAATTCCAAAAGCCTCAATTAAGGAAGGTGAAAGCGAACAACAAAAACTCAAATATTTGCCTTCAAATAATAAAATTTATAAGCAATTACAAACTGATGGAGAATTATTGGCTGTAAAACGATCCAGCTCCACAGTAAATGTGTCACATAACACAACAGATGAAATTCCAAAAGCCTCAATTAAGACAGGTGAAAGCGAATGTTTATCTTTAAATAATACAGTTAATGAACATTTATCAGTCGAGGGAGAGTTATTAACTGAACATCAATCACGTTCCACAGTTAGCGTGCCACATAACCCGACAAATGAAACATCAAAAGTTTCTTTTATAGTGGTTGAAAACCAAAAACAGCATTGTATAAGTTTGTCTTTAAATAATACAATTAATACTAGATTGACAGACGAGAAAGAATTTTTGGCTGTAAACCAATTACATTCTACGGTTGAAGTGCCACATAACCCAACAAATGAAATTCCAAAAGCCTCAGTTAAGGTGGGTAACAGCCAACGATTGTCTTCAAATAATACAATTTATAAACAAGAACCATCTGACGAAGAACTATTGACTGTAAAACGATCCAGCTCCACAGGAAATGTATCACATAACTCAACAAATGAAATTCCAAAAGCCTCAATTAAGGAAGGTGAAAGCGAACAACAAAAAATCAAATATTTGCCTTCAGATAACACAGTTTATAAACAATTGTCAAACAAGGAAGAGTTATTGACTGAACAACAATCCCATTTCACAGTTAGTGCGCCCCATAGCCCAGCAAACAAAACTTCAATTAAAGTAGTTGAAGTCAAAAGACAGCAATGCAAAAGTTTGTCTTTTAATGATGCAAGTAACAAAGAATTATCAAATGAGGCAGAACTTTTGACGGTTAAAGTGGCAAATAACCCAAAAACTAAAATTCCAAAAGCCTCAGTTAAGGTGGGTAGAAGCCAAAATTTGTCTTCAAATAATACAATTTATAAACAATTACTTCAAGACGGAAAACCATTGGCAGCAACTAAAATTCCAAAAGCCTCAATTAAGGCAGGTGAAAGCGAACGACTAAAATTCAATTGTTTGCCTTCGAGTAATACAGTTTATAATCAATTATCAAATGAGGGAAAGTTATCAACTGAGAAACAATCCCATGCCACAGTTAACGTGCCACATAGCCCAACAAATGAAACACAAAAAGTTTCAGTTAAAGTGGGTGAAGGCCAAAAACTGCAGAACAAAAGTTTGTCTTTAAATAATACAATTAATATAAAATTATCGAACGAGGAAGAACAATTGGTTGTAAAACAATTATGTTCCACGATTAAATTGCCACAAAATTCAATAAATGAAATTCCAAAAGCTTCAGTTAAGGTGGGTAAAAAACGTTTGTCTTCAAATAATACAATTCATAAAGAATTACAACGTGACGGAAAATTATCGGATGTAGAACAAATATATTCCACAGTGTCACACAAACCAGCAAATAAAATCCCAAAAGCCTCAGTTAAGGTGGGTAAAAGCAAACAACACAAATGTTTGTCTCCAAATAAAACAATTATTGAATCATTGCCTTTTGAGGGAGAACAATTAAATGTGATATATAACGCAATAAATGAAATACCAAAAGCATCGATAAACGTAGGCACCAGCAAAAAATAATATGTTTGCCTTGAAATAACACATGTAAAGGATTACCAACTCAAGGAGAGTTTTTGGCTGCAGAGTATTCCTTCTCAACGGTTAAGATGTTACAAAAACCAATAAATTCTCGGCCTAAGTTCTTTAGACATCAAAGAAAAAAAGTAATGAGATACCAAAATAAAAACAGGCTTAGAAAACTCTTACCAACCTATAGTCGCAAAAATGGCGGTTTCAGCACAATGCTGAGGTATTTTCTATCTTCAATCAAATTAAAAAATGCTTAGAATTTGGTAATTATTTAATTTTTGCATAGAATTACTAAGTTTACGGATAATCCGGAAATCTGTGTTTCTTCTTCTTAGCAACGCTTTTTCACTATAAATTATTAACACGAAATTTTTTCGTTAAAATACATAAAGTAGCCAGAAGAACTATAAGCATTAAATTATTTATTTGTACTTCTTATAATAATAGATAGTTTTAATATATGTATATAAAGAATATTTTATTAATAATTATTTGATCATTCATGAGATTTTGTAACTAAAAAATAAAGAATTATTTTAAAAGAAACCCACAATAAAAAACAACAACCTTTACAATTGGGCAGCACTTTTTTTCGCAACCTATGTCAAAATGAGGTTGAAAATAAATTACTTGATAAAGTCTATTGATAGAAATTAAAACGAGGTGTGCTCTATTATATATTTTCAAGTTTTGCAATTAAACTTATTTATATTTGCAGTAAAAGTTGTTTAATATTTTTTTTAACTCACAAAACTTAAATTAAGTTCTTATGAAATTCCTAAAAAACAGGAACTTATAAAAACGAGCACGCGTTTCAATGACGTTGTTTGTGTCTGCAATGTGAAATAAAAAAATAAAAGTGAATTGTATAGAATTTATGTGAAAATAATACATCTATTAATTATTTGTAGCAAAATATGCATATAAGTGGTATACAAATTTGAATTTATAATGGATCCCATTTCTTCTGATACCACTTTGAATGTATCCCTAAGTGAAATGCCACTGGCTAAAACATCATCGTCTACAAGTAATACAGCCTCCGCTGAGGTAGTTCAAAAACCAAATGTGCTTGCAAAGCGTGTAGTACGCAAAATAACACCGTTAGATCCAAAAAAATTACAACAAGCCGGATTAGATCGTAAAATAGCTGAAGCTTTGAGTAAACAAAAATCTCAACTAAATAATAAGTCGCCCTTAAATCGTATTCCAAATGTGCAAACACCAACGTCTTCAAAAGTTTCGAGTACTGAACCAATTAGTTTTACAGTCTCAAAATCAGCTAGTTCCTCCATAAATGCGCAAGAAGTAACGCCAGGTAATTTTTGTTGGTTTTCTCTTAATCTTTAATTTATCATTTTTAATTTTGGTTGTTGGGAAGTTTTCTTGTTAAATCTTTGTGCTATTGTTTTGTTATATTAAAAGTTTGCAGCATTTCATGGTTATGCTTTTATAGCTCGGTGAACTGTGCATTGGTTTTATAAAGCGTACGTTTGGGTTCAACTCCCGGCTGTGGATGTTAAATTTTGGGGAATCGAAGTGGGGTGAAAATATATTTTTTTTACTTTTCTATATTTTTTTACGTTACAAAATTAAATATTAAAATTTAGGAACATGACGTACCGAGAGGAGAAATTGTTTAAATTCGAAATAGGTTGCATTTCGAGCATCATGAAATTTCGGCAATAAAATATTTTTCATTTTGGAATAGTTTGTCTTTTAACTATGAGCACGACATAAAAACTTTTAAAATAAGGGAATATAAAGTTCTTCTGGAAGGTCTTTCTGGGCAGGCAAGGAGCAACATCAAAATTGTGAAAATGGCAAAAAAAAATTAAAACCGATTTAAAAATTCTAAAAGAGCTCTTATATTGACCCGCAAAACGTTACTACCAAAAAGATTATTCACAAGCAGGTCTAATAAAACTTTCCAAATTTAATTGCAGACAGTGAGATACAAAATTAAGATGACGAATTTAAGAAACTTCGCTATAAAGACTTTAATAAATATTTTAAAAATTTAAAAAATTTTACAGTGGAAGATCTTTGGCACACAATCATAAAGATTTCTAGAGCGGATACTGAGTTACTGGAATACTTTGACGAAGTTTGCATTAAAATTGGCCTTATAGGCTTCCGATGTATTAAATAAAGATAAATAAATAAAAAATAAATAAATAAGAACTAAGTAATAACGACCAAAAAAATTGATATGAATCCCGTGTTCATCTGCAAACGTTGAACAGGTATTTTCAACTTAGAGGATATTTTATAAATTCATTATTATTTTTGTTAGAACTACTAAGCATTTTTTTCCAAAATTAAGTTTTTTTTTTCAACGAATGAAGATTTTTCTATGAACATTGCACACAAGGCGAATTCATTGTTTTTTGCTTGAGGAGTGTGTAAAAGAAAAACAAAAAAAAAAAAAAAATTAACGCAGCAAATTTGCAATAAAATTTGTGAAATTAAATAAATTTAATTAAAACACTATTTATCCCTATTTTTTAAGCCTTTGAAAATTTACGCAAAATTAAAATAAATTCTAACGTTTTCAAAAAAAAAAAAAAAGAAAAAAAAATGCTGGGTTAAGTGTTAAAATTTCGCCGTGCTCCAATATATAAAAAATTTGTACATGTCTCAAATTCCGATCGGAATGGTTTTGATGCCATATTAACAATTTCGATCGATTTTGTTTTACCTTTAGATTCCGATCGATTTTTGCTTATTTAAATGTGGCAATATTGCGCATACCAAAGTTAACAGCAAGCCTAATCTGAATAAGGACACATAATAAAAGTAAATTTGTAAACCTCAAATAACGAAATTTCAAAGAATCTAAATTCAACTTTGAATTGAATTTTAAAAGTGGGTTTATTCCGAAGAAATAGTTTCTTTTCCATTTTCTGAAGAACCAATTAGCGGAATTAAAATAACTTTCGATCGGAATTGAGTTCTGTGACATGCCTGATAAGTATTTTTTTAGGAGTTTGATATGTAGGTTAACGACGAAAGTCAATGAATTAGCTATTGCTACCACCTTTAAAATACATAATTTATTTCTTTCTAAATAAGTATTATTTTGCCAAAATAATTTTTTTCTTTTAGAAACTTATATTTTAAACATTAAAAAACTTACACAAGAACTTTATGAATGGGTTCATTAAAAACAATCTTTAACAAAAGTACCTTAAAAAGTATCTTTTAATAAAAAACTTTAAAAAATACATAGTTTTTATTTAAAAATCTTTACAAAAATGTTATTTTTTTGTTTTAATAACTAAATTTCAAGCATTTAACCCATTTGGGACAGCCCATGTTTTTGAAGAGCATCCCCAGAATCCAAAAATTTTTTTTTGCTTTATATTGACCATTTTTGATAAAAAAACATGTTTGCAAAAGAAATTAGTCGCTTTGTAACTCCCTTCGTACAAATAAGATGATTGCACACCGTTAGTGCATGTAGCTCCTCTGAATATTTTTATTACGAGGAACGGATTGAACACCAGGCGTGCAATGCAAAATAAAATAAAAACACATTATTAAATTGAATAACGTTTATTAAATTGATTAACGTTTATTTATTATTATTAATTTAGGTTCAGCAATAAATAAACGAATATAATTAAATGAATATGCTGCAAACAATAAATCAACACCTTCACTATCACTGCTCATTTTCTGCAATCCTTATGGTCCTGGCTGTGGGTCACTCATTTTAGGGGCTAAATTGAAACCAACATAAAATTTTATTTTTACGCCGTCCTGACGGCTGCTTTTTCCAGCCGGTCTCGAATGGGTTAATGCAGGTTTTTTAACTCATCTATTTAAAGAACTATTCAAGAACTTCATTAAAAAAAACAGAATTGAAATAAATGAATTAAGGTCGAAAAAAAACTTTAAAAAAGTCCTTTAACAATGAAAATTAATCTTAAATTTTGGAAAATGTTTGAAACCTTTTACATTCAAAAAGAAATTTTTTTTTACTAATTTTGTAAAGGTAATAATAATTAAAAAGGTTTCTTAAAAAAATACTTTAAAATAAACTTTTTAAAAAATTATGGCCCAAATTCATAGTTAAAATAAAGTATACTTTAAGGCAACTAAAGTCGGTTTTATTTTAGAGTCGACTCTAATTCATTCATAGACAATTTAAAATATATTTTTGGCGAGAAAGTCAACTCTAAATTAAAAACTATCCAAAGCTGTTTTTAACTTATTTTTCCAAAATTATTTTATTTGGTTTAAGAACACAATACTCTTTATCTGATTTTTATACCAAAGTGAACAAAATAAAAACAAGGTTACTTTTTTCAAATGTTTGTGTAGAAATTGTATGAAAACATTTATCAAATTACAGTTGGCACCCAGTGGAAGGCGTCTAAACTTAAAGTATACTTTATTCTTGACTATGAAAGCAAAAAAGATAATAAGAGCTTTTTATTTTAGAGTATACTTTAGCAAGAGTCGACTTTTTTCTATAACTATGAATTTGGGCCTATGTGTTTAATAAAATAAGTCAGTTTTCATTAACTTATAAGATCGATGGTTCAAATCCTGATTGGGGAAAAAATTAAAACAAACGCTAGACGCCGCTTGTTTACATTCATACTTAACTCATAACAGTCAATATGATACTAAAACAGCATCTATAATGTTGTTAGCAAACAAGTATTAATAATTAAAAATAAAAGTGGATTTCGTGGCTATACCAAAGGTTAGTACAAAAGCAACAACAAATGTACACGACGAGTTACAAAGAGAATCACAAAGAAATGCTTTAAGTTGTGTGTGGACTTCGTCTCACCAAATTAACATTAAGATTATTTGGTTAAATAGATGATGTTTACGACGTACATAACATAAGGTAGATAGATGCGAAGAATGCTAATGAAGGATGTGGCGATCCAGAAAATGCATGCTACATTTCATTCTGCTAGCGTCTAATTTTTCTTGTTTTCCTTGAAAAACGTCCGCATACATTTGTAAATAATTGTTCTATCTAAAAATATTTAGAAATTAAATTAAAAATGAACCAAAAAGCAGAAAATAAGTCAGTTTTTTTCATTAATTAAAAAGATCGATGGTTCAAATCCTGATTGGGAAAAAAATAAAATTAAAAAAAAAAAAATTAAAAAAAATTTTTTTATAAAAAACTATAAAAGATATTTTTTAAACAAAACCTTAAAAACCCTTTTAATAAAGAGCATTTAAAAAGGGCGCTACTTCAAAAAAGGACTGTTTTTAATTAAAAAGACCTCTAAAAATAAAAAAATAATTTAAAAAGTAGTTTTTAAATGAAATTAAAAAATTTTAAACAAAAATCATTTTACAAAAATGTTGGTTGTCATTTTAACTGCTTATCAAAGAGTTAAAAAGCATTTCTCTTTAAAACGCATAAAAAGCAAAAAAAAAAAATCTTTTAAATAAAGAACATTTAATAAACGGTGTTTGTTGTTTTGCATATTAAAAAGTAACGATCTTTACAGAATTTAAAAACATGTGATTTATTTGTCGAAAAACGAGATGATTGTTGTGTACAAATTGCAAGTTAAGTTGCTATATTTAAATTACACTTTTTTATTTAAAAATTATAAACAAATTAAAAAAAAAAAATTTTAAGTGCAAACAAAAAAAAAAAAATAATCCGCAAAGTGTGAGTTTGACTCAGAAACGAAAGGTTCCGTACCATGTATTGGTCACTCTTAAATTTTAATTTTTAAACTTGTTACAGTGGACATAGAAAAACATGATTTGAGTAAATTTAAAAACGCCCCCTATGAAAATTACATAAATATTGAAAAACCTTTTAATTAAAATTTTTTTAATTAAAGACACGGGAATATTTTTAAAATTTTTAATTTTCATAAATAAAATATCGTGCTATTTTTTTATTTAATTATCCCGATTATATTAATCACCGATATTGATTATTGAGGGTCAAAGCACGTCCGATGGCCATTTCGTTAACGCTTACTTAACTCTTCGGAAAACTTCTGACAAACATTTTGAATAAACTAAAAATTTTTGTCCAAACAATAAAGCAAAGACAAAAATCAAAGTTTAAGCAAAAACAACAATAACCAACAATGATTCTATTTTTCTTTCTCCGCTGTATAAATTTTTTATATTAAAATTTTTTTATATTTATTTTTGTAGCGACAGCATACCCTGCATAATACCCTGTTCAGGCCTACGCTTTAATTGCGCAAATAAAGAATTTACGCAATTAAGGCCTTAATTGAGCTCAATTTACCATATAAGAAGTCAATTAATAAATTGAGCAATTAGTACTTAATTGCATTACTAATTTAATAAAATGCGAAATGCAACCCTTGCCAACAAGTACGTTTACTCTGGGAGCTATGTTCAGTGGAAAGAAACATTTCATAAGTTGACAAGCCGCAAGTAAAATATATAAACAAATAAAAAGAAAAAGGCTTTTGACACTTTCAACTTCAAAGCAACAACAAAAACCATGTTTTTTTTTGTACCAAAAAGAGAAATCAGTTGGGCGGACGAAACTACCTAGAAAAATAAATATGCCTTGTGTTAATTGCATAAGCTTAATTGAGCCTTTGTGAGCCCTAATTAAATTGCGCAATTAAAACTAAATTGACTTAAAGCAGACATAGAAGTAGACATAGAAGTGAATCCTCTATCTGCCTACAACGGTTTAAAACATAAGGCCATATTCATTAAATTCACGGCCTTTTTGAAATACCCTTTCATTTCTAAATTTATTTTTTATGGTGGTAATATTTGTACATACTCTGTCTGAATTCTAAATGTCTGCCTACTTCGGTTGAAAAACTAAACCCACATTAGTAAAAATCACATCAATATTGGGACACCCTTTAATTTTTATTTTTTTTTTCTACTTGTTGGTATAGCACCTGTTACAGTTCAAAAAATAACAATATTTTTATAAAAATCACGTAATTTTCGGAACTCCCTTTAATTTTTAGTATTTGCTGTTATAGCCGCTATAGTTATACATCTTCGGTGACAAATTTCAAGACTTTACCTATTACTGTTCCAGTAATAGAGAGCTGTGACAGAAAGAGAAGGGGATAGACGCTCAGCCACTGTAACGAAAACAATAGTCACAGAACCCTAAAAATAAATAAAAAACATGTGGAGTAAAAAAAGAAGAAAGAGAATTAAAAAAATAAATCAATCACAAAAAAAAATCATCGTATAAATGTACATGATTTTTTTTTATATAAATATTAAAGCGGTTTATACACAATCAAAATACTCGTATAGCATTATGGTAGTATTTGGAAACGTGTTAGTATATGTTACACAAACGATGTAGCATGAAAAATCAAAAAGTTTTTGGCATGCTGGATGTCAGTCACACTTTGTTATGTGTACTGTGTTTCTTTTTTAATCACTTTTCATTTTAAACGAACGAGTTTTACAAGTCATTGCGTGTACTTCGTGTCCTAAGAAGTGCATAGTTTAGTGACCGTGTTCGTCATTAAAAAAAGTACCAAATACAATTTGGAATGCTAAAAAAAATAAAAAATAAATAAAGAAAAAACAACCTCCGGAGTTAAACTACAATATTTCGTAAGAAATAAATTTTTTTACCACACTTTTAACGTGTTTTCCTCTATTTTTTTATTTTCTTTATTTTGTAAATATTTGTTTGTATGTACGTATAATATTTTTTCGTCATTTTGCAATGCTAAAAGCTCGATGTTGATAGCAAAAATCAAACTAAAAATAAAAGCTTGACTGGTAATCCAGCAAGTGTATATCAAAGCATCTATCATACGAACACGATTTTGACATCCAGCATTTTGATTGTGAGTAGGAAAACAACACACAATGATATTTTCATACAAATTTGACATCAGTTATCGTTCAACGACAATGCCGCTGAGATAAAATTTATTTTATTTTCTTTTCGATTTTCATTATTCTCTCAAATTTAGTCTCTCACTCTTCTAACAATATTGCCAGCATTTGGATTCACAATAATAGCAAAGGCACATTATTTATATAAAAAAGAGCAAAATTTCAGGAATAAAAATATACGTAAATAACAAACATAATTGAAAAGGTAAAAAATATGAAAATAAAATTGATTGAAAAAATAACTGAAAAGGTGAAAAATATGAGCCTATGTATCATCTTAAATCAGTCATCATTTATCTTTTGTCCCTCTCTTCGATCTGTATGAAGGTTTTGAAAAGTCCCATTGAATCCCTTGCAAGATTAACCAGTCTAATAGACTCTAATGCTAATGTTAATGTACTTAATATTCTATACATTTCATCGCTTATTTTAAATAGAATTCTAAATCATTTAAATGTAATAAAATATTTAAACAAAATGGCCCATATTCATAGTTATAGAATAAAGTCGACTCTTGCTAGAGTATACTCTAAAATAAAAAGTTCTTATTATATTTTTTGCTTTCATAGTCAAGAATAAAGTATACTTTAAGTTTAGCCACCTTCCACTGGGTGGCAACTGTAATTTGATAAATGTTTTCATACAATTTCTACACAAACATTTGAAAAAAGTAACCTTGTTTTTATTTTGTTCACTTTGGTATACAAATCAGATAAAGAGTATTGTGTTCTTAAACCAAATAAAATAATTTTGGAAAAATAAGATAAAAACAGCTTTGGATAGTTTTAAATTTAGAGTTGACTTTCTCGCCAAAAATATATTTTAAATTGTCTATGAATGAATTAGAGTCGACTCTAAAATAAAACCGACTTTAGTTGCCTTAAAGTATACTTTATTTTAACTATGAATATGGGCCAATATTTTTGAAAACAAACACAAAACTGAAATGAAATATTATTAATGCCGTCTTTATTTTGTTAACTAACTCTCAGTAACGGTAAATCGTTCCGTTACCGTCGTCTTTTGTGTTCCTACAATAAGTGGGAGGTGTCTCTCTCTCTCTCCCTTTCTCTCTCTGCATTAAAGAACACTCTCTTTATAAAAGTTATCGTTTTTAGAAAAAATATTTTTAAAACAGTTTGTAAATAGAGTAAACGAGAATTTAAGCCTAATGGTATAAACACAACTGGGACGAACGACGAATTTCTCACAGCACAACGAATTTGTAATTTTTGCGTAAATTCGTCGACTCAAACTCAATTAGGACGACAAAATTAATCATAAATTAATTTGAAAATATATTTTTGTTTACATATGCCACTTGTTAGAGTGACCATGTATTTTAAAAAAGAAACATTAATTCTTATATGGTTTTTATTTGAAATATTTTTTTAAAATGAATAATTATATTTTTTTCAGTTTTTTGTATAACCAGTAGAAAAATGTAGAATTATGATAGTAGAGGATATTTCTTGCTAGGTAGGTAAATAATTTGTTGACTACCAACACTTATAATAAATAACGACTCTCTAAAGAAATAAATATTTTAAAAATACATTATGAAAATATTAAAATTTAAATAAACAAAACATAATTGTCAAACAATGAAGTAAAAATTTTTATCTGCTAAACAAAAATTTGTGAAAATAGAAAAGTTTTATATTGGCGGGCAATTGTCTCGCTCATTTTCGACGTATCTGACACTACAATGCGCGATACAGAAACCAGAAACAATTGCCGTTTGTTGTTACGTTTTTTACAAAAACAAAATGACATTCGCGTTTTAAAAACCCAAACATGGGAAACGGTAACGTTTTTGTGCGTCTAAATAGCAATGTGTTCTGTAAACTGAAAAAATAATTAACTTAAAAATAGATTAGAACGTATTTTAGGACAAAATTGTATATATTATTAAAAATAGTATATTTTTTATATGTGGGCTATAAATAGAAAGAAAATACCTTTTTAATTAAGAAGAAATAAAACACTTATAAGACTAAACATAACTAGTAAGAGTGCTATATTCGGCTATGCCGAATCTTATATACTCTTCACCATCTATGTAAATCTAGTTTAGTGAATTAACTCCAATCAAAAAACCAAATATTGGGTTGACAGAGAATTAAAAAAATATAAAAAAAAAATACTGCATATATATAATTTTATATAAAAATGACATCGGCTCTTAATGGGTTAAGCCTTTTTAAAATTTTTTTTAGTTCCTTAAACATCTTTTCAAAAGCTTTAAAATGATATCCATATTGATATTTTAAAAAATTTGAAAATTTCAGAGCCCTGTAACTCGGAAAATATGGGCGAGCGCCAATTTTTTCACTAGATGTTTTTTTCTTATTTGTTAATTCTTTATCGCCCCATATATTTATTTTTTTGATCGAAGTTACTTTATTGTTCCAAATGTCATGAAAAAATTATAGGTAGGCGTGGTGTTTTGCCTGCTCCCTCGAAGGACATTGACCGATCATGCTGATTTCCAATAGCACGTCTTTCGATACTATATCTGATCGATTAACATATTTTTTTTTGTGCCGAGGCAAATTGATTTCAACACTAACACGGACGGACAGTCGGACATCGCTCAATCGACTTCGCTATGCATAAAAAGTCAGAATATACATATATACTTTATGGGGTCGGAAATGGATATTGTAGAAATCAAACACGGATTGTCAAACTTGGTTATACACATTTTCCACTTTTTGTAGTGAAGGGTATAAAAACGGTGCTACTAAAAAAAATAAACCTATCGCAGAGTTCGTTACGCACGACGAATTTCGTCGACGAATTGATTATGCGCATTTTCATATATGTACACAAATGTATTTTATTTTTTTTCGTCGAATTTCGAAGCAAAAAATTTGTCCGTCGACAAAAAAGTCTTTTAAAAAGTGTCTCAAAAAATTATTTTTTTTAAAGATCGCAAAAATATTATTTCAGAAAATTAAAAACAAATTATAATAAATATTTAATAAATTTTTTTAAATAAGTTTATATGAAACATTTGACAGATATTTCGAATAACCTATTTGGCTTAGGCCGTTAAGTGCTTTGCTGCAAATTAAAAATTTCTCAAACGTCCCAGGTTCGAAACTCAAACCTAGTCTTGTTCTCGTGGCACCGGTGGGTTTTTATAGGCAGACCAAAAATGGCTAAACAAAAAATAATAATAAAGAAAAGAGACTAAAAAAGTCTTAATTATTTTAAGGGTTATTAATTATTAATTATTAATTTTAAAAATTAAATTGTTTGTGCTTATGGTACAATTAGAGCACGATATTAATTGGTTGATTTGGTTCAGAGCGTTAAAGAGTTGGTATGTTCTCATATTTTGTTTTAAACATGGGTTCGAATCCCGGTGATCTTGATGATATTATTTTTGTAATTTTTTTCTTATTTATTTCTAGCTAAAAAACCCATTATCACTAAAAAAGTAACACCACCAAAAATAACCATAACTGGACCAGAAGCACAAACAGTACTCAATACACAAAATTTGGAAGATTTAAACCCACACGAACGTTTGGTACATGTTAAAAATTTGCTAAACAAAAAACTACTTCAGAAGAAAAAAACAGAAATTAATGATAAGCATAATGATAAACCAAGTGTACAACATTTACAACCACCATCGACGTCATCGTTTGTTAGTTCGAAAAACAATTTGACTGCAAGATCACCACCATCACCGCCCTCCTCTTCGTACAACTGTTCGCAATACAAATTGCCTTTGAAAAATCAAAAAGAAGTAAAAGCTAAGCCAAACCTGTACTGTGATTTAAAGAAACCGGCTGAAGTTGTAATGGCCACACAAATAGAGACTCCACAAAAATCTCCACAAGATATTGCAAGAAAATTACAATTTCCAACAGATGCAGAAAGAAAAGTTACTGAGGAATCAGGCAACGAGAATATTTTCAAGTGTTTAAATGAAAACTTTAAGGAAATACCAAAAGCCTCAATTAAGGCAAACAAAAGCCAACAACAACAACAACAACATCATCATAAAAATGTTAAACAAAAATTACCACAGCAAAAAGGAGAAGAATTATTGCCGGCAAAAGAAATCCATGCCACGGTTAATGTGTCACAAAACCCGAAAAGTTTTCAAAATGAATACTTGAAACAACAGAAAATAAAATGTAGCAGCAATGAGATACCAAAAGCTAAAATAAAAACTGGCCAGCAATACTCCCTGCAAGAGCAGAAGCCCTATGGATATAAACCGTTAAAACAGGGCGAACAAAAATTAGACTTTCCGGAGGTCTCTCCACTTAAAGCACCCTTTCCAATGGTTAATGTACCTAAAGAAACTCCTTTGCCAGCAATTGATTCTTTTAAAAAGCCATTTAATACAGGGAATACTACTGGCTGCTATGATTTTCAACAAAATTTTATTAGTGAAACTAGCACTGTATGGCCAAATTATGTAATTAACCAGCAGCCTACATCAGCAGCATCTACATTAGCAAAATCAAATTTAAACTTTGATACTAATGCTGCTGTTGCTGCTGGGACAACTTTAACAAATTCTCTAATTGTTTTAGAGAACAAAGTTCTAACACAAGATGAAATGATAGACTTAACAGAATTACGCTTGTCTACAGCAACGCCACGTTTTATCAATCCCCATAAACCCATACCCGAAGTGGTAATAAAAGAAGAAAATACCGATGAATATCCAGCTGCAGATTTGTCAACTTCTGTCAATAGCGCAGAAAAAATTTCACAGGCTGAAGTAGCAAAGGAAATGTCTACTGCAAAGGTAGTAATTGCCAACAAACAAAATAAGAAAATTATTATTAATGCTCAAAAACTAAAATTGCCACCAGAACAATTGGCAGATTTGGCAAGAAAAATTAAACAGAAAACTTCAAACGCCAAAAATGCTGCTACAAAAAATTTAAATGAAAGCAACAAAGTGACAAATATAACGGTATTTATAACTAAAGATGCTGCTGCTACTACTGCTGCTACAGCTACTACTACTACTGCTACTACTACTACAGCTACTACTACTTCTACTACTAGTAGTAGGAAAACGCCTACTAACTTGGCAAACTTTGTTGTGCCACCACATAACCCTGATGTTACGGCTCAATATCCAAAAGAATCGCCAGTTAAATTATTTATACAAAACAATCAAATTTATGTGCATGTTAATAAACCAGATGAATCGAAAATATGTGACACCATTTGCGATAATAATGAAACACCAAAAAATAATTTGCCACAAAATTCACAAACTACAAAAGACTTTTTAACGACTGAAAGTTGTATAAATTTGAAAGATCAAATCAACAAATCAGCTGTGGAAATTATTGATGAACCTGTGGATACAGAGAATTGTTTTTCTGCTGTCGATTTTATAGCAGCTCTCAGCAATACAAATGACATTAATGAAGAAACTAGTTTAGAGTTATCGCCTGAAGAACTTAATTTGAGTGCATCCTGTAATATGAATCCATTACCCCTTAACATACAAGCTAATACATCAAATAAAAAAATAGAAACAGTAAAACCATGTCAGATAACATCTACAATGAGTTTAAAATCTAATATTAATGATAATCTTTTAAATAATCAACAAGTGGGAACAATTGTTATTGAAAGTTCAAATGGCCCTCAAACTATTTTGACTAAAGACAGTCCTCATAAGTTTGATAATGGTGATAACAATGATAAAGTTAAAGTTTTAAACGAAATGGAAATTGAAAAATCTTTAAAGAATATTCTTAATCCCGATTGCTCCGTAATTAAAAGACCAGACCTTAAAGTAGCCAATAGCTCACACACAGATTGTCAAGATACTAAAACACTCAGTGTTGCATCAACTGAAAAGTTTTGTGATCCTAAATTGTTTGATAATATGGAAGTAAAGGATATGGAAATTGAAGATATGACGGCGTTGGTAACAACTAAAGCTGATGCTAAAATGGTAGATGATTTAAAAATTATTTCTGGAAAAAAATCAACTAACACTAACACTACTACCAGTATGAATATAAAGAATGATAAAGAACAAACGAAAGATACAAATCAGGTAGATCTTAAAGCTCCAAATGTACAATCGAATGAAAATATGGAAAATATTTTAAAACCAAAAACAAAGACAACATTAGAAGATTTAGCAAAACCTAATACGACTAAAAATACTACTACAAGTCCTATAAAATCTGGCGAAAATTCGTATCTTAAAGCTGAGACCAATAAATTGGGAGAAGAAAATAAATTTGAAAACTCAAATATTTCGGTAAAACACAATAATCAAACAGATTCTTATAATATAAGCAATAACTTCCAAAAGGTTTTAAAGACCACTGCCGATCCAAAAGATTTATCACCAAATGACACGACTTCTACACCTTCATTGAAATCATCCGGCGCAGAGAAAGTCGATCAAAAGTCAGAATCAGTAACGGCCAAACGTATATCGAGATTTAAAAAGGGTAAAATTAATTTAGTACAACGTAATAAAATGGGTCAGGGATCAAATCAAGCTTTACCCAACAATGACAAAGTCTCCACGGAAAACAAAGCAAACACAGAAGAAAATAGAAATGAACTAAATGAAAATTTGAATAAAGAATCGAATAAAGAATCGAATAAAAAATCTTTAATTGAAATGGAGCCTGAAAATGTTAAAGCAACACATCAAAGCAGAAAAATTTCAGGACAAAATGATGACAACATCAAAGCAACTGCAACCATTACAACAAAAAGTCTTAACGAAATCCAAGATTTACAGAAAACTGACCAAACACTTTCTATCTCTAAAATAACGGAACCTCTTCCCACAGATGAAACAAAAATCATGCCATTAGAAAACGAAACTTTTCCAAAAAATATTGAGCCAATAGCAAAGGAAAAGTTCTCAAGCAAAACTTTAGAGAGTGACGTATCAAAAGCTTCAATAAAAATAGACAAACATTCGGAACAGGATTTAAACTCCACAAAGACACATTTAACTAAATCTGTAAATAGAGACCACTTGAATATACAAAAAGGCTCGGTGGAATTTGGCAGTATATCGCAGCAGCTTTCAAATACAGTGGAGACAAGTTTAAATAAATCTTTGGATATTGATACTAAGGATATGACAAAATTAACAACAGCTGATACAAATTCGCAACAGCATTCCAAATCGCAGGAATTAAGTTTAACTAAATCTTTAGATAGTGACATCATAAGCATATCGAAAGCTTCAGTAAGAATCAGCCAAATACCTCAGCAGGATTCAAATATACCGGAAAAGAATTTAACTGAATCTTTAGCTGGTAACACCCTGGATGTACCAGGAGCATTAGCAAACAAGGGCAATGATACACTACAACCTATTAACACCGAAATCGGGATCGTTCCGAAGGAAACAGTTGGAATAAGCAATAGTTTACAGTCTTATTTTAAAACAGCGGAGAAAGCTTCAATCCGAAGAACCAGTATTTCGCAGCAGTTTCTAAAAGCACCGGTAGAAATGGACAACATTAACGAGCAGCTCTTAAACTCACCTAGTTTGCAGCAACATTCGAAATCCACAGAACAAAGTGTCATGAAAGTTTCAAAAAGTGAGGTTATAGAAACACCAAAGTCATCCACAACAACGGGCAATGATTTGCCGCAGCATTTAAACTACGTGGAAGGACATTTAATTACTAACAGCCTGCAGGTAACGGAAGCTTCAGTGAAAATGGACAATAGTTTACAAGGGCATTCAAGCTCTCCCAACAGAGGAAGAGAATCTTTAAATACTGTCATTCTGGAAGTACCAAAGGCCGCAGTAAACTTGCTGGAAAGATCGTTGTCTCAATCCGTGAATAGCATAGATATACCAGAAGCCTCATCAAAAGTAGACAGTGCCCAGCAGCATTCAAACATACCGTCGACAAGCTTAACTAACTCTTATAATACAGACAACATGGCGCCTACTAAAACGACCGACAGCATCCCACAACAACTTTCAAGCTCGACAAACATAAGAACACAACAAAATAACCACAATGAACAGAAAAAGTCTTCTGAAATGGCTGTAACATATGTGACCGTTGAACAAGGAGATGTCCAAGAAAGAATGTCGGAGATATCTTCTCGCGAAACTCAAGCACAAAAAACTCCACAAACATTTCCAGAATGTAAAGAACTTCCAGACCATATTTCAATTACGGAATCTAGTAAAAATATTGCAGCACAAAAAGACCAGGACAAAATTTTAAATCACTTAGCACAGCAACCTCAAGAGGAGAATTTCGAACAGGACTGTGGAATAAAAATTTTAAACAAACAAGAAATTAAAGCTGAAGCTAAGACTGAGACTGAGAATATTTCAAAAAGTGATCTTTCACCAATAAAATCACAAGAAAGTAATCAGGGAACAGCTTCCAAAAAGGTATGCAATGATACAAATGTAGCATCTAAAGAACAGTCAACCCCAAAAAAACTTTTAAAACAACTTGAAAGCAACAATAAAGAAAAGGATAAACTAGAATATCAACCAGAGCAATCAAGGCTGCCAGTGGAAAATGAAGTTAGAAAGAGTTTGGAAAAAGGAGATGAGCAAACAGTTCTGGGAAGAAAACGTTCTTCTCGAACTGGCTCAAAGGGTAGAAAAAGTCAAACAGAAACAACAGCTACTGCTGGCTCAAGCGGTACAAGACATTCCATAAGACCTCTCATAAGTGATGACGAGTTAAAACTTTTACCAGAAAATGCTAAAATAAACCTTAAACTTGCCAAATCAAAGCAGAATGAAACGATGCAGCCTACAACACCGCTAACAACAGCAACAACAACGACGACAACAACAACACATAAAAGACAACAACGTTTATATTCAAAGCCAATAGAATTGGAATTAACCTCTCCTTCTTCAAGGCCTTGCAAAAGAACTCGTTACTATTCTCAGAGTATGGAAACAAATGTTACACTAACATTTGATGTAAACCCTTTCGAAAATGTAAAACCTGTAGAAAGAATAGAATCCTGTCAGGATAAGACACAAGAAACCAATGCAACAACAACTAAACAAATTAAAACTATAGACGTTCAATACGAATCCCAAGAAGCGAACGACAATAACCCTGACTCGGAAGATGAGAATTATGATTATGATTGTTCTATGAAAGATTGTGAGGAAAGTAATGAGTTTTTGGGATTTGAAGAAATTTCCGAAAGTAATAGTTTTAAAAAGGTTTCCAACGATGCTAAAGAAATTGAAGGTGAAACAAAAACAAAATATGGTGGCACTTTGAAAAATTGGTTGACAACTGGCAAAGCCATTTCGCCAACGTTTGATAAAGTGAAAAACACAAAACGATTACCGAATCAAGACGAATTAACAGCATCTACAACAACACCATCATCATCTTCGGCAATAGGTGACACTTTAAAAAAACGTTGGGATTTATATTCCAATCTAAATGAAGATACCGACATTACCGATGACACTTCACCGCTTGATGATGAAGAAGAGATTAGGGAACAAATTCCCATGAAGAAATCTTTTAAACGTGGCACTACAAATGTGATAGATAGCAATAAGAATTTATTAGAAGATAAGAAAATAAAATTAGATGATTCCTTTGAACATAGTTTTATAAGGCCAAATACTTCTAGTAGCGACACTGGTTGCCATGAAAAGAAAGTTAGAAAATCTCTAAAATCCCAACTAAAAAGAAAGAGTTCGGAAGAGAGTTTGTTTGAAACAAAAGTCGAAGAAGTCTCTCTATCCTTTAAGGACAAAAAAGAGCAAGAAATAAAATGTGGAAAAACAGGTGACAATTCTCAAGCAGTTGACAAATCTGATTGCCAACAGCAACAGGCTTCGAGTAGTCTACGATATCAAGGCAATCCAGGCAAGTGTGATACTGTTTCAAACTCTCCAAATGCTAGAGAATCGAAACGTTTAAAATCGAAGGATAAGACAAAAAACGCAAAAGTTACAAGCAAAAGAACAAAAAAACATTCCAAAAATACTGATACTGATACCGATTCAAGTTGTCATGACAGAATGGAATCGGAAAAGCTAAATACAGTTCCGATTCTCGGAGCAGAAGGTACAACAAAAATGGAGGAAGAACACCAAATTCATGATAAAGGTAGCACATCAAAGGACTCGGATAGAGAAAGGCGAAAAGCACCAAAACTATTGGAAGCTGAAGATGTAAAAGATAACTCAGATATTGAAGGTTCTAACAGACAAAAATCTAGCCCGACAAGTTTCAAGCAAAAAGCAGACATTCCAAAACAACAAACTATTGAAGCATCTGAAAACTTCAACAATGAAAATTTTGCAAATCAAGAAGAAAGTGAAAACTTAAAAACTCCAAAAACTGTGATTAATGAAAATGAAAATTCTACAATTCAGACAGAAAAAGCTGAAGCAGAAAGTTGTTGCACTACACCAAAAAATTCAACAATTAAACGGAAACGGGGACGACCTAAAAGAAATCCCATACAAACTTTATTGACGCCGTCAGACCCAATAAACGAAATTGAAACACAGCAGAAAGATCTAAAAACAACTAATACTTCTGAGCCTTCCGATAATGAAAGTCCCCTACCGTCCGCTAAAAAACGTCGTTTACAAACTTCCTCCCTTAAAAGTAATAAAACTGAAGATTCTGATAGCGAGTTTAAATCTTTGGCATCAAACAAAACTCAAGAAATGACAAGGGTTGACGAGAATTTAGAACTTATAGCAACGCCCACATTAGGTCTCGTTAAACAAGAAACACCTGCAGTGGTAAGGAAACGTAAATCTTGTAACGAGCCAAACTTTAATCCTCGCCTACTGTTAATAACTAAAAGGGAACAACTTGATACTGATGAAGTTATAACCGAAACTGAACCTGGAACAGGTGCAATACAATGTGGTCTCTGTTTGGAGCGTACTCAACCAACGAAATGGAAATCACATTTAGCCAAACATTATGGTGTAGGATGGAAAGTTGGAAAAGAACAGTTGGTAAGTTTGTGTTTAGTAAATATTTAGCGGTAATTTAAATTTTTTTATTGTGTTCAATTTCATTTTTAGAATGTGGAAAACCGTTCTGTTGTTTTAAGTACCATTCTGAATTATATGAAAGGCACTAACAATAAGGGGCTCTGTTGTCGCATGTGCCAAAAAGTGTATCGTTCTGCCTTGGGTTTGTTAATGCACATTGAGTCATGCGGTGCTCAAGCAATACGTCTACAGTGCGAGTTTTGTAATAGAGACTTTGCCAAAAGTTCTTTACTAATTCACATGCGTACGTGTTCGGCCAAACCGGCCGCAGAAGATTCATCATCCGATGAGAACGTGGATGAAAAAGACACAGAGAAAAAAGAGGAAATTTTTGGAAATTCTGGTCGTTTAAAGCGACACTCCACTATTAAAGCGGAAAACAAACTTAAAAAACTCGGAGAAGAACTGGAAAAAATATCAGACAGTGTGACAACAGAAAAAGCGAAATTTGACCCTAAGACACGCATAAGATATGTGCCACCTTTGGAGGACGACTTTACAGCCAAATGGTCTGAAGATATTGAAAAACTTGGCCAGGCCTCTTGTCCCAAGACCCGTTGTAAATTTACCAGCACTGATGTTAAGGAATTGAATGACCATTTAAAAAATTGCAAACATATAAAATCAGGTTATTTTTGTAATTTCTGTCTCCAACGTAGGTTTGCAACTGAAAAAGAAGCCATTGCACATGTGCTGAAAGAACACCAACATGGTCGAGGCCGTAAAAAATCAGACAACGATTCAGATGTTAGTTTAAAAACAGATACTGAAGAATCTTCTGATGATAATGATTTGTCGGAAGGGGAAAATGAAAGTGAAATTGAGAACGAGAACGAGAATGCAACCGATCAGGAGGATGATTTAGATGATAATTGTGATAATAAAAAAGGCAATAAAAAGAAAAAATCTAAAAAACCGTGTAACAGGAATTTAAATAAATCAACGAACCAAACGAACCATCGAAAACAGGGTAAAATTTATGAAAGATTACAAAAAACAAAACTAAATTTCTGATTTATATTTTATATAGTGTTTGAGGCACGCTGTACTGATGTCAATAAAAAAGTACTCACAAAATGGAAAAACTTGTAAGTAAATTAAAGCAAGAATGCAAAAAGTCTCATTTTATATTTTTCAAGAAAAAATTTTTCATATTCTTTTTGGAAAACGTATGTATTTAAAAGGTCAATTGAAAACTGTTTCTGTAGTTGAAAGAGTTTAGGAAATAAGTCCTGTACTATGTATGGGTCACCTTTTAATTTTTAGTTTTGTTTTTAACTTGTTATATTACCCATACTTTAGGTAAAATAAAAATAAGGCCTTATAAAAATCACGTAAATATTGGAACATCTTTTAATTTATTTTTTAGCGTCTCGGCAGTACATAACTTCTGTAAATTTATAGTTCCATCCTATTGCGGTTAAAAAAAAAAAAAAAAATAAGGGCGTACCTGTCTATAAGGGGTTAAAGATAAGGTCATATTCATAAAATCCACGGCCTTTTCGGAATAACCTTGTAAATTCTAAATGTATGGGATTCCCCCTGGTGCCGTGTTGCTGGCGTTTGTTGTTACACCGTAAATAAGTGTGTTGTTTTCTTAAAGTACACTTCTCTTCTCCCGACTTATTTAGCAAGCAAATCTTGGAGGGACATAACAAACTAAATTTTCGTTTCCGACCACAACCACGCAATACCACGTGATGGCAATTGGTGAATAAAAAGAAACGACTTTTTTTATACCCTTAACCACAAAAAGTGGAAAAGGGTATAACTAATTTTGTCTTTCCATGTGTAATTTCTACAATATCCATTTCCGACGCCGACTTCCTATGCATAGCGAAGTCGATTGAGCGATGTCCGTCTGTCCGTCCGTGCTAGTGTTGAAATTAAGTTTGTCGAGGCAAACTTGATGTCACAAAAAAAGAAAAAAAAAAAAATAAATATATCAGTCAATCAGATATAGTGTCGAAAGAGGTGCTATTGGCAATCAGCATGATCGGTCCATGTTTTTCGAGGCAGCAGGCAAAACACCACGCCTACCTCTAACTTTTTCCTGTCACTCGGAACAATAATGTAACTCCAATCAAAAAAATAATTATATAAAGCGATAGAGAATAAAAAAAGTAAGAAAAGAACATCAAGTGTAAAAATTAACGATCGCCCATATTTTTCGAGTTACGGGGCTTTGAAATTTTAAAATTTTTTTAAAATATAAATATGGGTATCATTTTAAAGCTTTTGAAGAGATCTTTAAGGAAATACTAAAATTTAATAAAAATGCTTAACCCATTAAAAGCCGATGTCATTTTTATGTAAAGTTATTTATATGCTGTACAATTTTTTTTTCATTCTCTGTCACCCCAATATTTGCTTTTTTGATTGGAGTTACTTCACTAAACTAGATTTACATAGATGGTAAAGGGTATATAAGGTTTGGCATAGTCGAATATGGCACTATTATTTGTTTAAATATAAAATTAACAAATTATTCAAATCCTTATTTATTATGTGTTTTTATTATTATAATTTTTTAACTTTATTTTCAGCTTGAAACTAAACCATTCCTGTGAACCTTTGTACACTGAATTTAAAACACAGTATTCCGTTATAAACAATCGAGATTATGACAAATATTTACCCACGCAAACTGTTTCGATGAAATTTCATTTAACAACTAAACCAACGTTAAATCGGACAATCGGTGAGCACAAGGAAAATATCGAATGGTCAGAATTGAAAAGATTTGAAAGCATGCAAAATGAAAGTAATAAAATTATAAATAAATTAAATAAAAAATTATAGATTAACTTTTTTTGTATTTCCTCTTGATTTAACATTTTAGAAAACACATATTTCTTTTTGGGAGCACCGGTAAAACTATGTTCCTGGCTGCCCTTACCAGCTCATGTTAATGAACAATATTTGGCAGTTGTTTATCGCCAAGATATGTTTAAATTTATAAAATTTAGTCAACCTAAACAACGTCACACTATCATTTTAATATTTAAAGTGATAATAAACAATAAAACTCCAGAGCTTAATGTACATTATGGTTTCCTAATAAATGATGGTCCTATCCATTATTTATCATTTTTACCAAGTGGTGGTTATGATGAAACTTCCAATCGTTTAGGTTTAATGGCAATAGCAACGGTTACTTCTACCATCAAAGTCTGCAGTTTACCTCTTAATGTTGATTTGGAATCACCACGGGACAATCCAAGTGGTGATCAAACTGTTACTTTAATTGAAGTAAAGCCAAGTTTTCTTTTAAATTTAGATATTTTAAATAACAAAGAAGAGAAACAACAACATGTGCTATTAAATCCTCAATGTATGCAAATATGTTGGTCGGAGGTAAGTTGCAAAAGTCTAAAGTTTTTTCCTAAAATTAAATTTAATTAATTGAATTTCTTTAAAAAAATTATAGTACCTCGGCCATCAACACATTTTTGCTGGTTTTTCTAACGGCTTTCTGGGTATATGGGATATAACCAATGATCCTCATCAGAATCTTAATCGTTTTGAAGTCGAGGGTGTTTTAAATTATGTACCTCTAAATTATTTTTATGTTGGAGAAAAATGTGTCAAGTGTAGGTTTATTTTAACTCTTATACATCATAATAATTTTTGGTATAATTATTATATCTCTTATTTTTCTTATACAACAGGCTTTGCTGTGCATTATGATACCTGTGGACCAAGATGGCTGGCTGTTTCTACTGCTTATCGCAAATTGATTATTTATGATATTAAAAATTTTAGCCAACCTATTATTATGAAAGAGGATATTAATAAAAATATTATGACGTCTATGGATTGGTGCCCATTGTGGGAAACTGTACTATGCAGTTTCTGTGATCCCATACCTAACAGTAAGTAATAATTCAGTTTGTACTTTTTACATTTTTAATGAAAAAGTCTTAACCATATCAACACAATTTAAGGACCTGCCTGTTTCCTGTATCTTATTTAAAAACTAAGTTTTAAATTTTTAATTTCTTGGGAAGAATGCTGTTGAAGGATGTAAAAAAAATATTAGAAATTAAAAAATTAACTTAAGCTACAATCAATTTTAATTCGTTTATAATATCCACAGTTTAAATCCTAATTTAATAAAAATTAAGTTTTAATTTTTATTAATTTTTTTTTTGGAAAAATATCGTTTTTTCTTTTGGAAAAATAATTTTTTTTTAATTTAAAATTTGAGGATTCAAACCTTTTTGTTGTGCGACCCTTCACTACTTATCAAGAAAAATGAGTTTCAAATTTTTCGAAAAATTTTTTGTTTAGCACTAAAATTGAATTTTACAAGTGGAAAATTTTATTTTTATTTATTAATAAAAATAAAAACAGTAACCTAGAGCCCAAAGATAAAAATAAAAAGAAATTATTTTTATTTATTTTTTTTATAAAACAACCGAATTATGTTAAATTTTATAGTATAATACATAAATAAGCCTTTTCATTAGAGGACCCTTAAAATACTGCGCTTAAAAATTTTAATTGTTATCGATAAAAATTATATGGGTAAATCATCCCCTTTCGTGAATAAAACGTGAAATTTTTGTTGCCATGAAATTTTTATTCCCTTTAAAGGGAAAATTGCTATCGTGAATTTCATGGGAACGTTTGTTCCCGCTATCAATTCGTACTGAATACAAATTAGAAAGAAAAAAATATAAATAGGGAATAAAAATATTCGAAATTTTAAAAGTTCTTTTTTTAAGTTATAAAAAATGTAAAATGTTAAGGATTGGTGCCATTGTGTTATTGCAAGAGGAGAGGATACTGCATCATCATATAAAAATATTTTTAATAAAAAATCTTTAATCTTTTTTAAGTGAACAAATCCAAGGAAAAAGTGAAAAAAATTCGAGGGATAAAATCAAATACGATAAGGGGAATTTTTGTTTGCGTAAAGAATTATTCACGTGATTATTCAGGATTGCATTTTGGGGGAAATTGAAAAAATTTTGAGGGAAAATTTATTCATGATAGGGGTGATTATATTAATTTTTTTTCATAAAACAATCGAATTTTTTATTTAATCTTTTTTCTTGTAGAATCTCTGAAATAAATACGATTAAAAACTTTCATTCGAACTAATTGTTATCGATAGAAATTATATAACTTTTCATTTGTTAAATAGAAAGAAACGTAAAATGAATTTAATTTTTTTTCGAAAAATCTCGTTTTTCGTTTCTCGTTTTTGGAGCCTAACCAATTTTTTTTTTTAAATTTTATAAGTGATTAAAGAATTTTATAATTTTTTATCCTTTATCCTAATTGTTATCGACAAAAATCTACTTTCATTAAACAAATCAAATTTTTTTCTTCCATTTTTTTTTATTAAAAAGTTTAGTTTTTGGATAAAAAAGCGAATATTGTTAAATTTTATAATAAAGGATATTATCCTTTTTCTTGTAGGACTTCTCCAAAAAATGTTATTTTTTATTAAAAAAATATTTTTCATTACAAAATGTATATTTCATTAAAAAAAAGTATTTTTCATTAAAAAAATATTTTCCAATATGAAAATTTATTATTCGGAATCGTTATGATTTTTTTTTTTCTTTGGGTAAAATCCACTGATGAGCAGCAGTGAGTGAAAATTGCCATATGGAGAAGCTTCTCCCGCAGTAATACATTTTAATTTGTAGTTTTAAATAAAAAATATTTCATGATAATATCATGAAATATTTATATTTGAAGGAATCAAGCACGATTAAAAAAAAATAAATTTTCATTAAATTTTTTCATTAAAAAATTAAAATTTTTGTTTAAAAATATATTTTTTCATTAAAAACATTTTTTCATTCAAAAAATATTTTTTCATTCAAGAAATATTTTTTAATCAAAAATTTTTTTTAAAATAAAAAATATTTCATGTTAATATCATGAAAAATTTATATTTAGAGAAATCAAGCACGATTAAAGTAAATAAATAATATTTTTCATTAAAAAACCAGATAAAACATGAAACATTTTTTCATTAAAAAAATATTTTTTCATTAAAAAAAAATATTTTTTCATTTAAAAAAAAAAAATATTTTTCATTAAAAAAATTATTTTTAATTTATTTTTCATCAAAAAATATTTTTTGGAACCAAACTCGAAATTTCTTAAATTATGTAAATGTTCAGAGAATTCAATTTTTTTTCTTGTAAGGATATCTGTTTATCAAGAAAAAGTAGTTTTAAATATTTTATTCGAAACATCTACTTTTTGAAATCTAAGTCCAGGAGGCTTATTCTGAATTGCGATGCGAAAGTCAATGCGATGCGAAAATACGTAAATGCGAACAATTGCTATTCTGTATTGCGATATTCGCAAAGTTCTATTTTAATCCCATTTCAAATGCGAAAAGGTGGTAAATCGGTATTCTAAATTGCGAAAACACATGTCAAATTCGCAAAATTTATTCGACAACAAAGTAGCATTCGCAAAGTACAAACATGTAAGTAAAAAACTATATTTTATTTATGTATTCATCATATATTTATTATTTAATTCAGGGAAGTAAGCAGTAAGACAAACAAACCGCGTCAACTTTAAATAAAAACAGAATTTATGAATAGCCAGCCATTTGGCAAGAGGCCATTTAAAAACACCAAATGCACGTTAGTCTGCAAATACTTTGTGGCAAACGTTAACAGAAGTTCAAAAATATTTGACTTAAATTTTAATAGGTTTGGACCTATTAAATAAATTTTAAAAACAATTTTCACAGCGAAGCACAAAAAATTTATTTATTTTTAATTTGACGTTTGTTGATACTGATGTTTATTTGAGCAGCGTTGCCAACGATTTGAAATAAATTGCGAATGCAATTGCGAAAGTCTAACAGAATACCAATTTTCTTTCGCATCGCATTTCATTTGCGCATCGCATTGATTTTCGCATCGCAATTCAGAATAAGCCCCCAGATTTACACTATGCAATTTTTTGAGGAATTTTTTTCTCAATTTTTTTTTCTCAATGTTATAAGTGATTGCAAGACTTCAAACTTTTTCTTGTGGGATCTTCATTTTTCTATCTATTAATTTTTTGACCAAAATTAAAATTTTTATTAATTTTTCTTTTCAGATGGTCGTTGTGTACTGGTTATAAATCCTGTAAATATTATGTTTTCACATGTTAAGCTTGATTTAATGGCTTGTGGCGTTGCACATATACATTATACACCTGTTACAAATATGTGCGTAGCAGCTATGAATAACGGTGATATAGCGATTCTCGATACCAAAGAATTACATTATGAATTTGCTTTACCTAAACCATACTGTGGACGACGTATGTTATATTCGCTGGATGTAAAACAGCTGAATGGTCAGCCCATAGTGAAGTTGCCAAAAGCAAATCAAAAAACTGATACCGATACAACATCACACAAGGATTGGGTAATGCATGATATTGATTATAAAGAAAAGTATGGCTTAATATTTCAACCGCTTATAAGGGTAAGCGTATAAAACACTTGTCTTTAACTTGTAATTCTCATTCAGTTTTACTTTCGTATTTTCAGCTAAAAGAAAGTGATAGGAACATATATTTGAGTGAGAATAGATGTCCACCACTAAATATGATGCCATTAATGCGTATTAACACTTTACGCTGCAATTTAAATTTTAATAGTAAAAACTTAATAGCACTAGGCTACGAAAATGGCTTCCTACGTTTAGTTTATTTTGACAAGGCAAAACATTTTTGTAATTAAATTAATTATGGAAGCTTTAATAATAAAAGCTATAATCCGTAGGTGAAGATTATATTCAAAAGTGGCCTCGAAGAAAGAGTAGCAAAAAGAGCGATAAAAATTTCAATATGGCTGTATGGCCAAAGTTCATGCCACAACTCTTATTACTTCTAGGAAGAGAGAAGAAAAATGTTACAATGTCACAAACTTGTAGATTTTCATATTGTGGTTTTCTAAACCATTTTTTTTTTCTATTTGAAGAGAAGACTGTGTGTTAATATGTGACTTGTCGCAATAATTGAAGCAGTTCGAAATATATAACAAAAGTGCTCGTACTTTTTAAGAGTAAAAAAAAAATATAATTTGGCCATAAAATTATATCCGCCAATTTGGATTCGATTTATCGTATTTTTAGCCAGTCTTCACAGAACTTCCGGTGATAGATTTTCACTTTCGTGACAGATATTCTCTGCGAGGGTTTCAAGTCTGAGGGAGGATTTTTGACATAGCATTGCGTCGGCAGAAAACCTCTTGAAAATAATTAAATCGGGCGATGTTGCCAAAAAGTACAAACCGCCATACAAATAAAGTGACACTTGGTTGTGGTTAAGTTTCTTAAAAAAATAAAATAAAAAAATATTTTGCTGTTGCCACGATCTGGTAAAAGTATACTTTTGCAAATAATAGCATTTCAAGTTTGATTTCAAAAAGTTAAATAAAAAAAGTTTGAACGATCACAACTGCAACGACTGGCCCATCATTAGTAAAAACCAAAATCTTTTTAAGGTTAAGTTTTGTTTGCACGCTATTTCCATTTCCTGTACATATTCGTAAATCTCAATTAAAATAAGAAAATACGTTTAAGCAAAGAATAAAAGTACTTTGAAAAAAGTACCAAAATTTCTAAAATTCCATATTTTTCACTTTTGGATTATGTTAATATTATTTTATTATGAAAAAAAAGAAATACAAATAATGCAAAGGAACACAACTTGGACGAAGAACGAATACGTCTTCGAAAATTCGTTGTGTAAATTCGTCGTTTGAAAAACAATAACGAGGAAAAACACAGCTGTTAGTATTTTTGAAATTGTTTACTTTTTGTGAGCTGCTAAGGTGACCGCCAACAAAAAAAAAAAAAAAAAAAAAAAAATATATATATATATACAGCCCAATTATAAACAAAAATTCGGTTTTTTCACTTTTTCCTTTTCTCCTATTATAAATTTTTTCCCCTTTTGATTGACTGCGGAAAGTGAAAAAAATCGAGGAAAAAAGGAGGTATTATAAAATAAAAAATATATGAAAATAAACAAAGAAACTCCCTTAAAATTACGATGATGCCACTTTTTTATAAGTTTATTCCCACGGAATTCATAATTGGAGGAAACTTTTCTCGAGAAAAATTTTTTTCGTGGGAAAGGAATTCCGTGAGGATATTCATAATTGGGGTGATTATGAATTATAAAATAAAAATTGTATGAAAATAAACAAAAAAAAAACTCCCTTCAAATTACGGTGATGCCACTTTTTTATAATTTTATTCCCACGGAATTCATTAGTGGCGGATTCTTTTCTCGAGAAAAATTTTTTCCGTGGGAAAGAAATTCCGTGAGGATATTCATAATTGGGCTGATTATTAATTATAAAATAAAAATTTTATGTAAATAAACAAAAAAAAACTCCCTTCGAATTACGATGATGCCACTTTTTTATTATTTTATTCCCACGGAATTCATAATTAAAGGAATCTTTTCTCGAGAAAAATTTTTTTCGCGGAAAAGAAATTCCGTGAAAATATGCATAATTGGGCAGATAATTTAAAAGTTAAACATTAACAAAAACAAAACTAAAAATATTTTGTTATGTTTAATTAATAAAAATGCAAAATAAAAATACATTAATTTTTTAAGTAAAATAACTTTATTAAATAAAATACTCAGAAACTAAAGTAAAATATGGTCACATTGTACAGTTTTGTTCGTCGTTCGCCGTCGTAAGAATAATAAATAATTCAATTGCAGTTCGCCGCGTCTGAAGAATTTCGTCTGACGTCATGATTGTGTTCCTTTTTACATTTTTTATTACACGACGAATATTCGCGACCAAAAATTTGTCGTTCGTCTCAGTTATGTTCCTAGCATAAGACTATTTTCTTCTTTTTTAGTTTTTGATAAATAGAAATAAAGAGTACAAGAATTGTTTTATTGCGCCGCTATTTGCTTTAAAGCTTAAAACGTTGCCCAACTCTGCAACCTTAACTACTGTAAATATTTTTCTTAATTAAGTTATTACTTCTTTAAATGTATGTATGTATAATGATTATATTAAACATGTTGTTAGTTTTTTTTAATTTAATTTTATTGTTTCTAAAAAAACGCATTTTTAATTACAATTAAAAAAAAAAAAAACAAATAATTTAAAATAATTTTACGAAAAGTTCAATGTAAAAAATGTTTGTAAACTATAATTAATAGTTTTATGTTATTTATAAAAATTTATAAGAATATTTCTATAAAATAAATCATGAACTGAACAAGAAACAAAAAATTTATACAAAGAAACAAAAAAAAAAAACATTTAAACAATTTTTTTTTACTATTCAACAGCTTGTGGTGCTTCCTCGGGTTTTTCGTCGGTTTTTTCTTCCACATTCTTTTCAGCACCTTCAGTTGTAACAGCTTCAGTTGCAGCTGCTTCAGTTGTAACACCTTCAGCTGCAGCACCTTCAGCTGCAGCACCTTCAATTGCAGCACCTTCAGTTGCAGCACCTTGAGTTGTAGCACCTTCCGCTGTAGCACCTTCAGCTGCAGCACCCTCAGTTGCAGCAACTTCTGCTGCCGCCTCACCTGCTCCAGCTTCAGCTTCAGGTGTAGGTGGTTTGCTGGAAGTACTTCCTTCTCCCCTTGCCGCTTTTGTAAGTCCTTTTTTGACTGTTTTCACATCTGCTTTAGATGGTTTAGCGTGTTTGGAAGGTGACGCTTCCGCCATTTCTGCCATTTCCATTGCCAGCTGCTTAGCAGCTTCTTCTGCTTCTTGTTCAGCTGTCTTGTAAGTTTCAGGGAAGAATTTATCGGCCTCTTCTTGGCCTACCTCTGTATTTGGACTCACATAGCTGGGACCGTATGTTACCAAAGATAACATAGTGTGCGAAGTAGCTTTTTTAACTTTTAAAATTAGTTTGTCGTTGCTATAGAGATAAGAAAAAAAAATACATTTATTTACATTTTTATTAAAAAAAAATTTTTTTATATTTTTTTTGTTTTATATAATTGTAATTTTTGTGTACTAAAAACCACTTTTTGCAAAGTAGTTTCTAGTGGTCCTTTGTAATACCTGTGGCTCCGTATTTGGTTCAATGCTGAACCAACCTGTTATCGAAATAGTTTTATCTTTCAGGCATGTCACAAATTCCGATCGGAATGGTTTGAATTCCGTATTAACATTTCCGATCGATTTTGTTTTACATTCTTCAGATTCCGATCGATTTTGCTTATTTCTAAAAAATTCTTAATCTTCACCTTTTTATTTAAATGTGGCAATATTGCGCACACCAAAGTAAACCACAAGGCTAATCTAAATATAGACACATAATAAAAGTAAATTTAAAAACCGCAGATAACAAAATTTTAAAGAAACTAAATTCCACTTTGAAATTCAAAAGTGGTTTCATTCCGAAAAAATTTTTTTTTTTGTTTTCTAAAGAACAAATTTGCGGAATTGAAACCACTTTCGATCGGAATCGAGTTCTGTGACATGCCTGTTTATGTCGCAGTCTGACTGAAAGTGTATCAAGAACACCTCCCCTTTTTCTTTTCGTAAAAGCCAGTAACAAAGTACATTTCGTCTCTTCTTCTTCCTCATGACAATTCTTGCAGAAGCCGTTGCACGAGAAAGTTAGTCTGCTGGCACGTCCAGCAATAATGCAGTGACCTGACAGTACAAACGTCCGAAGATGATCGCGACAAAGACCCACAGAGAACCATTGAAGTCAGGCAAATGACCTCGTGGCATCGCGTTAACTGCAGAAAGTTTAACTCTCAACACTTGAACGCGCCTCCAACCAAGTGTCAGTCATATTCTCTAAACCCGAAAGAGTTCAAGGATATGTCTGTCAGCACCAAAAAAAAAAAACCTACACGTTGGGTGAACACCCTATATGACCCTTCCTTGCGTCAATTATGTTTTATTCCGTTGGACAAAGTACTTTTTAACGGTTTAAGGTGTAAATTTTAATATTTGTTTTTGTACTTACGGCGAAACCTCTTTATATTTCGATGCCGAATTTGTTATGTATTCTGCTTCATCGGCATCTTGGCTTGTAAAGAAGCCATACAGTGGAACATTATCCTTATGTGATTCAGCGTGTGCTATTAAATCCTTCTTTTTGTACACATCGAAAGCCATTATAACATAAGGAGGTTCGGGCGTTGGCTCCGGTGGCAAAAATGGCGTTGTTTGATTACGAAAGTAGACATAAATGAGAGCAGCATGAGTACGATGATTATTGGCTACCCAAACTGGTGGTAAGGTAATGGATTTAAAGCAAGTTCGTTTTTTCGGAACTTCAGGAAGAGTAATTGTGTCTTCAGCATTTTCTTCAGTTTCGCTAGGCGTTTCATCGAAGTCCATAGTAAAATCAAGCCCGCCTAATTCAACAGGTGGCGGCTCATCATTATCTTTGGCCTCACCATCATCTCCACCCTCTTCTTCACCATTGTCTTCGGTTTCTAGTGGTTGTTCCGGGTTGCCATCATCCAAACATTCTTCATCATCTGTTTTAAAAGAAAAACGAAACGAAATTAATAATACAAATCATGATTATTGGTTTTGAAGTACAATATTAACCTTCAATATCATATTCCACTGTTACAGTCATTGGCTGTACTATTGGTGGAATCTCAATTTCTGTATTATCATCTCCTTGTTTCGTTCGGGGTTTTGTCAATTCGCGGGCATATTGTTTTAACATAATCGGTATCTCCTCTCCCTCAACGGGTAATTTCCAAAAGCAAACTAACAATTCTTTACCACACAATTGTTCCAAAACGTCATTGTCCAGCGGATTTGTACATTTAACATTTATAATATCAAAGTCTTCTTTTTTAATTTGAACAACTTTACGATCTTTACATTGAATTTTTAAAACATCTGCCGGTTCATTGATCTTTTTAAACATGTCACGATTAACTTGAGGGCCATAAATCGTCACACCAATATCAATCAGATTTTCCATAATCGTATCGGTAACATACGTTAGATATTCTAGACGTGCCTTTTCACGTTCCTCTAATTCCTTTCTTATAGCCTCATTTTTAGCATCTTCTTTAACTTTACGTCGAGCAAGTTCTTCTGGCAGACACTCGGATATATCATAGGTAGGCCGAGTTGAAATGCCTGCATCTAATCTAATTAATTCTAAAGTTATAAGTTTCATAAGACGCGGCACATTGGTGCCAAACATTAAATTAACCGCTCTGCCTTGCTAAGATTACAAGAAAAAAGATTTTTGAAAATAAATCCTTTTACATTGAAATCAAATTTTACCGTTACAAATAACCAAGTGGGCTCACTTTTACGGCCAAACCTTTTTAAAGGTGTTATATTGTCCGCTTTACACTTTTAAAAAAAGAAAATTTATTTAGATTTTTTCTCTTTCTCCCTCTCTTAATGAAATGCAACTTACAATAGCAAAATGCAAATTGTCGCCACCAACTTCTAATTTAATTTTTCTTAAACTGCCCACCATACCCAAACAAGGACCACACCAATCAGAATACACATCTAACACTATTTAAAAACAGCATATAGTTAAAAATGTCAGCTCTCCAGAAAAGAAAAAATAACAAATCCATATATAACAACCAACCTAACAAACCGGGACGTTCTAAAAACTTCTCAAAGTCTTCATCATTTTGTAAATCAGCCTGCAGCTGTTGGGCACCTTTTTTGGCCATAATACTTCAAATTTAGGAAGAGCTGTTGCCAAATTCCTCAATTTATATACTTTTCTTAATTTAGATAGTTTTAGATTAGAAAGAATTTTAGAAACTTAAAATTTTGTAATGAATGAAAATTTTATAGACTAGATTTTTTTTTTAAGTTTTATCGATTAAACTTTCATAATTAAGGACAAGGTTGCCTAGACCACAGACATTATTGACAAAGATTACAAAAAAAAAAAAATGAAATCATTCACAATAAAAATACTAGCTCCGTTTTCGTACTTTTTGGTTAAATTTCGATAAAATGAGAGCAAACTCAAATTATTCTCAATTGAAAACAAAAATGCCCAAAAGTATGGCAGCACAAAAAACCGAAACTTCTATCCCCAAAGAAGATGGCAAACAAAATATACATGCAGTTGTATATTCTTAAATTGATTTTATTATTTTTTGGGATAAAAATTGTAAATAACGCTTTTGGTAGACGTTGTATGCTGCTGTTTACTTTCCAATCAGTTGATAATTTTTCACTGTTGTTATATTTTCCGGTGAAAAGCGTCGTCTCTGGCTATGTACTTTTTACGTTTGGCGAGCGCTTTCGATGTGAAAACATCATTTTCAAGCCACGTTTTTGTGTGGTTGTAACCGTTGTTTTTAGCTATAGTGTAAATTGTGTCGAGTTCTTTGTTGTATTTATCTAATTTATAGCGGATTGTTTTTCAGTTCACACAATCTACTTAAAGAAAACGTCTGGATTGTTACGTGCAGAAAGAAGAAGAATTTTATTCTCTCTTTTACCCAAACTTGTTTTCAATGCCGCGCGCTAGGATGTACGAGTATACGACTGAGAGACCTCCGTCACACAATCTACTTAGAGAAAACGTCTGGATTGTTACGTGCAGAAAGAAGAAGAATTTTATTCTCTTTTTTACCCAAACTTGTTTTCAATGCCGCGCGCTAGGATGTACGAGTATACGACTGAGAGACCTCCGTCAACGGTACTACGGGAGCCTATCTGGTATATCATCACTGAAGCCAGGTAGGATCAGTTCCTTTTTTAGTTGCAGTGGGTGGTTCACTAGTCCAAAATGGGATAAGCGCATTCTTTGGCCAACGGGTCTTATACCGCTGGGTTTTCTCTGCTGTCTTTATGCCCACGTTCTTTCTCTAATCTGTCTTTACTCCTTATCTTCATCTCTTTTTCTACGTTCTGACGTTCTTTTCTCTCTCTTTGTTTATTCTTTTCTCTCAACAGGTAGCACAAAGGGACCAATGGATAGATTCAAGTGAGCTGTGGTAACACAGCTGCCTTCCTAACCTAACCTACCCAAAGTTATAGTAAGGGAATATTGGGATCCCACAGCGTTTCAAATTTGAGTACGGAAACGCACCAACTAAAAGAGTTTTGGTTTACAATACGTTTGGACGATTCATAGATTTTTTTGGCACAAAAACAAAATGTCGGCAAGATAACGAACATAAATAAATGTTCATTTTTGTAGGGAATACATTACGATGTTCTACTTGAGCATAATTTTGTGTTTATCATCGATGCTTTTTTTAAATATCGTTATCAAGGCAGATTTATTTTACTAGGTAGTAGCGGTAATACAACATTTACAAAAACAACATGCCTTTTTATTGTTGTTTTGTGCGTTGGAAACGTCAAAAACACAAAGAGAAATAAAAGATAGTTGCTCTCATTACACATGCTTGCTTTGTCTCGCAAACGATTGTTGTTAGTGTTTTTTGAAATTCGTAAACAAACAAAGAAAAATACAAAACGTTTGACATTTCCAACTACAAACCAGCTGGGCGGACGACACTACCTAGTAAAATAAATCTGCCTTGATCGTTATGTATTTGGAAATGTTACTTTCAAACTATTAATAACATTTTATAACGTTGTGCAAACAATTGTTTTGACAACGTTGTTTGGACATAAACATGAAATAAATAAAGATTATTATTAATACGGTGGGTTGTGACAATCCAAGGTTAAAGTCATTTCCAACACTTAATTGATACGAGCCTTGTGCTAAGAAACACAATGTTGTAGCTGGTTTTATTTTGTTGGAATCGACGTAAATCGAGCTCCACCTTCATTAAAGGTTATATTTTTCCCAAAACGCATTTGAAAGCTGCTTTGTTAAAGTGAAAAAAATCAACAACTCTGCAAAAAAATTTTTTAGCCACGCCCACTTTTGCGCTCATTTTTTTAAATTATGTTACCCCTACCTCGTGAATTTTAACAGATTTTATAATGTATATGAGCATAACTTCGCCATTTGTAAACTAATTTTCAAAATTATTTTTGTATTTGGAAAAGGTCCACTAAATTATTTGTTTTTTTTTTGAAATTATTGATGGGGGGCAGGGTGTCGCAAATGGCCCGCCACAATAATTGACAATCACATAACTTCGTCACTTGTAGACATATTTCCAAAGTTCTTTTTGCATATGTGTTTGGTTATTTGTTTGTACTTTATAGGAGACCAGACCTCCGGATAAATCTGTCGGAAATTTTACAACAGAAAGCTTACGTATTTTTAATTTAATTTAATATAAATATTATATGTAGCTACTTGGTGCACATATGTATGTACACATGTACACCAAAACATATTTTCAGTAGAATTATGTTAGATACGAGGGCTGCTCTATATATTTCAGCCTAATAGTGATAATGCGAATATTTATAATCAAAAATGGTTTTATTGTTTTTCAAAGTATTCTCCAGCATGATTTATACACTTTTGCATGCGCTCAAAGCAGTTGTCGAAGCACTTTTTCCACTCCGATTGAGACACCTTTAAAACATGGATTTTGAACACTTCAACAGCTTCTTCTGGCGACAATAATCGTTGACCACGCATTTTTTACTTGATGTGCGGAAACAAGAAGAAGTCATTAGGTGCCAAGTCAGGGCTTTACGCCGGATGACCCATTAATTCGATGTTTTTGCCGGTCAAAAACGTTCTGGTTTGAGCCGATGTGTGAGAGCTCGCATTGTCATGGTGAACAATGATTCGTCTTGTTGGTTTTTCGAATTTCTCCGATGACTTCAGGCAAACAAATTGTAGTGTACCACTCAGAAGTGACCGTCCTACGTTGCTCAAGCGGAACAGTCGCCACATGACCAGTTTTGCCGAAGAAACAGGCGACTATTTGCTTCGAAGTGCTTCTTCCACGAACAACTTTCGTTGGATTTTGCTCGTCTTTGAAGACCCACACGGTCGATTGTTGTTTCGTTTCGGGCTCATACGCATAGATCCATGATTCGTCACATGTGACGATCTTATAAACGTCTTTTGAAGCACCGCAATCGTATTTTTGCAACATTTCTTTGCACCAATCGACACGGGCCTTTTTTGAGCGACTTTCAAATTGTGCGGGATCCATCGAGAATAAACCGTTTTTACGGCCAGGTGTTCATGCTGTATCGAATATAAGCTGGTGGAAGAAATGTCCAAGGATGTCTCTATCTCTCGGTATGTCGCATGTCGATCTTGCATTATGAGTTCACGCACGGCATCAATGTTCTCTGGCACAACAGCCGTTTTTGGACGACCTTCACGGAATTCGTCTTTGAGCGCGCTTCGGCCACGATTAAATTCATTATTCCAATTTTTCACAGTGCTATAAGATGGTGCTTCATCGCCATACAAAGATTTAAGTTCATCAATGCACTCTTGTCGTGATAATCCACGTCGAAAGTTGTGAAAAAAGATGGCACGAAAATGTTCACGAGTTAATTCCATTTTTCTATATTAATTTTTTCAAGTCACTGTAAACAACACAAATAATGGTCGTACGTCAAAACGTTTTGAGTACGATTATGCTTAAAAATGACAAACTTTCCAACGGAAATGTCAGATTGCACTTAGCAGCACTCAGTGTTGCCAGGCCAGAAATATATATAGAAGCCCTCGTATAACATAATTTAAGTAAATCCTTAAACCTTATAATGAGATAGAAATTCAATATTCCCACTGCCTAAAATCAAGTTTGGTTGAACATTTATGTGGGGAAAGCACATACATTGAGTCTTAAGGGGGTTTAAGTTAAGAAAATTATCCCCTGACCATTTCATAATAAGTTTCAAGTCGCTTTTAACCTTATGCTATAAAAATGCTAAGCCATGTCTCTTATCATCTGCTAATAACTGAGCATCATCTGTATATGTATAACACCTGCAAAATTCAAAATCATAAATAGAAGCGGTCCCAAAATAGAAACCTGAGGCACACCTCTGTGGATTTTTAAAGTCGAAGAGATATTTGGCCCATGATGTACATATTGGCGTCTGTTATTAAGAAAAGATCAATCTAAGTTGCAGGCAGATGAGCTCAAGTTAAAGTGTGATAGCAATTTATGACAAATCAAGAAATATGAGCACATAATTTAATTTCCGGTCAAGATTACTTTTAAAATTGACTTAAGTAATTGCCTAATGACAGATGCTTCAATACTTGGTCTTTTAATAACATGGTTTTGTTCGAAAAAGAATCACTGCACTGCATCTGATGCGCATGTGTGATTGGTTTGCGATGCCGATGCAAAACAGCTGATGCTAATACTTACTTAATGCGCAAACAAAAATAAACTATCATTGGTTTTAAAATTTCTAATGCTTAAACATTACTAATAGAGAAAATAATAATAAATTTATTTTTTGGTTTAGATAACAGCAAAACTGAAATAAAGGTGTGTGTGCAATCGACAAAAGAAAAAATGAAAAATTTTAAAAATGAGTGCACTGCTAAAATACGTATGTGCCAACAACAGACGAATCCCAAAAATTCTGTACCTTGTTAATATAGTAAAGAACTATTAAATTTGTTTCTAAAAGTGTATAAACAAACGTTATTTAACAAAATAAAATTGATAAAGATCAAATGCATCAGCCATTTTTGTGATGCGTGTTTGAGGTTTGTTTGCGCATCATATATTTCATTGATGCATTTTAGAACACATGACATTTGCAGTGATGCCAACTGATGCATATTCAAATGTATTGGGCATCCGATCAGCGCAGTGATGCATTTTCGAACAAGCCCCATCTGTAGTATTTTCGAACTGGCGTTTAAAATTGTAATAATACGATAATCAGAAAGACAACGAGGTGACTTATGTGCAGTTTCTGTATTGCCTGAAAAAAAAATCGAGTGCCTTTTATACAAATTTTCGCACGCTTGTAATACAGAAACCGCAGATTAATTTTGGGGATAGAAAATATTCTGCCAAGCTTCCAGTTTTCAGGAGGTTATAATTGTATTAAAAATAAAACACAATTGCCATCCCGGCAATGAGAAAAATTATTTTTTCAAAAATTTTAAAGGATTTCCGTTAGATCCACTAGAATTTGGTTTAATACTCACCATAGTATTAAAAATTTCGAAGTCGCCATTATACTACAGCATGTGCGAGGGGGGGCAGAAACTCATAAACTTGTGTTGATAATCTGTTTTACAGCAAGCTCGTACCTCTACCAATGCAGCCATTGAATCTGCTCAACTTAGCTAATTATCGTTAGCTAATTGTCGTAATAGTCTATACACACACCACTGGTGGAATTTCTGTTTTTCACCACACACATAGAACAACAACAACACTATTATTTTTTCAAACATATAGAGATTGCCAGATGTTATTTTCGTAACAATACCAACAAAATTAGTACTTTATTATTTTTAGTTAGTTCTATTAGTTACATTTTATACAACAATTTTCATACACTCTGTTTACAATTAAAAAAAAAATCTTAAATTGAAGATTGTTTAGTTTAGTCTATTTGTTTAAAAACAATTCACAAGTAATGTTTTCAAATAGACAGACCAGACTATACGATTCTTCAAATTAAGATTTTTTTTATAGAAATCCTAAAAAAATTTTGATTAATTTCATCTTATGCCGCTTCTGCAGCATTTTCTGCACTAGTGGTATTAGCAACATCTTCCGCAATTTGCGTACGACTTTCCGTTTCAGGTTTCCTCTGCCTTCTTGCCTGTTTTTTCTTGCTTGCTTGCTCCTCTAATCTTTTGGCTTCCTCTTCTGCGTCCTCTTCGGCGGCAGTTTTATAAGTTGAAGGGAAGAATTTGCTTGCCTCCTCCTGGCCTACTAACGAATTTGGACTTACATAGCTCGGTCCGTATGACACCAAATTAAGCATAGTATGGGATGTAGCCTTTTTGACCTTTAAAATGATTTTATCATTTCTGAAATTCAAAAATTAAAAAATGAATGTTTGGATACATTTAAAAAGCGAATAAAGAAATTTTGCATTTTCACTTACGTTGTGACTCTTTTATATCTCTTTACAGAATTGGCGATATAATTGGCCTCATCTGCATCATCGCTGGTGAAGAAACCATAAGCAGGTATATCATTTTTGTAGCGTTCGGCATGTGAAACTAAATCTTTTTTCTTGTGTGTATCAAAGGCCATTATAACATATGGTGGTTCCGGTACGGGATCTGGTGGTAAAAATGCTTTTGTTTGATTGCGGAAGTACATGTATATTAAAGCTGCATGAGTGCGATGGTTCGATGGTACCCATATGGGTGGTAAACGAACTTTTTTAGAAAGTGTCCTTTTCTTGGGTCCTTCTTCGATTAATTCATCTCCGTTTAGGCCTAATAAATCCATACTAATATCCATATCAAACAATTGAACATTTTCATCGCCTTCGAAGTTCTCTTCGCCTTCTTCTTCTTCTCCATCATCATATTCATCAAAGTATCCATCAACGAGTTTTTCTTCCGAATAATGGGAGCAAATATCATCATCTGGTAGATTGAAATAAAAAGAAAAATAATATATGTTCAATAAATTATATGTTCCAAATTAGAAGTCATGTTATTGGATGGACAAGTGGAAAATCTGCTTAAGAAAATTTTTGCATCTTAAATGCAGCTGTTAAAAAGAAAATGTCTTATAACATGGCGAAAAAGTAGAATTATCGGGAAAAATGGCACAAAAAGTGTTTTCGATAACTCAATACAAAAGCTGTCATCGTGATCATCATTGTTGATGTAGTCGCATGTCAGAGCTGGAACTAAAAGTGCCCTTAGATAAACAATACTTTGAATAACTTTTGTTATTTAAAGTTGTATATAACTTTAAAGACAACATTTTCCACTTGTATTCCCTATAGAAATACCTTCACATTCCATTTCAACTTTGACATCCATTGGTTCTAAGAGAGGCGGTCCGATATCATCTGGATCGTCTGGATTTATTTGAGGTGTTGTTTGCAAATCTTTGGCAAGTTCTTGCAATAGTTTTACTACTGCTGATCCAGTTCCCAAAACTTTCCAGAAACAAACTAAAACTTCTTTACCCTCTAATTGTTCCAAAACATCATCCGGTATGGGATTGGGACAAGCAAAGTGTATTGTTTCAAAATCTTCGCAATGAATTTCTACAGTTTTACGATCCTTGCATTGCATTTTCAATTGTTCTGCTCTTTGTAAAATTTTCTTAACATTATTACGTTTGATCTGTGGTCCAAAGATGGTAACGCCAATATCTGGTAAATTGTCCATAATAATATCCGTCACCTCGTTAAGATAATTCAAACGTTTTAATTCCTTTTGTTCCTCTTCGTAAGCTATAGCTCTTTTTATGGCATCTTCTTTCATTTGGCGTGCCCACTCCTCTTCGGGCTGATATTCGTCTAGTTCGTAATAAGTAGGTACATATCCACCCAAACGACTATACTCAAATCTTATTAGTTCTAATAACTGTGGTGCATCACAGCCGTACAGTAAGTTAACAGCTCTTCGATTCTATAAACAAGAGATTTTTTTTTATTAATCAAAAAAACTTTCAAGTTTATGTTGCCATACCTGTATAAATAACCATTTTGGTTCACTTCTGGTCCGAAATCTTTTAAACACTTCTATTGTATCGGCTTTACACTTCAATTAATCTTAAAGTTTAGTCCCACAAAATTAATATATGTAGCTTAATTAGCAATACTTACAGTGGCAAAATGTAACATCGTTCCTCCTCCAAGTTCAATTTTAATCTTTCTTAAGAATGATATCATAGCCAGGCAGGGACCACACCATTCCGAATATATATCTAAAACTATACGACACAACAGTCAATTTATCTACATTCATTTTTATAATCTTTGATTAACTATTCCCACCCAATAATCCAGGATATTCCAAAAATTCAATTAATTCTTCATCTGTTTGTATATCCTCTTGCAATTTTGGTATTACAATTTTTTTGGCCATTATCGTGAAAATTTAGAATTTTTCGTTAAATTTGTTTATTTTTACTTTTTTTTAGATAAAATGCATTCATATATAATTTTATTTGTAGTTTGACAAAAGGCGAAATTATAACAGGTGTAACCAAGGCGAATCAAATACCAGGTGGTTTCATTCTCGTCCATGGCAAAATAATAATACAGGTGAACGCACGGGCGAAAAAGCCCATCAGCTGTATACATTACAGTTGTCAAAAATAAATAATTTATTAAATTTTTTTTGATTCCTAATAGAAAACAAACAATTAAATTCCTAGAGAAAACTACCACAACATGGAACCGTATTTGCAGTTCCTGATGTGTATAATCAAAATATGCGTAAAAAGATAGTGAAATTATTGTTAACACATTTATAATTTCTTGGTTTTTTTGTGGAAGATTATGTTAGTCTTCAAATGGTCAACGTGCAAGAATGGAACGGTGCATGTGATTTGGGCAAACTAGTGGTACAAAAGAATTTTGGTCACTTTTCCTGTATTTTTACTTTTATGTAACTTAATTTTTATAATTATTTTATTCTGAAAATTTCAACCACTTTTTTTCATCAAATATATTTTTTTATTTTGTTTATTTTCTTACAATATTTTTTGACAACATACATAATTTTGTAGCAACAAATTGCCTGTTGTTTTTTGTGTTGTTGGATTGTTGTAGCCGTGCGGTCACCTGTATTAATTCGCCTTGTACAGGTGGTCTCGATGGCGAACTCAATTATTTCGCCGTGAACTCTAAATCTCAAACTCCATATATAAAATATATGTATAACAGTTTATTGTATGGAGTTTGACAATTAGCGCTTAAAGCGAAAATATTGAATTCGCCATCGAGTATTATGTATTATTTCGCCATGGTGTTTGACATTTAGCATATGCGGCGAAAACTAATGAATTCGCCATTGCGGATACCTGGTATTATTGCGCCATGATGTGTATGGAGTTTGACATTTAGGGTTTACGGCGAAAGTAATGAATTCGCCATCGGGACCACCTGTAATATTTTTTACATGGCGAAATAATACAGGTGGTCTCAAGGCGAATTAAGTACAAGGTGATAGCGGTGGCGAATTTAATTCTTTTACCATGTATTCTAACTGTCAAACTCCATATATAAAAAATTTATCTAACTGTTATACAGATTTTTTATATATGGAGTTTGACAGTTAGAATACCAGGGAAAAGAATTGAATTCGCCACCGCTATCACCTTGTATTTAATTCGCCTTGGGTGGTCTCGATAGCGAATTCATTAATTTCGCTATCGAGACCACCTGTATTATTTCGCCATGATTTTTTATATGGAGTTTGATAGTTATATTCCGGCATGGCAAAATAATACAGATAAACGCACGGGCGAAAAAGCTCATCAGCTGTATACGTAGTAGTTGTCAAGGTGAATTAAAATTATTTACGAAACTTGTCAAAAGTAAATTATTTGTTAAAAAAAATGTTTTTTCCAAAAATTTAATATCTCTTTATTACTAATAAAACATAAAATATTTCAATAATAAAATTAAAAAACTGATAGGCACAATGCAGTTTAAGAAATATAATCATTTTATTTATTTATTTTATTAAATAAAAAGCAAATTTTCGTCGCCAATGCCTTTCATGCAAATAACAAAAAAATCATATATTATACAGTTAAACCTCGATTATTCGGTTCTTGTGGGACAGGCACCAGCACGGATAATCGAAATACACGGTAATTAGAGGTTATATTAAAATATACAGAAACCGCTACATAACAGATGTGTTTTTGTCGTAGTCATAAATAAAAGTAGTTTTGTCTTTAATTAAAAGAGCTTTTCTTGCTCTATTTGGTAATTTACTATTTAAAGGAACCATCATTCCATAGGTTAAAATCAGGGATCGTTCCATATATTACGAGGGACCTGAAGTCGTTTACAATCAAATAGCATATCAAATGAAGTCATAGGAATGCGTAGATTGAATACATCTTCATCTTGAATTTTTTTGATAAAATAGTAGTTTGTTGTTCAATCAGACAACTATATATACCAAGATAAGGAGACAGTGATAAGAGTTGGTGACAACGACATATGGTTCTACGATAACCTAAATTTGAATAATGATCTCGAGGATCCCGAAGAATTTACCGACGCCGAATGCTATGATCACTAGTAGTTCTGATATAATTACATTATAATTTTTTCTTCAAAGCTTCATTGTTACTAAAAAGAGTGTTTCTTTTCTTTCTTGAAATTAACTAATTTTAGTAAATATTTTAAATATTGGACGCAGGCAAAGGCGATTTAAATAAATTTAAAATTTTTAAACAGCTTTCTTCTATTTTCCTAAAACTTATTAAAATTGGAGTTAACTCTTTATTGCAGCAAACCGGAAAGTTAGGAAAAAGCTGAACTGAAAAAATGTTTCAAAAATAAATTCCAAATGCGATTCGTAAATTACTACTATTCGTTTAAAAACGTCTTTACTTTTCAATGGTTTTCATAAAAAGTATGCCCTTGCTATAGGAGTCCAAATAGCTTCCTATATCAAATAATTCTTGCAAAAAAAACCTTCAAAACAGATTTCATCTCTCTGCCTATAACGGTTCAAGAGTATGGCCATATAAATTAGATTACATAAACTATTGGGACACCCTTATATGTCTAAACTTTGTACTTGTTCAACTGTTCAATAGTTTGGCAATATACATCAAATTACAGCAACTAAAGGGATATCCTTTAATTTCCAAATTGTATACTTGCTGTTGTAGTTGATTTAGCAATCAGGTTCTGTGTAAATGTCAATCGTCTATCTATAACGGTTCAACAGTTTGCCCATATACATCAGATTATATCAACTATTGTAAAACCCTTTAGTTTATGATTTAAAATTTTTATATTTGTTTTATAGTAAACAAAGTAGTGGACATTCTGTCTAAAATTCAGGTGTTTGTATCTAAAGGTTCAACAAATACGGCCATATGGAACAAATTACATTAATTTTGGGAACACCCTTTAGTTTCTAAATACAAATTATAAGCTTCTTGTTATGGTGGACTTAGCAAAACAGGTCCCTTGAAAATTTCAGTTGTCTTTCTATAACTGTTTAAAAGATTGGCCATATACACCGAATTACATCAACTATTGGGACACCCGTTTATTTCAAAATCAAATTAATAATTATTGTTATAGCGGAGTTAGTAATACAGGTTCTTTGTAAATTTCAATCGTCTGTCTACAACTGTTTAGAAGTATAGCCATATACATCAAATTAAATGAACTATTGGGACACTCTTTTATTTATAATTTTAAATATTACTATAACAGCCATAGCAATCGATATTCTGTCCAATTTACAAGCATTTGTCTTTAACGGTTCCAAAGATAGGCCCATATAAGTAGATTTACATCAATTATGGGGGAATCCTTTAATTTTTAGATTTATTTTTCTATAACTTTTTGTAATTGGGATCTATAGTAATATGCAGTCACTTTAAATTTTAAACAAGTGCCCTTTAGAGTTCATAATACACATAAAAAATATGTATGTTGTATGGGGACACCCTTTAATTTTTAAGATTAAGAACTGTTTTTAAAACTGGTTTAATCTGTAAGCATAAGATATCATATTACCAAAAATTTTTAAAATCTGTTCAGAAATTACTGAGTTCTGCAGGCACAAACATGAAAAAAAGCAACATTCAGTCGAATTGATAACCTCCTTCTTTTTTTGAAGTCGGTTAAAAAGTCTCAAAAAAATATCAAATTGCGAATTTAGTTGATAAACGGTAACTCTGGTTACAGCCATAATGGCGGAAAAATACCTCAGAGGAATTATCAAAGAAAATTAAATAAAACACCATATTTTTTATTTTTTTAATAATTTTATTTTGTTTTTAATTTTTTTGTTTTTTTTACCATCATATATAATTGATATATAATGTTTATGACAAAGTATTTTATTTTATCATTTTACGTTTTTCTTTATGTATGTAAAATTTATTTTTTTCTTTTTTGTTGTTTTTATGTTTCATTTATTAATTTAATTTTTTTCATTTAATTATACTTTATGCATTTCATATGTGTTTGTGTGTATTTATATGAGGATTTGCTTTTTTGGAGCGTAGTTAATAAGTTATTGAAAGAGAGTGTGAGAGAAAGATAGACAATGGGAGATGTTTGTTTTTTTTTAACTCTGTTTACTTTTGTTTTACTATGACTGTTTTACATTAATTGTTTTTGTTTAGTGTTTGGGGGACGGGGAAGATCTTAAAAATGTTATTTAATACTCTGGGAGCTAGAAGGTGTTTGTTATAGGGATCAGTATGTTTACGCAAATGTGTGTTAAGTTAATTTATTGAATTTTTAAACTTATTTTCTTAATTGTGTGTAGGTTTATGCAAATATTATGTGTATTTTTTAGATTTATTTAAAAATGAAACGTATGAATTTAAATGCAAATTATAGAGGAAAATAATTAATAAATGCAAATTATTGATAGTATTTTTTTTCTCTTGATTTTTGTTTTTGATAATTTTTTTTAACCAATTTGATTTGTATTATTTAAGTTATATATTCCTTGTATCAGTCATTTTTGTTTTTAATTTTTTGTGTATTTATTTTTTTCTAATAATATTTGCAAGTTTTCGTAAATTTAAAATTATTACTCTTTTTGTAAGTTTTAAAGAAATATTGCATTTTTACACATATTTTTATTTTATTTTAATAATGTACACATACTAAGCTTAAGGATTTTGTTTGTGGATTTTTTTTTTGGTGTTTTAAAAACTTTTGTTTAATTCAAAAGTTTTTTTTTTGTTTAATTTTACACAACTTATGTTTATAGTAGAAGGATTTAATTTTTAAGGGTTCTTTTTACGCTTAAATCAATTTTATTTTTACGACTTAAAAATTAAATAATTTTATTTAATAAAATTGCTAAACCACAATGTTTAATTTTTTATTGGCTATTTTTAATGATTTTATCTGTGTTTTTGAAATGCTTTTAAAAGCCAATTTGTTTTTTATATAATTATTTTAAACTATGACTTAATTTACTAACAGTGTTTATTATACAGGGTCCTTAAATTATACTTTTTGCGTTTTTTTTTTTCAATGTTTAAGTTTAAGTAGTCAACACTAAATATTAGTAAACAATAATTTATAAATATTTTTCTTTTTATATATAAGAAATGCAGGATTTCTTTTATTTTTTTAGGTTTAATAAGCTTACACTTTAAAAAAATTATATTTTAATTAAAAAAAATATATAATATAAAATAATATTAAAGTCATAGATATGGCATTTTTAAATTAATAATATTAAAAAAAATTAATAAAAAAAATAATATTTATATCAATAAAATGAGTTTTTAAACGTAATATTGCAAGTGTAATAAATTGAACTGCATTTTTTCCACACTAGAATAATAAAAGTTCAAAATTTGCTTTAGTCTGGTAATATTTTATTGGAAACATAAACATAATTAACACGGCGGCCGAGCAGTTTGTGTTGTCTTTTAGCAGTTTAATATTTTATAAATTGAAAGCTAAGGGGCGGGGTTCATCTTCCTGTTAAACAGTAGTTTAGAAAATCTAGTATTACAAGAAGCAGTAAAAGAATAAAAATCAAAATAATAAAATATATTTAATCTCAAAGCAAATATGCTGCCTTTAGATATAAACATACATGTGAGAAATTGACACAGCAATCGCTTTTTTTTAGAAAATCTCATTTGGTTTTTAATAATTTTGGCCAATATATCGCCTTAATTATGTCTTAGCCAAACGCTATATATAATTAAAAGGTTCTCGAACTAGGGCGAGTAAATGTTGACAACGGGAGTGTCTGTTTAATTTGCTGTTTAGTACTCAGCAAGTAATGGAAATTGTCTATTACAAATTCCGCGATTAAGCGGTACGAAAAACCGCGTTCAACCTGACGCAACGGAACTCAGAGTTATTTAACTCTATAGAGATGTGTTGCCTGAAATGCTCTCAGATGCATTCTCAGGCTGCGGATAATGAAACATATCATTCAGTGATCCTTAAAATTAAATATAAAATAAGTGGCGTTTGCCAATACCCTTTGTTTTAATATTTTTATTAGCAAACTAAATAATTACACAAATCACGGGCCCTCTAGTTCTTCCTGGAACCAAAAAAATCAATATATAGATATTCTATTATTTGAACTGGATCTCCGTATAAAGATTTCATATTCAAATTTGTTTTACATTAGCTTTTTAAATAAAATAAATAAAAAGAAATTTCATAAAAGCTTGTTGAATAAATTACAACAATCTCAACACGTCCTTATTGGAAAACCCTTTATGATAGGAAAAAAACTTAATAATAAACATAAAAGCATTTGTTTTTTTTTTATTGTGTTAAAGGGATCTTTAATTTATAGAAATATATCACAATTTGTAAATATTTGTTGATTTTAATTAAAAAACTTTTAAAACAAAATGAGAATTAAAAACGAGTGGTTATCGTCATGTTAAAATATAAATAAAAAACTTGTTTGATTTTCAGTTAAAATTAAAAAAAAAATAATTAAATGGAAAATGAAAGCTAAAATGTTATTAACAAAATAAATCAATAATAATTTTTTGATATTTGTTATATTCGCTTTGAATTTGAGTATTTTTTGTGTTCTCTTAAATAAAACTGTGTAAGTGTAGGAACATAACAAACAAAACGATGGTAAAGCCAGTGCGATTTATCATTATTGAGAAATGTGTAAAATTAACGGTGTTATCTTTGTTTTTATTTGTTTTATTCAAAAACATAAAGTTAAATTACTCTTATTCAAAGAATTAAATTTTAATTTTCCTTATATCTATTTTTTTAACAAAAATTTATTGTTTAAAAATTCGTTTAATGTTGTGTTTGTTTTTTAATTATTGCGACTTTTTGTGGAAACTTTGTTGAGAGAGTGAGAGACAAAATATGAGGCCATAATAGAAATCGCCAAGAATGTAGTTATTTCAGTGGCATTGTTGCCATACAAAGCTGCCATAACAAATTTGCATGGCAATATCGTTATTCCGTTTATTTTGTTTCTACACTAAAGGCTGTTTGAATAAAAACAAATAATATATTTATATTTAAAAGTGCATTTTATATATATATTTAAAGCTTTTTTTACAAAATAATAATTACAAAAATGAGAGAAAGAACAAATATATGAAAATGTTGAAAAGCAATATGGCAAAATGAAATTATCTTAATACTTGTTTACTTTTATGCGTGTATGTGTGTGTGTAAGTGTGTGTTTATTTCGAGATTCAAACTATAATCAGTTGCTATTTTATTTAAACTATGGTATTTAATTTATATATTAATTATTGTTTATTTTATTACAATCATTAGGGGGTTTGTTTTAGCTAAATTTCTTAATCTCGGGTTTTTATAAGTTCTCACATTGATCTTAAATTTCTTTTACATAAAAACATTTATATTATTTTTTTTTTTCGTTTTGAAGTTTCACCATTATTATTATTTAATCATTTAGACTTGAGATTCTGTTATTTATTAATTTTTTTCTTTAATACAAAACTATATAAATCTCTATGATTTATTTTGTTGATTTATTTTTATAAACTTTACAATTACCTGCTATTTTTATTAAGTATTTAGAACAAAAATAAAATTTTTAACATAATTTCACCTTAAACAAAATAAAAAATAAAAAAACAGAAGCTATAAAGTTTTTATGTTGAGTTAAACATATACATACATATGTTTCAAACTAAAAATATATATGTTTATGTAAAAATGATACATAAATTTAGTAAAATGTTGTTAAACACTTTACTAAAGTGTTTCGTTTTAATAAGTTTTTTAATCGCAATTTTATTCGTATGTTCTATTGTTTTGTCAAAATTTTGAATATAAATTCATATGTGTTCGTTTGTGTTCTTTTTTTTTTTTTTTGTTGTTTTGCATCTCTTATTAATAATTGTATTTTTTTGGGGACTTATTAATTTCATTTTCTTATTTAATAATACAAGTCATCTTCGGTTGAGTTGCTTACCAAGTCTTTTATAGCACTATTACTTTCATCAGTATCTTCTTCGTCTATATCAATTTCTTCTTCTTCCATAACTTCGTATAGTAGTTCGTATTGTTTTTGCTTAAATTTATCGTTGTCGTATTCTGCCAAATCTGGTTGAGCTTGATTTCACGCTGTCATATCTTTGAGTTTTTGTTGTCTACGGCTTTTGCTGGTACGATGGTTATTGCCAATCTTTCTTCGTTTGCGCTTAGCATCTCTTTGGAAGGCCACATTGCCGGGATCATCAGCCAGTTGTGGATATTTGTATATACTATGTATGTCTACACCAATCCAGCCATCAACATCACCATGTGATACCAGCTCTTCTTTTTCTTCTTCTGTCCAATCTCCCCTACCCTGGAAACCGGCAGCCACTAGCTGTTTTTCCAATTCCCAAGCTCTTTCCACCGCTCTTTTGTGGGCATGTTTTAAAATACGATGTCTTTCCTGTTCCGGATCAACACCGTACTTAATTATAACCACAGCATCAGGACCATGTAATCGTAGTTCCTTGGCCGCTGAACCACCATGATCGGTTATTTCATGAGTTGATATGTTAAACATGCCGCCCAGTCTGCGCAACTCTTCATTGTCGTCTCTCAATTTCAAAACGTTGTCTTTGACAAAATAGAATACATCTTGATCGTGAATACTGAAGTGCAAATCCAAGAAATAGGAATTATTGAAAACAGATGACACAACATCTTGTACGACACTATTAGAGCCATCCACTACACTAACCATGGCTCGGCCTCCTATGCGTGATAGTAAAACTCCTTCGCCAAATACGGCTCTACGATAACTAACTCTGGGCAAAAGATTGCGCATTTTGGGTTCCATTTTGAGTAAAGGTTTCGGCACAAAATCAAAATCACTGAATTTTTCATTAGTTTTCTCCACAATACATTCCAAACCTGAGATGACACCAAAATCAGGAGCTAAAGTTTGTGATTTAATGGAAGCCTGAGGATTATATTGCGAAGCTCTGGTATATTTAGAGCTTTGGATATTATTTAAATCATAGCCAAACAATTGAAGCCAAGATTCAAGCTCAATCATATAGTTCTGTTGTTTGCTGGGATTAACAGGATCATTGTTGTGGTAGCGATAAATAAAAACATCCGTCGGATGAGACATTTCAGTGGCCAAAGTTTCCCATAAGGGAGTCATCCATTGACCCACTGTTGGGTCATACAGACGTCCCTCGCTATAAATAAGTTTCGTATGAGGATCCAAAAGACCACCATGAAAATCAATAGGTATAAAGAAATCGGGATTGGTGTCTTTGATAATGCGACCAAAAGGTGTTCTCTTCATTTCCTTGAGAATGGCACCATTCATATCAAAGTAAGCCAAAGGTGAACCATTTTGATCGGTGGCCACATAGAATCTTTGATCAGCAGTTTCCACTGCCATTAACATATCACGATCATCATAATAGAACCTTAAGGTTTTGCCACTCTTGGGATGATGCATATGGGTCAACAACAATGGTGACTTTGGGTTTCCATAATAATATTGTGTAACATTGCCGTTGCTGTCATGCCAGGCTACCAAGCGGCTGCGATCATCGTAGTAATACCACGTTTGGAAACGTTCTCTCTCAAAGGCATGTATCAATTGACCGCGATTATTGTAACGATACTTTTGTTCGCCTCTTCGTACCACAAAACCTCGGGCATCATAATTATTAAACTCAATATCACCCACTTGACTAACACGATCTCCAATATCATAACCTAAGTTAATCTTTTCACCTTGATCCACCACACCCACAGTATTGCCATTTTCATCATATAAATATTTCCAATTATTGGTGCCCAAAACCTCAATAACATGGCCATCAGCATTGTAGTTGATCTTATCGAAAGCGGTGGAACGTCCAAATGTAGTTTTTTGAGATTTGATGCGATTGCGTAAATCATAATCCAGTTCCAAACGGAAGACATCAAAACTCTTTATGTTCATCAATACACTCTTAACACGACCATGTTGATCATAATCTATGATGGTAAAGAATTGTTTGGAAGAATCTTGTATGACAGTGCGATTGAAAGCGTTACGAGTTATTTTTAAGTCCTGCACCACCTCCAACTGACCCAAATTCTGGCTGAATTTGTAACGTGTTGTGGGCATTTCTTTATCTTCTATAGACATTTCTACGCCCGTTAAGCGAGCATTACCATCATAGGCATACTTATAGTGAGCTGATGCTAAAGAGTTTTTGGAACCAAAACGTAGTTTCTCATCTTTCAAGATACCAGCATGGTATTTAAACTCTCGTCTCAATTCAAAACCAGGTTCTTGTACCTCGACAGATTTTACCAAACTGGTAGTGTCTTGATAAGCGTAATGGGTACTAGACAGACCAGCTAATATAGTCTCCAAGCGTCCTGAGTTGTCATGAACGAAGGCCACCTTGCCCGATTGATGAGGATGAATTTTTGCCAAAATTTGTCCTTCATCATTATACAAGATCTCAAATGGATGACGGTTAATGGGTGAGAAATATTGATATTTAAAGAATCCCAAAGAGGTTTGTAGCGAAAACGAGTGTATATGACCACGCGGTGTGGTTAAGCTTTGCAAAGCACCAGCATCATCATATTGCAATAAGTAATCCGATCTTCGCGGTGTGGTTACTTTCAGAGGCAGCGAACCATAATTATCTTTAAAGGCATAAACCATGGAAGAACCATCTCCGTATTTGATTTCATTCAAACGACCATTGCGATCAAAGGTATACGCTTCTTGTAGATTTCCCCATTTCCAGGTAACCAAACGGCCAAAACGATCATATTCCAAGTCGACGTCAGCGTAATCACCTGATTGCGGGCGGAAACTTACAGGGCGTGATGTACGATCGTAGGTAACATTTAACAATTCCTGTTTATCATCCACCATCACCACAATCGATTGAGTATCTCGATCATATTCCAAAGTCAAAACATTATCGCCATTAACACGTAATTTGCGTCCTACTTGTGTTACCGATCTGGGACCCTTGTTTTGTTTTCCCTGTTGCAATCTTCTAACAAAATAGCGCCATTCAAAACGATTAGCCAAATCACCGGCAATTTCTGTACGCTGTTTCGCAGGCACCGGATAACTTTCTCCAATAATGGGTGATATTTCAGCTAATACTGGGTAAGGTACCACTTCCATTTGCAACAAGTGTCCCCAAGGAGTCAAACTTGTGGTGGAACCATCCATTTCTACCATGGTTTTGGATTCAGCTTCACCATTGCGCACTATCACCGAAGAACCTTGTATTAACATTGAAATCTCCTTTTGAGCATTCTCGGACACTTTAACTTGGGCTCCTTTAATGCTCAAGTCAAATGTTAAATCAATCACACGACCAGTCGGTGTTACAGCCGAAGTCAAGCGGCCAAATTCATCATAATTGTAAACATATGATCTACCGGTGGAGTCTAGTTTGGTTTTAAGTAACCCGGTCGGACCATGATATTCAAAAGTGACATTATAATTATCGGGTGTATTGAGTTCGTGCAACATTTTCATGCGAGTCATTCTCAGACGACATTTCTGGCCCTTAGTGTTTTCTATCGAATTTACTTGTGAGGTATAATCACGCAACAAGAATACTTTATTACCAGCTGCATCAGTCACTGTACTTAATTTACCATTCGACGTATTGACATTATAGGTGAAAACGTAGGTAGTCTCTCCAGTCAAAATATTCTTGGTCATTACGTGTTGTCCAAAACGATTGAAGATATATATTTCCTGCATATCTGGAGCATAAATTTCATACTCTCGTGAAATACTGGCATCAGGAATACTAGACATTACTGAACGTATGCGATAGTTGGCTTGATCGGCTATATGAACATGACCATCTGGTGTTACTGCCAAGGCAGCTATGGTATTGAATTTCGCACTAGTAGCCAGATAATGATCAGCTTCAAAACAATCGCAACCTCTTTCCAAGCAATTACACTTAGATTCAGCTCCGGCAAAGGCTGAAATGCGTCCATTTGTGCCAATAACACGAACACGATTTATACGCTGAGAATCACTTTCTGCTACGTAAAGTTCTCCTAAAGGCCCAAAAGCTATTGACTGGGGCATAACTAAAGTGGCATGCGTAGCTAAATCGGAATCGTACACCGAAGAAGAGGTAGCACAGTGTAGAGGACGTCCTGAAATAACGCGAACGCGGCCATCTGGTGTCATGCGCAAAATCATATGATCATCAATCATATGCAGAGTATTGTCCAAGGGACTAACAGCCAATTCGGTGGGCCAACGTAAATGCATTTCCTCCAATTTCAAAGTGCCTTCACAAGGTATCGGCTTCCAATGAGACTTGTGCATATGATTACCGATCAAGGTGCTAACAATGCCATCGCGATCCACCATACGTATATTGGTGCCATCAGCAAAGTACAAAATATTATCACTGGAGATGGCTATACCCTTGGGATAAGCCAATTTGGCATCTTTGGCTAAGGCGCCATCACCACAATGAGCCTCATCACCCGGCAGACATCGTTCTCCTGATCCCACTATAGGTTCCCAATTTCTTTCAGGCTGCGTAAAGTCGTTAGTATCACGAACCCGTATAATTTGATGCGATTCAGGATCAGAGATGTATAAAGTGCCATCTAAAGGACTTAAGGCCATATGATAGCGATAACTAACACGAGTAGCATTAAGCTTAACTACGGTGCGTACGGTGCCATCTGTCATTATGCGTCGAATATAATTAAAATCGCCCACATATAAACTGCCATCAGGAGAGGCGGCCAAAGCCACCGGTGCCAAGAGACGCTGCTTCAAAGAGATACCTTCACAATCCATGCACTCTAAAGGACGTTGATGGCCATCTCCCATGGTGGTTAAAATGACACGAGGCTTGTTCTTCAAATAGATATTAGAGCCATCACCCTTTTGTAATATACCCTCGTGGAAGTTATAACGATGATGTATATCTAAATTCCAACCTCCCACCTCGGAAATAGACATATCATGACCCGAAAGTTTAGTAGTTTGTATATCCCATATGATATCCTTGCAATCAGTATATTGATAACCGACTTTAACTATGGCCGTGGTAACACCATACACTCTTTGACGATAGATATTTAATCTATTCCAGGCGTAGGTAAATTTAATGCCGGGATCAGCTTCAAAAATGCGCTCAAACAAGATACCTTCAATGGTAATGCGCAAATGAATTAGATGTAAGGTGGCGGGTATAGATTCCGGTGTTAACTGAAGCTTAATGGTAGATAAATAACCAGCCGCTCGAGAGGAATGATATACTAGGTTAAGACCAGTGCCAGGTATTTGTAAAGATTCCTGGATAACTTGAGACTCGGCTAAAATGGCACTGCGATCAGGACAAGCACCTTGAAAACCATGCTTCCAGGAAGCCAGCACCACCGGTTTCATAAGATCATAATCATGTGAGAAACAGGTATGAGTGGTAGCGGCTATACTTTTCTCTTCCGACATAGACATTATCACCGTTTCAATTATGATGACTTCATTCCAGGGCACTTGTACAATTCTTGACTGAGGCCGGAAGGGAGAACGACCGAATTGTAAAGTTACAGCACCACCACCATTAACCATTAAATCAAACCAGCCATCATCGCGAGTCAAGGTAAAGCCTTCTAATAAGGTTGTGGTAGATACTCGTACTCCCACCAAACCCATGCCCAAAGAGGTAACAACACGACCTCGTATAACAGCAGAACGACTAAATAAAAAAAAGAAAAATTTTTATTAGTTTTTTTAGAAATAAAAATAATAAAAAAGAACTTTACCAAATTATAGATTAATTGACTATTTTACTAAAAAGCTTTTTTAAACTAAATATTATAACATAAATTTATCAAAAAAAAAAGAAAAAAACAAAACTTAAAATTTTAAAAATTTCACAAACACACACAAACACATTTAATAAACATAAAATAACAAAACGTATATATTTTGTTTTCAAAACGGAACATTTAAGGTTTTTACACAAAAATGAAACATACAAATATATTTATAGAAGAGAAAAAAACCCAATAGATATTTTTATTTAACCTAATTTTTTTTATGTTAACAACAAAACTTGGCCTTTAACTTTTATTTTCAACTTTAAACCAACTTTAAAGACAAAAAATTTGATATAAAAAATGAAAATAGTGAAATGAGTGTGAAATTAAAAAGCTTTTATTTAACAATGAAATGATAAGCAAGAAAAAAATTAAAAAAAAAATATAAATAAACTTAAAAGCAAAAGTTTTAAAAGAAAAAACGGTTAAAAAAATATGACCAAAACAACCAGCGTTTTAATATTAGTTTTTTTGTTTGTTTCCAAGTAGACCATTCTTACCTTGCATTGAAATAATTCCAAAAAATGCTGTTAGTTTTTTTTATTAGAGGTTAGATTAGATTACATGTTCGAATTATTAGATTTTTTTTGTTTGATTATTTTTTTTTTTTTAATTTCATTATGAGTTTTGATTAAGATAAATTTAATCGATTTTTTGTTTCAAACATATTAGAGAAGTTAGTTTATCATTTTATATAGTGATGATAGTAGATAGTGGTAGTTGTTAAGAGAGCACGCGCGAATGATTAGAAAGAGAAAAAAAGAGCAAAGAAAAAAATTTTTACCATTAGCAAATGTTTTCTTTTTTTTTGTTTGTTTTAATTACTTTTTATTTTTGTTAAACATAAAACCCAAATTAAATAATAAAATTAGAAAAAAATTCCCATGATTTTGTTAAAAAAATATGAAACCTAAACCTGATTTATATATGTATGTATGTTATATACACAGTTTGTCATGAATGACTTTGTACTCTGAAAATTACAATTGATTACAAATTTTTGGTTTAATTAGCAAGACAATTTTTATAAAGTAAAACTTAATTGCTGATAATTATAACATTTTAAAACTGGGGTTTGAGAAAAAGATTATTAACTTTACTACTAATTTACCGTTACATATGATTACATATGATCCTTTTTTTTTTTGTAATTTGATAAGTCAATTGTTTAAAAGTTTTATTTTAGAAAATACCAGCAAAGTCGTGTATTACGATATTACTCAACTGATTTACTTGCTGAACTGTTAAAACGGTCTATTCGGTAATACGAAATCTTTGGTGATTTGAAAATAAATTATGGAGCTGGCCACAAGTCTAAAAAAACTCTCTCAGAGGCACTTACAAAAGAGCTTGAAAAATTGTGATGTTGGTTTGTCTAATAAACAATTTAAATAGAAGATAAAAGAAATCTTCCAGGGTTTTGTAAAATGTATAGGCCACCCTTTAATTTTAAATTTTATGTTTTAAAAAGCACTTTCAAAGGAGTGGAAGATATATTGTGGTGTCTTTTGTTCAATAATATGTTTAAAGGAACGTAAAAAATCTGCAAGGGTTTTCATTATAGGTATGGGCCACCCTTTAATTAATAGTTTTAATTTAAAGTTGTTTTTTTTTATTATTTGTTGTCTAAATATTAAAAGATCCGTCTAATGTTCTTCAAAAGTAAAGATAGAAGGTATAATTGAAAATCAGGTCTTCTACGGAGACACCCTTTAAGTTCCAATTTAATATTTTTATACTTATGGTAATCTTCAAAGATCTCCTTATTGCCTGTTGTTGAGAAAATCAATGCGCTTTAAAGGTGAATCTTGTGGGACACCCTGTACATTTAAATGTTTTGTTTTCATTTCTGTCATTATGGCTAAAACAGTGCTACATACTATTGTTAATGTGTCCGCATTTAACGGCTTAAAAGATAAGTTCATACACGGAAAAATCATTTCTCTATGGGAACACCCTTTAATTGTTAACCTTATTTTATTATTTGCTGTTGTAGCGGATATAAAAAATATATCTTGTATGAAAGATTCAGAGTTAGAGTTACAGAGATAGACATCCTATCCCAGAGGGACAGCCAGATTATTAAACATTGTGACCATATGAACAGGGTTACGTTTTTACCCCTTGAGTACGTAATACTAAAAAAACAATCATTCTTTAGAAACAGCCTGAAAGTAGTAAATTTTTTTGAAGCAAGCTTATTTATAGCAACATTAACATTTCGTAACTGCCAAAAAGGTTATAATGACGTATTAATACAACTCTGAGTCAATAAAAGGATGGCATAAGCCCTTTAAATCGCTAAAGAAGGGATTCACTATACTAACAGTTTTATTGGAAAAATATTTCTCTAATGACTAAGAGTTGCATCTTCAGCAAAGCAGGGGAGAATAAAGACTTTATAAATGCAACACTGGATACCCGATATTATATAAAAAATTAAGAAACCCTTTTTTTAGTTGTGTTGGAAAATTTGTAATACAACCACAGTTGTTTTCTTCTCAAAAAAGCAACTAAAAACAAAACAAGGCCAAAATCCGAACTAAATAAAATGTATAGGTTTTTGTAAAAGAGTCTGGCATCTTTTTAAACACCATTGTTTAAATGCCGGACAATAAAACTTGTTATTCATTCTATAGAATGGATTAATAATTAAGTTTATAATGTGTTTAATTATTAAAAATTAAAAAAAATTATATGCAATTTGTGTAAAGTCATTCATGACATACTGTATATTTTGGTTGTTATAACACAAAGGACATTTTCCAGTTTTTTTTGGATTATATTTAAATATAGCATTATATACAATTAGACGGGATGATTGTTATATTTTTTGTAGGATGAGGATTTTAATAGACAGGGTCACAAAACTTAAAAAAAAACAAATAAAATAAATATATTAAACATAAAACTAAAACTGCAAACTAGTTTTTTGTTTTTAATTGCAATACATATATCAAGATCTCTTTGTTAGGCGAAAAGCTTTTGTATTTATATTGAGGTAAAATATTAAAACTTTGTCAGGAATGTTACTCAACACTTTGAAAGAGCTTTAAGGCAGAAAGAAAAAAAATCATTGCTTTTTCTAGTACGCAAGAGGTAGTTAAAAAAGCTTCATCTTTTTTTTAAACTTTATATTGAAAAGGTATTTTTAAAAAAGGCTTTTAAAAAAAGTTTGACATGTTCAAATTTATACTAATTTAAAAACGTAGAGCTTTTAAATAAATGGCTTTAATGATATTGGTTTTGATTATTTAAGCCAGGCTCAGATTTATTTGAAAACAAAAAAACTTTTTTAAAATTAAAAGCTTTAGAAAAAACTTTAAAAAAGCTTTAAAAATCTCAAAAAAAAAGTCATAGAAATTTTTTGTGTTATTTTTTAATAAAACTCTCTAGTTTTAGATAACATTTATCCAAAAAAATTAAAACACTCTTGTCATTACGATAAGAAACAAAAGGGCTTTCATGATTTTTTGTTTCTGCAACGCATTTACGAAAAGTTTGGGTACTGTTTGATTTTGTTTGATCGAAATGATTAGTTATATTTAGAAAATTAGCTTAAAGCTTATGTGAAAAGCTTAAAGCTTATGTAAAAAATTAAAGCTTTTGTAAAAAGCTTAAAGCTTTTGTAAAATTAATATAAATTTGAAATTTAAAGTCTTAATATTGCTCAGCTTTAAAGCTTTTTAATTTATATTTTATTTGTACTAAGGATTTTCATATTTGGAACATATTTTTTCATAAGATAATTTTTAATTTTTTTAAAATTTCTAAATAGTTAATTTAATATACTTTCCTTGCAAAGTTAAAATATTTTACCATCATTTTTATTTCAAAATTTAATTTCCATCATTATAAAATTAAACCCAATTCTTGTTAGATTTTAAATTAACAAAAAAATTATAAAACTTTAAGCCATCTACCAAAGAACTTACCTTTCATTAAATGTCTCCAATTTGGCATAATTTTGTAAACTACTTTCGTCAATCAAAAATTTCATGCGTTCAAAAAAGGAGGCCGTTATAGCCGGTGGCTGTTTGCGCAATAAAACATCAATAGGCTTGGGAGCTGACACACACAACTGCGATGTTTTACAAACATGGCTGGCACAACATTCAGGATCTTCACAGTCTACAAGGCCATCTGTTATATGAGAAAATAATAGGAAAAATTAACTTTTGTTAAAATTGCTAATTTTCAAATAATCATACCCTTATCGTTATCCTTGCTATCACCACAATTCAATTCTAAAGCTATGCCACAATCTGCACCATCCCAGCCCTCATAACAACGACACTCCCATTGGCCTTCACCGCTAACACGACACTGACCATGACCCGAACAAGAATTGGGACAACCTTCTATGGTGCAATGTTTGCCATTCCAACCAGTCACACATAAACAGGTGCCATTTTTACACTGGCCATGTTCGTTGCAACGTGCATCACATAATTTTGTATTACAATATTCACCACCCCAGCCATCGTCACAGGCACAAGCATCACCCACACAACGACCATGCTGGCCACAATCTAAATCGCATAACTCCTTGGAACAGTCATCACCACTCCATTTCGATTCGCAACTGCAGGTTTGAGAGTCCAAATCAAAAGTGCCATGACCCGAACAGTCTGGCAGACATTGTAGGGCATCTTGATCCATTGTAGCACAATCAGGACCCTTCCAACCTTTTTTGCAAATGCAAGTACCTTCGGCACAGAAACCATGGCCAGAACAGGTGGGGTGAGGGCAATCAACTAGACAGGAGAAATAGAAACATTATAAAAATTTTATATTTTACAACAATAAGTTAATCCTTAAATAAAAATAACTTAAATCTAATAAAAAAATTTATACGAAATTAAAAAAAAAAAACGAAAACAATTTTATTTTACCTTCTTCACAGAATTTTCCCTTATAACCACGCATACACTGACACTTTCCACTAACACAATGACCATGACCATTACAATCGGCCACCTCACATTCATCATGACGCAATGAACACTCTTTGCCCTTCCAGCCTGGATTACATATACATTCACCATTAATATATTCACCATGCTGTGAACACAACACAGGACAAATACTTTCACCACAATCATCACCACCAAAACCGGGATTACACTGACAATGACCCAGCAAACACTGGCCATTGCCCGAACAGCCATTTGGACAATTTTGTGTCATATCTTCGGCTATGGTGGCATAGAATGTTATTTCCTGTACATCACCATCATCGTTGTAAAGCGAAACAAACCAATGACCTGGTTCCATATATCGGGTAACTTCACGTGTTATTGATTGCTGCATGTGAAGTTAACAATCATTTAAAAAACACAGTCCGTTTAAAAAAAAAATGTCACGTTATGAAGAGTTTCGAAATGATAGTGGTGATAGTGTTTTCAGAAAAGTTAAGTTTTAAAGATGTAAATTGTGTTGATTTGTGGTGAGAGTAATGGCATGTATGAGGAGTAAAAGCATGAAAATACATAAAAAAGACGAAAACATAATTATTGTTAGTTTATTAAAAGCAATTGTTTAGTTTAAAAATAATTTATCTGGAAACCCATTTAACCATTAAAAAAAGAGGAATAAAAAACTTACATGAGCCGCTCTAGTTGATCTGGTGCTGGCACTAAAACCACTAAGTACCTCCTTAAAGTGATACTGTGTATGTGTGGGCAAAGCGTTACGTCTGCCATAAACACCTATTGAAGCTCCACGTGGTATAGTATAATCAAATTTCACATACGCCGGCTCTGATTGATAGAATTGCATATTCCAATAACTGTAGGGTTGTATTTCTTTGGTCAATTTTTGTCCCAAAGTTATTTGACCAAATGTTGTGCCATCAGGTGGAAAACTACGAGCCGGAAATGTTCTTGCACCTGGTTTTTTTTTTAGTTCAAAAATCCACAATGAAGCATACGAAATAATACACAAGAAGAAATAAAAATTTCATATAATGGGTTAGTTTTTTTGTTGTTGTTGTTGGAATATTAGATAATTTATTAAGCATTAAAATTTTTACATTAAATGAGATGCTATATTTCTATATTATTGGGAAGAGTGTGTTTGTTTATTTTGTTTGAGGTTAAGTTTAATGTTTAAAATTAAATGTTATTGTTAATTGTAAATATACAAGTTAGTTTGTTAGGTTAGGTAATTACATGGTGCTTAAATAATTATGGTGACCAGATAGATGTGATAGTTTTTCCACTTGTTATGTTTAGCTATTATTAAAGATACTAAAAATATCCAGCTGTTAAAGTAATTAGTAGAGTTCGCTTTAAGCTGGCAACACCCGCCAAAAAGTATTAAAAAAAAGGTTGCGTATTCGAAAGTCAAAGTAAATCAAATATCAGGTGGCTGCGTAGGCGAATTCATAATTTTTTGCTAGTAAAAATTACTGTCAAACTTCATATATAAAAATACACACAGATTTTTTATATATAGAGTTTGACAGAAGTGTTCAGGGCGAAATTTAATGAATTCGCTTACGCTGCCACCTGGTCATTGATTTGCCTTGCAAAAGTCTTTATAACAGAGCTGGATAGTCGGTTATTATCATGACTTCAGTGTTCAGACAGTTCGACGCTGTGAAAGAGTTTGAACGCGAGTATCTTAAGTCAAAGACCTTAAGGCAGAAAATGATACCAGGCGAAAAAAATATACCGGAGCGGGAAGTATTGCGAAACCTAGAGCCAATTAGCTTAACAAAGCATTGCCAGAGCCAATATGGTTTATTTAGCGGTTGGCTTTGGATCGATAACCGTATAAGATCATGCTGATCCAAGACTTAAGACCAATCGCCCACAGACAGCGCCAAGATTTTACTAATTGGATACAAGAATGTTGGCTGAAGATTCAAAATTTTATATGAAAATTTATCTCTTCGGATGAAGCTCACTTTTGGCTTAAAAGTTAAGTGAAGAAAAAACTCTTATATTGGAGCGAACATAATCTAAAAGTGTTCGGCATTTATGTTGGGCACATATTGCACTGAGTCATATCTCCTTGCGCACATATTTGTCGTGAAGACCCTGCTTACTTGAGTTTATATCTTTCAAAGTATTAGGCGACACGAAAATCCTACTGGGCTTGCATAGATCCGAAACATGAACATGGACATTTGATTAGTGAAAACCTACTGGTATCACGGAAATCGGTAATACCATGGGCTGAGATCCCTGTATCGGATATTGGTAAATTCCTATTGCATTTTAAAATAAATCAACACTTGAGCGGTGGCGTTTAGATATACTCCAGCTGTTTAGAGAGATGTAAGATCACGGTCCTGCCAATCATGACGCTTAAAGTAACAACATTGTGATATGCCGAGGACCAGATAGTTACATTTATATTTCTTCCTTCTCGTATTTTTTTCTTAGTTCAGGTATAATGTACTGTATATAACGGAGCTATTCATCCAGTGTTGCTCTAATTACAAAAAAACTTAAAAAAAAGGCTTGGAGATATCCAAGTTTAACTTAAATATTCATGTGAACCACACGGTCCACATTCCACACACTCACGTTCCATACTTTGACAATTACTTTGTGTGACCAATGGCCAAATTTGAATCCAGTGGTTCAATGAAGAACCAACAATATGTAAACGTCAAAAACTGCAAAATCTTTTAAAAACGTCACTGATGTTCACGATAAGAAAACGTTTTGAAACATCAAGACAAGACTGTCCATTTTTAATGGAAAGAGGCTAAGTACCATTTAATTAATACTAAAAGCGACAGTTGTGGAGAAACGTTCAATTTGACCTCGTTAGATTTTAGCTAATGGGGTTTTTAAAACGCCGGGTGCCCTTAAATCATTACGCGTGCAAATTATTTGCAAATCTGACATTGCTCGTAGTGCTTCGAAGCTGCAACAGCTGTTTAAATGATGTCTTATTAAATGTCCTGCCAAAAAAGGCATTTTCATTAATGTCTCCAACACAAAGTTAAAAATCATATAAAACCGTTTTTTATTTTAATTGTTGACAACTTTTAAGCTGGTGATAAAATTAAACTTATTTTGAGGTTAAAGTTTTTTTTTAGGTTATGAAAAATAATTTATTTATCTTAATTTGCTTAAAGCTAATTTATATGATAAAATTTTGTTAACCAAATATTCAAATTCTGTTATTTGATGAGTTTTGCCGGTATGATTTGGTGGCATGTCATAGTGTCCAAGGACATAATGTCCATGGACTTTCACATTATGGCGCTTTGAAAAACTTCATAATGTCCATGGATATTTTGTCGCTTCTAGTTTAGACATAATGTTACTTATAAAAAAGTCATAATTCTCTTCTATAGTGTAACCAACATCGGCTTCGCTTACCAAAGATTTTCTGCATCTTTCTTACATAGAATACCATAAAATATAGTACCTTTAATATCCATGGACGTTATGACTCTACGTTGATGGACGTTATGACATGCCACCATGTAATTTCTGAATTTATGAATAATTTTGATGTTTTAAAGCCAATACTGTATATTTGAAAGCAATGTAAATTAGTGTTTTGTTAATTTATAAAAAAAAAAAAATATAATATTATTGAATAATTCCTATAGAAATAGAAGAGGCGCCAGGACTGTATTCAATGTTGCCATTGTGAGTAATTATATATAGAAAAGATTTAAGAAAAATTTAAATGTAGTTTGAGTTTGGTTATGGTCATATACGAAAGGCTTAGATCCATTGTAGTACCACAAAATATTAATGAGTTCCCACTGCAGAACCCCCTGTGCTCAATATTAGGTCAGAACTGCGCTCTTAATGAATATTATCGTTTTTAGTCAAAACTTTGATTAATCCGCCTTCCCATAAGAACAAGACAGTAGCACTAGAGATGTTTCGAACTCGGCTCCTCTTTCTAGTGGTGAAAATTTAGTAAGAGATCTTTATAAAGCGCCCCAACCAGCTTTTATGCTGCTTAAGAAGGCACTGTCCGGTCAGAACAAATTCTATTACCGAGATGTCCCTTCTCGTCATCAAGACTAGAGAGGTAGTGCGCACTTAGCTCAGCCGTAGTCACAGTTCTGTGGCAACTCTACATCTAGAATTATTAGTTGACCTGGTATTAGTCCCCTTTTAAGTCTTGCGCCGAAGCTTTAACCTTCAGGAACAGATTGGCATATCCAAGCCTTCTAGGACAGGTGGTAATCGTGAGTTAATATCAATTTTAGTCAGACTTATTGTGTATCCATTTTAATAGGAAATGAGTCAAGGACTGTTTTTGTGAGGATACTAAAGCCTCGATTATCAATTCAACTGTCAAATTATGGGTTCATAATCTTTTAAGCGGTAGAATGTTTGAGTGAGAGAATTCTTTTTTATTTAGCGAGATCTACTTGACTAGAGTAGACACTGAAACCCTCACCTTCATGGACTCATCTGTATAAAAGTTCTGTTGTCGTTGTCTCGTTGGTACTCTGCAACCTTATCAAGCAGTGGATAGTACTTTTATACTGTATAGGATCTTATTAATCACCGCAGACGAGGTGTGATTCACTATCCACCTGGTGGGTTCTTAGTTTAACACTTTTCAGTGGCTAATCACAGAGTTTGTCTCATTTCATTTCCCATCACATTCAATGTTAGTTGATAAATGAGTGTATCCATCGCACCTGAAGGTGTAGGGCAAAACGAAATAAGCATTCTCTAAAAGCGGCTACCAAACGACAATTCCATGTAAGATAATTGGACTGGCTATTGTCAAGTTTTAGTTTTAGCTCCCAGTTTCTGAAGGCGCAAAGTGTGTTGTTCAGCCTTTTTTTTTGGTATTCTGGGCAAAGTTTTAGTCTCGGTCTAGACATGCCATTTTTGCTTTTGCAATTTTTGTTTCTGCAATTTTCTTTCTCTTTTAAAATTGCATGTGTGTCCACACATGAAAATTTTATTTCTTTACTCAAGAATTACCCAACAAAAGTTGTAAAGTGTGGACGGAGACTTACTGTTGTTAAAAAATAACGTTTGGCAACACTCTAAATAAAATGGATATTGTCTGTTATTGTTGGATTGTGTTTTCGCTATGAAAGAACACACTAACAATTACAGTATGTTTGATCAGAATAAAAATAAAACTTTAGCTTTATAAAGGTGTGTGCACTTTTATAAGTGGAAAAATCATGAATATAAAACACAAATTATATGTTGTTGAATGAGTTGCCTAAGACTGAACCAAATAGAGAACAGTAGTTCAAAATTTTTAAATTCTCAGCCATTTTTGAACCGATCTAAAATTTTTTTTTATTTGAAAAATTATTCATACTTAAAAAATTAAAGGGTGTTCCTTCACAATATATGAATATATTTTTTACGTGTATTAGGAACTGTAAAGGGAATCACTTTAAAGTTTGAATGAATATCAATATAGCTTCATTAGCAAAAAGCAATACAAAAATAAATCTTAAAATAAAGGGCGATAAAGATTGATAGGGTATCTTTTGAACTGTTACAGACAAAGGCATGACATTTAGACAGAATCTCGATTACTGTTACCCTTATAATAACTAATATAAATATATATAAAATTATAAATTAAAGGGTGACCCAATAGTTCATTTAATTTGATATAGAAGACCATAATTTTGAACAATTGTAGGCAGCTGATTGAAATTTACCAAGGACCTGTATGCTAAGCTAAATTTGGATTTTGAAATTAAAGGGTGTCCCAATATTTAATGTAATTTAATATATATATGGCCCAACTTTTTAACCGTTTAAGACATATAACCTGTATTGCTAAGTGCGCTTTAACAACAAGTATAAACTGAATTTAGAAATTAAAGGGTAACTCCATAATTGATTTAATTTGACTACTAGGGGGCCGTAATTTTGAACCGTTGTATACAAATACTTGAAAATTAGCCAGTATGTCTACTACTTTCTTTGGTATAATAAAAAGTATAAATTTTTAAAATTATAAATTAAAGGGTGTTACAATAGTTGGTGTCATTTGATGTATGTGACCAAACAGTTGAACCGTTATAGACAGACGTTTGAAATTTAAAAAGAATCTGTATTGTTAAGGCCGCTACCACAGCAAGAAAATTAAAGGGCGTCCCTTTAGTTGATTTGTTTGCTTTGAAGTCGGTTTTTTTTTTGCAAGAATCATACTTCATTTATTAAATTTAACAAAAGCCTAATATGTCCGGCTTTCGGAAAAACAGTTTCTTTTTTTCCATTTTCCGTTGATGAAATGAGCGTAAGTAAAACTGTGAGCACCCTTAATAGCAAGTTCTATGTTATTTACATTGAAAATGAGTTTGAGTTAAATTATGTTGCTTTTGAAAGTTAAATAATTAATTATTTACACATTATTTAGTTGAGTTTAATTAATTAGTATCAATATTTAAATAATTCTTTGTTAGAAGAGGAGGTTAGAAAGAAAGAAAAAAAAAAGTTAATACCAATCACCTTCAAGTATAAGTATAGGCATAACATCAGGACATGCAAACTTTTCACCATTTTCATTAGAATTGTTTTTATTAACATTTAAATTAGTATCTTTATAATCATCAGTAACAACAACAATATCAAGCATATTAGTGGTGCTAGTGTTTGAAATACTATAATCGTCATCATCATTATCATTAACAACACTAACATTGTTATCGATAGCATTAATATCTTCAATATATTCGCTTGCAGTAGTTGATAAAATGTTGGGTGTTATTATAGCAGTGGTGTTATAAGATGGTGTTGTAGTAGTTTGTGTTATAAGTTCAGGTTTTTCAGAAGTTGTAGAAGAAACTTGAAACCAGTCATTGTCTAGGTCATTGTCTATGGAAGAGCTTGTTGTAGTTATTGTACTACTGCTAGTAGTACTCGCATATAAATCACAGGCACAGGGACATTCTGGTATTGGTGGTGGTGGTTCTGGTATACAATAGGGACTATTTTCAAATTGTTCATTTTGATTTTGAAATTCTGTAGGCTTTTCTGTAAAGTTTTGTGTAATTTTTTCTGCAATTTTTTCTTTAAAATTTTCTTGAGTGGAAAGTTGTTTTTCATGTGTTAAAACTTGCTGTATATGCTGCACTTGTCCTGTTTGATCAAAGGCTGGTATATTGACATGTAGGGTATACATATTACCAGAACCATCATTAGAAGCTATTGTAACATTTACAATAATACGCTTATCTTTTAGGTTGTCGTTGTTATTGTTATTGGTTGTATCGATATTAACTGTGTGTTCCGGTGTTTGAGATTTTTTATTTAAAATAGGCGAAGAAGTTATGGGCTTTTCATATAACATTTGCGGCTGTTGTTGTTGTTGTTGTAGGTGATATTGTTGTAATACATCTTTATCAAATTTTGTTATAACTTCATTTTCTTTTTTATCATAATTGTAAGTATTTAATTGAGATTTAAATTTCTTCTTTGTATTATTTAAATCTTGATTGTTAGTTTTTGTTAAATTTATAGTTTTATAAAGTTCCTCTTCATTGGAGTGTGTCTGTTCCAGCTTAACAATATCAATATCATCTAAATGTTGAACATAATTTATGTCTACAAAACCATGGTGTGAGTTAAGCGGCAATAAACCATCATTTAACATTAGATTTTCTAAAGAATCTTCTTTATCCTGATTTGCCAAATTGTTATTGTTGTTGTTGTTGCTGCTTTTAGTATCAATGATGTTGGTAGCAGTGGTGTCGATGACAGAGTTCTTTTTTAATTTTTGCCTTAAATAAATGTCTTCATAGTTGTCAACCAAATGATGGCTATTAACTGCTTGTGAATCAATGTTTTTCTTCTTTAAGTGATTGATTTGAAAATTATTGCTGTCAGCAGTTTTATCCCTGTTATTATTATTATTATTAATATTGTCATCATTAATGTTGTCCTTCTTTTGCAAAGATTTATTGTCACTGTCTGTCTTTGTTATTGTATAATCTATACCATCTATATTTTCAATTCTATTTACAGCAACACTCTCTGGCTGTTCAATAATAATAACATTTTGATTGCCGTCAATAACATTGTTATCGTCATCACCATTTAGAGATGTTATTTCCAAATCATTAGTGTCATCTTCAAAATATTTTGGTAGATTTCTATTTAATTCATAGTGATTTTGTGATTCTAAATTTAAATCCTCTAAAACCAACACAGACGGCTCTTCATCGTAATTATAATTTTCAAAAATTGTATACAACTTTGTGGTGGTTTCTATTTCTTCGTTTTTGGCGGCAAAAGTTTCTAAAGCTTTTAAACCGGCAGTAAAATGTTTTACATCTTCTTTTTGTTTGTATGGCTCCTTAATATTATAAATTTCCTTTGCTTTGTTCAGATTATTTTCTTTGTTAATATTTTTATATTTATTACTTTGATTGAGACTTAATATGTTATTGATTTTTAAAGTTTTGTCATCAAAAGATGGCGACAAAGGTAAAATAAAACCTGTAGTAGTTGAGATAGAAGACGTATCTGAGAAAAGTTCTTCATTTGTTAAGGTAATGGCGGAAGATGTTTCTAGTTGTTGTTGTTCTTCTTCTTCTTTTAAAAATTTGTTGTCATAATTACTTTTTGTTATCAATTTCTCAACTTTATCTTCATTATCATCACCATCACCACCAGCATCACCATCATCACCGTCATCACCATCATCACCGTCATCATTATTATTATTAAAATCTTTCAAGTTATTTAATACAATTTCTTCATTATTATTATCATTTTCATCAATATTATCATCATTATAATCTGTAGCTGTTGTTGTCTTTATCTTAATTGTTTTGTCCTTAACTATTTGTGTATTTATCAAATCCTTTATATCATCTTCAACTTGTTTATTATCCTTAAGATTTTCTGCTTTGTCTTTTTTTTTTATAAAGTGTTCGAAACTTTCAGCTGATAAACTTCGACGATAACGTAAATGTTTATTTTGTAAAAATTGCTGAACTTGCTGTTGTAGTTGTTTAACACTCATACCACTTTTAAGCTTTTCATTCATCATCTTAACTAAGTGTCGTCTTAAATTTGTATCTATATTTGTTTAAGGTTTATAGATAGATTTATTAAATAAAAAAAAACCAGGTAAAATATATTTATCTTTTAAAGCTATTAGCTTTAACTGTGATTTTTGTAGGATTTTAAATATTTAAAATATTTTCTCCTCTTGCTCTACAACACGTTTTTTTTAATGAAACAAATAATTGTTATTTTTATGCTTTAAGGACTTTAAGGGTGGTTTTAATTTTTATATTTTGGTTTCATAAAATAACAAATTTTTCAAGTTGTGTTGACTTTAAAAAGTTTAAGGCTTAACGCTTAAATTATGCATAAAAAATATGTTTATAATTTTGTTATTTGATTATTAAGGTAAATGAGTTGAAACAAATAAAAATTATGTTTTGCTAAGGGCAAAAGATAATAATCTGTCATTTCTAATTTTTTCGTTTTTAATTAAAAAAAAAAAATAATATAAAAAATTGCTCGAAATTTTACCGATTTAGTATTAATAAAAATAAAATCTGCTCTAAACTTGAAAAAGAAGATAAATAAAATAGATTCCCAAAAGTAGGCAACGAATAATACTCATTATCTCTTTAGCTAAACTTGCCAGAGATGGCAAATATGATTTTACAATTTTACCAATTTAACATATTAATTTGTACTTTTTGAGTTCTAATTATGCTTAAAGAATTTTTATTAGAAATTTCCAGTTTTATTTACATTGAATTAAAAATAACACAATTCCTAAAATTAAATGTGATGTAAATTTTCTCACAAATAATCTTAAAAGTGACTTAATTTATCAATCGTAATTTATTTTATCGTAACGATAATAAGTTTTTTTTTAAAAAATTACTTTTTAATGATTATTTTACAATTTTTATTTTCTATTTGAAAGATAATTGTAATTTTTCAAGTTTGTAGAACTTGGGTATGCAAAAAATATTTGTTTACATTTTCCATTCAAACTCCACAAATATCTACGCGAGCATAATCTTGGCAGAAGACTTCGTTCATTTAGGCAAAATGAACACTTAGTTTATTTTTCTTGGTTTTCTTAGTTTAGTGCCCACACTGTTTAGAAAGCGTACTCAAAAATAGGACACACAACGATATCACTGCTTGTGGACTATGATTTAATATATGGTGTTGCCACATCAACTAAATTTTTATTATTAAGTTTGATTATTTTTTTGAAAGAAACTGTTTTTAATACAACTTTTATACCCGATTTAATTTATTGTTGTTGTAAAAATCTAAAATAAAATGACAGTTTTATTTTCAACATTTTATCTTTAATTTTTCCTTTCAACTTGTCAACCATGTTTTCTGACTTCAAACTAGAAAAAAAAAATAAACCAAAATACAAAAAAGAAGAGAATAAAGTGGAAAAACGTAATATTAAATATAATAAAAAAAACTTAATAAGCTGATTTTTGTTGTCGTTGTAGAAGAAAAAGATTTACAGTCTACGTTTTTCTTTCTGTTGTGATAAAAAAGTGTAAGAAGTTTTCAAGTTTTCTTTTGCTTTGTTGTGTGTTTTCTTTTTGTTTTTGTGTAAAACTCATTTAAAAATAATTAAAACTTGTAAATAATTACCTCCAATATTGGCATTTGCTAATGCTGATGACAACGAAGTTGACGATGACAACGAACTAGAGGAAGAGGCGGATGATGACGAAGTGGCTGCCGCTGAACCCACAGCTACCGAAGAGGCTGAGGTAGACTGAAAAGCTGATGAAGAGGCAGCTGCCTGTGATGAGGACAGCGAAGAGGTGGCCGTTGTTACCATGGTGGGTTGTCCGGTTTTTGAGCGTAATGAGGAATTATGTAATTTCGATAGATCGGTATTAGTGCTTTTGGCGGCTGTCACTTCGGAAGCCTCATTGCCGACTAGAACTGTACAGGGGGCAGAGGGAGACCAATGTAAAACACCAAAACCTATTTGTTTGAATTATACAATAAATTAGAAAAGGTAAAATAATACAAAAAATATTTTAACTTTTATTTTTGTGTTTGTTCCTACCTGTTAAAAATATTAACAAAACACACATGGCTACAAATATGGAAACAGCTACAATTGCTATACATTTAGCTGAACAGCGTGCCGCTAAATCTTTGCGAAAATTCATGGGTGCCGAATAATGATGAGATGGTATGCCGCTCATAACACTGCGGGGCGGAAGCACAGGACCCATACAATTATTAGCCGAACGTTCGTAACCTTTCAATGTATCCTTGGTGGGTGTCGAACAAGCCGAACCACTTTTATAATCAATAGGTGATCCCTTGTTCATATCTAAAAAGAAAAAAAAGAAAATTTTCATTTAGTAAATGATTTTTATCAGTATTTAGGGATTGAAGCACAGTTTAGCATGATTATTTTATTGAAAATTTTTTTTTAAGTAAAAAAGAATTAGTTAAGGGAAAAATCAATTAAATCATTGATGATGTTTTTTTTATTAACACGAAGGAGTTGAAAAAAGAAGATTATTGAATAAAAAAAAAACAGCAAAGAAAACCCATTAAAATCACACCTAATTCCTAACACGTAAGTTTTTTTGAAGAATTTTTATGTGTGGTAAAAAAAGGGATTTCCTGTAAACACGCAACATTTTTTTAAGTTTTTTGGTTTTTTTTTTCTGTGAACGCAAACCAACATAACAAATTCTTTTAGCTAAAGTTAAATTTTATTTTTTTTTCAAAAACCAATTCATATTATTTCTTATAACCAGGATTTATTTAACTTGCGATAAGTATTAAAAAAACCTGTCAATGAACATAACCTTAAACATTGTCATTGGCTTCAACATTTACTTTTTATCAACATTGTTTTCAACTTGATTTTTTTGTTGGCTAAAAAAAAAGGAAAACAGAAAACATTAAGCAAAGAAAATAATAATAAAAAATTTCTGTTGAAAAGAAATCTAAAATAATATCAACTAAATCATGCTGATCAAAACCGGTTGTATAAAGTTAAATTTTATATGGTAACTCCAGCACTGTATGTGTGTGTTTGTGTATGCTTATTTGGTCTAACATTTGTTTGACGCCATGTTTGATGATAATTCGATTAAGTGACATGTAAGTGGCAGCAGCAAATAACAAATCAGTCCAAAAGCTTTTTACATAAAGTTATTTAGACCAAACATTTTTCTTGTCACTAGTTAAGGGTGCGTATTTTATTTCCTTGTTGTTGTATCCTTTTGCTGTTTATTTGTTGATACTCATTTTCACTCATCTCAATCTCCAAATGTATTATCTTTTTGTTTTATTTTTTTCTTCTTTTTTGGTTGCTTTACTATCTTTTTACTTGTGTTTGTTTGTGTGTGTGTTCAGTCAGTTGTAGTTATAAGTAAAAAAGGGATTGTCTGTCTGTATGTTAAAATGGTAGCTGCATATCGATAACGTTTATAATCACATTACCAGCCAGCCAGACATTGTGTAATAAAATTTTCGTTTTCGTTTTTATTTTTTTTTTGTTATAAATTTTTTATACACATGCATAGACATGATTTATTTCAAAAACTAATCAAATGATATTTTAAAAAATGGAAGCCAAGTAAATTCGTCACAATAATATAAAAAAAAAAAGATTTTTTAGAATTTTTAAGTCATCAAATCATGACTTTGTTGGATTAAGGAAAAAATTAAATTGACTGCAATTTAAAATGCTGCTTAACTTAAAAAATAGAATTGTAATTCTAAGCATTTATACTTAAAAAAATAATATAGTATAATAAAAAAGTAATCAATCGAAGCAAATAAAATTAAATTATTTTCTATTTTTTTTACAATTTTGTAATTTTCGAAATTGAATATTGATACTTAGCAAATTTACAAAGAAATAAATTGAAACTTTATTACAATTCCTGCCAGATATTATTTCGTTGCCAGAATTATTTTTCAGTTGATAAACATGCTTCCAGAAACATATTGATATACTTTTCACAAAACAGAAAGGGTATTTTTTATTCAATTCCTTTTTATATGAGCTTTTGAAGAATACCATGCCTTAAGCTAAGTTCTCTGTTCAAATTTGCGATAATTGTTTAACAACTTATTTGGCTTGAAAAATTTTACAATTAGCACAGTTTTTTCCCCTAAGTATGCAACATTGTTTTCTGTTGGTTACAATTCTGTACGAAATAAGTGTGCCTAATATTATCCTCAAAGTATTGCTAGAAACATTTTGCTGTTATTAAACATGTTTCTGGAAAAATTTTGTGCCTTTCCACAAAATAAACACTGTAGAAATCCAGTAACATTATTTATTAAAATGAGGCAAATTGCGGAATTTAATATTAATGGATTATAATTTTCCAATTTGGAAAAAAAGACTATAATAGTAACGCTATCCATATTTGGCATAGGTTTCTCGAAGGGGTACGCTTCTTGTTTAAAAACGCACTTCAATAAAATCATTGGTGAAAAATTAACGACCTCTAAAAGATGATTTAAAAAAAAAAAATCATAACCAAAAGCTTGAGTTGGCTGTATCCAGGTCCGACTAAAACTTCACGACAGCAAAAAGCATTATTTTTAGTAAATGTACTGAAAAGGTGGCAACTTCTCGAGAGCTTAAGACTGGCGGGAAAATAATTCTACTGGATTTTTTATTTTGGCAATGACTTGATTATTGCTACAAACGCGTCAGTTCTGCTTACAGTCATGGCCTAGCGATAAATAGATTTCTTCATCTTTAAACAAACTTTTGGCCAAAAATTTAAATATTTTTCAAAATAAATGTAAACAATTAGCAAAAGTTGATTTGGCGTTACTCTACTTATGATTAGGGCCAAACCAGGCTTAATAAATATGAACGTCAATCTGGCTGTCACAAAAAACAGTGCTGCCAATTTTAGATTCCTTGCTGCTAGAAATAAAATTCATGATGGAATGAATAGCGTTGCCAACATGTTTGCATATTAAAAGTGTTATACGTGAAGTTGTTGTTTATAAGGGTTTTGAATAATTAAAAGAACGAAAGTATTTATTGAAATTAATTTAAAACTAAAAATGTTGTGATTAAATTCCGTCTGCATCATGTCTTTTCTTTAAAAATACAAAATATATAATTTCCCAAAGTCGATTTTTACAAAATGGTTGTGTTAAATAATTTATATTAAAGCGTGTAGTCGCAGAAAATACAGATTTTAATCTGTTATATACGGCTTATGCCAGATTTAAAGAAAATTATTAATTTATCCATGTTAATTAATTTTTTCCTTTAATTCGTTAAATAATTAAAATCTGTTGAAATAAATAGGCTTAAAATTATGATCTTAAATTCTTTTTTCTTTAAATAAAAATTATTCATACACATTTTTTTCATTGGTTTTTTTTAGCTTAAATTTCACTTCCTTGTTGGCAGCGCTATTGAAAATAAAAGAAGAAGGATAGCAAAATACATTTATAATATAAAAGCCTACATTTGTTAAAAGTTTCAGTCAAGTGTGCTTTAATTACTAAAGCAGATTATATTAACAGACTTTATATTTCTTTCACGCTGTTACTACTTCGACGAACACCCAGTTTGATAAATTGTAATTTGTATGGGAAAATTGCATGAAAAATATATAAGAAAATTTATTTTTAATTACTTATCTTAGTATATAAGTAAAATGTGTTTAAGGAAATCTTAAACGAATTCTTTTTTAAGAATGAAGAAAAGAAAAGGATAAAAAAATAAATATTTTTATTTTTATAAGCGAATAAATCTTATTTGAACCTAAAGATAAGTGTTTAATTAAATAAATATAATTTTTCATTAAAGAATTGTCTTGATTTATTTTAACAAGTGTTTCAGTGTAATTTTGTAATTTTAAATTGTTTGAAACTTAGCAGAAGAATTTTTTTTTTTTAATTTTAAGAAAATATGGAATATTTAGCTCGCGGTCTAGCGCATATAACAGCTAAATAAATTTTGCTTGGTATCCGGAGAAGAACTCTTACTTGAAAATTGTAATTCAGTGAGAAGTGTCTTAAATTTTGAAAATCATTACTATGTAAACTACGTGTTCAAAGTTAAACGGCTGCTGTAAGATAAATCTTGAAATGCTTTCAGCAACATGATTATTATCAACATTTTGGTTGCGAGACTACTTATGTTTTGAGCCTGTTACTCTGTTTAAATTTATAAAATTGTTGAACAACATTGATTATTTTATGTAGAAAATTTGATATTTAAAATGTGGTGTCTATCTTGTGACGTAATAGAATTTAACGGTTTAAACATAGTACTCTGTTTATCATTTTGTGCGAAAAGTCCATATAAAAAAATTACTGTAAAATAAACAAGAAATAATCTTGCTAAAGAAGTACTCTGTTTTCTTGTGAAAAAGTCGCGAAATGTTTCTCACAACATGTTTTTCAAATTACAAAATGTTTCTGGCAACATTTTTTCAACTACAAAATAACATAAATAACAGTTTTTTCGTACGGAGTTTTTGACAACCATTTTTTAGATTGTTTATTTAATTTAATTGTGTTGTGTTTAAGATGCGCTTGCTCATTACTGCGGTTAAAAAACAAGAATATATATGGGCTAAATACCATAAGCTTGGATGAGTTGAATGAGTATTTTTTCTTTTCCTAAGTAAATTTAAAATTTTTTCTAGGCAAATCAAATTATAACATATGTTTTTTGTTTACACTGTTAAAACAATGTGGCATTCTTGAAGATGATAAAAACGACAATTATTTTCTAAATCGCTGTACTGTCACCAGTAGCTAATTGTCAAATTTTTCTAGCGAAATAATGCATGTTGCTTAACATTTTTCGCAAAATCGAGCAGAGTGCTAGGCTTTATTGTTTTCACGTGTACTACATTGTTTGAAAAATGTAAGCAAAAGACATATGATCAGCTGTTGTTTGAAAAATTTCTCATGAAATAATGCCTACTTGCTTTATTTCACAGCTTTGGTAAAATGTTGCCAGAAACATTTCATATGTTTTTTCACAGTAAAAACAGAATACTACCTCTGCAACATTTTTCATGACTTTTTTTACAAATTTTTTATGTATGTAGTTTGACAGCATTCCGCATGAAAAACTGAGGCTTTAATTGAAAAAGGTAAAACAAAAAGTGTTGCCATATCACTCATATAGCTGTAGTAAACACCTAAACAAAGTTTTATATAATTGTTTAACAACTTTTTATTAACCAACAATAAATAACGACAAATGAATAATAATAAAACATAAAAAAATTCCCCATCAATTAATATTAATTAATTTTCACTTAATATTGTTTTTTTTATGCTGTTATACTCCATTTTCTTTTACTTTTGTACACTTAGTAACTTTAAATGGCAGCAATAAGAACTCTTTGTAAATTCCCCTAACAACAGTTTTGCCTTTAATTTTTATTGCCACGATAATTAGAAACAAATGTTTTTCAGTATCCAACGTTAAAAAATTCGTTAAGAAGAAAATTATATTTATTTTTTTTTTGCTACAATAAGTAACTCAATATACGAGGGAAGATCAAAAAGTTTGTAAAAAAGAGAGAGAATAAATATTATTTAATTTGTTTTCAAAATGGCGTTGTTTTTGATTTCAATTCCTTTTTCAGCGATAAGAAGTTTTTTTAAGTTTAAAATAATTAAGTTGCAAATTTTCTCTTTTCAATCGATTTAATTGTTTTTAAGCGGATCTATTTTTAAAGAACTATTTGAAAAGAAGAATTTGGTAAAATCCAATGCTTTGACTGTTATTCTACTGGTGAATAGTAATGGATTTAATATGTTTGGAAGGGCAGAACCAGATAATTAAGACACCGCCACTAAGGGACCTAGTAGTACATTGCGATTCCTCCAAAGAATACGTCAGATTCTATTCCTTTAATATCTATCACTGAGAAATCTAAACCTCATGATATTTCGATTATGTCAGACATGTAGTTTTACAACTTGCAATATTGCTAAAGCCATAATGAAAACGTTTTCCCACCTAACGAAACCTCCGATATTGCAATTTTGGTAAAAGACAGACTTTGTACCCAACACATATTCCAGATACTTCTTCTTATCCTCTTACATCCTGTAGAAACCCGCAGTATTATTCTCCTGTAAACTGGGCCTTACTATAACCGAAAAGTTACCCGTAACTACATCTATAACACTTAGAAACTTTATTGACATAACCTAGAAATATGTTGGCACATACAATGTGAAGCGGTGCACTTGCCTTCTAAAACCCTAAACTCTTGTCTTTATCTTTTAGTACTACCTAAAATTATCCTCTCTCTCTCTTAAGCTGATTCGTCTACAGTTCATGGCTAAACTTAAACTCGTTAATTTACAAGAGATTTTGTCACACTATGTTGCAAAAGTCCGCAACTCAACATGACTTAAACTAAACTCGTCCGAAATTTATTCTCTTAAAACTATTAGAATTTTGGCCTGCAATGACATTGGCTTATTCACACCCATAAGCAGACATCAGGTGCAATGAACACTTTCATCATCTAACCGTCTTTAAAAACCCCCATTTCTCTAGATAGTTTATCGGTCTCAATCTACAATTCTTTGTCTGGTAATTCTACTGGTAGTGTTTAGTCAGGCCCTAGACTCAAGAAATTAATTAATTTCACTTAAATTTAAAGCAATTAGTTCATCCTAATCTCTTTTCTGCAAGTGCATACGTATGACAGATTTGTTTTGAAATGTCTGTAATATCAGAGTTGCATTTCGAGTTGAAGTTTTTAATTCTGCCATACTGTGGCATATAAAAAAACATATAGCTGTGATTTTTTTAAGCAGTTTGATAACTCGACGACTTTTCTTACGAAGGGTTTCTATGATTATGTAGGATGACAATCACGGGCTTAATTGATTAACATTAATTTCTAACCATGTTTTCCTTTTATGATTGAAGGCTGCACCAAATCAAATTTTTTTAATTGTAAAACTCGCTTCAGACTTTTAAGTTTTTAGAAACATATAAGATTTTAAAATTTTGTGCTTTTTAAATAATTTTATTAAAATCTTGACTCACCCTCGTATCACTTACAAAAACAAAAAACACAGTTAACAACAACAAACAAAAAATATTACACTTTATGTGCAGAGTAAATTAAATGAAAGAAAGCTAGAAAAAAATACTAAAACATTTAATTGTTGCTATAAACTTTTTAAAACTTCGATAAATACGATTAATTCCTAAACGTACTGTATTGAGAAAACTTTTTGGCTAAAAATCCAGTATTTTTATGCTGTTAGAAAAAAACTAAAGTGAAACAAAGCTGGTGTATTATTTTCTTTCTTTTAAAACTAAACATACGAAAAAAAAAAAAAATTAAAGTTAAACTCCTTAATTGAAGACTGAACGTGTTACTTTACTGCACCCACCACTTTTTCGCTTGGTAACTAACGTTTAATCGAAAGTTAATTTTATATTTTGTATTGGTTTCACTAACATTTTCCCACAAAATGAAATTTAATACAAAACTTTTTTTCTTGTGCAGTTATTTTCACAATGTTTTATTTATTTAGGAAAAACTTATACATTGATGATATTTTTCCTTGATAAAAATATCAAGAGAAATATTTTTTCCACTATATGTATAAAAAAATTAAATGCAGCAGTTGCAATTTAGTTTGATAAATGAACTTAATTGATATTAAATAACATTTCGATAGACTATTAAAAAGAACTTTCGTAAAAAAAAAAAGAAATACGAACGATTATTTGGCAAAACAAAATAAAAAGAAATTAATTGTTAATTAAAAATCCATTAGATATTTCAATGTGCAAAGAGAACAAAGGAAAAACTTTCAAATATAAATTTCTTTCCCTTTAATTCTACAAACAAGAAACGTTATCCTGGCTAAAAAGAAATTTTTTTAAATAAATTTTCATAATTTTTAAGCGACTTCAAAAAAAGAAGTAGGTTATCAATTCGACTGAATGCTGCTTTTTTAAATATGTGCCCAATGCGAACCAATAATAGGTGATCGCGATGCCGAACTCATTAATTTTCGCCGTAAACGGTAAATGTCAAACATCATACAAATAAAATTATACATATTTTTTATATAAGAAGTTTGATATCTAAGCCATTGCGAAATAATACCAGGTAGCCGAAATGGCGAATTCATTAGTTTTCGCCGCATATGCTAAATGTCAACAACCATATAACAAAAATTATACATATTTTTTATGGGTCTATGAAATAACTCCCACGAAATAAGTCCCAGTTTTCAAAACGAAATAAGTCCCACCAAAAATTGCTTAAAAAATGAAATAATTCCCACGAAATAAGTCCCACTTTAGAAAACGAAATAAGTCCCACCATCATTTACTTGAAATGAAATAACTTCCACTCAAAATGAAATAACTCCCCCTTGAATAATATATTTCTTAAATGAATTAAGTCTCACTTTCATAAACGAAATAAGTCCCACTTTTTCACTGTTTAATGCGATTTCAAATAAGAAGTATTTGGCTCTTTGAAAAAAACACACGTCGAATAATATGAATAATCAAAGCAGAGGAATAATAAAAAAAATCGTATGCAAGCTTGCAGAAGGCTTCTTAATTGAATGGATATTACGAATTTTGATAGAGTTTCAGAATTTATTATTAATTCTTTTTTCGGTCAAGAAACGTATAGAGAACGCCTATTAGTAACAACGTTTGGATTCGTAAATGGATTAAGTACAGATCAATTGTTCTTATTATTAAGATGGAAAGCGTTTCGGAAGGACCATCAGATTAAAATTATCGCCCTTTATAAATGGCTTGAAGATCCAGTGCATGGTAGACGGTATTATAGTTTTAACGTGGCATTGGGATTAGTTGTATTTTGTAATTGTAACATTAGAAAACATGGAACACGAATTCCAATTTCGTACTAAAAATATAATAAAACACATACGTCAACAAATTTTTCTTAATATTGTTTTTCCAGTACTTAAGTTCGATACCTATTTGTACACATTTCTTTAAAGTTTTTTTATTATAGTAAGTATAAAGTAATTAATAACAAAAAAAGGAGAGCCATGAGAGATAAGGACAAATAATTATAGTTGTCCCTTTTACGAAATGTCCAATATATAACTTTTTGCATAAGAAAAAAATGAGAAATAAAGCCATAATGGCTTTACATTTTTTTAGGGGTATTAAATAACTCCCACTTTACAAAACGAATTTATTCCCACTCAAAACGAAATAAGTCCCACTTAAAATAAAAACGCGTAACGAAATAAGTCCCATCAATTGACGAAATAAGTCCCACTTTTAAAAACGAAATAACTCCCACTTTCAAAACGCAAATTTTTGGTGGGACTTATTTCGTTTTTAAAAGTGGGACTTATTTCGTGGGAGTTATTTCATAGACCCATTTTTTATATATGGAGTTTGACATTTAGTGTTTACGGCGAAATTGATGAATTCGCCATCGAGATCACCTGTATTATTTTATCACTATTTTATCTAAGCTTTCGTCGAAAATTAATAATTCGCCATCGCGACCACATATTATTGATACGCCTTGTTTGTGCCTCCATAACGTTGACATTCTAAATCGATTTTGAAAATCTTTTTCGATTGGTCCTGTTTTAAAAACAGTTCACAATCTTAAAGATTAAAGAGGGTCCCATACAAGATATATGTTTTTAAAGTGTATTATGAACCGTAAAGAGCATCACTTTTATGGCAAAAAGTAATAAAAAATTAAATCTTAAAATTAGAGGGTGTCCCCAACCGTTGAAGACCAATGCTTGCAAATTGTTTCTCAATGATTTCATTGAGCATCGTGCTCTTACTGATTTTTAGGTTTTATTACGTTAAGTGGGCAGCCTGCAAAAAGACGCGTTCACTCGGAGTCCAAAACGGCTACTTGAAAGACATTCTTACAATACTGCATAGAATCTCAGGATCCTTGGTTTATAAAAACTACCTGGTGCTTTTCTCAAAGCCTACTAGGCCAGTCAGTGTCGCATCCATGAGACAATCCAGGTTGTCATTAAATCTTTGACCCGAATGTTTGAGCGTTCGTTCCTGCAGAACTGAATAGTCACAGAGCAGGTGTTGAACTGGCACTGATCTTTACTCTCGATTGTTGTTCAGTTCACAGAACCTCTCGTAGTTGCTAACATTTGCCTTAGGTCTCTAGGTCTTTTATTGCGTCTACTTTTAACATATGTATGTCAACTCGTAGTACTAAGCCTTATGTTGAGCCCCTTCCATGCTCAGGTAAAGGTCATTTACATCAAAGTTACCTCAGTTATCGAGACACATCTGCTCAGTTCAAGCATCATTTTGGAGTATACGTTCATTGTTTGCCTTATTCGTTTTATAACCGACTGGCTGTCGATTGCAAAAACAAAGGATCTTTTCTGCACCCACTTTTCTTTAAGTGATCCCACGCACCACATGTTCAAAATCACCGACTGGTTATCTTATGGAAAAATAATTTCTTTTCATTACCAGATTCTCTACCTTGTGGTCCATTCAACATTAATTTTTTAAACAATTTCGTTAAAGAAACTAACGGTAACAAAGTTTATTGGGTAAAACCAGTTTACGGAACAGTATATCAAAGCACTTCAACTAGACTGGCTTCCAGCGACTGTTTCTTCTTTATTCAAAGATTTGGGAAAAAAGAGAATATTTTTGCCTTAAAAGCATATTGAGGACCTTCCTAAAAAATCTTACCATAGGGTGATTTTAAAAAAGTTTGAGAATCTCTGGATGAAGTATATACGTCTTTGTAAAGACTTATTGACTTTTACTTCGTATTTCCACAGCTTTTAATGGGAATTCTTATCTAATTTGCTTTACGCTTCATACATATTTTAGTAACTTTATTTCAAGATTGATGAAAAGTCATTAAAAGTCAACATAAATCAAATGATTTAAAGTTTAGGTTCAGAAAAGGTAAAATTTATTTTATGCTTTCTTTTTATTTTCTCCCTCTTTTTTGTCTGCCTTGCTCCAAATAAAACTTATCAAGAGGGTTTAATTTTCGCTTGAAACAAGAAAACAAAAAAAAGTTTTAAACTGTTTTACAGTTATTTTTGCCATGCAAATTAATTTGCCTGCTGTCTTAGCACTTCTATTTCCGTTACTACTTTAACATAGTAAACAACACAAGAGTTGAAGGTGAGTCAGGAAGAGAGTATTAAACAATATTATAACAGTTGGAAAATTTAGTATGTATGACAAAATATTTGAGTGGGAGTATTTGGTTTTTGCCTAAAACTTTATAGGATTTAGTACTTTTCTACTCTGCTGCTTAGACTAACAAGTTTCCGCAGAAAAAAAAAAAAAAAAAAAAAAGAAAGTTTAAGTTTTTATTTTCATTTATTGGAAGCCAAGTCAGTAAGAGTGAACGAGAAAGACAGAGAGGGGAAGAGAAGGAAACATTTTGAGAAATTTAGGGTTTTAAGCAGCAAAAAATGTTTCTTAAAATATTATTTGGCTTGAGTTAGTAAATTATCTACCACTGAAAATTTAGTAGATAAGAAAACAAACCCTCCAATGAAATAAATAGTAAAAGATAAAACTTTATAAATTATAGCAATTTAATAAGTTTTTAAATGAATGCATCCTGTTTGTTAAGCTAAGCTAAAACTTAAAATCACATATTTCTTAAAAGTAACTAAGCAAAAGAAATAGGATAAAATTATATTAATAAGCCAAGGGCATTGATAAGAAGGGTGTCTAATAGAATATTAATTTGCATCCTTTCTTTAATTTATTGCGAACTTACAAGGTCTTTGTAAAAAGCACAGGGCTGTTTAAGATTTGTTAATTCCAAGGCAGAATTTTATATGTATTTTTTTTTTAGAAAATGTTATCGATAAAAATTAATTTATTATTCTTTTCTAATTTATTAAGCACTAGGTAAGTTTTAATAAATTAGAAAAGAAAAACTATTTAAAAAGGTCAAAAAACATTTATATATTAATTTATTATGTTATACATTCTCCAACAATTTTAATTAATATGCTTGCTAATTAAGCAATCTGGAAAACTACTATTGATATTTTTTTTCCTTTATTTTAAATCTATATTTATTATTGTATTTTTTTTATAAGACGTCACTTTAAGAATGGCTAACATATACGAATTCATTTTAAACAACAAATAATCATTTTTAAAAATTTTCTGGCAACTTTGCTTAGATCAGTGTTACACCTCTAATAATTTTTAGTATTTTGTTATCAACTTATTTTTTCAAAGTTTCGTGAAAGAAAATAATATTTAAATTTTTTTATTACTAATTGTTGAGAGATTGCAAAACATACTTAGATTAAGAAATTCGTGTAACCAATATTCTACAATTAACTTGTCTTCATTATGCTGGGAACACAATTGGGACGAACGACGAATTTCGTCTAGCACGACGAATTCATCTGTAAAAGTTCGCTGCGTAAATTCGCAGTGTGGCGCACAAGTAGAACGAAAAAGTTACAGCTGTTATGATCAACAAAATAGTTTGCTGCCTATGACAAAAAAAGTAAACATTAAAAAAAAAGACAAACAATTTTGAGTTCTGTGAAGATTATTAAAATTAACATCGTGTCCACTTTTGTCCATATTTAAATTTGTTTTGTTTTGCATATGAAAGAATAGAATAGAATAAAATAAAAAAATGAAATAGTTATACAAAAAATTAAACATAAAGAAAAAGCCATTAGAAGGCAATTTTAAGGAAAATAATTAAGGCAAAAATAACTTTATTTACTAATATATTTAAAAACTACAGAGAAACGACAACCCTGTACTAGTTTGTTCGACAACCCTGTAATAGTTTGTTCGTCGTTCGTCGGCGTAAGAAATAGAAATAAATCTATTTAAGAGTTCGTCACGCACGACGAATTTCATCGACGGCGGTATTGTGTTAGTTTTCATATGCACCAATGTGTTTTATTTTTGACGGCGAATATTTGCAACGAAAAATTCGTCGTTCGTCCCAATTGTGTTCCCTGCATTAGTTTATTGACTTTTGGCGATCTTTCTCGTTGCTTTACTAATGTTCTTTAATAAAAGTAATTGAATTATTCCTTTCGCGATTTAAAACTTATTAAGAATATAATTTTATTATTCCAGAGGCTCTAGAATATTGAAAAACATAAGCGCTGCTTTGAAAAGCTTTCAAGTATCACTGATAGGAAATTATTAACCTTTAAAATAATATCTATTTTTTAGGTATACATTAAGTAGAAGACAACATACAGTTGGCAGCACCAACGTTTTAATTTAATAGTATAAAGAAGGATGCCAGACAAATGAAATAAAATAATAAATACATAAATAGGTTTGTAAATATTTTTTTTTAAATAATTCTTCCAGCGTTTAAAATTACATTTCTTCATCACCTGTGGTGAAGCCACAGATTGGTGATAAGAGAAGCTTAGGGTAGCGGAAGAAAAGATATAATAAAATGTATGAATAGCTTCATATATGTATATCTTTACGGATTTTTATCTTCAAGTGGAATATTTGTAAGCAAATTACCGAAACATTCTCTTTTAGGGATCTAATGGATTCGGATTAAGCACTCAATCAGAATCAATAAGTGCTAAGAGCGCTATAGCTTTAGCAGAAATTCTTTAGACTAACGCTAATATGCTTAACGAGTATGAGTATATACAAAACCGGTTAATTGAATAGAAATACCCAGAATGTAATTACGTACATGTAGAAGCCTTTGGAATAAGCACTACGAGGGCACTTCGCCAGCCCCCGTCTCTCTATGATATTTGCTTGCTTTGGCTTTTAAAAAGTACATACAACGTACAATTGCAGAGTTGTTAAATAAATTATGAAATTACTTTTTTGTGTTTCCTAAAGCTTTTTCAAAAGCAATATCAGCATTACTTTTCTTGAAAGTGGAGTCTCATAGACTTTAGCTTCTCGTGATTACTATAATTGAGACTATATGAAACAGAAAAAATTCATAGAGAAGCAGCGGCCATGTTATTTTACCTTAGACTAAGATGATACAGATTATTTTTAACATCTAGAGAGAGATTTAAAAGTGTTGAATACAATTTAAGGCGAATTCATAACAGGTGGCCTTGATAGCCCAGTGACTATTTTTTGAGCTTGCGATTTTTTCTTCTTCGAATGTCATAAGTTATAATCTCCTATTGTATTTCTTTGATTTTGACAGCCGAAGACGATTTTTACAAAAAACAATGTCTACATATTTCTTTCGCAGTGTTGAATTCATTGTCGCCATGAATATACCTGTTACAAATTCGTCTTGATACTACTTAAGTAGGTATTTTTTCCTTGTATTTTATTAAACTCGTTGCTCTTGCTTTCTTTTATAATAATCTTGAAAATTTTATAGTCTTTAAAAAAATATCCTAAGCATTTCTTTTTGTCACATTCTTTACTTTTATCACCTAGCAGAAATTTCTTGCTTCCAGTAAATATAATAAGTTTTTAAAAAGCATTTTTAAGTATTAAAAAAATTAATATTTATTAAAAAACTGTTATTTAAAACATAACGACAATATGTTGCCATTTCTAAAACATTTCCGTTTGACACACATACACGTAACAAACAAAAATCAAATGAAATCCCTGGTTTGCCTAAGAAAATGGTATATTTGTTACCTTTTATTTTTCTTAATGACATTTAAATGTCAAAGTATATGTACATATGTACATTTGTATGTATGGTTAACATATATAAACCTTTTTTATGTTGTTTTGTAATGCTTAAATAATTTCTTTTATAATAAAATTTGTGTAAAACCACAAAATCCATTAAACACAGCTGTGCTTTTTTCTTATAATTTCTTATGATTATTTCTACCTTATGTTTTTGTTGCTCTTTTATATTTAATTTTAAATTATGTATGATTTAAGATATATAATTTTAAATTAGAACATTATGGAAGATTTGCCTAATAATTAAGCTTTAATCTTTAATGCTAGCTTTACATTTATTAAATATTTAAAAATAAATTTGGTATGATTTTTTTTTCAAATTTTCATAGTTTGAGCAAGCAGGCCCGTAAAGTATGCAAAGCTTAATAGGTATTTGTTATTGCTTAAGCAAGAGACTTTGTTGAATTAATGTTGCCAGAAATAGGAAAAATCGCTGGATATTTTTAATTACATCAAAATGTAGGCATTTTTGTTACTTTTGGGGACATTTTTTTCTTTTTAAATTGTTAGTTGAATTTAATACTTGTTTAAAAATGCAAAGAAAACTTTCAAGACGATTTTTTTAAGCGAATTCGAAATGAGGATCTAAGACCTGACCAAAGGAGTCTGACAAGGCGAGAAAAATAACTTGGATTCTTCTAATTCTAAATAAACGGTAGCAAAAATGAACTGAGTTAATTGATGAATATTTTCTTACTTGTGTATACTGCATAAAGGCTTTAAGTAGAATTTAAGTAGAATTTAAGTATTTTGAAATATTAATTTCTTTTAGTTGGTTAAAGATGAAAAAGAACAATCTTTCTTTTTACTGATTTTTTCTCTAAACAGGCATGTGTTGCCAGATGCTTATAATTATCTTCCGCTTTAACACCTTAAATTAATTAAAATTTTTTTTTTTTTGAAATTTATAAAGTTAAAATCATTTTTAAATATTATTTACAACTATTTAATTTCTTTTTTATTGTACATTTATTGCATTTAATTTTTTAAATCTATTTTCAAAATAATTTTTAATTTAAAAGCACATTTGTTTGTTTGATTGGTTTTTTTTTCTGCACAAGCCTTTATTTGATCATTTTAAGCGTTTGTTAAACTCATAAATTTATTTGCAAAATAAAAAAATAAACATTAATTTTAATTAATTTCGATAATTTCCATTAAATGAAATAAAAGTTTTAAGTATATAAGCATTTCAATTATTGGTTTTTGGTTATATTTATATTATTTTTCAAACCAAACAAATAAACAACAACAAAATATAGCCATATATTCAGTAACAAATAGTAGAAAAATAATAATGTACAGTTCATTAAATAATAAAACATTAATGCTACTTACATACATTCATATTAAAATATTTTTTTAATACTTTATTGTAAAGAGTGATTTTTCTGCTGCTTAGATTTTTAGAGCAGAAATGATTATTTATAGTTTGTCAGCAGCTGAAGTTAAAGTTTTTTTCTGTAATACAAGCGCTCAGCTAATCTTAGAAATTTATATGAAAAGCATTCAGTTTTTATACGCTTCACCATAAAAATTGGAAATAAAAGGTAGTTAGGCATTCTGTTTGTAACTTCTACAATATCCATTTCCGATAGCCTAAAGTCGATTGAGCGATGTCCGTCTGTCCGTGAATGTAAAGCGGAAATTTTTTCGATATCTTATGTATTGGCTCACTTTCTTTGAAGCCTTTCGTGACAGCCCTAGAAAAATCTCAATAAATTTAAGGACTCACAATCATTTTGTTAAAAATTTTAAAAAATTTCCACAAAAGGTTTTTGTGATTTTTAAGCCAACAACTTAAAAAATTACCCTACATTTAAATATAAATGGATGTATGTAATGTATAACTTAAATATATTAAGGATTGACAATTTTAAGGCTTGTGTTTCATTAAAAATTTAATTTAATTTATTTTATAAAATATAATTTTTTATGTATTTAAAAGCTGTCTTCTCTAGTTTAAATAATCCAAAAAATGTTAACGAATTGCAGGAAGCTAAATATTTTATGAGGCATTGTCAAGTATATAACCATAGTTTATACGATTTGACTAAAAAACTTTGCGTTTCCAAATTATATGAGACCCTAGAATCAATCTTGCTGGCAAACCGGGAAAGTTACTCGGGAATTTTCGGCAACTAAAATTATTTATATAATGATTTTGACCACTTTCGTTTGTGTGGTCATAACTGGCCATATGGAACACAGTTGTATTTCGTTGTTTGAGGTTTTTTGAAGCTTATAGTTAATGTCAATTAGGCATTGCATTGGCTACATTTATGAAAATTTTGAATTCAATTTCTTCTTCGAGTCTGAAAACTTGTTTGAGTCTAAAAACACTATTTTAGACTTTAAGCTTTAACAAATAGATATTTGTACCAAGTGAAGAAAATAAAGTCACCACAGAGGCTAGTATTGGAGAACAATCAAAAACTTCGATTCGTTTCCAAGCAATTACCCGACTTTCTGGAGTCAGAGCTCGACAATATGCAAGTATTTCGCGGTTCTTATCATTTAAGCGATTATAGCTTGAAGTTGTGAAAGGAAAATTTTCTTAAATGATGATAGCCGTCGCTATAATGTGACTTCATACCTATCGATTTTTTTTCTCTGGGAGTTATGGCAAGTTCTTAGCCTATATTAGCAAGCCTTCAACTGTGGACGAACAAGACCTTAAAGTTCAAGACGAAAAAAGACATTAAAGCTGACGCGGCCAACAATTTTTATATAAACGACGTTTTATAGCGTTTATTTTTTATTTAATATTTTTATCTGGTGATCCCTTGCGTTGTTAGACAAAGTTTATTGCTTGTCATTAAAAAAAATAATAAAAATAAAATATAATAATTAATAAATATTTTCTGCAGTCAATTTATCTTTGACAAACTTTTTAAATTTTATGTGTATGTTTACGTATGTACGTAAAAAAATATCTAAAAATTTCTAATAAAACACATTTCAAATAATTGTCAGTTTAAAAGTTGCCAACTAATTTCTTATTCTCTGGTGTTTATTTGTACTCTCCTTTTCTCTAACAGCTTCCCCCTTTAGATGATGTTTTTAATTGCAATAAATGTCACAAAATTATTTTGTAAAAGTTTTGCACGTAGGAAGTTTTATCTAAATATTAAAATAAAGTAATACTAAAAAAAAAGAAAAAAGAAAACTCTTCCATGTGGTAACATTTAATTTTTGAAAATTTTGGCACGTCAACATTTATCCTTAGCCAAAATGAAGCAAGATTTTGTTATGTTTTACTTTACCCCCCTTTCAAACTATTGACCACGTACTATGTTTACTACACAACATACATACATACCAGAAAAGTATTTAATTCGAAACAATCGTTACATTTTATTTCTTTGTTGAACCCACCACGATGAACTAAAGAAAAAAAAACTTTTTCAATTTTATAGAAATATAAAAAAAAAACTTTTGGAGTTTCTAATATTTGTCTATTTTTGTTTTTCATATTTCATTTTTTTCAACTGGTTTATTTTATTGTCATACGAGTTCAAAAAATGTTTACTAACTTTTCTGCAGCATTAAAAAAATAAAATAAAATTGTTTGTAAAAATAAGTTTAAAATATAAAAAGAGACAGAAAAAACCGATAATAAATAAGCAATAAATAAAGTTGTGTAAAAAATAATAATCTGGCATCTGTGTTTAACTACGCAAACATGTCAGGTCAAAGATGGGATTAACATATTGCTTGCTAATGTCTTAAAACTTTTCAAAAATTAAATTCATTGAAAAATTTCCTAAATTTGATAAACTTAATGAAAATTTCATAATGATTTTTTTATATTTATTTTAAGAAACTAAATTAAACTGTTTGCAAAGTCAGTGTTTTAAGAAAATTATACGAAGGCAACCATATTAAAGACAAGTTAAACATGACAAGTTTTTAATTGAATTATCTTCTTAGCTTTAACAGAAAACTTCAGTTTTGTATGACCGCGAGTTATTTACAATTTGGTATGAAGTGCAGGAGGCTTATTCTGAATTGCGATGCGAAAGTCAATGCGATGCGAAAATACATAAATGCGAACAATTGCTATTCTGTATTGCGATATTCGCAAAGTTCTATTTTAATCGCATTTCAAATGCGAAAAGGTAGTAAATCGGTATTCTAAATTGCGAAAACACATGTCAAATTCGCAAAATTTATTCGATAACAAAGTAGCATTCGCAAAGTACAACCATGTAAGTAAAAAACAATATTTTGTTTATGTATTCATCATATATTTATTATTTAATTCAGGGAAGTAAACAATAAAACCAACAAACCGCGTCAACTTTAAATAAAAATAGAATTTATGAATAAGCACAGCCATTTGGCAAGAGGCCATTTAAAAACACCAAATGCACGTTAGTCTGCAAATACTTTGTGGCAAACGTTAACTGAAGAACTAAATATTAATGGACCACCTATTAGAGAAGTTCAAAAATATTTGACTTAAATTTTAATAGGTTTGGACCAATTAAATAATTTTAGAAACAATTTTCACAGCGAAGCACAAAAAATTGAATTATTTTTAATTTGACGTTTGTTGATACTGATGTTTATTTGAGCAGCGTTGCCAACGATTTGAAATAAATTGCGAATGCAATTGCGAAAGTCTAACAGAATACCAATTTTCTTTCGCATCGCATTTCATTTGCGCAACGCATTGATTTTCGCATCGCAATTCAGAATAAGCCCCCAGGAAAGTGTCTATGCGCTTTTATGTTATGAGAAATAACTTCATAGTTAGCGAAATAAGGTAAAGCATAATGACGATCTTTTTGGAATGACTTTAATGTGAAACTCTGTACATTTCCTTTACGAAATAGATTAAAAAAATTGTTAATAGATTTTTTTTGACAGCATAAATAAAGTGCGTAACATGGCCGTGCCCTAAATAAATAAATTTGAAAATTAAAGTACTTCTTTTTTAAGACAGTCACCTCACGCTTAAGATACTGTAAACTTAAATTAAAAAATTCTTTAAGATTTTTGTTGTTGATGCAAAAACTCTCTCAAGCCGTTTAATTGTGTAAATATTAAACTTATTTCCCACAATTTTAACCATCTTGCCCTTGAAAGCAATAATCCTTAGAGAGTGTTATAAGTACAACGATTTAATTTATTTAATTGTATTACAATCTTTTATCTTCTATATAATCAGCAATAATTTAATTTATTTATGATTTTTTTAATTTGTAATAATTTAAGATTTAATTAATATGATTTAAGATTTAATTTATGATCTTTTTGTTGTTTATTTATAAACTAAATTGAGATTAACGCTGCCGTGGATTTGAATGTGGCTTTCGTTGGACGTCATGTATAATGATTGTAATTGATTTTTTTCAATTTCTCACAAATATATTTTTAAAATACTAGGAGACCCGTTTAAACTACCAGTAGTCTTGAAATATTCCTTCAATTGTGGTCTTAAATTTGTATATAATGTTTTTCAGCAAAACAGAGCCACGTTAATCTGGCAACTCTCTGGATAACGTAATTTTTTAGCTTTTTAAAGAAAGTCGAATGATCTTTAAAGATAGGAACGTGTCAACACATATAAGAGATCCCTTTAAACAACCAGCAGTCATGACTTGTTCCTCCTATTGTGATTAAAAAGTTGTGAATTAAAGAAATTACGACAGACACCGCCTTAGAGAGCTTTAAAACAGATCTAATTCTGACAAGCTCGACCGCCTTTTAATCTATGGGCAGACACCCAAAAGAAAGATATGACAGAAAGTCAAGCCGTAACAGATCTTCACATCAATAGCTGATAAAAAGGGAGACGATAACAAATTATCACTTATTTTCCTTTCCTTAATTTTTAAATTTTCTACTATAACTTTTTAAATTTTAAAGCAAATTTGCAAACATGAAAAAATCATGTTATTTTTTCGAAGCAATTTTATTTCAAATTGTATTTATTGAAGCTTATTTTTATTATTATCAGTAATTTATTATAAACATGTATTGAAAAAAACTGTCACAACATAAAAAAATTACTGTTTTTATAATTAAAACAGAAATACTGTTAAAAAAAAATGTAAATTTATGCATAATTAGTAAAAAGCAGACAAGTTTTTTATATTTTCAAATGAAATTATATTCATTTCCTTACATAAATATTACAAACTTGACTATAATATATAAATAAATTGCAGATTTGTTAAATTAACAATAAAATATATTTATGGAGTTACCAGATGATATTTTTTATCATAGAGATAAAAGTGGAAGTTGGGGTAAATAATTCGCGCACTTAAGCAACATAAAAAACATTTTTCCACAAAGTTAAGTAAAGGTTAAGGGTTAACTTAAGAAGGTCGATAAAATGGAAGCAATCTTGGAGGGCAGAGGTGAGGTATGTAATTTCATACTGCAAAAGGCGACGACGGACTATTTTACACAATCGAATGATACATTGACAAGAAATTCTGTTGGATTTCTCTCCTTCCTATTAATAAAAAACTGTCACTGAAAAGAGATGCAACTAAAAATGCAACTTTGATGGTAAAGAAACATCGTCCAGGGCTTAAGAAACAATCCTACCTGTTCGATCAGTAAAAATTCGGTAGAAGTAAGAGAGGAATCTTAGCGAAAAGTGCTCAACAGTTTTGCGAAATTTTTAACGTTTTCCTTGTCTGAGTGTTCCAAAAGGATTTTTGTAACTTCAGCTCCTGCCTGACCATTACGGAGTATTTTGTCGCCTGTTATTGCGCAGTTCTTTAAAACCGTCTTCATAGCCACAAAATATTTTGCTTCTAATAAGTTTATGATTTGAAGGTCTCTAGAACAATTAGATTATCTGCTTTTTCTTGCGACTTACTGTCGACAGCCTTCTTGAAATGCAATAAATTGTAAGAGTGGACTAGCTCCAAGATGTAGCAGTTGATTTTGGATCCCAGTAATTTATTTGCTATAAGGTCCCATCGGATCGCTCTTCGGCCAAAGTGACTGATTTAATTTTTTTAATTTCAGTTTCCAATTTAATATCACACATAGATATTTTATGCTGTCAGTTAATGCAATTGTCTTATCCATGAACTCTCATTGTCACATTTTTAATACTCTTATGAAGAGAAAAAAAGTTTGTGTTGTGCGGGCTCAGGTTTAACTTACTCGTTTGAATTCTATTATTTTTAAAGGCTCTTTAGACCTCCTAAAATACTGGTTGATTACCTACCCTTTAGCAGTATTGCGATACCATCTGAAATAAGTTTTCCCCTGTTAAGATCCTCAAGAGACTGTGCATTGTGATGTGAGTTATTATTTATACATATTTCTTTATTAATTTTTAAATCTTTGCAATTAAAGATTGTTTCTAACAAAACGTTTTATCCGGTCTTTTTCTTTAATTTAAGAACTATCATCTGGCAACTTTATGTTTATTGTTATCACTCATTTAATCATTAAAATGAATGAAACAAAAATAGCAAAAAACAAAAACGAAACAAAAACAGCAACAAAATGAAATGACACTTTACAACTACTGTCAATTGTTAAACAAGCAGCAAACCGGATGTAGTATAAAAAACATACAAGTATGCGTATGCAGAAATGCTGAAGTATGTGCGTATGTTATACAATTTAAATGTGTTTTATACACATTTTTTTGTGTTGCTGTGAAAAAGTTAAGTTTTACTTTTGTCAAGGATATATATCAAATTAACGCCATGACTACAAATGATAAACATATAAAAGACACAAAGCTACATATTACATGCACATAAACATACATGTGAGTGTGACAAGGAACCAATATTTAAAACGTTATAGTGAGACAACCATCTGTCACATTAAAATGTTAAATGTTGGCAAGACAGGAGAAAAGCTTAATTTGAAATATAATAATATTGCAATGCGGGTTAAATCTACTGAAGTTCTTTTTATATAAACTTTTTATATTATTCGCAGACCTTTTTAAAAAAAAAAAAAATATTAAAGCTGCTACATGCACAATTACTGTCTCATAAAATGTAATTTATATTAAATTCAAACCGCTTATAATTTTATTATAATGATAATCATTTGTTTATACCTTTCATGCCATGTCCTCTTTTTTTTATTTTATCATATTGTATGTAAATATTGTTTATTGTGTTTTTACTTATAAAAAAAATTATATTTTTTGTTACAGAGAAAAATAATAAACGCATACAAATATGCACAACTCAACTTAATCAATCGGGCATAAAGTTTAATTACATTTATTTATGTCTTTTTTAAAAAAAAATTTAAATATGCATAATCGACATTAAATGCAAAAGGAAAGGTGTGAATAAAATATCTTTGCATAAATATTTTGCTTCAAATAAATTAAGCGGACAATTGAAATGATAAGAAAATAGCAATTTAAAAAAAATTCTTAAAAGGGGAGTGCCATAAAGCTAATCATTTCACTTATTTCCGTTAGTGTTACCAGATAATTTTTTTTTCCGGAGAGTTCTATAGACTTTTAAAGAAGAGAAAAATTAAGTCATGCTTTGAAATTCCAGATGAAGGTTTTTATTAATGTTCATCAATAATAATAATTCTAGTCCTGGTGGTATTTGAGATAAGCCATAGACAGAGAAGTACCTCCTGAATACAAATTATGCTTTCATATTTGGTGATGCAAAAATTAAACTTCTCAATCTTAGGGGATCGTTTTTATTGTAAATATAAACATAATAATCTTTTCGGTTGTTATTTTTCTTTCATCTGCTGTTTTGTGCATGGAGTCATACATATTACAAAACTCTTTAATTCTGACGAGATTCGAACTCATGATATCTTGTTTAGGTAAACAATTGCTTAAAGGATTGTAACATGAACATAATTGTCTGTTGGCCCAGCGAGATTAAAACTGACAAATTTTTCTTGTTCAGTGAACATAAGCCGTAAACAACGTGCTTAAAGGGTCTATGTCAGCAGGGATGGTACGAATTAGATCAAAGTGTTCTCCAATCCTCAAGCAAGGGATAGTTTTTAGTCCTGCTAGCCATGTTCCTGAAATTACAACTTAGTTGGCTACGCTAAGTAAGACCACCGTCAGGTTAGGGTCACCTAGTTTCTTACTCTTACAGGCGACTTAACCAACTTAGCCACAACAACATTACTCTCCTTTTATCTATTCACAGTCAAGTTTTATTTGCTGTTTGCTGTACACAAGAGCCCCGAGATAGTTATGTTCCAGCACGGCTACTAAGCCCGAATAAATTTTGCTTCACTCCACAATTCGCCGCCTTAACAACCACAACAATTGGTTTCCCCTCTTACCAAAAGGCTTTCGAAAATCTTAGGCTGCAAGATAAGATATCTTAGGCAATTTATTTACCTCGGCTACTCAGTCTCAATATAATTTTTTTTTCCATCTAAGCTACGCTGGGATTTGAACTTATGGAATTTTTTTCTGGCTGCCAATAAAGTAGGTATCTAAACTATGGCAGTCACTGTAGCTGCTTAACTACTAGTATTGCTACCTTACTTTTACCACACACTTTTGTTAGTGGTGAAAAGAGAGAACTTATTCAACTCTATTTATCTAAGACACAATCTAGTTTACTTTTAGCTCAATTTTTTGAAAATTAATTTTCAAATACTCTTCGCTTTGTTCTTTTATTAAATTTATTTACTTAGTCTTATGATTTTTATGTTTTATTTTATAACGATTTTTTTTTCAATAAATTAAAGATTTATAAAACTGATAACAGTTTGTTTATTTTAGTTTAAATTTAAAAACTGGATTGCAATTGCGTTTTAAAAAGATGTTATTAATTTTATTGGCTTTACCACCCAAAATATGAAATCACTTAAAAAGAAAAAAAAATTAATTTATTTTGTGCGTGTCACATTTGTAATTTTATTTCTTATCTTTTTTTATATTTATTGAAAAATATATTTATAATATGTCCAAAAAGGAAATTAAATTTCCGTTTTATCCTTAATTTATTTAATTTGATTTTTCTTGTATTTAATTTCTCTTCCATTTTACGTTGTTATAACTTTGAAACACTATTAACGGAAATTAATTTTATAACAATTTTGTCATTTATTGTTTAGCTTCCAAAAATCACACAAAAATGAAATTTTAAAATGACAGAACTGCAAATGATAATACAAAATGAGCATCATAATAGAAAATTTAAGCATTTTTACAGTTTGTTGCAAGTTATTATTAAAATAAGTGTGTATTTTATTTAAAATCTCTGTTAAAGTTTCCTGGCGATTTAGGAATCTATTATTCTTTTAATTAAAATTCTATTTTAACATCATAAATATACATAATTATAATGAGTTTGTGGATGATTCTTCAACAGGGATGATTAAATGCTGCCGTATCTTCTAATAATTTTGGTGTTTTTTTACGACAAGATAAATCTCATGAGAAGTTAAAAGGTCGTGGCACATAAGTAAATTATAAAGCTTTAATATTTATTTTAACATTTCTTGACGCCTAGTTTAAGGAGCAATCAAAATAGGTTTGATCGTCAATAAAACTTAAGATCTCTCAAAAGAAAGCGAAAGAATTCGGAGAAATCCACATAAAAGATCTATAATTAGCACTTTCAACATCATCAACATCAATTTGCTCTCATTTAAGTTGTATTTATTTTGCTAGGTAGAAGCAGCTCTGCAAAAAATACAACATTGCTAAAATAACATGGCCTTTTATTGTTGCTTTATCCGTTGAAAATGTCAAAAACAGAAAGGGAAATTGTCACAGGGATGGAAAGCTTATATATTTTTTTTTAACTTCACTTTGTACATTTTAATTGCTGCCAAGATTTAACACATCTATTTATTTAAATTTCTAATAATGAAAAAAAAATTATATATGCATGTGTTTATGTTAATGTCATAAATTTGTTTAATTAAAATCATTTAATTGTTCATAATTTATTAATTTTTATATTAAAAATTTAGAAAAAAAGTACAATATGCTGTCGATTGCAAGAATAGCCGCAATAAAAATGAAGCTGAAGAAGAACTGCTAATAAGCTTTCATAGTTAAAATGGATTCGTCGGCAGTTAAAGAATTGTTTTAAGTGAAAAAGTTATATTTTTTAATTGCAAAATTTATTCAGCCATCTCCATGCTGCTGCTTGACAACAGCAACATCTTTAAATTCGAAGTAAGTCTCATTATATTTGAAGACTCGGTTTTATAGTTCCCCAGAAATGGGATATTTAGTTTTCAATGGAAATATTCAGTTTATCCTCTCCTGTACTTGCCGGGTTTAAAATCGTTCTTTCTGCTGACAGAAAGCTTTTTCAAATTTTGAAAGTCTCACCATTTTAGATATTTATTGATTTCTTTTTTCAGGGGCTACCAATATCCACTTGGTCTACCAGCAAACCTTTGTATAAAAAGGCACCACTTTGTTCAAAGGGTAACCAATATTAAATGTATAGAATCGCTGTTGCAGCTTTGAATAAATAAGATCATTAATAGTTATTTTAAATTGGGGTTATTCATCTCCCCTCGCCCTAGGCATTAGTTCGGAGGGGGGGGGGGGGGGTAATTCAGGGAGTCTCATATCTATAATTGGCTAGATATAGGATTAATAGTCATTGGTTTATGTGAGGAGTATTTCTTCCTCCTCCATGTTAAAAAATAATTTATTCTATTTGTATTTTCCAATCGTCAGCTTAACACGATTCCAATATTTTAAAGCTACTCGTTTTGTCCATTGGCATCATGCAAAAACAAGAAAATATACAAAAACAGATTTATTTATATAAATCTATGAAACAAATAATACAATCAGATGTGATTCGTTGAAAGCAGCTCCAAGAGTGAACCAGCTGAGTTAATTGGTAAGCTGTATAATATATTAACATATGGCAGCACTCTTCTATTTTTTATACTTAACTAGATTGCCTTACCAACAGCGTTAACATTTTTTAAACACATAAATTCATACAGAGATGCAATACATACGTAAACATTTACTGTTTTTGACATTTATTGTTAAATTAAATTTGTTTTAAACTTAAAATGTTATAAAATTTTAATTATTTATAGTTTTATGTTTTGTCCTTTTTTTAAAGTTTCTTATTATGTTGTTGCCATTTTTAATTATTCCATTAATTTTTATTTTATTGTCAATAATAATTTTTAATGTTTTCTATTGTTGTTGTTATAAAAATTGACAGCTAGGATTAATAATTTAAAAATACTAATATTTAATAAGGTTTTTTGTAAAGAGAAGAGAATGCAATAAATGTTTAAATAATGTTTTTAGTTTTATAGAAGCAGTTTTTTTAATCTCGGACCAGCATTTAGGGAATGACCGCTACTCAGGCAATGCTTTATGCCAAAACTTGAAAATTAGGTTTTGGGAGGGTGGATAGAGGAAGAAGAATTTGTGGACATTCGCTTTCAACTTTCCAACATTAAAAGTGACAGGAAAGACCTTTGCAGGAAGTTGATTCCACATATGAACTGCTCGTTAAACACACGAATTCTCTCTGTAATGCATAGTGCGGTTCACTGGCCAATCAACCACAAATGGATAAATGGATGAGCTCTTAATGAAAAGCGTGTAGTACGCAAAAACGTGCGGATATCAGAAACGAGTTCCCTTATCTTATTAGAACACATTTCATTGTAGTATCGGTATAACAGCGAAACTCAACGTACATTGGGTCAAGAGAGTCAATATTTAGGAAGGAAAGAATTTTTAGGAAGGAAGACTGAAATTGTTTCTATATAATAAGATTTACGGCATTTACACTAAGCAATTTTTCATGAAACTAGCATGAAATTTTTATTTGTTTGTAAAGCAGGAGGAGTAAGCAATATGGTATTGCTTGAATTTTGAGGGGATGTTACTATCGCTAAGGTTCACTTTTAGATGATGCATAACGCTGTAAGTTAAATAGAAAATTGAGAAAAAAATGCCTCAAAAAATTAAATAGTGTAAATTTGGATATAATTGTACTGCAACTTAAAATCGTCTATTGGTAATGATATATTCTTTTAAAGAAAAGTTTGATGAATTAAATTCATAATTCTCCAGATAGAAGCAAATACATAATTATAACAAGGGACAAGCTGTCATTCGCCACCTTTACTTGAAGCCTTTTGCTTAAGCACGCCCTTTATTCCCACAGTGAAATACATTAAATTGAAAGAGCTTCACTATTGCAGTTTTTTAAATGAGAAAAAATAATAATGACGTTTAATGGCGGTACCTACCTTCATTTTCAAGAGGGCCAGGTTTTTGTTTGGGAAGGCATATTATTTCTAAAGTAAATAAAATATAATTTACGGCGTCTTACTTTTCTAAATTTCGAGAAACGTGATTATTAATCATTATTTTTATGAGGGGTACCCATCATTCCCATACTATACCGCCAGTCGTTTGCTTGAAAACGTACTTTATTGACAGAGTAAAATACAAAAAATTGATATAGTCTCAATATTGGAGTTTTTTAAATGATGCTTAATAAAAATTATAAGTCCCCCCATTTCATCAGCAAATGTCGACTGTTGAGAGTCAATTTAAGCAAATGTCGACTGTTGAGAGTCAATTTAAACAAAACTAGATATAGAAATAAATTAGACAACAGCACTCTTGAAGGTATCTTATACGCAAAAGATTACTTAGCAATAAAAAACTGTTTCTGCTTAAGTTTAAAAATTAACCAAGATTTATTAAAATATGAAACCCTGTATATTGTATAGTAATAGTTCTTCGTAAAACTTCGTACACTTTAAACAATAATAATTTAAATATATACAATGTATGTTAATATATGTATTTTAAATATAACTTTTAAATAAAATTTTGTATTGAAATAATTATGATTTTTTTCTGTAAAATATGAATTTAATTCTGCATACGATGATTTTCTTCTCAAAGCTTCTGGCAACGCTGATCTTAAGGTTTTTTTAATTACTCTCTCTCGCCTTCTCTCCTAACTTAGTTGTTTTTGCTAAGAAGTATATATTGTTTTTAGAGTAACCACAATAAACTTTAAAGAGTCTTAAGGCCGGGGCACATAGAATCCGTCATACGTTAAACTTCAACTTATTCAACTGACAACTCAGTTAAAATACATGTCTTTTTATGAGTGTTGTCACAATCAGTACGTCTCCGTCAATCTAAAGTATGAAAGTTGAGCAACTTTTGACGTATATTGAATATTTTGACAGCTATCAATTGCTTCTTCTTCTTCTTCTTTGTTGTCTTGCTGTGCTCTTTACTCTCTTTTTGCACATATTTTTTGTTTGCACCTACATTAATATGCACCTACAGCAATATCTCGATTTAGAAAAAAATTGTCCTTTAGATTCCTTCAGGAAGTGCCGGATTATATTACATTAATTAATTTTGTGTTGAAGTTTTTAGAAAAAAGTCTCAAATTTATTTTTAATAACGGCATTTTTAACATAATTAGTGTAGTAAATTTCATGGAAGCTCAATCTTTTAAAGAAAAATTTACTTTAAATAATTTTATTAAACGATCAGAGCATGCACTTTTCCATACCGAAGTATTAGTATTGGGTCCTAATTTAAATCCTCATGAGTAGCATCGGTATGAAATTTTATTTCATACGTTATTCCTTTTTTGTTTTTTTTTGTTCAGCAAATGAATTTGTTGCCTTGTTATTTTCCTGACATTTTTTATCAAGGCGCATTAATTTACAGGTGGTCTTAATAGCCCAGCTAATTTTTGTTTATGTTCGACGTTTTCAAAATTTTAAAATAATTTAGAAATATAAAAATTTTTAAATAATTTTAAAAATTTTATAAAACTAAATTTCAAAACCAAAAAGTGAAATATGAATTGAAATATGAAATATTGCTGCATATGCAGGAGAAAGAAACCAACTGGTACAACTTTATTTAAAATATCGAATGATGATAAAAGAATAAATTAAATTTGGCTTCCTTCTGTTCAGCCAGCTACTTTTGACATCAACATGGTGCTGTGTAACAACAAAATTACATTGGGTTTTTGTTTTTGTAGCCGTGCGGCCACCTTATATTAATTCGCCTTGATTTTACACAAGTTACATTAAATTACTATTTTTTAAAGGAAAATTTCAAAATGTAACTTTTATTGAAAAAATTTATCTTTCTTGTCTTTCCCTGGCAACACTAATGAAAAGATAAACAGCTGATTTAAAGTCCGTCAGCAAAATACTCATTGTGCCAACCTCATCCGTCGTTACTTTGACTTCAGGCGAATATGTCAAGGTACAACGTATGACGGATTCTATGTGCCCCGGCCTTTAATAATAAATTTGTATGGGAGGTTGGTACCTCGAAGGTAACTCACTTAAAGTGTTTTGCTTTAAGTCACATTTTATTGTAAGAATAACCATAAGAAAATTGGAAGATATTAACTTTTGTAGATGTAAAAAAATGGAATAATTATTAATTACTTTTTTTTAAGGGGTGGGTACCCGCCACACTCCTTTTTACATTAAAGCTTTTGTTAAAAATGTCAATAAAATTTATACTTTAGTTAAGAATTATCACTATTTATGATCTCTAGATAAAGAATAAGCAGTAATTATTTTGTAAGGTGGGCCGTGTCGCCCACTCACTAGTACCTCTTCAGGCTTTTAATAGAAAACACACTTATTCTCAGAATAAACTACATAAAATTTAGAGAGTCATACTTGCTGCAGTGTATAAATCTAGGATAATTAATAATTATTAATTTGCAGCTGAGGTGGGGTGCTCCGAGGGTACGTCATAAGCATTTTAAGCAGCCGATTGAAATAATTTTAAAATTCAGCTGATATGCCTACTTGTGCGACAATAAAAGCTGTCCTTTAATGCACTTTTAATTCTTTGCTTGAATTCCTTTAAATTTCTCTAATAAATAAATATCTGTTAACATTTTCAACATTTCGTGCTTTTTCGTATTTAAGCAGTGAATCTTTCTTATTGTCACATTTTTTGCTGATTCTACATTTGTTTTTTATTTTTTTTTTGTTAATTTTCCCTGGTAATTAGAGAGTTTCTTTCAATGTTTTATATTTTCTTGTATTTAGACGTGTTGACGTTTGATTTTAATTAAAATGAAAAGATTTTTAAGGTAATTACAGATTATTTGAGCATAACAGATGAGAAAGGGAAGAAAAAATAAAAAAAAAATAAAAAACTAACAACACGTTACAGGTTTTTGTGTCACAAGTCTTGTGTCATTTTGGACGCCATTATAAAACTAAGCTGACCAGGTAATTAGCTTATAGTGAATTGAATTTCGTACTTTTGTTGTTGTTGTTGTCGTTGTAAGTTGCTTAAAAAAAACCCTTGCAAATCTTTTTAAAACTTTTATGGCTTTTTTTCTGCTAAAGGGTATTATAAGATCCTGAAGAACTAGCTGCCTTGGATTTTTTTTTTAAATCACAAAAAATGTTGCGTGCTTTAAGGGATTTCTTTTTATTTTTTGTAGAATTGCAGTTGTGTTTTTAATTTAAACAAATAACAAGCTGATTACAAATAAACTTTAACTAATGTACAATTCTATGTAATTTAACACAGATTTTTCGATTGCATGACAATTTGATTGTTTTTTTACATTTTAATGTTGAATAAAAATTGCTTAGATTTAATTTAATGACTTTAGCGTCACCTTTGCATAAAAATGTTATTAAGGGTTGCAAACATTTTCTAAAAAAACTTAATATAATTAATAGAGGGTGTTTATAGCTTTTTTTTAAATATTATTTTAAAATAGTTTTCTTTTTTTAAATTAGCTCGACCTTTGCATGTGATTTTGTTGTTGTTGCAATTCGTTTAAAATACTTTTCTCTTAAAGTTTTTCCTAAGTTATTTATAAACTATTTGCCTTCGTTTAATTAATTGTTGGCAAAATGGCTACAGTTCGTTAATGTAATATTGCAAATAAGAAGTTTTTAAAAGTTGTAAAATGTAATTTAGTTGACTTTAATTATAGACAAATTATAACTAAAAAAAAATGGCTAAAAATATAGACATTTAAAATAAACACGCAATAGTTTTACATTTAATAAGTGCTTTACAAAAGCAACAAAATGTTATGAATGGCAGAAATAAATTAAATTCTAGGAATAATTAAAAAAAAAGAAATTTCAATTGCAGGCCATTTAAAATAGCAATCATTTGCATATTTCACAATAATTTTGTTGTTATTGTAAAAACTAAACATTTTTATTTTTAATTGTTAGCAGGAAGTTCTAGAAACTCCATAAATTGAATATGCACTGAAACGCCAAAGATTAATATTATAAAGGCGAATAAAAGTTCATTTGTTTGCTACGCTTTCCGGCTATTACTTTTTAACAAATCGTTGAAAAAATTTCGTACACATGTTGTCAGTGGTAGAAAAAGGGGTATAGGGTACTTTTTATATAGAAAAAAAGTGTGGTTTATGTGATCTGAGAGAGAAAAAAAAAATAAAATAAAAGTAATCGTTAAGGCGACTAGAGTGATTAAAATTGAAGTATACTTTCAGGCAGTAGAAAAAAAATGATTTTAGATTTCTTTTGTAAAAAGATAGACTTTTCGCATTTTTTTACAATTGAATAGAAAATGTAAATGTAGCCGCTGAAAGAAAGAACTTCTTGTGTAATAAGACTTTAGATTTTTTGCTGATTTTGTAGAGAGTGGTTCAAAAGATTTCTGCTAAATAGAATGTAAAGTTGTTTTTTTTTTCTCTTAAATGTGGCTAAATTTATCTTATGCTGTTATAACATAAATGCACGGTTGGATATTGATCGATACACATAAATAGACCTCTTGACCTTACAAAAATCCCAGGGTATGTAATCACTTGATTTTGACACTTAAACAACAGCGTCCATTACGAGTAAGTGAAGTCGGTTGTTATGTTGCAACAACAAAAAGCAGGCTCCTATCAATGTAATATTAAAGTCAATAAATTTAAAACCTATAATATTATTTTTACTGTTTTTTTATATTAATTTTATTGTTTTTGTTAAAGTAGTTCTAAGACTACTAAACTTCAAAAAAAATCTTACTACACTGAATGGTAGCGATATTTATGCCTCTATATATTTTATCCGTGATGTCCTTAACTGTCTGAATTGATTACATTTCCATAGTAATTTTATTCTGCATTCAAACTTTTCATTTAACTTAATTACAAGTTTTAATTATAGTTTAAAAGCTGATCTTTTTTTCTACTCCTTTAACATTTAAAATTACGACTTTATTTCGATCTGAAATAAAAAAAACTTGATTGAAGTTTAAATTTCCCCCTTGTATTGTTATTTAATACAACTAAAAGGCTTTTGTATAGTCCACCATTGTTTTTAAACAATAGATAAAAAACCGTTATCTATAAACTGTTTAGTTATTTTAGACTGTCTATATTTAATCCATTATTGTTCTGTACAAAAATAAAGAAAAAAAAAACACCATACAATAAAATAAAACCCCTTAGAAACAGAATATACAAACGCTTTTGGAAACTTGTTTTAATTATATTAAATGAATAACATGTAGAATTGCAACTTGTTTAAAGTGAATAATAAATAAAAATAATTAATTTTTTAATATACCTACATAGGATTAACAGGGGAGATAGAGTAAAAGAAATTAAATTATTTAAATTAATTAAGTATTTTTTTACTTATGTTTAAAAATAGTTATATTAAATTCTGTGGCATCTTCCTTGTTTATTTATAATTTTAAATGGTTTTTAAGGGCATTTCATTATATTTCTTTTTGCAATACTACCGTTATCGTCTCTCTGGTTTTTAATGTTGTATTCGAAGATGCCAGATGAAGTTAAAAGAAAGTCGTCAAGTGTTGTGGCAGAAATCGTAAACAATTTATTTTGTTTTTATTTTTTTTTATAAAATATGTAAAAAATTATAACTTTTTAATTAAAAACACAAAGTTAGTTTTCATCAAACCACAATTAACACGACATGGCAAATATTTATATTTTGAATGTATATATTTTTTTTTACTAACAAAGGGAAATCGGGATAATAGAAATATGACAAAAAAAAAATTTGTAATTAATTAATTTAATGAAAAATTACCGTTGTTTAATTTAATATTTGCATAGAAATAAATTATCGTCGTGTTTTGTGATTTTTTATTTTTCATCATCTTTCAACTGTCGAAAAGAAGTCAGCCGTATACAGTGGAGAAAGAAAAATAGAATCATTGTTGGTTTTTGTTGTTTTAGCTTAAACTTCGATTATTGTGTTTATTTTATTATTTGGACGAAAATCCTTAGTTTATTTAAAATGTTAGTGAGAAGTTTCCTGAAGAGCGGTAAGCGGCAGCGAAATTGCCATCGAGATGTGTTTTCACCCTTAATAATCAATATCGTTGAAAAATAAATAAATAAATAATTAATAAATAATAAATAATTAATTTAATTGGGATAATAGAAAATAACACGAAAAAATTTTTTATTGAAAATTAATTAAAGAGAAATAATATATAATAATAAATAAATAAATTCTTTGCTGCCATTAAGTTTTTCTGTTAAAAAAAAATTCGTCAAAATGTTAAGTTTTGCTTAAGGTTGTTGTCCCAACTAGTAAAATTGTGGTAAATAAGTAGCAAGAGGTGAATAATTAGAAAACAGTACTTCCTGTAGGAATACAAATGAAAGTTGAAAAAAAAAAATTACGAATTTTTAGAGGCAGATGTGGTGTTTTGCCCGCTGCCTCGAAGGACATGGACCGACCTTGCTGATTTTCAATAGATAAAATTTTCGAAACTATGTCTAATCAACTGGAAAATTAAAATTTTCTTTACCTCATTCAGTGCTAAAGTTGATTTCAATACGAACACGGACGGACTGACAGACATCGCTCAATCAACTTCACTATGCATAAAAACTCAGAATATATATACTTTATGGAACCAGAAATTGATCACCTATGTTGACGGGTACAAAAAAGAGATATTTAAGTTTTAATGACATATCCATGTAGCTTATGATTGAAATTTTAATTGGATTTTTTTTTAAATTCAGAATGCTACCTTGTTTTTATTTTACTTTAACATTAAATTTTATTTTATATTGATGATAATTTATTTTTTTAATTTATATCCACATGAACATCTCTTAGTTAGGCTGAAGCTTATATTTTTGAGACTATTTCTTAAGGATGATATTTTTCTTTAGTTGTCCTCATATCTAATAGCTGCACTTTGTGTACGCTATAAAAATCATACTAAACCAACTAATTTGACTGAAAAGGATATGAAAAATTGTCAGTAGCAAGCACTCCTTTTTCAGGATTTCTTCTAGGTTTTTGTCAGCTTGGAATGAGCTTTTAAAGTATGCTGGAATCCGGATAATTAATAATCGCAAGGGACCAGTCATTTTGGATGAGTTATAAAGGTTTTCGATTTAAATATGTTTAAAGAAAAAAGTAGAAATTAAGAAAGTTTTCACATTACGAATTAGAAGAGGATAAAATGTAAAAGGACAATGCATTAGAAAAATATGAGTTATCAAGGGGACGGAAATGTTTGAAATTTAAAGGATTCAATGCAATTTTTTAAGTGCTTTATATATTATTTTTGTTTGGATCAGAAACATTTAGTTTATTTAAAATTTTTTTTGAGAAGTTTTCTGAAGAGCTTAGTAAGCGGTAGCGAAATGGCCATCGACATGTGCTTTCACAAACTTTGCTGTTTGGACAAAAAACCTTTCGTTTATTTAAAATGTTTGTGAGAAGTTTTCTGAAGAGCTAAGTAAGCGGTAGCGAAATGGCCATCGAGACGTGCATTCACCCTTAATTATCAATATCAGTGATTTGGTAATAAAATCGGGATTATGTAAAAAAAAATGCACAATAAATTTTTGAAAATTTATTATTGCGATTTTCGTTTTTCGGTATAAAAAATATCACTCTTATTCTGTACATTATTTTTTTTCCTTACAATTTTAATTCTTAAGGTGTAGAAACCAAAATATAACAAGAATACAAGAAATAAAAATAACTTGAAGAAATATATGTATAAAAAACGCAAATTGTGTCATCTTTATTATATTAACTGTTCTGGCAACGCTGCTTTCATAATTTAATATTTCTCTTACTTTTTCTAATTGCTTGCATTGGTGTAAGTCCGTTAGTGTTGTTATTGTATTTGGATTTTTTTTAAACAACCCAATAGTGATGCCCAGTCTTTTTATTAAAATAAAACGCCCAATAAAATAAATTGTGAAAAAGTTTTTAATTGATTTTTGCTCTATGATAAAAGTTATAATAAAATTATATTTTTTTTCCAAAAAAGTTTAATTTCTTATTGCTTTTATTGCTTAATTATTTTGTTCTTGTATTCTTTTATTCACATTTTTCTTAGATTTAAAATACTTTTCAAAAATTGTTTTGGAAGTTTTGAAAAGTTAAAAAGTTTTTCTATGAATGTTTGATATAAATTAAGAAAAGGTGTTTTCAGTTGTAAATTTTTAAAATTTTGTAACCTTAAGAATTTGTTAATATCTAAGATTTACTTCTTGTGTTGGGTAAATATTGGTTTTTTGTTATCCCTTAATTGTTGGCAGTAACATTGACTTTATTCATTCCTACTAAAATCGTTTAAGTAAAGTTTGCCTAAGTAAAGTTTAAGTTGGAACTTAAACAATAAAAATCAAAAAAGAAAGAGTAAAATAAAAGGACTCTTTTACCCCTTTAATAAAAACAATCTTTTGTTTAATTTATCAAATGGATATTACTGAATGAAATAAAAAAAATAGCTTTTGAATATTGATGGAATTTCAATAGACAGTCTGGCCTTAGACAAAAGAGTTATAACAAATCCAACATTAAAGAAATATAAAGGGCTTTTGTTTAACGCAGTAAAATAAAAAGCAAAATGCTATAAAATAAATTAATATTTTTCAGAATTTTCTTTTAGTAGAGATTTATGTAAAATAAAGCTTTTTCTATTAAATTTAATATTTCCAGCCAAAAATATGCTTTAAAACAAATATTTTCCTAAACTGGTATTTAATTTTATAGCAAAAATCTTAAGTTTTTCATAAGCAGAAAACTTATTTCAAAATTCTTCAAAAGTCATTGTTGTTTTTGTATTTTCTGGCATAAAGTAAATTTCTACAATTTACGGGTATAATTGTTCCATCAACTATAAATCTTTTGCCAGCATTTAGCAACACATTTTATAAGATATTTTCTCTTATTTTAAAGTTAAAATCGTAAGAATTTTACAATGAATTTTCATTGTCATAAATAATAAATTTATGAAATGCTCACGTTCTTTGAGACATTTTGGAGAAAATTACAACACTAAAATGCAAACGTGTGCAATGTGATTATTTTGTTAAAATCAAAATTCATTTGCAACAGTTTTAAAACTAGTTTTGTTGTTGTTGTTGTTGTTATTATTATTATTATTGTTGTTGATGGCAGCATATTTGTCATAATTAACATTAAATTATTTGCCAAAACTAGTAGTCTCGTAAATAGAAAAGAAAGAAAATTTAACATAACTTTTCAATGAATATAAATATTTAAATGAAATGATTTATTATATTAAAATGTGTAAATTTATGTAAATAACATTCATAAGTTAAATATTTAATTTAATAAACAAATTGAAGTTAATTTTTGTTTTTAAGATTTCTAGTAAATGGGAAAATTTTGAATAAAATATGTAAATTAAAATTACTTATATTTTTCACGTTTTGAAATTAAAAAAAATAATAATAAATAATTTAAAAAATTTTACACTTTATTCTATATCAAGCTTGGTTTTGTCCCAAACTATTTTCTATGGAAATATTTTTTTCCACTGTATTTTTTATAGCAAATATCCTGTCCAAATCATAAATTCATTAAGTAAATCTTCTGACCCAATATTTTTTGTATAGAACATTTTCAGTCCCAAGCTCTTTTCATTAGAAAATTTTTTAGTCCCAAAGAAATTTCCATTCTTTGCATTCACAATCAAATTTTCATAGGGGTTTTATTGTTCCAAATTACTTTCTTTAGAAAATCTTTCATCTATAGAATATTTTAAGGGTTTCAACTCTTTTCTATAAATTTTTTTAGTCCCACACTATATTAGTTTTTTAATGCCAACTATTTTTTATATAAAATTTTTTGTCCCAAACTAATTTCTGTAGAAAGTGAATTTGACCCATTGTATTTTCTATGGCAAATTTTTGTTCCAATCTCGTTTTCAGTAATAAATCTTCTGTCCCAATATTTTTGTATAAAAAATTTTTGTCCTAAATAATTACTGTGAAAATTTTTTTAGTCCCAAACTATTATCTATTTTTTCAGTCGCAATCTGTTTCATAAACTTTTTTGTGTCAATCTATTTTCTATAAAAAAATGATGAACTTAAATCTTTGTATGGCGATGAAGCATCATCCTAAAGCACTGTTCGCTCAAAGACAAATTCCGTGAAGGTCGTCCAAAAACGGCTGTTGTGCCAGAGAACATTGATGCCGTGTGTGAACTCATGATGCAAGATCGACATACCGAGAGATAGAGACATCCCAGGACATTTCTTCCACCAGCATACATTCGATACTGCATGAACACCTGGCCGTAAAAAAGGTTTGTTCTCGTTGGATCCCGCACAATTTTAAAGTCGCTCAAAAAAAGGTTCGTGTCGATTGGTGCAAAGAAATGTTGCAAAAATACAATTTAGGTGCTTCAAAAGACGTTTATAAGATCGTTACAGGTGACGAATCATGGATCTATGCGTATGAGCCCGAAACGAAACAACAATCGACCGTTTGGGTCTTCAAAGACGAGCAAAATCCAACAAAAGTTGTTCGTGGAAGAAGCACTTCGAAGCAAATGTTCGCCTGTTTCTTCGGCAAAACTGGTCATGTGGCGACTGTTCCGCTTGAGCAACGTAGGACGGTCACTTTTGAGTGGTATACTACAATTTGTTTGCCTGAAGTAATCGGAGAAATTCGAAAAACCAACAATAGAAGACGAATCATTGTTCACCACGACAATGCGAGCTCTCACACATCGGCTCAAATCACAGCGTTTTTGACCGGCCAAAACGTCGAATTAATGGGTCATCCGCCGTACAGCCCTGACTTGGCACCTAATGACTTCTAGTTGTTTCCGCACATCAAGAAAAAAATGCGTGGTCAACGATTTTCGTCGCCAGAAGAAGCTGTTGAAGTGTTCAAAAACCATGTTTTAGAGGTGTCTCAATCGGAGTGGAAAAAGTGCTTCGACAACTGGTTTGAGCGCATGCAAAAGTGTATAAATCATGCTGGAGAATACTTTGAAAAACAATAAAATCATTTTTGATTATAAATATTCGCATTTACACTATTAGGTCAGAAATATATAGAGCAGCCCTCGTAGTAGCAAAATTTAATTTTTTTAAATTTAAATTTATGAAATATTTTTCGTCCCAAACTTTTTTCTATAGGAATTTTTTTGATCCCACCTATTTTCTACACGAATTTTTTTGATCTACAATCTATTTTCTAAAAAAAATTGTCCTCATCTAATTTCTATAGAACATTTTCTTCTAATCTATTTATTATCTATTATATTGTAGTTTTTTTGTCACAATCTATTTTTATAGATTAATTTTTTCCCCAATCGGTTTTCTAAAGGAAATCTTTTGTCCCAATCAGTTTTCTATGGGATATTTTTTGTCCCAATCTTTCTTTTGTTTGATCGATTTATTTTCGATATAGATTTTTAAAATAAGAAAATTAACCGAAATTAGAAAGCCTTTGCCTAAATCGAACGAAAAAATGCATCAAGAAGAAGAAACTTAAAAAAAAGTAAAAATCGGCAGTCCGCCGCTTCATTAGAAAAACAAGAAAAAAAAATCCAAAAAACGAGTCGAATTACAGAAAAAACTGGGAAAAGGAATAACGGCAAAAAGTTAAAATTTACTAAAACCGGAAAATTTTTGAAAATAAAAAAAAACACAAAAAACGAAAAATTCCCTAATAATGGATTTGACAAGGGATCATCTACCCCGAAGCTTAAATGCCAGTTAAGACTCCTTCGAGAAAGTAAAATTCTAGTTCCATGGGGAATTGTCAACAAAATTTTATTTGTAACTGAATTTCCCTACTGGTACTTAATTGATAAAAAAGTACATGTAAATATATTTCTTGTATGGACTAGTGTACATATTTGAAAATTATGACATTGTACATCTGTAATTAAATAAGTGATAAATTCATGCAATACAATAACAGTGTGTCTAAAATTTTTTTAAACAAAAACGAAAAAAAAAATCAAATAAATAGTTTAATAATATTCAAAATATATTAAGCATACACATGCCATATTGCATTATATTGGTTTACTGACTGATATTTATATTTAAAAACTGCCAAGAGGGGAAAGTCATCTTGAGGCAAAAATAAAATAACGCTTTGGGGCAAAAACATAAAGACAGAAAAGTCTTGTGCGAGGTGTATGGAAAGACATTTTGTTATCTTTAAATAATGAAACCGGACAATCCCATATTAACTTCCACAGAAGTGGGCTTTAATACTTTGAACCACTTTAAAGAGCTTGGTTTCATTTTCAAATTCTCTCCCTGGGTTGATGTTGAAGGACAGTTTTTTATGAGCAGCGCTTGGCTTGTATTCAACTAGATAAACTTATTTATTTTAAGATTTTCTAATATTTTAAGCAGCTCTAAAAAAATTTATTTTGGTAGAGTTTTTTAATTTCTGTCTGACAACTTTACTAACACATTGTAATTTTAAGAGTTTGTGTCACTGTTGATATGCATTCGTTACATTTTTCCTAGCAAATATTATTGTTGAGAATGATAAATTTTTAATGAAAATTGCATACAGTTTGTTTGCTTATTATATGTAAATATTTATATATACATATATAAACATATTTATATACATACGTAAACATAATTGTACGTTTATTTATTTATATAAAATAAATATTTTACATATTTGTAGTGTTTTCTTTTTTTTGTTAACAGAATTATTTAATAAATTTGTGTAGTCAATTTTCTATATTTGACTTTTTTTTAAATACACAAAATATCCATCAAAACCACTTAAGAAAATACACATACATTTATGTATACATATATGTATGCTTAAAATGTAAGCTTTTTATGTATGTGTAGCAATAACCCAGCATCAATTTTTGTTAATTTAAAGACCTTAAAGTTATATAATAAAACAGTTATTACACCTGATTGACATTGTTCTTTTAACGCCTCTGCATTTCTCAACGCTTGAGTTAAGATGTTTGCTAGGTTCGATTTAGGCAAACCCAAGATCAAAGCTTACATAATTTACATATACATATGTAATTTTCAATAACGTGTTAATTTCATTGCAAAATTTTAATTTTAAACATTTTGACAATGTCGATAAATAGAAAATAAAGAAATTTTGTTTATTATATAATTGATTTATATTGAAATTATTTAAATATTTATTCTTATTGACAACGACAAAGTGACAAAGTTAATTTTCAAAGCAAACACAATTAAGAAAAAGTAATTTTGAAAGTTAAAAATAAATTTGGTTTAATCTTTTTCTTAAATGCACTGAAAAGTATTTTGCTGCAAAATATACTTTCAAAAGGAGTTAATTGAGAGCTTTCGATTAGATGTTATACATATTCAGGCTTCTTTAGCTCTTCGGTAACAAAACTGCTATTGCACGTCTAAGTCAATGCGACTCAAAACAAAACAACCTTACGTAAAGCTAAGATGTCATAAGGATAGATTAAAATATATCCATGACTCGCGACGGGTTAGAACCTAATCAAGAGTGAATATGTAAGATTTCTTAAGATTTCCCGTATTTTCCCTTTGGGTAACACCAAGTCATCGTCCTAGGTAATGGTAAGCAATTTACATTCTAACCCCTTGTGTAATTGGATTGATGATCTGTGTTCGTATATCAGCCAAACATCCATTAAATACTAGCGCCCTCTTTTGATAGAATCTTCTTGAATGGTAGTGTAATCGGTAAGTTGTGTTTAGTTAAAAAAATCACACAAAATTGGCGGGTAAGTGAATGGAAACTATGTATATAAAACTTTTGATAAATTAAACTTACCCGACAATTTTGTTTTTTCGGAGTATTTTGGATGAAAATAAATGTGAAAAACGTGGTTAAAATGGTGCTCGGAGGGAGAGAGAGAGACCAATTTTTTAATTATTTTGTTTTAAAGATTATTTTTTTAATAGGATAAACATTTAAAAAAAAAAAAAAATTCATAAAGAAAAGAGTGATGATGGTATTTAAAATAAATTTTTAGAAATATTTATTAAAAATTGTTGGGATTTAAAATGCATTTAAAAAAATTTTTTATACAAAATTATTTTTAAAGCATATTTGAGATCTAAATTATTTTTTATGAATTTGGCAGTTAAATTTGTATAGTTTTAATGTTAGATAATTAATATAATAACTTAATATTATTGCGATGAAAATGCTATTGATTTAAATTCTTACAAAAAATTTTATTTTCTAACAACTTTTAGTATTTAAGATTTTAGCCTTATATTTTTTTCTTCCTAAAAGAATGTTTTAGTTTTCTTTTACATTCACATTTCAGGACAAAGTTACTAAATATAATTTATTATTCAGCTGTTATTTGCTTTAGAACTTAAACATTTATTACACTTATTTTGGAATTATATTTCTTTCTTTTGTCAACAATACTTGTCGATAATTCTTTTTAACAATTGCTTTTTATTTATTAAATTAACATTTTCAGCTTTTCTATTAAACAATTTTCCATCATGGAAGTCGTGTAGTTGGCCAAGAGTTTGAAGAATAAAATAAGAAGGTTTAATTAACTAATTTTTTTTTATTGTAGTTATACTTTCAGGCACAAGCAGGACAAAATATACGTTTTAATTTTCAAGAGCAAGATGGAATTGGAAATGGATTTAGAAAAATGTGGCATACTTTTAGAGGCTTTTATAATCACAGTTTTTGTTCAGTAGCTGTCAGCTTTTAATTTTCGAGACTATATTTAAAATCTCCATATCTGGGGCCTGTGGATAATCCATTTTACCATGAACACGAATAGACAGACATCATTTACATTTACGGGTGCAGAATATACATATACGTTATGAGTGACAGTCTTATTAACATACACTTCTTATACCAGTATAGAAAATTGTGAAAAGTATTGGGTTGTCAACAATAACAGTGTCAACAATAGCATACATTAAGGCTTTCAACATTTCTATTAAATATTGCCTATTTTAAGGATAAAATTATTTTTAGCATGCTTTCAGGCATTTAAATTTTTTCTATTTTAACCCTTTGCACTCGAAGCTTTTTTTCACTCATAATACCAGCAACTCGAATCAATTTTAATAGAAAAACCATATTCACATATAAGTAAATGATATGCGCATAAAAAGAAAAGTCATAGTTGTATTTTAAATCTTTTTGAATTAATTATAGATACAAATGTTATTATATATTTAATGATTAAATTTTACATTTTGTAGTGCTCCAAGGTGTGATACCTTTCGAAGCAATCGCCAATGTTATGAACTGAAAATTATTTGCATTGTCTCCATAGCGGAGCCCTCGAGTTTGAAGATAAATTCTAAATGGCTCCGCTCCGGAGCCCTCGAGTGCAAAGGGTTAATATTAAACGTTTAAATTTTCTGTTAAGATTTTTGCATTTAAAAACTATATTTAACATGCTCTTAGGCCTTTAATGTTTTTTTTTACTAAAGCATACTTTAAGGCATTTAAAAAATTTTCAAATTAAACAACTATTTTCAGCATACTTCAAGGCGCTTAATATTAACAGCATAATATTTTCTAAAACTCAGTTAAAGTGCTTTAAGGAAATTTTTATGAATTATTAAAGAACTTCAGGGGGTTTCTTACTATTTTCAATTATATTAATTACTAAAATTATTGTTGATTTTATTAAGCATAAAACATAGTAAATCAAAGAATGTTATAATGAAAGCAAAGAGAAAAAAATAAATCTGAATCAATTTAAAACCTGCCATGAAATCAAATAAATAAAGTTATGCTCCTATAAACAACAATATCCACGTGCGTGTATAAATGTTAAAGTACAAATCATCTATACAAATATGCAAACATTTAATATGTATACAACACACATAACCACACACTTGTGCATATACAAACACAATCGTATATAATTTCCAATTACTGCACGCACAGACAATTTATTTCCTTGACGTTAAACAACCATCTTGGCAATTTAAACGAGAGGTACATACATATATATCGACACTACTACCAAAGGAAACCTTACTAATATCCTTATACTAACACTCAACACATATGCATTTGGTGCTTTACAGAGAATTATTTGTTTCTGTATAAGTACGAATCCCAGGTGTATGGCAAATCAAAAAATCATGCCAACAGGAATTGAAATAAAAATTTATACGCAAAATACAAACAACATAATAAAAACATGTACTGAATTGAAGGGCAAATGAATGATCCTGTTTGAAGCAAATATTGAAAAAAAAAAATTTATTCAAGAAACTTTTTGTTATAAAACAAACACTCGTTCATATACACACCCATACAATCACAATCAGTTAAATGTTTTGTTGTTGTCCCTAAGGATAATAGAAGAGAAAAAAAAATATTGTAATAAAAAATACTGGTTTTTTTCTTCTTGAGTTCAGTGTACTTGCTGTTTGGTTGCTGCTGGAAAGTACAACTTGACAATGATTGTTGGCTCTTGTAATGCTGCTCTGTCAGAAAAGGTTATTTTTTATAGATATTTTTCTGGATTTCTCCAAATTGGGGTTTTTTCGTTGCTGAGTGAACGAATAAACGCAAGGGCTAACGAGTACATGACTGAGTGCAAGTTACCACTAATTCTGGATTTTTTTTATCAGTGATTTCAACTTAACCACGATTCAAAAATTTGAAATTTCAATTTTTTTTTTTACAAATTGTGTTTAATATTGATTTCTATTGGCATTTGTATGCCATCTCTATTTCTGGCTCTTTTACATTCTTTTTAAACATCTTCCTCTGATTTTACCACCCCATTTTTCCTGGTGATAAGATAAGTGTTAATAAGTTAAGCAAGAGTTTTGTTTTTTTGCTTTTTCTCTGCTCCTGGGTCTTGTCCCATTCAGTTTTTGCTGCTTTTTTCATACCGCAGATAACAATGTCTTTGTTTGCATTGATGATGTTGCTGCTGTTGGTGCGGCTGATGATGATTTTGCTGGTTGTGATGTTGATGATGAACAAATAATCTCAAAAAAAAACCTTAACAAAATTTTTATCAATTCTCAAATAAAAGCAAGTGCAAATAGGTTTACACAGGAGTGGATAAGATGATTTTCTAAGGCGTGTGGAATTTATTTAATAAAAATAATACAAAGGGTTAATTTGCTTCATTTAAATTCTTGAAGATGTAAAATAAATTGCAAAGGAATTTAATACTTTTTAAAAGATGAAAATGAAGGAAATAACTATTAACTAGAAACATTTGCAAGAGTTTTTTTTTGTTTGTAAATTAATTTAATGGTTTAATTTTAAAATATTATTCCCTAGAGAGGAAATAAGAACGTTTTTATTTTCTTAAACGATATAAAATAAATTATAGTTGGTTTAATATAAATAAGAAACAGTTTGCTTTCAGAAGGGGGTGCGTACATATTTTTCTTAAAGGAATTAAACGATTAAAGAAACTTAAAAAATAAAGCATACTCTAAGGAAAAATATTTTTTTTTTGAAAAATGTGTTGCATACTTTCAATCATAAATTTTTAAACGACATAAGAAATGCTAACCAGAATTAAACAAATATTTTTTTTATTAAAAATGCAAGCATATTTATAGGCTTTTACAAAATTTAAGTACTAAAACCATTGGAAAGGGCTAATTTTATACAAAACAAAATTCATAAAAATTTTCTAATTGTTAAGAGGCTTATCTACCGGTTTTATCAATGCCTGGAACTGCTGATTATTTATAAAACATAAATAAAAAATTAAAAAAAAAAATTCGGCTGTACTTAATTAAATTAATAATTTAAATTAAATTAATAAAATTATTTAAAATTTTAATTGTAATTATTTAATTTTGAAGATTAATATGTTATAAATAGAAAGTGCGATACTTAATTTAAAATGAAAGAAGAAGAAGGAGGTATTTAGAGAATTATTCAAGATATCAGGTTTTTTTTCCCAAAATGGGAATCTATTTATGCCATGAGAATTACTGAGTAAATTCTACATTTATTCTAAAACTAAGCGAAAGCTTATCCACTTGTTTAATACAAATTTTAAATTTGTTCAGACTTAAATAAATAACAAAATGTTATAATGAATAGTATATTTTTAGGAGCGTCATTTATTATAATTTAATCTCCAATAACAAAAAATTATGAATATGTAGTTCTCGTCACTGCTATAAGATTTCAGTTTTTCTATGTGTAATTAACCATAAATATTTATATGTAATTGAAAGATAACAATAACTAATTAAAGAGTTAAAAAATTAAAATTATTCTTTATTACATAAATATATTCCCTTATGTGATATATATACTATTTTGATATCCAATATAAATTTAATGTTTTAAAAATTTTCCCCAAAAGTATGCTTTAAATTTTATTTGTTTTGAACGTGTAGGGAAATATTTCCTAATTAAGATTTTTATAATAATCGAAATTAATTGTTTTACCTGAAGTTTTTTTTATTCAAATAAAATTTTAAAGCATATTTTAGGGGTCGTCATTTTTTGAAGCATATTTTATGGCTTAATGCTATAAGAATTAAAGCTAAGGAAAATATTTCTAGGCATAAAATTAAAAATTATTAATAAAAATTACCATTATGATAAAATTAATAGCAATTGCTGTGTAACTTAAATTATTTAAAATTTGTTTGCACAATTATATCTTAAAACACAATTTTTTTTATAACTGTCTAAAGCGAAACATGAATATTTTTGAATTTACTGATATCTTCATAATTTTTTAGATTTTTACTGGCGTTAAACATATTTTTAGGATTAGCGGCATGATAATTTAAATCTTAAAAGGGGGAACAATTCTTTTAATCAATACCGAGGGAAGTTATAATTTAAACTTGTTTTCCTCTGATTCTGTGAATGAAGACAATGTTTTTTTGTTTTATGGTGTTTTGATTCTTTTTTAATTTTTTTTAATAATTTAAGAATTTCTTCCTTTGCACCTATTTTTTAAAAATAAGAAAAAAAAACCTTATTTTACTAGCCTCAAAGTATGTTACATCTTTACGAAATTCTCTAAAAGTTGCTTGAATATATTTGTCAGTAAAAAAATCATAGAGAAAAACTGACAAAAATCCTGCTTTGAAAAATAATACAAGAAAATATAGATCACCATGACAGCCATAAAAAATACATATTTTTTTTTTATAAAGACTTGTCAATGCCTTAAAATAGGCAACATTAAACTAAACGTTCGTGTATATAAAAGCACTAATGGAGTATAGAGAGCTTTAGCAAATACAAAGAAATCAGCTAAAGATGGTAAAGGGATACAAAAACAAAATTCAAGGAAAGCAAATAAGCAAGAAGAAAAAAAAAGACTTGTGTTATGGTTACTGAGATTGTTGTACGTTGGCACGTTTCATTGAAGAGCAAGCAAGAAAACGTGTCATGGTATAGTGGATAAATAGACAAATACATTGTGTGCTGATGTATTAGTTGCTGCTTTTAAAGCTGTTAAAGCTGTTACAAAATATTGTTTTGCTTTAGCCTAATATTATGCTATACACATATACATAAGTGTTTAAAATAGGGTAAAAAGTTTATCTTAAGTTATGCTGCATTAGATTGAATAACATAAGCAAGATAGCAAAAAAAAAATATAAAACTATTTTAGCGCAACGAAAGAAACTTAAAAAAAATCCATATTGTGAGTGTAGATGACATACATATGAAAAGCTTATTTGTTGGAATGTGTATAAAATATTGAAGACAGCATACTTTAAGGTGAATCACACAGAAATAACACTATCAAAAATATTAATTTTAAGCCTTAGGTTATTTTTTAAATTAGAAATTTATTATCAATTAAAGATAAAATATATTTAAGAAATATTTCTTTTAGGCCAGAATAGAACTTTCAATAGCTATATAAGAGTTTTTTTTAAACATAATAAATTTCTATCTTTGTTTTGTTAATGATCTTGTTTAACATTTTGACAGCTGTCATTGAGTTCATTTTTATCTAACACCAGGCTAAAAGTGTTTATTCTTTAAAGGGACTTAGACAATATAAATTGCTAAAGGGATTTTGTAGCTTTATTGCTCACTTATCTTTCCTTCTTCGTTATTATTTTTTTTTAACAAATGACAAATGTTTGAATATGCAAATGTTTAGCATAAAAGAAATATTTTAATAAATGATTGCGTTTGTTTTTACGTTTATTTTTTTATTTTAATTTATTGCATGTTTTTATTTATAAGATTTTTTCTTTTGCTTGCCATAAATCCATATGCTATTGACATTTTATAAATTATTGTTAAAATATATATTGTATATATACATATATCGTTTTATCCCTAAATAAAGCATACTTTTAGGTCTTTGTGTAATAGAAAATTTATAGTTTGAATAAAATTATTTTTTTTTTATAAAGATTTATTGTATTTTGTGCTGTTCTTTGCATATTTCCTATATTAAAGAAAATCAGGTCAACAGTTTATTGTTTTGTCTCTAGAATATGTGTAAATAATATATAATACAGCTTTTTTACTCCAGCTTGTATGCAAAAAAAAAAAAAAAACTATAAGAGTAAAAATCTACAAAATATTTTTAGTTTGGTTTCAATATTTTGTTGATTCTTCAACAGAAAAAAAATATTGATACATTGAAAGAACAACAAAAATAAACTATAAAAAAAGTACATGATTTATAATTTAAGCCTACTTTTTTGGAGCAATAAACTTTCAAGTTGTAATACAGCCACTGTTCAGGTATTTTTCACATTAAAAACAAAATAATCAATATTTAAGTTGGTGTATATTAAAGAAATCGAATAAGAGAAAAAACTATTAAAAACCGTGTAAATTTTTTCAAACCCCAAAAGATATCACTGATCATGTACAATTTTTGTTACTTCAAACGTTTAACATTTCGAGATTTAGAGGAATAATTTTTTAATGAACCATATTTTAATTTTTATTACATATTCTCTTACTTTATTATGGCATAGAAAAAATTTTTAAAAATAAATTTATTTTTTTTTTGCCAAAAATAATTTTTATTTATTTTTAGGTAATTGATAATTTTTTTTTTAAATCAGTACAGCTTCTAATGTTAAACTTACATACATTTTCAAAATTTATGAAATTTTTGTTTTAAAACTCACTCCTAAAAGTATGCTAAATTTTTACGTTAAAAGATTGCACAATATAAATACAGGTCTTAAAAATAGTTTTATATTTTTTAAGATCGCTGCATTATATCACAACAAATAAAGAAATAATAGATATTAAAATCATGAACTCCTTAAGTTATGCTACATATAATTTTATTAAAATTTTCGTAGATTAAATTATATTTAGCAAATTTACCTTTTTTATAGCTAAACGATTTCATATTAAAAATTTTAAATCATTCCCAAAAGTATGCAACTTTTAAAAATTTTAGAGTTTTATAATCTAATGAAAACTAATGTTTATTTTTCTAAAATTTTTTGTAAAATGTTAAAAAAGGAACTAAAGCAATTCAATTTTCTTTTGTAAATGTAGAGATATTGATTGAACGATTTATTTAATGTTATAAACACATAAAATATTACTGAATTCTTTATTGATATAATCTTTTTCAAACATTTATTTATTTTAAATTTGTAAGCAATTTAATTTTAATAATTTTCTTGTATAAAACTCTCATTAGAATAGACAATATATTTCACAATTTAAAATTAAAAAAAAAAAGTATTTTTTATTAATATTTTATTTCTTTATTTTTTTCTTTAATATATTTTGTTTAATACCCTGGCGAGTTAAAAGATTACTTTAAATCAGAAAGTACTTTTAATTGCAGAAAAATCTTAAAAACTCCCAAATGTATGCAACATCTCAGTAAAAAAAATCATTAAAAATAACAATGATTTTTAAAATCATCATTTACGCTAATGCTAAATTAAGATAGTTGGACACCATTTCAAAACACTCCATAAGTTATGCAACATTTTTCAAAGCTTAAAACATAAAAAAAGTTGTCTAAATAATAAATTCTTAAATTTTTGCCTTTAAATATTTAAGCAAATTATATTTAAAAATTTTCCTTTGAATAGGCAGCACTTTCTATTTTGTTTTTAAATTTATTTCACTAAAATATAACATTAAAAAAAACTAACTTTATTTCAATACACAGATCTTTAAAAATTCCTCCTAAGTTAGCACCTTCCTATAAAGTTAAAGTCCTTTAAAAATTTCTTATTGCTACTTAAATAATTGTTGCAAGTAATGTTAAAAAAATGCTTTTTAAAATAGGCAACACCTATGTTTCATATTTTGTATTGTGTAGTTTGATTGTTTAATAGAAGTAGGCAACGTTTTTTATTGCTCTAAATTATTTATTACGCGCTATTTTTATATTAACATATTTTTTTGGTAACATAAAAAATTAATTTTTTATCGAGCATTTCCCCTTAAATATGCTGAAATATTTATTTACATATTTTTGCCTGATTATGCAAAGCTTAAATTTCTCATATTTAGTTTTGTGTCCTTAAAATATGCTTCATTTTTTATAAAAATTCTCTTAGTCCGGCTTTACTAAGCTTTAGGTTCTCTGATGTAGAAAAAGTAAGCAATATATATTTCGAAAATAAATATTACTGAACGAAATCCTAAAATTATGCACCACTTACAACACTTTGATCTTCCACTAGCATGCGACATAATTTTTTTGGAAATTCACATGTATCACGTGGTATTTTTGCTATATCCTCCCAAAGGTATGCAACATTTTTTATGAAAATTATAATAAAATTTTTTAAAAATTTCTTCCTATGAATTTTTTAATTTAAATTATATAAATAAATATTTAAATCATAACCTTTATGGAATTTAAGGTTTTAAATTTTTAAATGTTCAACGAATTTCTATAAAGTACATACTTTTTTATTCCTTTGCTTCCTAAAACAAACATAACTCTTGTCATTAAATTTTCATTTTCTAAATGTTTACATACATCTTCAAGAAGAATGTTTTCTCCTTTCAAATCTACAAAACATCAAATTCATTTCAATTAGTTAAATGGTTTTGGGAATACTTACTCAAAAATATTTAAAAGAAGAGTTGAAATAGCTCTTTGAGAAAGTTAACTAATGCATTTGCATCTTTAAGTAGAAAAATAATGTGCAAATATGTGCTTTTACTCATGAGGCAAACATATGAAGCATACTTTCAGGGTAAGCATAAGTTGTTTGTGGGGAAAAGAAAACTTTAATAACTTAAAAGAAAATTATGATAGATTCTTGGTTAAACGAAAAACTAAATAATATTTTGTGTTGTTGTTTTTCTTTTGTTATCATAATAAAACTAAAAATATGGCTTGGAAAAGTGATTTTGAATTTCGTTGAAAACTTTACTAGCAATTCTTAAGCAAGCAATTGCTTTGTATTTTAAGATAATTAAAATCTCTTAAGAGACGAAAGAAAAAAATTACAAACTAAACATTCAACCTTAAATAAAATATTTTACTTGCTGGCTGCTTTAAAATGTATGTCGGAATAAAACTCTATAGGAAGAGAATACAATATTTCAAAGTTTTCTTTTCATATTATGTTACTTTTTGTTGCTTCTGTTTTACAAATTAATCAAGGATATCCAACATATGTGTGTTATATTTTGTAAAATATGCGCATAATATGCATTTTATTCTACTCATACATAGAAACAATAACAACAGCTAAAATCTGAGAAGAAAGCAAGAACTGAAGTAAATAAAGGGTGTAACAAAATTTAATCTATTTTCACTTGTTTATTTCCCAGGCATGTTTTCTTGTAAAGGCCTTCTACATCGCGCGAATAAAAATTATTAATTATATTTTTGCAAAAAAAAAGGAAACACAAAAAGCTACTGTTTATATTTTTTGGTTTATTTGGAACACGCTTTATTAAAAATATTAAAATCACTGCTTATTTTCTTGCACAAAATTATGCAATTGTAAATTAATAATTAATATGGATAAGGAGAAAGTTTTTGTAAAAAAGAAAAAAAAGAAATCCCATAAAACAAGCCCAGAAGTATGCTTTAAAAATTATAATGTAAAAAGCTTTGTATTTAAAATTTTGAATTATTAATTTTAATAAAAAATACTTTTTTAATTCAAAGCCTAAAAATTAACAATATAATAATAAAACTGAAAAAATAAGAAAAAAATTATATAGAATATTCATATCGGGCTCAAAATATGTTACAATTAAAAATTGTTTATGATGAATTTAAATAGGCTATGGAACAAAGCAAGGCCTGTTTTTTTAACTAAAAGAAATTATATAAAATTTATATTTTATTGCGAAAAAAGTGCTTCTTTCAGCCTAAAAATATGCTATATTTTTTAAAAATTTATTAATTCCCAGCCTAAACATAGGCTTTAAAAAAAAGAAAGAAACATTTTCATAACTAAAAGAAATAATTTAAAAATTATATATTCAAAAGCAAAAAATCATGTTTATTTCAGCCTAAAAATATGCTTCAATTTTTAAATGTATGACAATCATTATCTAAAATTCTCTTAATAGATTTTTTGAAGTTTCAAAGCCACTCTTAACTTTATATTACTTTTTCTCGTTCGATGTAAAACATATTTTTCAACTTAAAATTAATTTGTTTTTGGTATTTTATTATTTATTTATTTATTTTTATTTTATTTATTTAAATCATTTGTTATAAGTATCTGAGAATAAAAAATCTGCAGTCATATTTTGGTTTCATTAAAAAAAAAAAAATTGAATAAAAAAATAAAGCCCGTTTTTAGCCCTAAGAAAATGCTGTGTTTTTTATTTTTCAAACGTACAAAAATGAAGATAAATTCCACATAACATTTTTGCATTATTTTTTCAATTTTACTTCTGTATTGTTTTTCACAAACTCCAGAGGGTTGAGATATTTTAAATGTTTGTCTATCTAAATTTGCGTGTGTTTGTGTTATTTTGATGTGTACACTACCAACACGCCAAAATATATGCAAATATAGCAAAATGTATGTTAATATTACAATTGGCTGCTTTGTTTCCAAAAGCAAATATTTATTTAAAAGTTTGAAATATAGTTTAACAACATTTAACGAAAAAAAAACCAAAAAAAAAAAAACGAACAAAAAAATTTTCAAAAAGGAAAAATAGGACGACAGAAATGGGAATAGAACGCTTTAAACTTAAAAAAACGTGGTAAATGTTTTTAATATTTACAAAAAAAAAAAAATATATGCATATTTTAAGGAGTATGAATGATGAAAAAACTGTACCATAACTTAAGGCTGTATAAAAAAGTTTACTGGAATTATTTATCAATAAAACAGAATAAGATTAAACAAAATTTGTAAAATAAATTTTAAATAAAATATTAAAGCATAATTAGTGAGTCTTAAATACTTTCAAGTTAAATTAATATTTTTAAGAATGTAAAAATTTACGAGGATCATTCAAACATACAAAATTATAAAACAGGTTTTCAATAATTTAAAATATGGACAGACATCTCGATAAAATAAAGTCTTTTAACATGTCTTTTTCAGGCTGATATTTCAATTATCATTGATAAGATCCACAGTATCGACTCGAATTAACAATTTGCGGGGAAACTACTTGAGAATACGGAATAAGAAAAGTGAAAGGGGAAAGGGGAAATGCCATAAGGACGTTAAACTACAGACAGGTAAATAAGCGACGGCAATGCTTGGAATATAGGCGAACTGTTAAGCAAGTTTATAGTAACCAGTTGTGAATGTTTGAATCCGGTTCAACTAACCTTTGCAGTGCAGTCTGACTAAAACCTAAGATCAACTAATGGGCGACAGCTGCAATTGTGCAACCTGGCAAGGACGACCTTCTAGTGATTGGGTAGACGGATTTTACAAATTGAAATAAAATAATTGTAAAAAACCACTTTGTGCCGACAGAAGGGCTCTAATAAAATGCTGTTATGGCAAAGCACATCTTGTGTGAATGTTTAGCATTGGCAAGCACTAGGTCACGGGCAGTTTTAAATTGGGTGTGAATGTCCTGAGTGACCGCAGTCTAAGACAAGTGCTGGCATTAACGCCAAATCTTGTGATGAAAATGGATGATGCTAATTATCTGTCAATGACCAGGAATCACTAGTCTAGAGTAAATACCTATTGGTATATGCGTGACTTGTGCGTGGCATTTCTGGTCCAATTTTTTGCTATTCACTGGGGAACAATAAGGGGTAGGCAAAAAGAAAATGGTCATGGTTTTGGGAAAAAATGTGGTCTGATCTGTAGTTCCGGCACACAAACATACGTAAAGAGTTTTAAATCGTTGCCGTATATTGCTTCAAATCTAATTCTAATAATTTCTAACAGATTTAGTAAGTAAATATCAACTGAAAAAAAATTAAAAAAAAAATCTCCTTTTGATAGATATAATTTTTAATCCTAATTTAGAATCTTTATACACACATTTAAAGCTAAATAAAAAAAATACACACAAAAAAGCATATTTTAAGGCATATAAATTTATATATTTAAATAATTTGTAGCGTTATCTTTTAGCTGTTTTAATTGTTTAACTTAAAATGTATTGCATGGTTCAAGGCTGAAATGTATGCTATTGTCTTTAAAAAAGTAAACTTTAGAGTAATTTATTATGAAAAAAATTATAAAAAATAGAAATAGAAAAGGAAAATTTTTTTATACAAAACTTGCAGAAAATCCGCCTCACCTATGAGGACACTCTTTAATTTCTAATTTGAAATATTTATATTTGTTGTTATTATGGACATAAAAGTACACATTTTGTGTAATTTTCCAGTGTTTGACTGTAACAGTTTAAAGGGTACAGCCACATAAGCCAAAATACTATGAGGACACCCTTTAGTTTTGTTATACTAATAATTTTGGACATAGTATTTTACACTTTGATTAAGTTTCAATTGTCTGCCCATAATGTTTCGAAATATAACGCTCTAATCAAAATATAACATCACCTATGTGGACACCCTTTAACTTCAAATTCTAAGTTTTATATTATTTTTTAAGAGACCTTACAATACGTGTTCTCTGTAAATTTTACTTCTCATACTATAATGACTTAGACGGAAAGGCCATATACATCAAATAACAGCACCTATGGGAACACCCTTTAATTTTCAATTTTGTACTTGTTGTTATTAACAGACTTAGAAGTATTTATTATGTGTAATTTTTAAGTGTTTGATCTATATAAGTCAAAATATGCCAACTATGGGGGCACCCTATAAAATTTAAATTTAGTTTTTAAGTATTTTCTGTGCTATTTTTATGAGTTATAGTGATACGAATTTTGTTAGAATTTAATATGGATGTTCGTTATATTAATTTATTATTTATATTAATTTTTAATATGAAATTTTCAAAATTGGTTCGAAAAAATTTTAAATTATATTATATTATGCTCTAAGATTAGCAACAGCAGCTGTAATATAATTTAAAAAATTTAATTAAGCAAAATTTGAGGACAAGACATAACTTTGTGATTGAATGAAACTGGTCCAACCTTGACTATTTTTGTTTCTAATTGATAAAAAAATTTTATTGAAGAACAACTTTATTAATTAAAAAATAATTAACAAAAAAACAAAAACCAACTGTAATTAAAATTTTAAAATAAAAGTTTTGTAAAAACTAATTAATTTTTTTATAATAATTAAAAAAATTTTCTTTAGAATTGTTATTACATTTATTTGTAGCCCGAAATTATAGTTTACTATTTTAAAACTATTTTATTTTTAAATTGGTAAGGCTGGCAGTAGAGTTTCTAGCTTTAAAGTTAGTCCTTTTTATAATTTATTTTTTAAAGTTAGTGATATAATCTTATCTTTTGGTTTCTTAAAATATAATGCGCCTTAAATTATACAATACCACTTTATTTATTAACAGCTCTTATGCCTAATAAAGTGGGCTTTTATTTACTTTAAAGGCTTTAGTAATATTTTGAGCTACTCGGCTTTTCTTTGCTAGATTCGAAAGTAAATAATTTTTGTTGAAATCAAAGCAGTGTGCAAAAAAATTTTTTTATAGGGAAGATTTTTCGAATATAAAATAAAAATCAGGTACAAGTCTCAAAGACCATTTCGAAGTTATTTATTAATATTTTCTTCTATACTCTTTTTATACTTTAACAAGCACATGTTTAAAAAAAGATAGAACAACATTTACCTGAAAGTAGGTTACGCAATTTATTTTTGAGTTTTAGTTCTTCAAATAATCAGGCCAATTTTCTTCAATAAACCACCACAAATAGCTATCTATATCTTTATGAATAAAAATTCGTATGTCTTTCACTTAAAAGCTTTTAAAACTAAAAATTAAACAAATTTTGGTTTAAGTATTGCTCCTTAAAGTAATCAACACAATTTTTAATAATTATATTTTTTTTTACAATTTTCGTTATAATTTCGCAAAGGATTTAGCTAAGAAAAAGAAAAACATGCTTTAATCAATAAATTGCTTTCTTAACCTAAGCATTAGAACAATTTTTCAAGATTCTTTAGAAACTCAAAATGTAGAACATAGAACACATAATGCAAATATCAAACATCTAAAACTAAAACTAAAATCTATACCTTGGCTGTATGCTTGAACTTTTTAGCTTTTAATCTGATTAATAATTCTTTTAATACTGACCATTAACATTTCCTTTTGTATCAATGTACTTCATTAAATCTTATACGATTATAAACATCAAACACATATTGATACTTTAGACTTTTGCCTTCAGGTGATGGTAGTTGTAGTAGAAATATACTCAAATACTCCTATAGCCTTATTTACATAATATTATGTCATAAACTAGACAGTAATTGAAGACGAGCTGCATTTGTAGCCTAATTAAAAGGGTATAAAATTATTTTCTAAATTTAGCTGCCTTAAAGTATGCTTTAAATTTTAAGGTAAACTTATAAATTATATTGCAGTAGTTTGCTTTTTGATTCCAGATTTTAGGGCAAAAAAAATAAGTTTTAATGTTTTTTGAATATTAAATTCTTCTAATTCTGCAAATATTAATGCCTTAAAGTATGCTTTAATTTATTAGGTAAACTTATAAATTATATTGCAGCTGTTAGCTTTTTGAATGCAGATTTTTAAGTCAAAAAAATAAGTTTAAATGTTTTTTAATTATTAATAATTTTAAATTAAATTAACTTCGTTCAATTTAAATATGTCTGAAAGTATGCAGCTGAAGTGGTTTTTAAAAATCTCTAAAAGTAGGCAATGCAAATTTATTTTTATATTTAATTTTTAGCTTAGTTTTCAATTTAGTTCTTTTTATACTGACAAAATTCTGGCGCTTCAAATGACAATACAAAAGTGCAAAAATCGCAGTCTCTGGCAATCTGGCGACTTTAAACTGCAAGTGTATACAACTTTCTAAAAGTGAACTTTTAGTCGATTTGAAAAATGCAAATTTGTTAGAATTTAAACAAAAGATTTAAGCCTTGTTGTCGGTGATCTCTATTAACCTTTAAAATGACTGAGAAAAGGCATTTTCTAGTACCAGGACATCGGAAAATTTATTTAAATTCAATAAGAGTATCTTGGTTCAAAACCTGCGTCTGAAATAGCTGAGAAATTATTACACTTTTAAGGTGAATATTCGACCATAACGAGTAGTAAACTACAGCCTCATACTGACCATAGATGCAATAAGAATCTAAGATTCTAGCAGTTTTCCCAGTTAATTTTGCTTTTAAAAGTAACTTTCTGTAAATAAGAAGATTTCAGGTTTAAAGTAAATCCTATTCTTGTAGTGATACCCTTTATTCAGGTTATCTTTGAAGGAATACCCACAATTTTTCATGTGGAGTATCAGATTCCACACTTCGTCTAAAAAATAAATTGTCCTGTGTAAATTTCTTGACCGACAGCAAAATGTTAACAAAAATTCAAAGCGATCGAAATGACCAGTCTGGCTTGCTTTAAACCACAAACAAATAAATTTAGAAACAAACAACTAAGAGTTTTATATCCGGCTATGTCAAATCTTATATACCCTTCACCGTATATGTAAATCTAGTTTAGTAAAGTAACTCCAATCAAAAAAGCAAATATTGGGTTGAGAGAGAATTAAAAAATAAAAAAAAAATTTGGTACTGCATAGATTTAATTTTATCGGCTCTTTATGGGTTAAGCATTTTTAAAAATTTTTAGTGTTTTCTTAAAGATCTCTTCAAAAGCTTTAAAATGATACCCATATTGATATTTTAAAAAATTTTAAAATTTCAGAGCCCCGTTACTCGGAAAATATGGCCGAGCGCCAATTTTTTCACTTGAATTTTTTTTTTATTTTTGAATTACCTATTACCCCATAAATTAATTTTTTTGATTGAAGTTACTTTATTGTTCCAAATGACGTGAAAAAATTAGAGGTAGGCGTGGTGTCTTGCCTGCTGACTCGACGGACATGGACCGATCACGCCGATTTCCAATAGCAACTCTTTCGACACTATATTTAATCGATTGACATAATTATTTCTTTTGTGAAATCAAATTTGCCGAGGCAACGCTAACACGGACAGACGCACTTCGCTCAATTGACTATATACTATATACTTTATGGGGTCGGAAATGAATATTTTAGAAATTACACATAGAATGACAAACTTATTTATAACCTTTTTCCACTTTTTGTGGAGATGATTTTAAAAAAGATTATTTTTTCCAACTATTAGCAATTGTTTTAAAAAATATCAAAAAATAATGTTTATTAATTAATTAAGACATACAAACGTAGAGAAACAACTAATTATCGTTTAAGACAGCATTGAGTTTTTGTTTTACCCCTAACTGTATGCTTGAGATAGTAAGTTTATTAAAACAGCTTGGTTTTATTGAAAGGTTTTTTATTCCACATTTTACCATTGCAGTTTTATTTTAAATAAATATAAAAATACTTTGTCCTTGCACGTTAAAACACAAAACAGAAACAAAACAGCTGTCTTGTATAATATTTTATAATTAACAGCCTAAAAGTATACCAAAAGAAAAAAAAGAAACTAAACTAATGAGCTGGCAAGTTAAAAGGCCTAATTAAACATGACTACTACATACAATATAATTTAAAATAATAAAGAAATAATAATAAAAAAGCAAGTAATATAATTCTTAAAACTATTTACGTTTTATTAAAAGTAATGAAATTAATTTACTGACAGCTGTAATAAACAGACTTTAATTATTTAATTATTTTAAATATTTTTAAATACCAAAAACAATAATTTGCTAGAATTCAATTGGTTATTAATAATTATTTTAATTACTATTATTTTCTAACCATTATCGCCTTTATTAACATAATTCTAAGTAATACAATTTTTTTTACTTTGAAGTTGACTAAAATTTTAGTGTTTTCTCTCTTCACCCTTTCAACAAAATTAAATAAATAAATTATAAATGCTAAATGTATTTGTGGGAAAAAAATGTATAATTATTTATTGTTATGTGGTGTAGTTATTTGAACAAAATGTTTTAAATTTAACAAACCTCATTAGTGTCCAATTTCATTTATTCATTATCTAATTGCTGGATAAAATATTTTTCACTTTTCGTTCGTTCCTTGGGTTTTTTTTTGCTGTGGTAGAATTAAAAATTTTAATAACATTTAATTTTTCACCTACATTTCGAAAATGAAATTGTTCCACATGTTGTAGTTTTGATTTTGAAATTATACATTACACAGATATTGTATTAATTATTAATGAAATAACGTAATCGATATTATTTCCCTTTTTTTAGAGTTTGTTGTGCAAATGGTTTTTAATAATTAAGTTAAGGGAAGGCTTAATGGGAAGGGACAAATGAAAAATGTTACTTAACTAAAATTTTTAAATCCAACAAGCCGCATTTTACAAAAGAAAAAAATTTAAAACTACAATAATTTAAGAAAGCACCCTACGCTTAAGTAACGCACATCAAACCTGAAAACTTGCTTTGTCATAGTTAAGTTTGGGGAAGTATCCTTATAGCCGCTTCAATTCTAATAAATTTTTCACACGCGTATACGCTTTGCCACCATTTTAAATTTTTCTGTTATATAATAAAATAAATAATTTTTTTTGTAAGGGGGTATCCAACTCCGCACTCATATTTATGCAGTTTATCTTCAAAGTCATCCACAAAAAATTTAAAGACTTAGTTGTTAAGATCCTTATACTTAGGATAATTAATAATTAATTGCTATGTGGGGTCCCTTCTACTCCTACTTATATACATATAATTAATTCACGAAGAAGAAGAAGATTTTTCGCCTCTCTGATTCCAAGAATTTTTTTCTTCGTATATTCGCTTTATTTTTAATTTCGTAACAGCAAATGTGAAAACAATTACTAAAATAATAATTAATTTTCGTAATAGGGGTACCCATCTCTGCACTCCTATTTCACCAGTTTTGTAGCAGAATACTCACTTTATCTGCAAAATAATCATAACAAACTTAAAGACTCAATATTTTAATTTTCTATGAGGGGTACCTGTCTACTTCTACTCGTTTATACGATTATTTGAAGAAGTTATCTTATTCCCGCTTCTATACTACCAACTGCTTCTGCGCTTATTTTTTATTTTTAAAGTAAAATTAAATTTTAAAATTATAAATTAAACAATTAAATTATAATTAATTAGTAAATTTAGTATAATTAAAATAATTTATTAGTATGTGGGGTACAAATTTCGTAAGGGGGTATCCATCTCTGCACGCCTATTTCACCAGTTTGTATCAAAATATGCTCTTTATTCACAAAGTAAATCTCAAAAATGTGGAAGATTTAGCTTTATCGGATTCCCAGATTTATCGTTAGTAGTAGCTTGTGGGGTATGAGAGGTACCCCCACCTCTTTAACAAGAGAAGTCTACTGAAATGTAATAGAAACCAGCATTTCTCTATTAATGATCTTCTAATTTGTTTTGGATGGTTAAAATAAATAAATAAAATTATGATGCATTTACTCATAATCCACAATAAAATTAATCTTATAATTATTCGAAAGCTGGAGGCCCTGATGAATCTCTTTGACCTGTGTTCGTAATTTTATAACTCGAGAACCACTCAACCGATTTTCAAACCAGTATATGCGTTGGAAAGGACTACTTTCGCTGATAGTTTACAAAAAAAAAAAAAAAAAAAAAATAAGCATGGAATAAATTTTACGAATATGCGTTATACGCGCACTTGTGTGTTTTCCCTGCATAAAATGTATTTTTTTCTTATGAGAATTACATTTTGTCGGCAGAAGGCTCTGCTTGCTCGCGTCATTTGATTTATTTATAATAGCAACTTTACCTTTCAGCTCCGACTTATAGACTAAATTAGATTTTTAAATTATTTTTAGATATAAATATACGCAGCAATAAGTATTTCTACTACATTTTATATAATTTAGAAAGAGGTTTAGATTTGAAAATGTTTTTTCTGGAAAATGTGAAATGTTAAGACTGGGGAAATTTTTTTCTAATAGGTGGGCGTGTGAAAGTTCACTGGGTCCAATTTTAAGTCTTGTTATTCTTTTGGTTTTGTAACGTAAATAGGATTTTGGGTATATCGGTTTGATCCCAAATGGGTTGACATTTTTGTAGTAATGCCATCTTGAATATAATGCTGCTTGCAATTGGAAGAAAATTTTGTTAATATTATTATTTCTGTGTTCCCAGGTAGAGAAGTTCAGTGGAGGTCTTTTGCTGAGATTATTAGCAGTTTGGTCATCACATTTATGATTTTTATACATATGTTTATTAGAAAAAATTTAATTTTTTTTATAAAGGGTGCACCAAAATTCACAGAAGATTTAAAATTTTTGCTTATTTTAAATAAACTAACTTGAAAAATTTAATTGATTAATAAAATTTTTTTAAGACTTATAATCGATAAACAAAAACCGTTGCCTACTTTTAGGACACATTTCAATTTGTTAATGGTTTTCTTCAAAAACATTTACCGCTGTTCTCTTTAAATATTTATAATATTTAGAAATTATATTATTAAAATTTTTTTTATTTATTTTAAATCTTGTGTTGCTTTTGGCACCCCCTTTTATAATACATATAAACGATTTTTTAAAAGGGTGCACCAAAATTCATAGAAGATTTAAAATTTTCGCTTTTTTTAATAAACTAACTTGAAAACTTTAATTCAATTAAAAAAAATTCTTAAGACTTAAAATCAATAAGCAAAAACCGTTGCCTACTTTTAGGACACATTTCAATTTGTTAATGGTTTTCTTCAAAAACATTTACCGCTGTTCTCTTTAAAAAATTTATAATATTAAAACAATAAAATATTTGCTATTTTATTCAAATCTTATGATGCTTTTGGCACCCCCTTTTAAAATAAAAGACTTTGTGGTCTGTATTTTTTCTCTTCAAGGCGAACAAAAAAATACACATTAATAAATATTTTATTCCAAATAAAATCCGCCATGTTTTTTATTATTTATAATTGCATATGTGTATGTAAGCATGTTAGTTAAGTTTATATTAGCAAAAATATATGTTTTCATATATATATATTTTTTTTTTTGCTATTTCAAGTTTATAATTATAAAAAATAATTGTCAAATATACAAATGAAGAAATTTTTGTTTGGTTATTTTATCCGCTATTTGTTAACGTTAACAAGAAAATGCATCGTTAATTTATTTTGTATTTGTATTGGTAGGGCTATGCAAAGTATTTTATATTTCTCGTTTATCTACAACATGCCATTACTTAAGCAAGAAAAAAATTTTGTAATTGAAGACCGAAGGTAAAAATAAGTGAATGAATGAATGAATGAATAAATGACGGAATGTTTCTCCCTTAAGCCTTTTTAAAAAAACGGAAGTCATCAACATAATCATACTGATTTTCATCTTTATTTCCTTGACTTTTTTTTTTTTGTTTTTTGCTTGTTCGTTCTGCTCTACTCTGCTGTTTGTTTATTTTCATTATATTTACTATTCAAATAATAGCAACGAGGACGATATAGTCATCGTTACCTTTAATTCTAAAGGTATGTATGTTGGAAAATTAAAACAACAACATTTTACATTTGTAATGAAAAACTTGTTGGCACAAAAAAAAAAAAAAAAGAAAGAAAAGAATAAATGAGAAAAAAAATAAATAATGAAGAAAATGTTTCCGTTTCTTTTTAAAATGAGCTCTTGCATGTGTGTTTTTTGTACAAACTAGACTTACGGTAAATATAAAAATGGCGTCAAAGCATAAATGACACATACAGTTAAGCTGGCATTCAGGCATACGAACAAAAAACATACACAAAACCCAAACTACAGGACATAGACAATTTTGGGTATGATGGGGTAGTTGCTGTTTTTTTTTGTTTTCAACACATTCACACACACATACATGTACTCATGCCAGCTGTGTTTTTTTTTATAAAAATAATATCACTAAATATGCATAGAAATGCATAAGCTACATTATTATACATGTGTGTGCATAAAAGTCTAGCTGCAGTAATACATTATTTTAATTAACATTTTCATTATGAACAACAGCAGCAGCTAAAGCAACAGCAATAACATTTATTCATTCAAACATACAAAATATTATTAAAGTAAAAAAAAAAATTGTTATGTGCTAAAAAGCTTAGAAAAAAAAAAAATCACTCAGCAAGAAAGAAATTCATAAACATAGAAAAAGTTGAAAAAAATGTAAAGAATGAAAAATGAAAGCAGTAATGCATACAAAAGCCCGCTAGTATGTATGAAAATGCATACATAATACATATATGCTTTATAAAACGCCTTAACATATGCAATGTAATTTTAATTATACATGCAAAATTATTTTCTTACTTAACGTAACGAAACAAAGCCATACAAGGCAAACATTGTTTAGAGGTTTTTTTTATATAATTTCATTTTACATGTTTTTATTTTATAAAAATTAGTACAAAGGCGGGGTGGGTAGCAGCAGTTTGTTTTATTTTTTCTTTTCAATTTAATTAAGTAGTAAAAAAAAAATTTACATAAATGGAAAAATGAATCAAATATTTTTTTTATTAAAGAAAAGAACACATTGAATATTTCAGAAGCTTTTAAATTTACTTTTTAATTTTATTTTGGATCTTTGCATATTATCAATTAAACATTTATTAGCATATTTGTAGGCTAAAATTATATATCTTAAATAGTTTAAAAATTAAGAAATTTAAGTGAATTTAATGACATCGGCCATTCATGTCATTTTTCGCATCCTATTCCGTCCTTACAGAACATTAACACCCATTTGCAATTTGTGAACAGTCCAATAGTAAAAGGATTTTCTAAACATTGCAGAAGACGAATCGATGCATAATAGAAAATATATAACTATATATATATAACTATATATATATATATAACTCGTATCTAAATAGAATTTATATAAAATTAGATAATAGAAGAATTTTCGTAGCTTTTTAAAAGACGAACTTAAAAATTCGTAATTAAGGAAACTCCTTTTAATTTGATTAGGCAGATTCTTAAAGCAAACTTTAAGGCTAAAACATTTAAAGTTATTTAAAATAAAAATTTTTACATTCTATAGCATACTTTTAGGAGTTGCTATAAATTGTTTTGTGTAGCATATTTTTAGGATGAAAATGGATAAAAAAATTCTTTAAAGCTAAATCTATAAATAGAATATAGGCTAAAGCGAAAAAATTTATTTAAAAGTAAAGTAAACTAGAATAAACCAGATTAGTTTTGCATGCCTAAAAAAATTTCTTCTTAACCATATTGTAAGAAGTCCTTAAGGATGGAATATGGATAATAGGTATCATGAGGCGAAATACTAGCACTTAAGAGAACCAGAATCTAGCCTAACTTCGGCTTAAATATTCAACGTGAATAATTTTTTTTACATAAGGATACTTTTAGGCGCTTTAAAATTTTAAAACTGTCTTAACTTATTTCAATAAATCAAGAATTGTGCATATTGCAGTAAAAAATATTTAAAGAAAATATCCATAGAATTTTTTAGCTTAATTTAAGAATTTATGTTGAAAATATTTACTTCACAAGGAAATTACCATAAAATTAAAGTAGATTTATAAATAACTATAATTGTTGCCTATTTTAAGGAAAAAAATAGTCTTTTTTCAATTACATTTTTGGGAAAATTTTACGAATATTTCTAAAAATGTTTTTGCATAACAATTATTTAAAACTTTCACTTCATTCACCTTCACGCCATAAAGCTTATAAAAAACTCACATTATTTCTCAGTATAACCTTTTCAAAATTAAACAATTTCTTAAAGCATAACTTAAGGAGGTTTATTAAAAACAATAAGAAAACGTTGTAATTGTAAACCCCTTAAGGAAGGAATGTCATTGGATTCGTTGAAGCGCACCAAGAGAGCGCTTATGCCAAAAAAATGCTGCTTAATGAAGTAACGCACACAGAAAAAATGAACTAAACAAATATTTCATTACATAAACGTGAGTTCATTTATAAAATATTTTTCTTTTCGCTTTTCTTGATATATATGTATATACAGCATAACAAATTGCCAAGAAATAACTTTCAAATATTTTAGTTTAAAAGAGAAACATGATATTTTGTAAACTCAAAAACTAAAATTTAATAAAGAAATATAAAAGGAAATTTATAAACCTTTACATTGAACAAAAGAGTTTTAAATTTACTGGCAAAATGTGTTTATAAAATTTATGTTAACTAAAGCATATTTTTGGGAGTTTTAAGTAAAAATAAAATTTATTCAATATTTAAATAAAAATTTAGTTCAACGGAACAATAGCTTTAATAAAATTTTATAAAATAAAGTAACTCAATTTCTTGGAAGAAAAATCAAATATCTAAGCTACTAAAGGGTTTCTGTGTAAATAATATAGACAAAAGTAGTTTTCAAACCGAAGGAAATATTTTATGTTATTATTCCAACAACTATACCTCTGCAATTGGCAAACCCTTTATATGACCATATAAAATTATTCTGAAAGCCTTTTTTCAATAAATTCCCATTTTGTATTTAATTGATATTTAAACTTTCATCACAAAAAAAAAAGAAAAAATTATCATTAAATGAACATTTATTTTAAAGTCCCTTTTTTTGCAGACAATTTCATCAATAACTTTTGTTGTCATCAAGCAAAAATCAGAAATATTTTTATTTGCATATACAACAATTTTCTTTTGTTATTGTTTAACTATATTACAAATTTGATTGAAAACATAAATATTTCCAAAGAAATACAACAAATGTTCGAACAAACGTAAATTAAGTAAAAAGTTTAAAGTAATTTGTATATAAAAACCATCCATGTTTTTTGACTGCATGATAGTTTAATGTCAAAAAAAGAACTGTTTTGCAGAGATGAATAAATTTTATATTATTGAAAAATATCATAAATTTTATATTTTTTCATTTGATCAAAAACTCTTTAAGCTAAAATAAATGCACATAAATTTTAATAATTTAAAATGTATAAAAAAATACAAAATATAAAAATTGCTTTATAAAATTGTGTAAATTACTGAACATTGAGACAAGTGGTCCTAAACTATATATAAAGAATGTGAAAGTTATTTAAATACTAAATGTGATGTATTTCAGTTTTCTTTTCACAAATTTAAGTTATTTAAAATAAATAAGAAAGTTAAAAATTAAAAAAAACACCTTAAGATATGCTTTAAATTTTGACTTTAATTTTTAATAAAAATCGTAATTTTACTTTTTTTAAATTTTAGGGTTCAAAATTTTAATAAAAAATATTTTAAAACTTTTTATAGTCGAATAAAAACAAAAAAAATGAAGTAAAATAAATATAAAAGCCTAAAAGTAGACTTGTAATCTATAATGTAAAAGTTTCATTTCCCATCCCTGTATTTTGTAATTTCTAGCAATATGTTTTATAAAATACTGAGCAACTTTAATTAAGGTCTAAAGTGCAGGTAGTTTACGATGATTCCTTTACTTTCGGAGGCCGTGCGTTCAACTGACTGGACAAAGAAAAAGACACTTAAAAGCCATTAACTGGCGCTTATTAGAAAACGCATGAAACTGTTATATACTCATATATTTAAAAAAAAGCATATTAAGCTCTTTCTAATAAGGTTAGTTTGCTATAACGATCGTAAATATACACAGTATTTAGTTGTAAAATAACATGACTTTTGTTGCTTTTAAAACGACTACAACCCTTCAAACAAATAAAAAAAGTTAAACTTCCCTAAAGTATGCTTTATTTATTTAAAAAAATAACGAATAACTCCAGCATTAAATTAAACAAAAAAAACTTAAAAGGCTCTTTAAACTGTGCTTTAGGCAACGACTAAAGTTGGCTTTTAAATAATAAGTTTTCATAACTGCATATCTTGCCTTAAAATATACTATACTTTTTTACTACAGATCTTGTCTTAAATTATACTATCCTTTTTAAAAAAATATATTTATTTAGGCTTAAGTTCACATATATATTTGCCATATCTGATTTTGTTAAATTTTTTATTTAAAATCCATAAAAAACTGCTTTTCTTTTGCCCTTTTGAATCAAATATTTTGCCTAAAACTATGCTTTAAATATTTATTTATATTGTTTTACAGTTTTTTGTTAAATAAAACATTTTTCTGAAAATAATGCTAAAATTAAATTTAACAGAAAATAAATATAGTTTTAGCTTTGCAAAACCATGAACTTACACTGTTATTTTTTTGCAAATGACAAAAGCATACTTTTAGGCAAAAACATAAAATAATTGTAAACAACCAAAAAGAAAAATTTAAATAAAAAAAATCACGTAAATTGCTGGAAATAAAAAAATACTAAAATATATTTTCGTTTATTGCTAAATGGCAAATATTCAAAATCTTTCGTTCATTTTAACTAGAATTGCTGTAGGTCTACCCAACAACTAACAGCAAATTTGAGAAAATCATGTATGAACATAAAACTAGAAAATGTTGGCAACAATTACTAAATTTTTAAAAACTAGCTTTTGGCAGGTTATAAAGTGTTTGTTTTATGTTTTGGTATGCTTTTTATTGGGCATTTCTTTTTTTTTTTTTTTTTGGCACAGAAACCAAAATTGTTGTTTAAATAGTTAGCGTGTTTTTTTTGGTGTTTGAATGTATATAACAATTTTTATTTAAGATTTAAAATAAAGTTTTAGAAGGGGACAAAAACAATTGTTGATGTACTTACTTAAATTACCGCTGGGAATGTAAACGTTGCCCGATGGTGTACGCACCAAACATGAAGGCTCAAAATCGACACCCAAATCATTTGGATTAGCAGCTACTAAACGACCATTATTCATACGGCTCATTGTTGGATTTCTAGGTGGTACATCTGGTGGTGCTGAGGGCGTAACTCCTTCGAGAAGGAAGCCTGTAATTAAAAATATTTTATTGAATTTATTTAAATAATTTTCAAAAGTAAATTCTACATTTTTACTTGATAAATAATTTCTAAATATTTATAGCCACCTAAAAGTATGCTTTATATTTACACACATATTCTTATTTGTTATTTTAACAAAACTTTATTTAATTTCAATCAAGTTTTATGGTTTTATTTATTTATTTATTATTTAAGAGAACAAGAGACTGAATTGGAAGTTGGAAACAAGTTTCAACATTTGTTTTTTTTTCTAAGCAAACTTACAAAATAAAGTAAATAATTCGTTAGCTTAACAATTTAGTTAATACAAGTTTACATTTACATACTTTTGCATACATGTTGAGTAAATAAATACTTTTCAAATATAAACTTTTGTATTTCAATTCATTTGCATTTAGATCATTACCTTCATATGATAATAGAAATGTGAAACAAAGACTGCAATTTTAATTTCACTGCTTAAATTAAAAATAATAATTGAAATTTGTGTTTTAACCAAAGAATAAGATTGGTAAAAAAAATACCCAATAAAAAAATACTCAAACTTTGCTTTAACAAACTTAACGAACTTTAAATCAAATATTCTTAAGTTTCAAAAATTTATACTAAAATTAAATTATTTGTCAAACTTTAAGGGTTTTTTTTTCAAAAATTGTTCTTATAAAATCCAATCGTTCTTCATTTTAATTCGATTTTAGTTCACACTTAATACACAAATTCGACATAGTGGCTCTGAAATAAACTTTATATATTTTTATATATTTACTAGATGAATCCGGTGTGCTTCGCTACCCCTCTCGTTATTAAATAAAATTAAAAGTATTTATATATTTACTTCAAAAAATGCCCAAGATATGACGTTATTAAATTTTGGGTTATATGGGCGAGGCCACGCCCCTTTGTCCACTCTCAACTTTATATAGTCAAGAATATCCTATTGCGAAAATTTAATGACGATTGGTCCAGTAGTTAAGACTATATTACGATTTTTAATTTTTCTAAAAAGGGGCGGGGTCCCACCCACTTTTATCCTGGCACGTATTCCTAATTATGCCAATACCATATGTACCCAATATCGTCGACGTAGGTAAAAAAATGCCCAAGATATGACGATATTAAATTTTGGGTTTGTCCAATTAAAACTTCATATAGCCTATTATTCCTTCCAGAGTCACAGTAACATGCTGTGAAAATTTCAGGAAGATCGGTCCAAGGGTTTGGCCTCCTATAAAGCACAAACAAACAGACAGACATTCATTTTTATATATATAGATTCCCATTGGGCCTTGAAAAAGTAAAAAGTCTCTTAAGCTTAAATTTATTAAAAATACCCATAGATTTTATTTTTTAATTATGACGAAATCGCGAATTTATCAACCGAAATATTATAAGACGAAATAGTATCAAAAGTTTTTATGGACACACAAGCCAATTCAATATAAAAAGTGCGATTAGAAGCTGTGGAGCATCTTTAATGACATTGCACAATGGGGCTAATCTCATACAAATAAATTAACAATTTCTAAACTACTGGTCCTTGTAAAATTTATATAGACGAAAAGTAAAAATTTTATAATACTCTCAGCAAAGATGTGTATATGAAGCACACATGGCGCTACAACGGATCAAAATCTAGTAATTCGAGTGTAAGTAAAACTTCTCTCTGTGTAATTTTCAAGCTTATTAACTTTTTGAATATGTTTTTACTTTTTTAAATTCTGCTTCAATAAATAGGGGATTTATGTGACCTTAGCCTTAACATATTTCTTAAGTGGAACATCATCTTCAGTGACTTTGCACAGTGGGACCTAATGCGAAATAAAAATTTTTTTACAATTTTTATTTAAAACTTAAAAAATCGATAGAGAAGGAGTAAAAATTTCATAGTACAGCAATCGAAAATGTACACATGAAGTATAGATGGCGCTATATGATGGAGCACTTCGGGTATGAAAAAAAATTTCGCTCTGTGTAATATCCATTTTAATTAGCTCATTTTGAGAGATTTTTACTTACACTATTGTCACTATTCAAATGATATACAGGGCTTAAGTTATTTAAGGCGAAGGTCATTAAATTAACCACCGAGATCGTATAATTGCATCACGCTAAATTGTTTTTGTATGGTTTTCTCCAGATCTTGGTCTTAAAGTAACTAACAAAATTAACGACAAAATTCAAGGGAAGTAACACAGATAGATTGAATTCAGTCTACTTATGTAAGAGGAAGTAGAGTCATATAGACTGGCAGACACACGGAACACTAGAGGACTTAAAATCACTAGTCTAGAGTAAAAGTCTGGTCGAACTCTTCACTTATTCCTGAACTACGGAAATAGTTAAAAAGTCACCAAAAAAGTTTAAGGCATGCTTTAGTATTCCTTCTATTTAATACATTTATGTATATAAAGGTCGATTAAAAATTAGTTTCGAAGAAATCTGTGCTAAGTCTCTTGGGATATTTATTTGGTGTCATGTACTTTACACAATAAATTAAAAAAGCCTTCAGATTAAGTTGTATTTTTAAATACATTCGTAAATTTTTTTTTGCTGAACGAGCACAAAACCGGTAATTGCCCCAGTCAAAATATCCTCACTGAAATTAGAGGAAAAATTAAATTAAAAGAAAAAAAAAATTTTTTCAACCAAATGAGAATTAAAAAAAGTAAAATGTTTCGATAGAAAATAATCAAGGATGAATTTAACTAGTAGTTCATATACAGCTTGTCTTTATACATTTAAAAATCAGGACTTTCAATATTGTACAGATTTCCAACGAACTGCCCTTTGAGTTTAATTTTTCTCATTTGCTTTTTTCTATATTTCAAAACATTGCTGTCCTTTTGAACAGCCACTAATATATCTAATGTTTTTTATTTTTTGTTTCTTCTTTTGCTAGATAAGTAGCTTATCATTTTTATGTGGAAGCATTTTTGGTATAACAAAATTTTGTTTGATAATGAAATGGCCAAATAAAGGAAGCTTTCTATTGTCTTGTCACTGGCAGCAAATTCTAAGCTTAAATAAACGAAGAGGCATGTGAATGTGTTGCTACTTTCGTAAATGGGAAAACAAATAAAAGATAAAAGCTTAAAAGAAAAAAAAGGGAAATACAGTTTTTTTTTGTGATTAGAGTTGTGAATAAAAATTTTGTCATTTGCTGGTCTCAGTTGGTTTAATCTGGCAAACAAAAACACATTAAATAACACGGCCTATAAAATTTATTAAAGCAGTAATACGAAGCTAAAAAATAAAATTAAATTACCGAGAAATCAAAGTAAGCCAACGTCAAAATAAAAGCATACTTTAAGGATGAATCATTTTTAAGTAAAACAAGTTTTCTTTAGCAATTAATATAAAACAAAAGTTTGCTTTGCGAGCTGTGTTTTACATTTCCAACAGATTTCTAAACTTTTTTTATCACATAAATTTGGTTGACGCTCCAAAAAATATGCTTTAAGTAAATAAACATTTTCGTGTATTTCGTTTGCTATACGCAAGCAAATCAAAACCGCCTAAATATATGCAACGTAGCGAAAAATTATATTTAATCTGCGGAAAATATGACACTACAATCATTTAAAGCAAAACAGTACAGTTACAACTTACAACTTTACACGCACACAGCAAGCCGGCAATGACAGTGGTGGTAAAAAAGAAAATAAAAAAAAAAATCAAACAGCGACACAGTAAAATGCCTTTGGCTAGGATTAAAGTTTTAAGCATTAAAATGGTTAGAGAGATATTTAGAAAAAAAAATATTATTTTCAATACTAATTGTAAAACATTGTATATAAAAGAAACTGCTTTAACTATGGTTATGGTTGTGGTTGTGGATGGAATAGTTGGTGGTGATGATTATGTGCAGAAGTTATGAAAATATATAAAGGACAAGAAGATTACTAGATGCTGTTAAGCTGTTGAAAACTGAAATAAAATAAAAATAATTCAAAGGAAACAGTCCAAAATATAATTCAAATTAGTTGGGTGCTTTTTTGTTTAAGTTTTTAAATTGTGTAATTATGTAAGGGTTTATTTCAGTTGGATTTTCAAGCAATAAAGCAGCTTTAATATTGAAAAGCATATTATGGCCCAAAGAAATTTTGATTAGAAAATCAGCACGGAAAATTTTTAATTTTAATAAATAAAAATAAAATAAAGAAACGTATTAAATTATTAAAAAAAAATAATATTCAAGCTATAAATCTGGAATCGTTGAAAAAACTTAACTAAAATGTTGCCTACTTTTAGGTTTTTAATTAATTAATTTTTATAGTATATAAATTACTTAAATAATCTGCCGAGGGAGATAGAGACCAACACAATTTTTGACGAAAAGTCGAAAGCCCTATACGTTTAAAATATTTATAAAATAAAGTTTAGTCTTAAAGTGTTTTGATACTTCTAAGGGAAAAATTGGACAGACCAATTCTAATAATTTTACATTCCAAACACAGTCTCTACGATATCTCTTAAATAACACAAAACAATAAACATTTTTAAAAAAGTTAAGAAAACGTTGCATATATTTAGGATACAAATAAAAACATAATTAAAAATGAAAAAATTTTTTAGTTTAATAAAGACGTGTTTCTAGCCTTGTTTTCAGCTTTTTTAATGAGTTAAAACAGCCATAGTTTATCACTTCTACTTTAAGGAAAAGAAAGCTAAAAAAAAATATAGCCTACATTTAGGTTAAAGAAAAAATAACTTATTTGAAATTTAGATGGTAAAAAAAAGATATTGTTGAAGAAGGATACGCTACCTTAAATCTTATTATATTATATAAAAACCAAAGTTTTAATAGCAAAAAACGTGGCCTATTTTGAAGCTTAAAATAAATAAATACTAAAAGTTGTTTAACTGGTAAAAAAAAATAAATAAAAACGTTAATATCAGTAATTTTTTACTCAATAAAAACAATATTTTTTTCTTTAACAACTTTTGGTAAAAATGTAAATTTAATATTCGAATTGCTGCGCTCAAAAAAGGAAAGCTTCCTTTTTCTAAAATACTTTTTATGATACATGCACTGAATTTTATTTAGGAAAAATCTCTAAAATATGTAGCCTACTTTTAGGATCAATATTAGTTGAGTAAAACTCATTAATAAACATTTTTAATAGGTAACAACAAGAGGTATAACTTCTATTTAAAAATAATAAAATTGTTGCATACTTTAAGGGAAAGAAGTAAAATTTTTTCTATTGATAAAAAATTGATTTGTTTAAATTAAATACTTAATAAAAATATTTACTTTTTTAAAACACTAAAAAAATATTTTTATATATTTTTAATAATAAAATTATCTATATAATTAATTAGCAGGGCTTTTATGCTCTACATTATAAACTCGATTTCGATGAAAAAATTAACATTTAGTGATTAGCATTTTGCAGATGTCTATTTGTTAGTTAAATTGGTTTCGTGTCTTATAGAGGGTTTAAAGTTGGTATTAATACATTGGAAAATAATACACCATTTATTTATACACAAACAATTTAATCATTTGAAAAAATTTCATTGCCATAATTTTAATTTCGCCTGAATTAGTTGACCGCTCGCTGGACACTTGTAATAATAGATAAGAAAGTAAAATCGTGTAAATAAGGAAATGCATTTTTCGTTAGAGCTCGGCCTTTTATTAGTTAAAAAACATTATTTAAGAATTGTTTTCTACTTTAAGAATTATTAAAAGTCAAATAATATTTTTAATTTTTCTTTGCAATTCAAAAAGTGTTGCCTATATTTAGGCATTAATAAATAAAATACATAAAATTTAGGAGTTTTATTACATGTTCGTGATAGAAAATTATTTTTACTCTTTTCTACTTGTTTAAAAAAATTTCTTGGGGTAAAAAGAAAATCTGTTTTGTTGAGGATTTTTCCCCTTTTTAATTAAGTTTTAAACCAATAAGGAAAAAGCACAAATAAATTAAACGTGCTTTATTTTTACGTTTTTTGTTTTAGAACCATGTTAACTTTTTTGCATTAATTTATTTATTTTTTAATTAACCCCAAAAAATATGCTTTAATAAGTTTATCTGAATTAAACGCCTAATGAATTTTAAAGACAGGAAGCCACGTTTTTACGCATCAGAAAGCAATATGACACAGTGAATGATTTTATGTACGCATAAGTCGTATAAGTGTATGACTTAATAAAAGTTTTAATATTTAATTTTATTTGCCCCTCAAGCTATGTTAACTTAATACGTAATTAACACTTTAAAATGATTAATAATAAATGTTTGTGTCTTATAAGAATATTTTATGCACAGAATTTAAGCGCAAACTTTGTTAGCTGAAGGCATTCATATAAATTTTAAGTAGTTAAAAAAGGTGTAAAATTTGATTTTGAAAATTAAAAAAAGATTCTTATATATTTCAGTGTTTATTTCTGGCAGCAATAAAAAATAAAGAAAATTTACATAAAAAATTGTATTTAAACAATTAAATTACTAAGAAAGAAGTTTCTAAGAATTTTGAAAAATATTTTGAACTCCTTAATGTATGCTTTGTTTTGAGGAATTGCTGTTTATTTCCTGGTTCGAGTTTTGGATTTTAAATAAATTAATTTTAATAATTAACTTTTTAGAAATAACTTTTAATAAATTAAAAGAAAAAATTTGAACTCCTAAATATATGCTATGATCTTTGAGTATCACTTTTTATTTCGTAGTTTGAGTTTTTATTTCAAGATTATTTGATTAAAAGTTGAAGCAAAAATGTTTTTTTTTTTAATATTTTCATTAATTGGATCAGCTCTCAGAAGCGGTTCCCTAGTGATATAGTGCATTAAGCCAAAACAAAAAAGAGTAAATAGAAAGAATAGTCTGTGACTATTAAATTTTAAAATCCTTAACAAAAACTGATAGCAGTGTTTTTTATCAGATAATCGACTGCTGGGAGCTAAGGTTTTCATAAAACAAAACTGCACATCCATTCTAATGTTGCAACCTTCTACAGTGCGTCGATAATGCAGTGAATCAGAAGTGTTTAATTATGTATTTTCACCGATAAGTACCTCTGCTCTCTCTTGCACGATGGACTTTGACGCAGAAATGTGATTTGTATAACATTCCCGGTGGAATTTAGATGGTATATATAGTAAAACGATCGAATGATTATGTTGTTTTAAAAAAAAGAGGCACTATGTGTTTGTATTTACTGCAAACAAATTATAAAATGCCAAAAGATATGCTTTAAATTTTTCATAACTTTTATTTTTTATGATAAAAATTATAATAATAGATGTTTGGTGATTTTCCAAATCATTTTTTAATTTCGTGCTATTTTTCCTTGTGTAAAGTTTCAAAAATAAACTTTTAAGTTTTAGGGATTTTATTTCGTTCCTTATAATTAAATTGAATTTAATTAAAATTAAATAGGTTAATATTTTTTTTTAATATTTTAAATACCCTATAAATATGCTAAGGAAAAAAATTCGAAATTACTTAAATTATTCTAAATTTTGCTTTTATTAAAAAAAAATTCCAACAGCTGCCAAAAAGTATGCAATTAATTTTCCTTTTTTTCAACTAATGCATTCTCATTTCACTTTATTATGGAGAGAGTTTTGATTATGTTTTTAAAGCTGCTTTTAAGTACATTTTTTTCCGTTTGCTGTTAGTTTCATTATGTTACCCAATTTTAAAGCTGTTTTCAGTTTCTGAAATTACCACAACCCTCTTAATGTATTAAGCAATATATAATTAATACAAATTTGTTTAATTCCTCTAAAGTGGTTTTACCACACACATTCATGATATATATTTATATATTTCTATGGGTATTTGTGTGTGTATGTGTGAGTGTGTTTATGGGTTTTACAACATGACCTAGTTGCAAAAAATTCTTTGCCAAAGAGAATTTTTAAGTAAGGCAGCTTTAAAAATTCTGCATTACTAAATTAACTAAATAAATAAAACGTTAAATTAGTTTAGTTGGTTAGCAAAGGGTTAGTTAAAATTAATTTTTTTTATTTTCGGACAAATGGTTTTTTTAACGATTAAAAATCTTTAAAAAATAATTAAAAACTTTGTGCAAGATTGTAATTAGGTGCAGTTTAACTGCCAATAAAGTGCCACTAATTTAAGTTTTTTAGGGTTAGAAACGATTTAACGTACTTTAGTAAAATGTGGATAATGACATTTGCGCCATTAGTAAAAATAAGAAAAATTTGAGGTTATGTTTATTTTTTCAACAAATAGTTTTAAATTTGTATGTCATTTAAGTCCTTACCTTAAAGAAGTTTCAATAAAAAAGAATATTTTTATAAAGTGAAATTTGAACAAAAATTAAATATAAAAAAATTTTCGAAAAAAATTCTAAGGTTAAGAACGATTTTTTTTCCAAAATTTTTTTTTGTAAAGAAATTATTTGTAGCTCCTAGGAAAAATCAATTATGCATATTATCAACTTGGTTTTATGTAACAATTTAATTAAATAATTTGATGTTATGTATGTTACTCACTTTACAACTTTCACACTTGTGCTATTTAAGCGGTTTACCTTTTTTGTAATAAACATACAAATTTTAGAAAGTTCTTAAGAAACATAAAATCCTTAAAATGTTAAAAACAAAGAATCGAAATATTTAACAAAATGAAATATCAAAGTAAGAGAACAAATAAAAAAAATTAACATGTAATTACTCTCACATGACAGATGACATGAGTGGTTAAAATCAAAAACTTTAACATTGTAGCAAATAACTTTTAATTTCAGTAATTATATACTTTTTCTAGATTTTTATGAGCGAGTAAAAATTTGAAACCCTAAAAGTATGCTTCATAAAACATACAAAGTAATATAAGTAATCAAGCACACATACACGTACACGAATAGTAAAATTGTAGTTGTAAAATTTGTTGTAATCAGTAAAACTCAGTCAACCGAAAAACTTAAATTGCTGCCACCAAACCAGCCAAACAGCCAACCAGTCACAGTTGCCAAAATACTGGCCCTAGAAACAAAAATTTTAAAATATTTTTACTTTGTGCCAAACAAACATTTTCATTTTGTCTTGCAGCATAGAATTTTGTTATTATTTTACTCTTTCTCCATCTCACTCTCTCTTTCACTTCAAATTGGTCCCTGTGTTGAATTCTTGTTGGCTTGTGTTTGTTTATTAATATTTGTTATTGCTTTTTCCTGCTTTAGTAAAATGTTTGATTTTCTGTAGCACTAAATATTGGCTTTTCATTATTGTAAATGAAAACTTCTACGAGCGCATTTTAAAAGTGCACACACACATATTTTTTATTTGTACTGCGTGTGTGTATCGATCAAATTTTTGTTACTGGTTACTGTTTAAAGTTTGTTAGTACATTGTTGATGTATTGGTCTCTAAATATTGACATACAACTTGAAACTGACAGCAAATGCTTGTTAGATGTAAAGTATGCTTTACTTTTTATATGTATTTTGATTATTTTGCTGCTGGCTATAATTATTTTTACTTTGTGCTATTTTTTTTAGTATATAACATTCATTCGAAACATTTTATGTATGAGCTGTCAAACTGACAGCCCATTTTTGCTTTATTTTGAGTTTTAAATAAAAGGTTTTTGTTCTCATTTACCTACTAAATTTAAAATTTTCTACACTAAATTAAAAAATATAAAAGCATTTCAATATTAAATTATTTTTTTTTTAGTTATAAAAATTAAAGAATTTTTTATGCAGACAGGGACAATCAATATGGAATACCCCATATAGTTTAAAAGTCATTCGAAAGTTATTTTGTTAAATAGTTCTTTGAGTTCATCACCTTATAAAATTTAGGAATTATATATTAGTGCATTCAAAATGAAAAATTCTTACAAAACAATTTTTTACAAAAAGGGAAATTTTATTTGTTTTGGTATTTTATTTTTTCAAAAATTCATATGTGAAATTTATTTAAAACTAATCTGTATAAAAAGAATATTTTTTGCGAGTATTTTGTAACCTTCAAAAATATTTTTTATTTTGATTTAATAAGGGAAATTTTCAAAATCCCAAAAAAAATTAAATTTCCCTTTTGGGAAATTTTTTTTTTAAAGAAAATTTCTAAATTATTATTAATTATTACAACTCGATAAAACTGACATAAATAAAAATTTGTACTTTTGCAAAGAAATTTCATGAATACGGTTAAATTAAAAAAATTCCCTTAACCTCAAAAATTTTCTTAAAAGGGAAATTTTTTCTAAAATCAGGAATTTTTTGTACCTAAGGAATACCTGATATAATTTTATACAATTTTGAGTTCAATACAATTAAATTTCACTTGAATTAAATTTCGATAGATGAGGGAAATTTTTGCATATTTAATCAATATTGCACTTGAATAAAAATTTCTAGTTTGAAAAAATTTATTATAAAAAATTGGGTTTTAAAATTAAATAATAATAAAGAAAAAACCAAAATTTGTCGGTTCAACCAAATGCCAAAATAAAAATTTCAAAACGGGAAAATTTGCCTTGACGAGCAAATTTATATTTTGAAAGAACATTTTATTATGTAACTTGTTTTGGCCACATTGTTGTTACTGTTTATATAATAAAACTTGCCAAATTTCAAACAAAATTAAAAATAAAATAAATAAATTAAAATTTTCTAGTTAGAAAATAACGGTAAATTTGCCAAATAAAATTGTTGTAGAAACTAAAAAAAAATTATAATAAAATTTCCCATGAACGAAATTTTTGGGACATTTTTATATATAGTGGAAGTTAAAAAAAAATAAAAATAAAAAGTATATTAAAAAAATTGAAGGAATTACTTTAAAAAAATAAATAAATTTCCCATATAGGGAAATTTAACAATTTTAGGGAAATTATTTTATTTTGTGTTAAACTTGCAAAAGTTTATCCTTTCCATTTCAGGTAATAAATAATAAAACAAATTTATATAAAATATAAATATTTGAAAATTAAATTGTTGCTTGTAGGAGAAAATTTTGAGAGTTCTGTCGATAATACAAGGCTGATATTACTCGAAAATTAATTTGGGAATAAAAAAGCATAATAGCAGAAATTTCGTAACTAGTTTTCACAGTTTTCATTATTTTATTAATTGATATTTTTTAAGTTTATTTTATGGGGATACTTAAATTTTTTGTTGCGTGTTTATGTTTGACAACGTTCAATAGCAACTTCATATCAAGTTTATGGCTTCTTTGTCTTTTCACATTTTAACACCAGTCTTATTATAACACATTTTCTAACACCTCTGATAATATTAAGTAGCAAATATTCCTCTTTTTTGTCTAGTTTTTGTTTTGACTCTTATTATTTTTTATTATTATTATTATTTTCATCTTATTATCGAGCAAGAGCTTATTTTAACGTAACCTTTTGTCATAAATTTTAACTTTTAAACACAAAGTGTCAAGTATACTTAACCTTCTTTATGAGCTGAATGTAAAGAATATACGAAACTAGATAGCAAACAAATATTAGTGAAAAATGTAAAAGTATGAGAATTAAAGCGACATACAATTTTGCACATTCATTTAGTATTAACTGTGCTGGTGATAATATGCAGCAATTACCCCGCAGTTCTGAAAATGAACCAATTATTTAGAGTTTTGTCCGATTTAACTGTTTCATTGAAGCATTTGGTTCTATTTTGATTATATATGCGATCTAAAATACACAAAAAAAAAGTTTAAGCTTCTTTGCGCACAGCAAAATTTTAACACTTCTGTGGGAGCTTGACTCTTAAATAATAAGATATCATGTTATATGTTAAAGAAAGGAGCAAGTAAAGTCTCAAAACAAGGTTTTCCATAAATCGCAACCTAAAAGCTTCTTCGTTAAGAGTTAAGTAAGCGGAAAGACGAAACGGCTCCAAGAATTTTTTTTAAAGAGAAGTAGCATTTCAGGCATTAATACCTACTTAGTTTTTAACCGAGCTGCATTCTTAAGCAAGGGAAGGAAAGGAAAGGAGACTGATATAGCCATTTTGTTAGTTATTTTTCTTTGCTGCGTGCTGTAATGTAAATTCTGAATCTGTATTTATACCATTAAACAGAATTTGTGCTTACCACCTTGACTAGAGCAGCCTTAAAGTTTAGATAATTAATGGCAATGATTAGAAGACAGTTATGAATGAAATTTGGTAGAGGACTTCATTTCTGGATTTCAGGCAATGCTGAAGAATAATGATTTGTGGCAAATGTAAGAAGAAGAAAAGTATGTTGTGGATAAAACCGGAATGATTCCTTGAATACATTAGCTAATATATCAGAAAACCCAATAAAAAAGCGAGGAGACGATTCCAAATGTATGAGTACCAAAAGTTGCACTGGTTTAAATTTCCCAACTCAAAAGTTGAACGGGTAAACATGAATATTTTCTTAGTGTGTGAACATAGAATTGAAGAGGCAATGCTTGGACTCTTGACAGGAATGCAAAATGTGAACTGTGTTGTATTAATATAGCTAATAACTGACTGTGATATTGATGTATGAAGGTGTAAAAGTACAAGAATGAACAGTCAATTTGCATTGCGTATGTATGACCAGAACAAGTGTGTTTAAGAATGAGGTGGATACCTGCCATAACGATACAAGTCCACAGTGCTCTTTGCACTATGGGAAATCAAAGCGAACTGCAGTCCCTTCTGGAGATCTATACTTTATTACTCAGGCAAATATTTTCTAAGTCTGGATATCATTTGTAAACTAAGAATGTTATGAATTAGGCGGACTTAGTAATATGAAAACGGATCATAAATTAGTATATCAATTAATAATCAAAAACAAACATATGATTCTTTGAAAAAGGATCTAAGTATATAAATATAAAATATTATAATTACCAAGAGTTACTAAAACGGCGAGATAACAAGCCTAAAGCCGGCTCCAACTAGAGCAAGAGTCCAAAGAATTCTATATGATCTGTTTTGATTGGCTTACTTCTGTACATTTACTCTTAATGTATCTGGATCAGCACATCTAATATTTCTTAGGTTTTAAAAATAAGAAGATCCATAGTTACGAAGCGTAATTTAACAGCTTCTTTGCCTTTAAAAGATTCTGCGCACTAATGGTAATTATTTATGATGCGTAATAACACCAATTATATTTCCCAAAAATGCAATAGTTTCTTTTTTGAAAATTTATTATTATTGTCATAGAAAGAAAAAAGTCTATCATTTTTTAAAACTCCCATCCATGGCGAAATCATGCACCAATTTATAGCAGTGGCTGTCAAACTATATATAAAAAATATTTGACGCAGATTTTTTATAAATGGAATTTGACATTTCTAGTAACGGCAAGATTCGCTTCACCACTTCCATTACGTGGTACGTGGTCCCATCTAATGATTAGTCCGTGTTAGTTGAAATTTTTTTTTTTAATTTTTGTATCATCAGAAAATATTATTTACTCACTTTTAGAAACAAAATTTTAAGTGGGAATTAGCCAAAAAGTTATAATTAAAAGTGCTGCAGGGCTGGCAACAGTTAGACATAGTGTACAGTTAATGTATGTGTAGGTGTGTGTATACTTATAAATAAAGACATTTTTAAAAGGTACTTGACACTTTTCTTGTTTTTTTTTTGCTTTGTTTTTGCATTGTTGTTGCTGTTGTTCTTTTAATTTGTGTTTTTTACTATTTTTTATTGCATACTTTATCTTGTCTCAGTTTACAGTGACATACATATTTATGAATACAGCAGCAATGATTGTAAAAAAAAGTTCTCTAGTGCTAGTAAATTTATTGTTTTGAAGCAAGCTAACGGCCACTAAAGTAAAAGTAAAGAGAGAGAGAGAGAGAAAATAGGAGATAGTAAGAGAGCAAAGGAAACAAAAATCAATGTTAAACAAAAAGTTAAGGCAGTAGAAGAAATACCAGTCGTAAAGATTAAAAAAAAAATTTATTAGGACCTACATAAATATGTGTCTATATATTGAAGCTTTCAGTTGTGTTAGACAATTAAACATTGTGCTGTTATCTTCTCTTTTTAATAGCAGATTTATGGGAAGTTTTGCTCACATGAGCTGCATTTAAACAATAAAGAAGGCCAAGTTTACTATTAGGTTACTATTTTACAAATATTTATATTTTGTTTCCTTTTCTTGCTATTGTTTCTTATAATTTTATTTTATTTTATTTTATTTTCTTTTTATTTATTTGCTTGTTTATTGTCTTATGTTTTGTTGCTCTAAATAGCATGTGTTTCTTTTTTGGTTTTTATGAAATTCTGTTATTTTCTGCTAAATAAAGGTTAATTTATTTGTAGCCTACTTTAGGGAGATTTAAAAATTTATTTATATATTTCTTTTTGCTGCTGCTGTTTGTTTCTGTTTCTTCTTTGTAAATATGTTGTGCAGTATTTTTCTTTATTGCTTTACAAAGATTAAAAGGATTTACAGTTAAAAAAATAAAAGTTACAAAATTGACCATTATAGAGCTTTATTTTAGGTCATTTATTTTTTTTTTCTTTAACCTTTATTTTAAACGACATATTTTCGGGCTTAATGTTTTATGAACAGAGAGTGTTTTTTTTTCTGTTCAAGAAAATCCTGAAATAAGTATTTTTTAATAAAATGTGACAATTTTAATGACTTTCGTTAAGGCTGTTGTTTGTTAATAGCAAAGAAAAATACACGAAACAAAAAGAAATTGTCTTGTTATAAATAATCTTAAAAGACAATACAAATTTATTTAGTATCATAAATCAAATTAAAGTAAGATGAAACAGAAGACGAATTTAGCCTTACAAATATTTTTTTTAAAGTGCTTAAGTGCACTTACTAATTTATCCAAAATCTGGTGATTACAGCTCGTTATTTTGTTCAGTGTTTTTTGTAAAATGCTGTCAAAAACTCATATAAAAAATTAATATGAAATGAATAAAAAAAAAAAAATGTTGCTGCATTTATTTGCTTGCCATGTTTCTGGCTTCATGTTTATTCACAGCAAAATGTTTCTGGCAACATTTTTTTCTACCTTCTAGCGTAAAAGGTATTAAGATGCTAAACAAATTTCGCAAGTTGGAACAGAGGAAAAATTTCTTAAATTAGACCTAAAGACGATCATCATCTTAAAATTCTTTTGACAATAGTAACGTCTATATTGCTACTTCTTTTCCTTCCTTTTCCCATTCAAAAAATAGGAAAATTTTTAATTTTTGTGGTTATTGCTCTTTTAATATTTTAAAAATATAATAATAATTTTTAAAATTAAAGGGTGCCCCTATACGATATACATGTTTTTTAACTTGAATTATAAAACATAAAGGGCACCACTTTAAACTTAAAAAGCTGCGTATCTCTGTAGCTACCAATAGCAAAAAGTAATACAAATATTAATCTAATAAAGGGTATCCCCAAAGGTTATATAAATTGACCTATAATGGCCAATCTTTTGAAGCGTTATAGACCAACGTTAGAAAATTGGAAACAATGTCGTTTGCTATGACCGTTATAATAACAAGATAAAAAATACAAAATTATAAGTTAAAGGGTGTCCCAATAGTACATTTAGTTTTATGCATATGGCCATACAGTTGTAGGCAGATGGTTGAAATTTACAAAGAACCTATATTGCTAAGACCGCTGTAACAACAAGTATGCAATTTGATTTTAGAAATTAAAGGGTGTTCCCATAATTGAAGTTATTTGAAATATATGGTCCTACCTTTTGAACCTTTATATACAAAAACCTGAAAATTTGACAGATTATCCACTATTTTGTTCAGTATAAGAAAAAGTATAAATGCATAAAATTTTAAATTAAAGGGTGTTACAATAGTTGATGTAATTTGATATATATGGCTAAACTGTTGAACCTTTATAGACATACGGCTGAAATTTAAAAAGAACTTGTATTGTTAAGTCCGCTATAGCAGTAAGTATATAATTTGAAATAAGAAATTACAGGGTGTCCCCATAACTGAAGTAATTTTAACTTTATGGCCCTATTCTTGAAACCGTTATAGACAAACACATGATTTTAAGTTTGTTTGGTTTGAAGTCGGTTTTTCTTTTGCAAGAATCAATGTATCCAATTATAGCTACGGACTGTCCTGCCACACACAGTTATAAACTAAAACTCGGTTGTGAAGCTTTTCGGTTTTTAAAGAAAATAAGACAAACCTATCAATATTTGTTTTATTCATAATGCCTTCCCTTTTAGATGCATCATATGTGCCTGAATTGTTTAAAAAGAAATTTTTTTTTTTTATTGTGGAACAGGCAGTCATCCATTAGAGTGGAATAGAGGTTCTATAAATAATTAAATAGCCAGTTGTTTTAAACTGATTTCTGCAACCAACAAAAACTCTAAGCAGTACACTTCATATTAAATTTCTTACGCCCTAAAGTAGGCATTTAATTTACGAAACTTTTTTTTTACTTTTCTTAAACTTAAAATTTATTACCGTGAAACAAACTGTCAACCTTTACATAAACTTCGCTCATACACGTATCTTAACACACCTGCATACGAAATTAGTTTGATTGTCTTCTCCTCCTGATGCGCACACATAAATATGTTTTTTTTTACTACAACTGCGTTTTGGTGTTTTATTAGATTTTTGATTTGTGTTACAAATCATGTGATATATTTTATTCTTCTTCTTTTTCTAACACTGCAGAATATTTCGTTTCATTTGTGGTCATTATTTGTATTTAAGTCACGTGTTTGGTTTTTGTTTATTCACTTTATTTATATAGAGTAAAATATTTAGTGCCCGAAATGTGATGCTGGCAAATACATAAAAAAGGTGAATGTAATATTTAACTTTATTGTTGTGTTTGTATGTTTTTCTTTAGTTTTTTCTTGCTTTTTTATTTCAGTGAAAACAAAAGGCAACAAAACTTCTGCTTTTGTTTAGGAAAACCTGTACCAGAATGTTTGTTGTTAATAAGTTCTTCTGTGGTTGGCTTAGTTTTTTTTTAATTTTTGTTGTCGAAAATATATTCTTTCTGCATGCTAAGTAGTTAAGAAAATATAATAAATATTATGCATAAAGTACAAAAGTGAGGAGATAAGGTGTTACTTAAATTTTACTGCATAAATATTATTTTTATTTAAGGTATAGTTTTAGGCGTATTCGACCAAATGGCTTTTTATAGAAATAATTGCTTTAACTTTAATTGCAAACTATACATTTTAATAAGTTATAAATTATAAAACATTTGAAATAGTTAAAAGTATTATAGAAGTGTGAAAAAAACTATAAAGTAAACAAGAACTTAAAAAATGAAAATTAATGTGAAATTTTGTATGTTTTAATGTTTTTTGCTCAATAACGCCTAGAAGGCCAAACCGGTTCCGTAGAAATTTAGATCACAGATATACGTTTTTATATACGTTCAGATATAGGATACCTCTCGGGGACTAGAATAAGTAAAATCGAAATCCAAGCATATTTTTAGGCGTTTATAATAAAATAATTTTTTATTCTAAACAACTTTTTGAAAATTTGTGACTAACGAAAGGTCAAGAAACCTTCAGAAATTCATTAAAATTGGTTGAAGGATCTGCACCTACACAAGAACTTAAAAATTTAAAACTTAATGTGAAAGTTTTTATGTTTGAATATTTTTTGCTGAGTGGCGCCTAGAATTATAAACCGATTATGGTAAAATTTAGATCACAGATGGATGTTTATATGCGTCAACATATGGGATACCTATCGGGGTCTACAATATGTAAAATCTAAATTAAAGCATATTTTTAGGCGTTTGTAATAAAATATTTCAACATTCTGGATTCTTCTTGAACAGTTTTGCCTGAAGAATGTCTGGTTCTTGACTTTAAAAATTTATTAAAAATGACTAAAGGATCTGCAGGTAAACAAGAACTTAAAAATTGAAAATTAAATGTGAAAGTTTAGATGTTTGTTGCTCAATGGCGCCCAGAAGTCTAAACCGATTCTGATGAAATTTAGATCACAGATATAGATTTATATACAATAAGATATAGAAAATCTTTTGGGGTCTACTATAAGTACCATCTAAATTTAAACATATTTTCAGGAGTTCATAATAAATTAATTTAATTATCTGAATTCTTCTTGAACAATTTTGCCTGGAGAATGTCTCGTTATTGACTTTAAAATTTTATTAAAAATGGTTAAAGGATCTGCAGGTAAACAAGAACTTAAAAATTGAAAATTATATGTGAAAGTTTGTATGTTTGGAAGTTTGTTGCTTAATGGCGCCGATTCTGATCAAGTTTATATTACGGATGGATGTTTATATACATCAAGATAAAGGATACCTTTCGGCGACTATAAGTAAAATCCAAGCATATCTTTAGGCGTTCGATATAAAATAGCTCAATATGGGAACTTTTTTATATTTTGTATAGTACGGTCTACTTGTTTTAGAAGAAATGGTTGTAGGTTTTGAGATCAGAAGATATAATTTAGTTTTGACGCACCGCAAAAATAAAAAAATCTAATATTTTTTTGCGCCTAAAAGTAGACAATATATTTTTAAAAATAATGTAAAAATTAGTTTGTTAGGAGTGGCGTTTTTTTTTATTTTAAGGAATAATAATAATATTTGTAAATTGCTGAAATTCACTTCGGAAGGCCTCAATAATTTTTCTGCCTATAAAGGGACCAGTTGCAATACTTTTGAAGCAGGAAGTTAGATAACAGTCTGTGCTCAAGCTTACTTGGATCATCCAAGTAAAGCACTTCCAATAGTTTTAAATAAAATGAGAGATTCTACATTTAAAATTTTACCAGTCCAGTTTGGCTGGCAATGTCATTCATTATGACATAAAAGGAATACTCATCCAATATCCAAGTGTAAGTTTATAATCTTAGATATTAGTAGCAATACGTTAAGGAAATATATGGGATTTTACCGAGAATCAATTTGCTGTCTTGCACAGAATGGCTGGCAACAACAACGAAATCCCTTATAACTGTTCGTATTCCACATCCCAAAAGAAAACACTAACATCAAATGCATTCTTATAAAATTCTTTGACCATGCTTGAGGGGATTTATTTCCCTTTTTAAAGAAAAGCTGTTAAACTGATTAAAATATTATAATTTTGAAAAGCCCTAAAATAGGCTACACACATTATAAGAATTCTTATAATTAAAAATTTTTTTTGTTTGTTTTTCACTGAAGGAAATATTTTTATATTTGAATATCACTTCTTTTTAATAATAACTAAAACTTTTTCATTTTACTGCATTTGTACTTGAAATTAATTTTTATAAATATAACAATGCTTTTTGGTCAAGGTTTATAGAAATTCTTTAGCACGCTTCCATAACATATATTAAGAAATAATCACAAGTCTGCGTACAATTTTTTATGACTTTTTTCTCTTTTACTTAAATATTTTTTTTTCTTGTAAAAAGAACTTTTCTGAACGTTACTACAGCAAATATGGGCACTTTAGGGGTTTTGCTTGAAAATATGCAATACTTTTTGAAACAATTCTTTTTTTCTTACTACTCTTTGGAGACTCATAAAGTACGAAAACTTGTTAAACTTGGTTTGTTTTCTACTTAGAATTTGTATTTCTTTTAGTATTTTAAGTGTTGTTTGCTGGGTAGTTTTAGTAGAAAAGGCAAATATTTTTGACGGACCTTTTTCCCTTAAGATTTGTGTGTTTATTTTTTAAGTTGAAAATTTTTATAATTAAAAAAAGTTTGAGATGAAATAAAAAGAGATAACGTAAACTACAAGTGTGCTATAAAAAGAAGACATGTGCTATATAAAGAAACAGCATAACATCATTGTTTAAAGTTTAGCTGCATACTTTGAGGGGCATTTATAAATAGATATTTATAGGATAAAAAAAAACTTTTATAATCTTTTACGTTTGCTGCTAAATAAAACAAAATTTAAATAAAAAAATATAAATTTAAATTTTTCTGGCTAAAAAATTTTTTGTTAAACTATTCTCGGCAACTGTAATTAAACTAAGTCAGGCTATATACTGCAAAAAAGCAACAAACTTAACAACCAACTTTTACCTTAATGACCACTAAAATGTTGTATGAAATGCAATAAAAAAAATTATAACACAAAGTTATACGCTTAGCTAATTTCCAACCCAACCACCCATATTTAGTTATTAGAGGCAAAAGGCTTAAAAAAGTGCTATTTTTCTAATGAAAATACTCATTTGTTTTTACTCATTTTCCGACTTTTTTTTCTTTGGTATTCGTTTTAAAAAGGTAAAAAGTAAAGTAGCAGTTAAAAAAAAAAAATACTATAAAGCATATTAAAAGGGTCGTTACACGTAACCAGGATATTAATAGAGACACTATAGTTAATTCTGTTTTATTACCAAAACTGAAATAAAACGTAAAAGGAAATAGCAACAGCTAAAAATATAAAAAAAATTGGCCATAAATAATGGTTATTAACAGGAAATAAAAAAACGATGAATGTTATTTCAGGTGCTTATAATTGAAGTTAAAAAAAAATGAACAATAAAATTTAAGCTCCTGAATTCTAGTTGATAGTTAGGGGGCGAATAATAAAGTGATTTTATTAAAAAGTTGTAATTTACACTACGCTTTATTTTTTAATACGAAATTATATAATAGGGGCCCAAATAACTTTTTTAAAAGATTTAGTAGGAAAATTTTTCAAGTCTTTTTTAGCTTGCAGCACTTAAAATTAATTTTTTCAAAAGCCCTAAGATATGCTTTAGTATATATATTTTTTAAATATTTTTCAAAAAATCAAAAGTTTTTGTTCTTCAAGATGACGAACTTAGGTAAGACTTATATTATTGACGGAAAAATATATTTTTTTCTATGCAATTTGTACTTTGGAAGGCTTAAAATTTAACACCATCAGAGACCACTTTTCAAATTAATTGCAAGCCTTGAATGCTTAAATATAACAAAACGCTTTACTAAGTCTGTGAGAATTTGTAAAAAAAAAATTTTTTAATTTTCTTTTTAAAACGCTCGTAACAATATGCCTCCAAAAGTTTTGAAGTTTATGATGAGGAAAACATGGTGTTAAAAAATTATCCTTAAAGTATGCTATACATTCTTAAAAGGTTTTTAAAGTTTAAGATTCATAACAAAAACTAATTTCTACTTGCTGAAAAATAAAATTCGCCTAAAAGTATGCTATACATTTTTTGGATTTTTTTCAAAAATTAGCTAAGTTAAAGATTCCTAATAATTATAAGAAAATTTTTAAAAGTCTTATCTCAAAAAATGCTTAAAAACTGAAAAATATTACACGAGTAAAATACGCCTTAAAATATTCAATGTTTTTTTTAAAACATGAATTCTAACACTTTTTGATAAAATTAAAAATAAATTTAAAACAATTAAGTAAATTTGCTATTTAATAAAATTAATTCCTTTGAAAATATTTAAATTGTTTACAAATAATCAATAAATATTTCTTTAGCATGGCTCCCTATTTTTTTAAACATACACTTTTTGTCTTCATAGAAAAAAACAAAAAATAAAAAAAATAAATAAATACCAAGAAAAACGAGAGAAATTCCTTATCATAAACATGGAAGTCATATAAAGCCATCAATTTAAGTCACTTCAATAAATATATTTGTGTTTGTTTGTCTTACATTAAAACGCATAAACTCTTACAATGTAATTGTGTTTGTATATATGAGTGTGTTTGTATGTTTTTATTGATATAACGCACATAATTTTGGTATTTTTTTTAAGAATTTATTTTCTCATATTTATTAAATTCTTTATTTTATTGTACATATGTTTGGGTAGGTGTGTGTGTTTGCAAGCTCCTAGCTGCTGCTGGTAATTCAAGCTTAAAGGAAAAAACCATATGGTGGCATACAACGCCCTCCATAATAAATGTTTTGTATAAGAACGTTGTTGTTTCTGTTTCTATTGCTGCTGCTGCTGATGATGATGAGCATGGTGTTAACAATAACAATAACAACAACAACCAGCTAAAAACACACACTAGGCACCATCATCTGTGCTATTGCTTTCAATAGCAAAATATTTTTATTTATTTTATTTTTTCCCAATATTAAAAAAAATCTCGATAATAGATAATAATTTTTGTTTTATTCTTTAAAAAACATTAACGTATAAAATTGATAAGATGTTTGTTTTTATTATAAGGATTTTGTGAAAAACAAATCAAAACTCTTATTAATATTTGTTTAAAATTAGTGAAATTCGAAAAGATTTTAACGATTTTGTAATGGTTTTTTATTTGGTTTTTTAAAAAATGAATTTTTTGTTGACGTGTATTTAACAAGAGAATTTCCCTCTCACTAACACTAATAAATGTTTGACTATTTTTTTAAAATTTCTCCAGAAAGACTGTGTCAAATTAGGATGATGACTAGATATGTGAAATTAAATGACGTAGCCGCCGCAATAAATTACTCTTATTTACGACAGTATAACATGCGCTTAAAAATAAAACGCCAAGAAGAGCTACATCGCTACTACAATGGTCCTCCATACCATTTAATCTTCAGTTGTACAGACTTAGCTGAACAATTGGCTTTTTTCTCTACTTTGACTAGTGCGATAGGTTTATCTTTAAGGTTACTCTAAATGTTAGGAGATGACTTTGGTGTATTTTGGTGACTTTACGGTGTATTTTGCAATTAAAAAAATAATATAAATTTTTTTTTGAAAAAAAACTATCAAAAAACATTTAAGGGATTTTGGCGATTTTTCACGTTTATTTTGGTGATTTCGTGGAAAAGTCTGGCAACCCTACTCAGAAAATAACTTTAATTTTTAAGTGAAAAATAGATTATTTTATTAATACAAAAGTGGGATTTAAAAATTATTCATTTAATTTTAGTTAACAGTTTGTAAAAAAACAAACCTCTAAAAGTTTCTAAAATTTTTATATGAAATAAAAATAAAAAATTCAATATCTTGAAAAAAAAAAATTAGAAAAGAAGAAGCTTTAAAGGAGTGGATTTTTTGTTTGTTATTTTTATATTTTATTTTCAATTAAATAACATACAAACAGCACAACAATATAAATATAAGCAAGAGTCCTTGTAATCGTATGTGTGTATGAGAGTGTATGTAGTTCTTATAATATTATAACTTAACAATAAACACACAATCGAATTGACAATTGTCCGAAATAAATGAATTTATTTGGATAAAAATTTCTTTAAAAAGAAAATAAATTGAAATGAAATGAAACGAATGGAGAAAGCAACGAGGGAAGAACTTTGGAAACCTTTAAATAAATTGCGTGAATTTGATAAAATTTTCAAATTTATATGTATCTTTATATAGTTAAATGTAAGTATGTATGTTTGTATGCGTATTTGATTGGATTGTATTATATGAAGTATATATTGGGTGTATGTGGGTGTAAATTTATTATCTATTCTATTACTTTAGTATTAAGTTAAGCGACTTTTCTGACTTTCTATTGCCTCTCATTTGAAGAAAAAAATATATAGGTTTGTATAATGTGTGTATGCTCACATACATACATACTCTATCTTATAATCAACTTGCATGTGTGTACGTAATTCTTTTTTCATACTTTTATACCTTATAATTGTTTTTATTATGAGAACCAGTAGATGTACGAGGGTGGTGGTAGAAATCCACAAGCTGTAAGATATCAATTAATCTGGATAATTAGCAGACATTTTAGTAAATTAAGTCAATGTAATTAATTGAAACTTTAAGCGTTAAGAACATGTACTAAGGATATGACTGATTATCGTACACAATCGTTTGACTTAATCCCTAGTAAATCTTATATTATTCTATTTCTTAGAAAAACCGCTAAAAATAGGGTATTTAGGGCGCATAAGGAAGAAGAAATTTTAAAATACAACTCTGATCGCCTAGAGACAATTATTTTATGAAGTTTTGCAAAATATAAGCGAATCGCACCAAATTTTTATTTTTAAGGTTTTACTTATTTTCTGATTGAAATTAAATTTAATTTTCAATTGATTCAATTATTTATTTAATAAGAATGTTTATTTCTTAGTTAAATATTTAATTGAGACAATTAATATTTTAATTAAATTTAAATTTCAAAACAAAAGGCACCTGAAAAATTTTAAAGGTTTTACCTTTTTCCTGATTGAAATTTAATTTAATTTTTAATTAATTCAATAAATTATTAAACTACACAAATTTGTATTTGTTTCTTTATTAAATATGTAACTGAAATAATCAAAATTTTAATTAAATTTTAATTTCAAAACAAAGAAAACCTGCAAAGTTATTAAAAGTTTTATTTATTTTACGATTGATATTTTATTAAATTTTTAATTGATGCAATTAATTATTTAATTAGAAAATTATGTTTTTATTTCTTCACTAAATATTTAATTGAGGCATTAAAAATTTTAATTCAATTTAAATTACAAAACAAAGAGCACCTGCTAAGTTTTTATAAAGAGTTTTATTTATTTTATGACAGAAATTTAATTTAATTTTTAATTGATTTAATTAATTATTAAGTAAAAAATTTTGTATTTATTTCTTAGCTAAATATTCAAAACAAAGAGCATCTGCAAAGTTATTAAAAGTTTTATTTATTTTACTTTTGAAATTTTATTTAGTTGATTAATTAGAAAATAGAAAATAGAAAATTTTGTATTTATTTCATAATTAAATATTTAATTGAGTTAAATAAAATGTTAAATAAATTTAAATTAAAAAAAAGCATTTACAAAGTTATTAAAGGTTTTATTTTTTTTTGTGATTGAAATTTAATTCTATTTTTAATTGATTTAATTAATTTTTTAATTAGAAACTTTTTTATTCATTTCATAATTGATAACTTAATTGAGCTAATTAAAATTTTAATTCAATTTCAATTGAAAACAAAAATCACCTGTAATAGGGAAAAGTTTTTTCTGTGCGGACTGACCTTTTAGAAAAACTGCAACACACTTTATTTTAATTCATACTTTTCTACTTTTGCACACATCAGAGAACTGCACAAGTACACCGCAACCCATGAGTACACCGCATAGTTACTCTATACTTACTCTATACTTTTCATACTCAAGTATTTAAAACACCGCAATAAAAAGTTGCGGTGTTTATTTTACCCATTTCTGTAAAAACGAGTATCAAAAATATCGCAATCAGAATTTTAAGTATTTTTTATACTCGTACGCGAGAATTTTTTAATTCTCTTTATTTGTAAGCAACGTTGCCACATTTTTACCCTATTAAAGTTTTTTACTGCCGTTTTGTGAAATACTGCATTGTATGCAGATCTATTTATAAACAATAAAAAATAACAAAATTTGATCAAATCTATTGCTTAAACATTATAAACAGAAAAACAGACAACAACCGTTTTCATAGCTATGAAATACAACACATATTTAATGAATAAAATGCAATAAAAACCGCTTAAAGACACAGCTTTTGTACACTATTTAAAGCAGATATACTTATTTTGTTGCTGTTTTTTATGAACAATTATTTTCAGTTTATGCGCCTTGTTGTCATAAACGTGCTACTAACGGTATTAAGGAAAACAAAATGATAAAATGAATCCGTGCATAAAAGGAAAATTACTTATTTTTTTTAGTTTTAACAAAACTGTATATACGCAGATGTAATATTGCATTGACTGAATAGACATAGACCTCATAAATAATAATAAATAAAATAAACTTTTTAGTTTACATATTTTATTTTGTTAAATATAATTTTTGCTTTTATACATATTTATTAATTTAAAAAAATGTATTTGCTTAAAGAATAGAATTTTTATATTTCTATCCTGTGTGACTTAAAAAAAAACCCTAACAAAAACGTAATATAATAAACAATGAACTATTCTTGAGTTATTAGTAAACTTTTGTTGTGTTTTTAATAAATGAAAATATGGCGAATTTTACGGGTTCTATTAAATTTATTTTCTATTATATATTAAATAAACTTTCATAATTTCAAAGAAGTATGTATGTTAGCTAATTTAGACATTGGCGACTTTTGATATTGTGTTTGATTTAATAATTCTGATCTGATAACTCTGTTTTCCTCTCACTACACACGTTAATATCTCTCTCTTGGTGTTTGTTGTGAGTATGAGTACGAAAAAAGTAAAACCAGCATCGCAAACATTTTACTTGAGTATGGTAGACACTTATACTCAAATGGAATGGGTATAGAAAATACTTGCACAAAAGAAATGCGGTGGCGATCACACCGCAACCGCATTTAAGATGAGTATACTTAGAAACAGACACTCTTGCAGTTCTCTGGCACACATCATGAAAAATACAGGCAAAAATCTTGAGCACATTTGTTATCTTTCCTAAGTCTTGGGTGTGAATTGATGGACTTTATGTATAATTTACACCTTGAAACATTTTCAAATAGTGACATTATTGTGCTATTGGAAAGGCCATGACAAAAGTGATTTGAAAACGGAAATGCTTTTCATTTTGCTATTACAATTATATTTAGTTTCCACAAATAAAGTTTAGTAAAAATAAAAGAACTCCTCGTACAAACATTCTACCAACAACTTTCTTAAAATCTTCCAAAGGAAAAACATGTAGTTGGAAATTAATTTTCTATTTATTTGTAAGTATTTTTTTTCGTATTTATTTTCGTTTATGTAAGTGGTTTTATATAGATTTTGGAATTGTATTGGTAGTTGTCTGTTATTTTTTTTTGTAACTTTAGTAAACATGACATTTATTTGCCTTAGTTGAAAGACTAGCTCTTTGAAAATAAGTACTCGTATGGATGTGTCTATAAGTGAGTATGTATTAGTAAATTATTAACCCTCGCCTGCTGTCTTTCTTGCAAAAGTTTATCATGTTTATTTGTTGTTACTTAAGTGGATTTTACATAAGTAATTGAAAATTGATTGGAGTTTGACTAGAAAAAGAAAATATTAATAATTATTAAGTATTAAGATATTTTGTGTGCTAAATAAGTTACTTTAATACTTTTAAACTTAAAGCTTAAAAAGTTTTAAAATAATATGATAAAAAGCAATTTTATTTATTTGAAGGGTAATCATGCATTTGTTTTAAAATTTTATAGGAAACGAAAAGGAATCTCAAAGTGGGGCAAGTACTCATCAATGGGTTACAAGATAAACGTTTATAGAAACAAGAGTTTTCATTTAAACTGTTTTCGTTTTTAATGTATATTCAATTTTTATAAGTTATCCTGAAAGTATGCTACATATATGATTTTAAATACTCATTAGCAAAGACTGTTTAACTATCAGGGTACGAAAAAAAGCAAAACGAAACGTTTGCTTACGAAACGTTTTCTACCGTATTGTTTGGCTTATTGTACTGAGCAAAATAAATACAAAACAAGAACAATGAGAAGGATTATGCCACTTGGCTCATGAACACACTGTACAAAATTAAAATGTTTAAAGAGAAAATAATTGGCATAAGTTTGCGTATTGAATTGTTCGTTACACTAGAGAATGTATCATAGCGAGCCATACAACGCAACTGTAAGATTATGTTGTTCTATCAAAGCAAGTAAATGAGCGTACCGCTCTTTGTCATTCAGAAAGTATTTTCTTTAATTTGGCTCATGTACAAAACGGTTAAAAACTTTCTAAAAGTTTATATCTTTACACTTAACGTTTGTGGAACGTTTTGTTTATTTCCATACCCTGATAACTTTCATTTAGTTTGCTGTTATTCTATGGTACTTACATTCAGATTAAAGTTTTAATTTAATTTCTTTTTATACCTTTAACAATATTTAAATTGACATATCAAATTAAACAAAAAAATAAAAAATAGTTTGACTGGAAAGCTCACACTTATATTTGGCATAAAGTTTCAGCAGATAGACAGGGTTAGAGCTGTGTCGTTCGCGAACGAATGGGTTAAATTGACCGAATCAATCAAGTGAACGAAATGATCCGGTCATTTAAATCCGGTCTTTTCGTTCAAAAGTGTACGGGTTAATTTGAACGGATGACTTAATTGAACGAAATGAGCCAGATATTTAACCGGCTCCTTTCGTTCAAATTGACCGATTGAACGAATTGAACGAACGAATCAGTCTTTGATAATTGACCGAAAAAGACCGGTCACTGAAACGAACGACCGGGCACATGTCTACACAGGGTGTTAAAATACCGCTTTAGATAAATTTTAGCCTTATCTTAAGGTACTTGGGAAAGTTATGAAATACAGAATTGCCTCTGTTCGAAATATATTTTGGTTAAAATTCTTAACACTACGAGTATTTCATTCCTTTTACTAAAAAGCCATTGTAAGACTCAAGCTGCTGCTATAACATAACATAATGCTTACGTCTTCTGCTACATTACCTATGCAACGAGAGGTTAAAATTTCTTGCTTAATTTGACTTAATCGGAGTCCAAACCTATCACCTCTTTCTGGACGAATTATCTCTAGGATTGGCCTTTCCAGCACAAGCCCAAGCTATATTAGCTGTCTCCTGAGGTTCTCCACAGTTTCAAGTGACTGTTTCTATTAATCCATTTTTGCGCTATTATTTGGTACGTCTTTCTATTCGAAATTAAACTTTTCGGCTATTTTGAGAATTGATTTTCCTTCTTATTTGGGTATTGAAAAGTAAGCTTCACTAAAATGCTTCTTGAGTATCGGGAATAGCATCTGCCCCTGCCACATTTTTAAGTCTCACACTAGATTTCTGTATTCAAAGTATATCTGGGAATCAGCACGTTAGAGGAAGCAACACTCTTTCCATGCTTAGACTAATTGAAAGTTTTCAGTGTTGTCAACAATTAAATATTTTTTTTTCGATCTATTTATTTCCAAAATGGTCAGTGTGTTAGGTTTTGCTAGTTTGCTAGGCGAGACTTCCATTAATTTGTAGTAAGTAACTCGATAGTTTCAATCGTCCTCATAAGTTTCGTGTCTGAACACGTAAAGGGAAAAGTAAATTAAAATGTTTGAGAGCAAAAGAAGTATACCAAGTGCCAACCCAACTGTGTTGGTTAAAATTGTTTAAGATTGAGATAAGTTTCTTTGACACTTGTGGAACTTCGGTTTATATCTTTCGTAGTCGATAATTTTATTCTTTAAGTCGGAGTACCCACTTGTCACTTTCAATGTTTTCATTGGCGTTTTCTTACAAATTTACATTTTCACCTCTTGCGAGGCTTCATTGTCAGTCTTGTTCTGTTTACTTAGGTTCGTGATGAAGGAGAATCCTAGTAAACATGCTCCTAATATATTTCTTCCCTTTCGTCTGCCACCATGAAAGAGAAAAAAATTTTGTAGCTAAATTTTAATCGAAAAATTTTCTGAAGTGAAATTTGGATTAAAATACTTTAGTTTTTGGTATTAAAAGTTTATCACATATTTTTTTATCAGAGAGGTATTAAAGCTTTAAATCCTTTTTTTTTTGTTTATATGTTTTATGTGATTCTTGTTTTAAGTATTTAAATAAAATATATCAATTAAGATTTTTTATTACGATTTGTTTAAAATATTTGTGGTCTTTTTACTGTCACTTAATTAAAATGGCTGCTTTTTTTTCTAACGGATTTTATTATAACAATACAAATGTTGTTTTTTTTCTATCTATTAACAACGACCACAGGTTATTAATTATTTCAGCTCATGCAGGTGATTGTTATCATTTAAAAAGGTTTAAATTAAAATTTTAAAACATTATTTAACTGTGATAACAATGTGGTTTAAAAAAGTGTTAAAAAAATATTTCAAATATAAAGAAAAAATAAATATTTTATTTGAAAACAAGATTTATATGCAGATTTGTGATATGCTTTAAAAAATTCAATTCAAGTTGGGCAATTAATTTTTAGAAAAAGAAACAAAAATATTCCTGTGCGTAAAAATATATTAAATCAAAACAAAAAAAACCAAATGAGAATTTTTTTTGAAAGTTTCAAGTGGTAAAATGACATAATATTTTTTATAGCGGTTTCTTAGTTTACTTAAACTGAAATTGCGTTTACAATTCTATTAACAAGATTATTAATTTCGAAAACCTTCTAAGTTTTTGACAAAACTTTGTAATCAAATTGGGCGATTAATAAAACATGCCTTCTCCCACAATTTTTTCGAATTTTCGAATTAAAATCCTAGTCCTTTGATTCAGTGAGTAATGAACTACACGACAATCAGGCGTAAGAACTTAAGAAAAAAAAATCATTTGCTTTACACTAAGGTTCCTCATGGCATTTAAATCGAATATGCTATAGCTCGCATGGTTTCCACTGTAATGCCAACCAGTTGTGGATATATTCCCATAGTTTTTCGTCATAAAATTTCGTGGTGTAAGTTAAATTCAGAACATGACAGAGTTGGCCTCAATATGATGGTGGTCTTACCACTGACCGAAGAAAAAGCATCCACTGACGACTTGAGCAACCCTAGCGACAGCATCAAGGTATGCATGGATTTATTTTTACTAAAGACCTCGAAATAATTAAATTAATACGGCACCTTTAGCGCCATCTGTTGTACTGCAATGGCACATAGAATGCAAGTACCCTTCCCCTGTTTAGGTCTAAACTACAGCAACCAAGTGACTCACCAAAGACAAGCACAAGGCTGCCGTTTTTTTAATATTAGTGCCATGAAAGCCCTTATCTTCTACTTTCAGGCCCCTGCAAAGCGATTGAAGATACCTTTTATCACGGAAGCATAAGCGTCAATTAGGCAGGGTCTTCCGAATGGTTTCACTCATGACGTTACATTTCGTCTTAAGCTACACCAATAAGGACTCCTTTAACACTATTTGAGTCTGCCTGCATGTAGTTGTCACACGCTATTTTTTCAGATCAATGACATCCGGTCATTTAAAATCTTTGCCAGAGGTCTGCTATAGGACTACACTACACTTTCCGTAGAGGCATCGAACTTGAATTGACAGTTTAATTAGCCTGAAAACTTTTCGCCGATTTGCTTACTCAGGGCGTAAAGTCGTCGCCGGTTCGTCTTAGGTTTCCGGGCTTTTATTACTTTGCATCCCCTTCTTATGCATTGCAAGAGTTCCTTTTCGATTTTCTTTTTTTTATCGTTGGTACCAAATTAAGACAGCATTCAAATTAAAATCAATATTATAGTTTTGATAAAAATAATTCATAGCATGTTTTTAAATTATCTGAATTAAACTATTTTGGAGCTGGTTGGAATTTTTATTTAGTCCAAAAAAAATTAGATTACTTTCACGCAGTGAATAAAAATGCTTGACTATTTTCAACGCTTAATTGTTGCTATGGAAAAATGTGCAGCAAAAGCAATAAGCAAATGCAAAAAAAAAAGAAAGAAACGCATGTGCTTTAGCTGACTATGTGTTTCTTTCTGCAGCAAAGCAATTAATTCAAAAACGTTTGCTGTTGCTTAAGCAATCAGTTGTTCTTTATTTTTATTTTTGCTATTTCTTAACTCTTTGCTATGAATTTGTGGCTGACTACGATTGCTCTTTGTTGCTGTTACTTGCTGTATTTCTCTGTTTTTGTCCTTTTTAACATTGGAAACATATTTATGTATTTATTACTTACAATACGTAAGAATATACATTTTAAAAGTGTTGTTTTCATTACATTCTTAAAAGCAACAACAACAAACATCAACCTATTACTTAAGCAGCAGCAAACGTTTTTAAACTAAATGCTTTGCTGATTGCTTTGCTGTAGTAAGAAACACATAGTCAGCTTAAGCATTTGCATTTTTCTTTGCATTTGGTTTTTGCTGTTATTTTGTTTATAATGAAATATTTTGTAAATGCTGAGACATTGAGGTTTTTTAGTTGCTGAAAAACATGTAAGCAAGGCGAAGGTTTTAGTGCTGTTGCTAATTTTAAGCAAGTATTTTAAAGCCTGCTTTCACGATATCAAAATTTTAATTTCAATAACATTTTTCTAGTCTCTAAGAACAGCAAAGGAAGAAACAAACATCAACTTTTTCCTTAAGCAATAGCAAACGTTTTCAAAATAAATGCTTTGCTGATTGCTTTGCTGCAGTAAGAAACACATAGCAAGATTACGCAAAAGCGTTTCTTACTTTTTTCTTTGCATTTGCTTTTTGCTGTTGTTTGGTTTATAATGAAATCTTTTGTAAATGCTGAGACATTTAGTTTATTTGCTGAAAAACATGTAAGCAAAGCAAAGATTTTAGTGCTGTTGCTATTTTAAAGCAAGTAGTTTAAACCCTGCTTTCACGAATTCAAGATTTAATTTCAGTGTACTTTACATATTAATTTTTTAATATAAGCTCTAAGAAAAATTCTACTTTCAAATATTAAATAGAATGAAACTTAAAAACTGGGTAAAGAAATTTTGCTTAATAACGATTTTCCATTTAGTTTGTCTTGCTGGTAATTAATCATCATTATTTACGAAGAGAATGCTGATTTGTTTTCGTTTTTTGTTTGGCCATTTAAATTATATTTCGAAAGAGTTTTTCTTTGTCTATTTTGTGTTAAATATGTGAATAAAGACTTCCACCCTTTTTTTGTTGCCGGTTAGGCAAAGTTTTAATTTCATTTACACAGTATTTAACAAAGAAATAAATTTAATGTTTTTAGTACTTTCAAAAAAAAATTTTTTTCTCTGAAGTTTTTTTGTCTTTTTTTGGAGAAGCTGTTGTAAATGACATTAACAGACATTAAGTGTTATTTAACCATATACAATGAACCCAAAAAAAAACGAATTAGTTTAAATAATGATGCTTTGAAGATGGTAAGAAGAGTGTCTGGTCTAATGGCTTTGTAGTTAGAAAACCTCTTAGAAAAGTACTTATATCTTTTAAATTCATAAAATAACATCAATCATTTGTTAAGTAAAATAAGACACCACATATAACCCTGTTCAAAAATAATAAAAAAGAAAAAGAAAATAGTGCTTGAATGATAAACATCAATCTTGTCATGAAAGAAAATATTTTTGCAAACATTAACAACTTTTTTTTTTGATAAACTTAACTTGGCCTGGATAAAGAAATTAACATTAACCATATCATAACTTATAACCCATATATTTAATTTAATATAAATGCCAAATATATACCACAACTACAACAACTACTACTTCTGACACTACTGCAATACTGTTCTCTAACTAATGCCGCTTTAACTTATCAATTATTAGCAACAAAAAGCTGTCAAGTTTTATTACCACTGTATTGTGTGGTCTTTGTTATAATTCTCTATAAATCTTACCGTGTCACTTTATATTTAGTTGATTCTTTACTTTTTTCTTTTTTACTTAAATGCTGCCATTTATTTCAACCACCTTTTTTCACACTGCCCGTTTAAGTTTCATTTGCCACGAGGGTGGTTCTAAAATAAAGTGACATTGTATTTAAAGGCTTATTAGGCTTAAAACTAAAAATGATTTGTAAGAAGTAACAAAATAGAATCTATAAACAAAAAAAGTTTTTCTATCTTATAAAGTTTTTTATTGTATTCATATTAAAATTTAATTAAATTTTTAATTGACTCAATTAAATTTATATTAATAAAAAAATATTTTTAATTTTAAATTCAAAATGAGAAATTATTCAAACTCGAGGTCAGTTGTTAGAATAAAGAGGTCAAATTAATAAAGTCAATAATTAAACTCAATAATTTATAATTAAATTATTCATTGCTGCAATTATTTATTTAATTAGAATTTTATTTTTATTTTTTCAATTACAATTAGGAACTTAATAAATTTCAATCTGAATCTAAATAAAATATAATAAATTTTTCTGTGAACAAAAAAAATTTTCTATCTTATAAAGTTTTTAATTGTATTCATATTAAAATATAATTAAATTTTTAATTGACTCAATTAAATTTTTATTTATAAAAAAATATTTTTAATTTTAAATTCCAAATGAGAAATTATTCAAGCTCGAGGTCAGTTATTAGAATAAACAGGTCAAACAAATAAAGTCAATAATTAAACTCAATAATTTATAATTAAATTATTCATTGCTGCAATTATTTATTTAATTAGAATTTTATTTTTATTTTTTCAATTACAATTAGGAACTTAATAAATTTCAATCTGAATCTAAATAAAATATAATAAATTTTTCTGTGAATAAAAAAAATTTTCTATCTTATAAAGTTTTTAATTGTATTCATATTAAAATATAATTAAATTTTTAATTGACTCAATTAAATTTTTATTTATAAAAAATATTGTTAATTTTAAATTCCAAATGAGGAATTATTCAAGCTTGAGGTCAGTTATTAGAATAAACAGGTCAAATAAATAAAGTCAATAATTAAATTCAATAATTTATAAACAAATTATTCATTGATGCAATTATTTATTTAGTTACAATTTTATTTTTTCAATTACTATTAGGAACTTAATAAATTTCAATCTGAATCTAAATAAAATATAATAAATTTTTTTGTGAACCAAAAAAATTTTCTATCTTAAAAAGTTTTTAATTGTATTCATATTAAAATTTAATTAAAATTTTAATTGACTCAATTAAATTTTTATTAATAAAAAAATATTTTTAATTTTAAGTTCTGTGAAAAAAAACCAAAAAAAAAATGTTCTATCCTATAAAGTTTTTAATTGTATTCATATTAAAATTTAATTAAATTTTTAATTGACTCAATTGAATTTTTATTAATAAAAAAATATTTTTAATTTTAAAATCCAGATGAGCAACATCAGTTATTGAAACAAACAGGTCAAATAAATAAAATCAATAATTAAACTCAATAATTTATAATTAAATTATTCATTGATGCAATTATTAATTTAAGTAGAATTTTATTTTTTCAATTACAATTAGGAACTTAATAAATTTCAATCTGAATCTAAATAAAATATAATAATTTTTTCTGTGAACATAAAAAAATTTTCTTTCTTATAAAGTTTTTAATTGTATTCATATTAAAATTTAATTAAATTTTTAATTGACTCAATTAAATTTTCATTAATAAAAAAATATTTTTAATTTTAAAAACCAGATGAGAAATTGTTTAAGTTTCATGTCAGTTATTGAAACAAACAGGTCAAATAAATAAAGTTAATAATTAAATTCAAGAATTTATAAACAAATTATTCATTGATGCAATTATTTATTTATTTAGAATTTTATTTTTATTTTTTCAATTAAAATAAAGAACTTAAATTTCAATCTGACTCTATCTAAAATATAATTAATTTTTCTGTGAACATATTTTTTCAATACAAATCACAATGAGGCCATAATTTCTACCAATTACATGAATTTTCTTCCTTAAAAAGTGATACAGAAGAGAAGAGCATGAATTCTCCATTTTCCATAACCCTAAAGATATCACACATTGCTTTGCTAACCGGACATTTTATTATTGCACCTTCCTCCTATTTGTATGCAAAGTTAATAAAATAAACTTTTTATAGAATGTTTTGCTTTTCTGTTATACAATAAACAAATAAAAAAATCACCATCTTTTTGTTTAAGTTATAACTTAAGCTGACATTTTATTTGGTGGCATTACTAAGATTTTCTAGAATATTATAAGTTTTTCTGATTACCAATTATTATTAGTTCTTAACGAACAATCATTAGTAGATGTCAAAAACAATTTTTCTTTGTTTTTTCTTTTAGTCTTAAAAAGAAATGAAATAACAATACCAACAAAATCTTGTTAAATATTAACAAAACTCATCTTCAGTATTATAAAAAATAATTAAATTATTAGAGAAAAATTATTTGATTTTAGCTATTTAAAGACCTTAGTCTGTTTGCACCACCCAGCAAACATATGAATAACATTTTATGTTGAATCTCAATTTAATTTTTTTTAATATTTCGTATTCTTTTCAAAAATTAAATTTAAGTCGTTAAAGCTTAAGAGGGTTCCACTTAAATTTTCATTAAAATTATCGGAATTATTGCAGAAAATCTTTGAGTGTTATTATAAAAAATAAATTACGTCTCTTTCAAAATCATAACAAAAAGCTGATTTGAATGGAAATTAAGAATATTTTGGAAAAAAAGAAAATTCAAAAGAGTGGGCATATTTCTCATTTTCACAAAAAAGAAAAAATAAATTAAAAAAAAAAAAATAATAAAATAAACAAGTAATAGTGCTATATTCGGCTATGCCGAATGTTATAACCCCTTCACCATTTATATAAATCTAGTTTGGTGAAGTTACTTTAATCAAAAAAGCAAATATTGGGGTGACAGAGAATCAAAATTAAAAAAAAAACTTGGTACTGCATACCTATAATTGTACATTAAAATGCAATTGGCCCTTAACGGGTTAAGCAATTTTAGTATTACCTTAAAGATCTATTCAAAAGCTTTAAAATGATACCCATATTGATATTTCGAAAAATTTGAAAATTTCAGAGCCCCGTAACTCCGAAAATATGGGTGAGCGCCAATTTTTTCACTTGATATTTTTTCCTTATTTTTTAATTCTCTATCGCCTCATATATATTTTTTTTAATTGGATTTGATTTATTGTTCCAAATGGCATAAACTATTAGAGGTAGGAGTGGTGTTTTGCCTAATGCCTCAAAGGACATGGACCGATCATGCTGTTTAGCAATAGCACCTCTTTCGACACTACATCTAATCGATTGACATTTTTAATTTTTTTGTTTGTTGTGAAATCAACATTTCAACACAAACACGGACGGACATACGGACAGGCGGACAGACGGACATCGCTATGCATAAAAATTCAGAATATATGCACTTTATGTGGTCGGAAATGGATATTTTAGAAATAACACACGGAATGACAAACTAAGTTAAACCCTTTTCCACTTTTTGTGGTGAAGGTTATAAAAAACTTACGTGTGAAGGGTATAAAAGACTTATGTGTGGGGCTCATTTTCATTTAAAAATATTTATTTATATTTTTATTGCCATTTTATCAGTGATGCCACCAGAATATCGAAATTATTAACATTTTTCTAGTAACGACACTAAAATAATCGAAAGATGTAAAGTGGAACAAAATGAGATGGGAACATCTTCTACAGATGTTGATTTTTAGCCCTGTGTTTTTCTTATGGGAAGATGTTGACATCTTCGCCAATTGATGGTAGATGTTGGATGTTGATCAGTGCAAAAACGCAAGATGAAAGAATTGTTCACTGAAACAGTGATTAATCATAACAGTCCCAGCGGTTTTTAGAGGTTTAAAGCCAGAGTAGAGATTTATGACGTATATTGAAATGATAAAAATTTTTAATTAATCTGAAAAAATGAAGTGGCGCAGGCGAAAAATTTAATGCTTTCATTCCCTTGACACTCTTATGAAAAGCTCAAGTTTTTAAGACAAATTTAGCATTTTGTTTATATGTTTCTTTGAAATTTGCTTTCATATGCAATACAAAAGCTCGTTATAGACTCGAGATAGGCTCGAGATGGACTCGAGATAGGCACGAAATAGGTGCGAATTAGGCGCGAGGATACATTTTAGTATTAAATTAAAGAGATTATCAATTGTTTAGTTTCCTTTTAAATATTTTTTTTTTTTTTCATTTACAAATGTTTTGGAAAAAAGGGTCTTTTTTTAAAATTTATTTCTAAAAACCACATTAATTACATTTCAGCTTCTAACGTAACTATTGTTGATATTCGTTAGAGAATTATTTAAAAAATCATTTTCAACAAGTTAGACTTTATGCTTGCTGGGAAAAATTTTAGTTACTCCCGGCTCTTCATTAGCGAAAACAAGTTTGTAAAAAGTGACATAAACAAGAATTAATTACATTAACGAAAGTCTTAGCTGACTGAAGTAAAAGTGTTTCTTTGTAGAAAGTGTTAATAATTTTAATATCTCATTTCGTTATGGAATCTTTTAAAAATATCCAATAAAGAAGAAAACAAAATCTCAAACTACTTGGAGACAATATAATCGTTGGATATTTAACATATTAAATAAGCGTTTATCAAAAATAGACACAAGCAATAATTTATGTTAATTATAAATTAATTTATATTACTAAACAAACATTTTTCAACTTGTATCATGAACAAATAAAGCAACCAAGCGTTAAATAGTTAAATACAAAATGATTATCAAGCGAAAAGAAACATAAATTTAAAATAAACTGACAGCCAACAATGTTAATAATAATAGAATTATGTTAAAAATGTTAAAAGTAATAACAATAATAATTTTTAAATTAACGTAAACGTAAATATATATATATAAAAAAAACAAATGATATTATTTAATGAATATTAAATTTTTGAAGTTAACATTTTCTCATTAAAATTTGACAAAATAATAACAACTGAAAAATTTTGTTCAAGAATTAAAATTTTTCAAAGAATAAATTAAAATGTGAATTGTTTAAGCAATAATAAAATTATTAGGCAAAAACTTTCAAAATTTTGCTGTATAAAAACGTTTCGAAGTTAAGTTCGAATTTTCGAAAATACTTTTTTAGTCGTTTTTACAACATAAGATTTTAAGATTTTGTTTCGAGAAAGAAACAAATAAGTTGATTTTGTTTTGTGTAAATTTTCCAAGCGAAGTTCGAATTTTCGAAGGCACAAATAAAATAAAACACTCTGCTTTTAATAACTGTCTGAAGATAAATATAAATAAATGCATTTAAATATTTCTTGAAAGTTAAAAGTTTTAACAAATTACATTTTTCAACAATTTTCAACTGTCGAAAACTAACTTCGAAAAATAATTTTTTTTCGAACAAGAAAAAATTGCCTTTTTAAATACTTTTGCATTTTATTTTTGGTTAAAGAAATAATCTTTTATTTTCATTTTAGGTTTACTCATTTGTCAAATAGACAGGCATTAAAGCCAGTAGCGGTTCAGTAAATTTTTTTTAACCATTTGAAAGACATACCACATATTTTTGCTTCTTCTACTTTTGTAGTTATATAAATTTATATACTTTTATAATTTGGAACATTTTTAAGGACGTGTCCTTAGATATATTAAAAAAATACCAGTTAACATTTTTCGTTTAATTTCGAAAGTAATTTCGAATTTTCGAAAGTAATTTCGAATTTTCGAAATTAATTCGAACTTTCAAATCTTAAGTTAAATTTGAAATATTTTTAAACTTTGACCTTATTTATTATGAAATTTACTTAGAAAGTGTAAAAATATGTTAAATTTTGCGATGTGGCATATCATACATATTCAAATTATTTTCGAAATTTCGAAGATACTTTTTCGAAGTTTAAAATTTAGTTATGAGTTTTTATAGTTTTTATTTAAAGCTTAAAAATCTATATTTATTTTTCTTATTTCTTTTTTTTATTAAACGACCCAACGCCTGCTTGTAAATAGTATTTAAATATCGGACTCAAGTTAAAATTATTAGAATAAACATGACTTTTAAACACATACTTTCATACTTGATTTAATTTTAAAACTTTTGAAGTTTAGGGAAACAAACCCCTTTTTTTACATTAAATTTTTATAGCCAACCATTAATTACATTTGAATTTTTAAATGAGTTTCTTATAATAGAAATCCTCTGAGAGTGACTGCGAAATTGTTTTACGACATTTTCATAATTATAATTAAAAATTTACTTTCAATCCAACCACAGAAATGCAAATATTTTATTTATTAATTGTCGTCTTTTTTTCACAGCAGATGACCTAATTTGAAATGTCAAAACCAAACTCTTTTTGTTTTTTTTTGTTTGTAAAATTTTCAAAGTTTTCCCTTGAGTTTAACTTTGTGGAAAATGGCTTAAAACAGTGTTAAAATAAAAAAAATTAAATGGTAATTTTTTTCTTTAATTTATTGCTGCTGCTTGATAATTTATGCGACAAAATCTTAATTTAAAGAGTTGAAAAGAATTCACTTGCTAAGCTCAACCGCAAAATAAATTAGAAAATATATTTGTTGGTTAATTTTATTTAAACAAATAATATGTTAAAAAACAAAAAACACTTTATTTATTTATTATTTTGTTATTGACACAAGGACTTGTTTGATAAGTAATTAAAAATAAATTAATAAAGTTTTATGTTAAGAGTATTCCATGAAAAAAATAAACTTCATGTAGCAAATAAAAAAAATCTATATATTTTATAATTCTCATTTGGTTAATGGCTTCAGTTATACCAGCATGTAACAACAGATCTAAAAAATCCAAAACTTTTTTAAAAAAACGTTTAGAAACCTTAAAAATTGTTTTCCTTAAAAAGCTGTAAACTAAATTTAGTGCAAAAATTTCTTTAATTTTATTTATATTCATTAAACAACTTCACATTATAGCAGAGTTTCTTTGGAAAATAATTGGTCGTTTTAATTCAATTAATCACTTGCCTTGAAATTTATTTCCCCTGCTTATTTCAACTCAAGATTGTTTGAAGTTCAAATACACAACAAACTATTTCTCTGTTGAATTTTCTGCAGTCCTTAAACTTTTGCATGGCAAAAAATAAGTGAGTGGTTTTTTTAAACAACCCAGAAACTACTAAATTAAATACACTTTAGATTCTTATTTATAGGAGCACAATGCATTAGTGGTCATATCCTGCCCACCACTCTTAACCGTACCGATGTTGTTCAAAGGCAATTCATTATAAGAAATCAACTACTTCTGCTACAACTCAACAACTACCTTTTTACACACTTCCTTATGGCTTTCTTTCTACCTGAATATCAACAGCCAATTCATTTAAAATTAATTTTTTTGATAATTAATTACTTACAGTACGACGAAAAAGAGAGAAGGCAGAAAGAAAAAAAGAAACAAAAAAAAAAAAACGTGAGGAATAAATAAAAAACTCTTGGAAGATTAAAATGTAAAGATTAAAATTAGAGTGGCAAAAAATCCAACTTGAGATGTCACAAGAAAAGTCTGGTTAAGAAAATTTGAAAAAATACACAAGGAGCTTTAAGTACTGGTATGTTAATCAAAAGCTAAAGCTTTAATTGCTTATTGTAAACACACTACAAAAAATTTGCTTTGCATCTTAATCTGTTGGCGATTAAAATTATAATTAAGTAATCAATTTAATGGATAATGAGTTTAAGGCGAAGTGAAACTTACTCGCCTAAATCCTTTAAAAGGCTTAACTAAATTTGGAAGCTCTTCTAAATTGAAAACTCTTATATCAAGAAAAGGAAACAGGAATTTTATATTTTTTGGCTCAGTTATAGAAATCCTATTTTTCGTAAAAATACATATTTGATACTGAAACTAACGTTAGCTTCAGGTTTAGGGAAGTCTTTGCCTCTATTAGCTATGTAGCTTGAGCTTAAAAGCTTTAAAGAATACTTATGTGTCTTGAGTTTTTAAGTTGTTGCCTAGATATATTTAGTTGTCGTCTTAAAAATAATTTTTATCCAGAAAAGTTTTCGCTTTTGCCCTCAAAGCTTTTAAGCATTTGGATTCTTAGCTTATTATGGTCTTGTAATTCAAATTTTGTAACATCTGAGATTTAACTTTCTTTTAATAATAAAGCCTTTTCCTACAACTTTTTACCTAAAAAAGCTTTTAGGTAAAAGCTTTTGACATTAAGCTTTTCACCTTAAGCTTATAACCGAAAGTTTTTTTTTTTATTATGAAAGTCTAAACTGCCATTTTTAAAAAAGCTTAAAGCTTTCATTATTTCTCGATTTTTCTGCAGTTCAGTCTCAAAGCTTTTAAGCTAAAGCTTTTAACAAAAAGATTTTCACCTTAAGCGTATAACCTAAAGTTTTTTATTACGAACGTCTAAACTGCTATCTTCAAAAAAGCTTTAAACTTCCGGCTTTTCTCGCTTTTTCTGCAACTTAGTCTCAAAGCTTTTGCAATCCAAGTTTTTTAAAGCTTAAGTGGAATTTTAGATACAATTTTGTGTAATTAAAAAAAAGCTTTTAAATTAGCTTTAAGTTCATGCTGTTGTAGGAGATGAACACTAGTAATGCAATGCACTATGTTATTAAAAAGCACATAAAGGAACAAAAATAGAATTGTTCTTAAGGAAATTCACCTCTGCGTGGAATTCGTGCCATATCTTCCAGATTTACGTATATATAATGCAAATTCCGATAAACTATGTTATCAACCTCAGATAGATGAGCTCTCAATGAAGGTGTATTTTCTCAGAAGAGCACATTTGATTATAGTTACAATACATGCACGTTTTAATAATAAATAATTTAAGTGGAATAGTGGACTGTGATGGATGAGCTTCTTTTCTTCTTTCTTTGATATTCATAATTAAAAAAAAACACAGATGTTTTATTCAGGTTTATCATTAAAGGTTGTTATATAAAAGCTTCACTTTTTCAAAGCTCTTAAACTTTTGTAGGCAACTTTAATTTAATAGTTTCCTTGCAGTCCTTAATATTTTAAGTAACTGTTAGTTTAGGCCTTTAGAGTATTCAAGCAGCGTTATGGCAAAATATTCTCATGATTTGAACCTAAAGCTTTAAAAAGTATTTTTATATGTTTACAATTCGAAGCTTTGAAGACATAAATTTTAATGCTTAATAACATGCTATGCTTTTTTTGTTTCGGATTCAACTTACTTTAAAAGTATTTTTTTTAAGCGTTTGCTATTAAAATTTAAAGCTTTAAGACTTATATAAGAGCTATAAATAAAATAAATATTTTTTTATAAATCTTCAATTTAAGCTGTTAAAATAATAATTTGTTTTTTATTAATAAAAGTTTATTACACCATTTGTGAATTTATAGCTTTAATCATTTCCTAATAAGTTTGTCATCAGACAAAAAATTCCAGTTTAATTTTCATTTATAAATATATAAAAAAAGTTACTTGTCGCATTAGTATTCTTTTAAATACTGCTTAGAAAAAAAGCCGCAAAATTAAAGCCGATTTGCATTTGGCCACAAATAACATTTTTTTATCGTCATATAATTCAACTTATTTACTTTTACGAGCCATGACATAAAGAAATAGAAAAAAAAAACACAAACTCTTAACCACAAAATAAGTCAGAAAATGAAGGCTTAATTTAGCAAATCCTCTTTTTCTCCACATCATGCTCTGTCTACTAAAATGCACGTAATATTATTAACATTTGTGAACATTCTACAACTAAAGGGATTAAAGAAGCGCCATAGCTTTACAATTTGCTTTTTTTTTTTACTTAATTTAAAAAAATCTTATTAAACACAATACGAAACCAACATCATCAGACAAAACTAAGGCTGCCATAATAATGAAAGTTATTTAGTTATTTTTTTCGAATTTAAAAAATCATCATTGTTAATCATGGAATATGAAGTGAAAAAAAAACTCCGACACAATTTTGTTGCATTTAAACTCTTTTGTACTTTAATTGAACAAGATAAGGAAAGCACAGCAAAAAAAATGAATTAACTGACCTCATGTCCAATTGAAAAATTACCTTACAATGTAAATTGTGGTATCAAAGCCAGTAAGCTTAAAAAGTAACCAGCCTAAGAAACCGCAGCACGTTCTCTGAAGTCTTTTGTGGCCAGTCAAGTAATAAATGAAAAAAAAAAAAAAAAAAAAAAAATAAAATAAAATCTAAAGTACACAAAGGCAAAAGAAGTGCTGTACATTTACTCGTCCATAGGATGCTTGGTAATGCCATTTTTGCGTGCAAAAAGTACTTTTATATTTTCTGTAAAAAATTCCCTTTTTTCGAAAAGTCATTTTGTAAAAAATTGTATTTTGCTAAAGGGTACTTTTTTAGAATTGGTACTTTTTTCAATTTTTTTTGCTGTATGGAGTAATTTTCAAAAGAGCCTTTTCACACAAAATATCTTTGAACAAAAAGTACTTTTTTGCAAAAAGTATTTTTTTTATACAGTAACTTTTTTCAAAGAAGGTATTTTTTAAAAAATATGTTTTTAAAATGAAATCTCTGACAAAAGGGACCTTTTTGTTTAAGAATGTTTTTTCTACAAAGTGTACATTTTTACTTAAAAATTATTTTCTTATAAATACTTTTTAGTAAAAGATACCTTTTTATAAAGGAATGCATATCTTACAAAAGGTTATTTTTGTTAAGGCTATCTGACATTTAGGTACTTATATCTTATATCTTTTCTACAATTATACTCTGGACTTTGATATTCTCTTTTATCCAAATTTTTTTTTGTAAATTTTATTTTTTACAAAAACATTTCTAAATTATATTTTTGAAGTTGATTTTGCTTTTTAAATGTATACCTTTTTTAATTACAGATACTTTTTAACAAAAAGTACTTTTTTATAAAACGTGGATTTTTTTTTTTTAAATATTATTATTCAGAAAAGTTTTTCCTAGATGACATTTAAAAAAAAAACATATTTTTATACAAAGGACACATTTTTTTAAAGGTACTTTTTACAATAGTTTTAATTTACAAAAAGTACTTTTTAAGAAAAGGTACTTTTCCAGAAATAATGTCCCTTACAAAAAGCTTCCTAAGAAACAAATAAATATATATTTTTAAAGAAAAAGTATATAAAAAAAATTTTTAAATTTTAAAGTCTTGTTTAATAAAAAGTACTTTTTCTTTAATTTAATACTTATTTTTACAAAATTGGATTTTCTTAAATAATCTGTTTGCAAAAATTTCGATTATTCAAAAATAATTTTTTTTTGATATGGTGTCATAATTTTACAAAAAGTACTTTTAAGTAAAAGTACTAAATAGGGGAAAATATTTCTACAATATTTTGTAATTCTAATAAAAATTAACAACTATTAGCTGGCTGTCTTTAGGGTGCATTTTTTAAGGCATAAACGAGACTTATAAGGAGCCCTCTTTTATTAAGCACTTCAAATATTCTGAAGGCAGGTTAGATTCTTTATATTTTCTCTGCTGCTTTGCATAAGATTGCATTCATTAATTCTTTGTTGATTTCCGCGTGGGGGTTTTTATTTTTATTTAAATTATGTGTATTCACAATATTCGCTCCTGCTCTTCCACTTCTCTGTCCTCACAAACAACGATCATAAGGCATGTTCACCGAAGTTTTGTTTGCAAGGTCTCTAATTTATCTTTTGACTCATTTCTTTTAATAGTTTCTTTCGTTTTAAAATTAGCTACTTTAGAAGCTTGAAAGAAGAAGAAAAAGGAAATTTGCATTATTACTTGTACATTTTTGGTTTTGTTTAGCTTATGAAGGCTCTTTAGTTATTTTTGTCCATTAATGTGAATAAAAAGAAATATTTACGAGAAATAGTTATTGCACATTTGCTGTACACAAGGCTAAATTGTTGCTGAATACATTTTGGAATTTTGGTTGGTTGACTGCGTCGCAGAGTATTTCATAACAATGGTATTCATATGCCACATAAATATTATTAATGAAAATCGTGTTATTGTCTGCCTTTTTAAATAAAAGTTTATAAATACAGGAGGCGTTTATTTTGAACAAATAAAATCATAATGAACTGCAGTACAATTTGTTGCTTAATATTTGTAAAATCAAGGGTAAGATTAAAATTAATCACAAAAGTAACTCGTTTGCTTTAAAAAAAATATATACAAGGTCTGTTAAATATTTAATCTTATATTTCACAAAAAGAAAAAAAAAAATTATCCAAAAAAAAATAAAAAAAATCTTGCACATTCATTATAAAATTAAAAAATGGTACCTTTTTTACAACTGAAAATAAAAAAAGTTGTTTTTAATAAAAAAGTACTTTAAAACAAAAAATATCTTTTGCACGAAAAAGGAAATTTATAGGAAAAATTTTGATTCTTAAAAAGGGACATATTTTAGAAACATATTTTCTACAGTCACATTTTATTGGAAAAGAACCTTTTTTGCGAAAGGATATTTATATCTTAAAAGTTACCTCTTACCTCAAAATCTACTTTATGACAAAGTTATGTTTTTCTAAAAATTACTTATTAACAACAAGACACTTTTACTGAAAATGTATTATCATAGAAAAGGTACGATTACACATTATTATTTTTGAAAAGGTACTTTTTGAATAATTTTTTTCAAACATTTTTTTCTTTTACTTAAACAGATACTTTAAAAATATTATTTTTGAAAAAAGGTATTTTTGGTTGTACCAAAGTAAAAAAAAAATTATTTAAAAAAATTATTAAAAAGTGTTGTACACGACTTCGACAAACATGTTCTTTCTTGGTTTTATACAATGTATATTAACTCATTTAATAAATGTTCCTTTTTTTAATGGTACTTTTATAAAGGGCAAACTTCTACACAAACGAATATCTTTTTATAAAATCATGCGCGTATACATCTTGAATGTAGCTCTTGTTGTACTTAAAGTTATTATATTACAAAAAAGTACTTTTTTACAAAATGTACTTTTTATCAAGAGGCACTTTTTATCAAAAGGTACTTTTTTTTGAATCAAGTTACTTTGTGAAAAAAGAGCAAAAGGTTTAGTTTTAAGTAAAAGGGTTTTACTTACAAAAAGGTTTAAAACTATTATTTTACAAAGAATATTTTTCTCAAAGTCATATTTTACTGAAATGTTTTTCACAAATAGAATTTATTTTCTTCATTGCGCTTTTAGTAATCAGTTTATTATCAAGACCTTATTTTAATTACAAAAATATCATAATAAAAAATATTTTTTATCTTTAAGGTACTTTTTTTTACAAAAAAGTACTTTTCTAACAATTTGGCTTTTTTTCAAAAATTTTCTCAAACAAAGACGTCCGTTTGCTTAAAAAGAAAGTGTTTTAAGAAAGCAGCTTTAGATGACTAAAGATATTTTTCATAAAAGTATTTCCTTAAAGAAGTATGTTACACGAACTTGCTTAAAAAAAATGATGGCTATAGAACGGACAGTTTCGCAAACTCGTTTTATGTGATAATTATGGGCTCAAAAAAAAACCTTTTTTTTTCTTTAAAGAATACTTTTATAAAAGGGAAACTTTTAGGGAAACAGATGTTTTATGTTGCAATCCTGTGGTTGCAAATTGCGAGTATATATCTTCGATGTATCATTATTTTACTAAAAGTTATTATTTTTGAAAAAAAGTACTTTTTTAAAGAAAGGTACTTTTTTACAGAGAGGTACTTTTTAAAAAAGTTTCTCCTAACAGATACATCCTCAATAAAACTATAATTTGTAATGCAAATTTACTTTTAATAAATAATACATTTTGTAAAAGGACACACTTCCTTAACACACTTCTTCAAAAAAGTACTTTTTTTTGTTTATTACACTTTAAAAATTATAAAACAAATATTTCCTTTCGTTTAATAATTATTATAAAATAATTTTAATATTTTTTTTCACCTTATTTAAAATTTTTTTTTATTCCTCCTTTGTTACACAAATTATGCTTCTTTTGATCTGGGAAAAGTGTGTCAATCACAACATTATATTGTTTGATGACAAACGTTGAAAATTAAATACAATTTTCTTACATCCTGTCATCATAATTTTGTACAAGTAAAAGAAAATTGAAAAAAATGGTATAACGAATTTAGTTCTTTTCATCAATTTAAGTTGTCCCTTAAAGCAGACCTTAAATCTACTTTGTTTGTCCATTTCATGTTGTGTTTGGTCTGATAACAAATAACATTGAAAGAAACGCATATAATACGCTACAATTAGGATAACAGAAAGAAGGCACGGCACACCTCTGCAGAAAGAAAAGAACATGAAAATATAACTTAAAAAACGTATCAACACCTCATTTGTAATGGTGGCGATTTTTTTTTTTTTTGGTTATTGAAAGCAAAATTTTTTATTTGTGTAATAAAATATAGAAAAAAAAAAACACAAATAATATGACAAACATTTTTTAAGGTAAATAATGTTAAAGTAATATGCAGTGACAAGCAAAAGTGTAAATTAAGTTCTTTTATAAAATCACCGTTATTCCACTAAATTTGTTTTAATCCATTTTACTGCTTTTACCAACAACAAAAGTACAAATAGTGTTAGTGAAAGGGTAACTGCCTGATCTGTGGATGCCGGATAAATCGTACCTCACCTATAAATTTTCTATGTAATAGAGTCTCCAAAATCATTCAAGCAGAGTTTAAGCAAAAAAAAAAGTAATTGAGGATGGTTTAGAGTCGAAATTTCACTTCAGCTACGGAGCCTGCTTACGACTTTTCGAAACCTAAAACTTTGATATCTGCTTATTTTGGATCATATGATGAAAGAACAAATAAAGGAACATTTTGTCAGATAGGGTTGCCAGATTTTGTAAAAAAATTGGGTTTTTTTAAGTTTTTGAATAGGCCAACGATCTCTTGTAAGCTTAGACCTCAATGCAAGACTAAAGAAGATGGGCCACCGGAAATGGCTGTGTCATGGCCACGGCAGATGAAAACTTAGTAAGTGATTGAGTTAATACCTCTATGGTTTGGGTGATTTAATAGCTGCCATTCATAGCAACAACTAGTGGAATATTGACTTAAAAGCACAACAAAAAAGCTTATAATAAATAATAAATTTCTTTCAATGTTTTTTTAGTCTACAAGGATCCATAAAACGTGTCGATGATTTAAGCTGTTGTATTACAAATTTACTATGTAAGTGATTGAACAAAAATTATAATATTTCATTCTACATGATGTCTAATATTATTACAAATGTTTGTTAAACAACAAGACTTTTATTAAAACAAATATTGTTTAGTGATGGAAAAGCTAATATACCTGGGAGAATATGTATATGCTAAAAGACATTTTGGCCACAATTTTGACAGAAATTAATACTGACATAAACACTTGCTAACATCAAACTATAAAATTCAAAATCTTAAAAGCATATTTTAATGGTTTTTCTTTTTCATTCTTCGACATGTTTTATTAATTTCTTAAACAGAAATATAAACCTTTGCAATTTCCCTATGAAAAACAAAATAGAACTTACCAAACGATTTAAATTTAAATGGAAAAATAAATTTGAAATTAGCAAAAAATTTCACAACGTACCTGAAAAGAAAGAACAAGTTATAAAGAAGAATTAGTAAAACGAAATCACAAATAAAAGAAATTTTAACATCAAAATTTGAAGCGAAAAACTGTAACGTTAAAGTTATTTAAAAAATCTTTCCCTTTTTACAGTTTTATATTTCATATAATGAAGATTTAAAAAAAAAATTTTGAACACAAAATAACTAAAATAAATTAAGATGGTTAAATATATTATATAACAGTAAATTTTATAAAAGTACTTTTTTAAGTATATATTTTTGCAAAAAGTACTTTTATAAAAAAATTGCATATTCTTCTAAACTAAGCTGTTAAAATATAATTTTTCAAAAAGTACTTTTACTTTTACAAAATGTACTTTTACTTTTGCAAAAAGTACTTTTACAAAAAGTACTATTTAAAAAGGATACTTTTTGGGAAGAGACACGTTTCTAGGCAAAATGTACAGTTTTACAAAGTATTTTTAAGCCAAAGATCATTTTCGACAAAATGGTACCCTTTAATACAGACATTTTTTACAAACTTTTTTTACTTTTAAAAGGGCATTTAAAACATTTTACAATGTTTGAAGCTACTTAAAAAAAAGTACTTTTTTAAAAATATAGCCTTTTTAAGAACGTAACGTCAAGCATTGTAAAATTAGATTTTTTATAAATAATTTATAAAAATAAATAATTTTTTTTCACTTAGGCTGAAAGTCGTTATTTAATGTCATTAAAACCTGTACATGAATTGCCAAGATCCATCCATTGTTTCGTAGTATTCTTTGTACAAAAAGATATTCTTGTACAATTAAAGTACTTACTTTATAAATCACAGTACTTTTTTACAAAGAGAATAAAAATGGTTGTTCTAAAAAAATATTTAATTTTATATTTATTTATGAATTTTTTTGCTCATAAAAAGGCTTTTAAAATTTTTGCATAAACGCACATTTTTTCAAAGAATATCTTTTAGTATGTATAGCAACAGTTTTTTTTAAAGAACGTACTTTCTTAAAAAAATGGTACTTAATTTATTAAAAATTAACTCTAGAACAAAAAGATTACCTATATGATAGATATGGTACGCAAAAGGAAAAAAAAACACAAAACCACTTTTATACAAAAAAGTACTTTTATACAAAAAAGAAATTTTATACAAAAAAGTACTTTTATACAAAAAAGTACTTTTATACAAAAAAAAAAAAAACTTAAAAAAAAAGTAATAATCTCTGATATTTGATAAAAAAAATATACGTTATTTACGGTAGAAGTTTAAAACATCATGAGAATACTTTTTTACTCACAAAAATTTCTGATATCAAATTAAACAAAAAAATAAAATATTTCAATAATAAGTACTTTTGCGATGCAAAATACTGGAAATTGTGTACCTAATTCTACAAAAAGTCACTTCAGGACAAAAAGTTCACTTAATTAAAAGATATATTGTGCCAAATCCAAAAAAGTAAAAAATCGACAAAACAAAACAACTTTTGTACAAAAAAGTACTTTTAATTAATAAGTAATAAATTTTGATATCTTATAAGGCGAACTAATTTATTCACAGTGGAGGTTGAAAACATCATAAGAATGATTTTAATTCACAAACTATGAAATATTAAATTAAAATACACAGTTTTCTGAAAGAAATTTAATATTTAAAAAATAAGTACTTTTTGCAAAGTAAAGTTCCTTTATTTTTTTCATGTACCTAATTTTGCAAAAAGTCTGTTCAGAACAATAAGTTCACTTAATTAAAAAAAAAATTATGTAAAAGGCCAAAAAATAGTACATTGACCGCAAAAGAAAAAAATGTACCAAAAAGTACTTTTTTTTAATGTATTAATTTATGGTATTTCTCTTTTCTAAACACTTTATTCATAGTGAGGCTTTTAAACATTATTAGAAGGCAAAATATTAAGATATTAGAATTTAAAAGAAACAGTTTTTTTAGAGATATTTTAATAAAAACTACTTTTTTGGCATATAAAACACAAGAAATCAGAAGAAGAATAACAAATATATTGAAATATTTTTATAACAGCTACAATATATTAATATGCTGAGAGGGCACCCACCTGATACTTTGGGGAAGTTTTGTTTGCATAAAGAGTAGTGAAGTTGGTACTTTTTATATAAAGTACCTACAAATATTATAAAGGCCTGTAACATAATTAAACTCGGCCAATCATAATATCTGCATTTTTCTTTTTATATTTGTAAAATTTTTTATTTTAATATTTTATAGCATACTTTGGGGTCTTAAATATATTCACAAACAGTTGTGTTATTTATTATTTAAGAGAAAAAACATTCCAAAAAAATTAATTAAAACTAAAACAAATAAAAAAAACTTAATTTCAATTATGCACTTTACTTTACTAATGCGCCCCCCGCCTTTCGATTATGTAAGGCAGTGGCAGAACTGATTTAATTAAATTAATTGCATATTTATTATAATTTGCTTGTAGGTATGCAAGAGTATTCAAGTGTGTGCTTGTGTGTAGGTTGGTTTTAAAGTATTTATTAGCAAACAAAATTATATGCAAAAACTATAATATTTTTTGTTGTTTTATATGTTTAGTGTTTGTATTTTTTTATTATTTTTTATGACCGGTTAAAGGTATGACTGAGTGTTTGTATATGAAAAGTACATAAAAATGATTTAATATGCCTGTTAGTAAAAAATATGTACATAAAAATTTAATGTAAACTTCCATAGCACAGGGAGTAGCCGCGGAGTATTTTATCATTAGAAAACCACAAAAATCAATAGTACTTAAGGCTTCTTCAACCAGTTGGTTCTCTGGGTACTTTAGTTTTTATTTTTTCTGGTTTTATTTTAGAACTCCACTTCTGTTTCTAACTGGCTGTCTGTTTGGCTGAAGCCAAAAGCAAAATAAGTCTTTAAAAAAAGCGAAAAATAAATAAATTATGTATTTCCTTTTTTGCATTTATGCTCAACTTATACATAAAACAATTTATTTGTAAGAAAGTTATTGAATTGTAAAAGTAGTTGCAGTAGTAAAAGTAATAATAAAGACTTAACGCATGCTGCCATGCCTGCCTTTGAGTTAAAAAACAATAACTGAGCAAATAAATTCATAAAAATTAACTTTAAGCATTTGCTAAAAGGAATCAACTCTATGAAAGGAATTTCTTTTATTTATTTTCTAGTAGTTTTAAAAGCTAAGAATTTCTCAAAAGGAATAATAACAAACGAAATAAACAAGATTTTAAATGCATGAAAACTTAAATAGTTTATAGTTTTGGCTTTTAGGGAAAATAAAAATTGCTTAGCGGATTTTAAAAAGAAAAATTAAATGAAGATAAAATTCTTAAAACTGTTGTAATAGAAAATATTGCAAAAGCAATAAACATGCAGCAATAAGCTGTAAAAAATTTCCATCAAAAAGATTGCTTATTGTTAGCAGTTTTTATCAATAAATGTTTAATTTTCCTCAAAAGAAATAATTGCTTTAAAATAAATTGCTGCCAAAAAATACGTTTAGATGCTCAAGGAATCTAAAAAAAACAAATTTAAATTTTAGGTAAATAAAGCACTATTATATTTATTTTTTTGAAGAACTAAAATTTAAATTTTTTTTTAAAGCTAAATAGTTCTTGAGAAAAATATTGTTGTCAAATAGCCTTGTTTTCACCTAAAATTTTTTTAAACACGAACATTTTTAAAAGAGTTACTTTTTATTAAAAGTAAAAACTTCATAATCTATTTTATTTATTATTTATTTATTTATTTTTATCTATTAATAGAAAATAAATTTACATATTAATATTTATACATTATGGCACTGGCTTCAGCGGCCTTCGTCCTCCATTATTTATTTTATTCAAAAAGTAATTGCAAAAAAATACTTTTTTGACATAAGTACCGTTTTGAAAAAAGTACCTTTTTTTAAACTATTCATATATATTAATTGCTTTTAAAATGATGTGTTTTTATAAAGTACTTTTTATATTTTTTGTCAAAAGGTACATTTTCGTAAAAAGTACCTTTACAAAAAATTGACTTTACAATAAAAACTTGTCGAATAAAACATTTTGTTATCATTTTATTCTGGTACAAGAAACCTTTTAAAAAAATTGCATTTGCGAAGATAATACCTTTTGATTAAAAGTACTTAACTTATTGCAAAAAACAGTTAATTCTGCAAAAAGAGAAAATTAAAAATTATTAAAGTGTTTTTCAATAGTTAAACTCATTTAAAAAAATGGCAGTAGCTTTAGTAAAAAATTGTTTGTGTGTGGAGATTGTAAAAAAGTGCCTTATTAAAAAAAATAATAAAAAATGCGTCGAAAAGTACTTATTTATACAAAAGTAATCTATTGTAAAAAACTAGCCTCTGCCTTGGAAAAGAGCAACTCGAAACAAGTAATTTGAAAAATGAATATATCTACCTTGAAAAAAGTATTTTCAAAAAGTACTTTAATAAAATTTTTGAACAAATTGCAATTTTTTTATGTATTCAACTGTTTGTAAAAATTTGCTATTTGCAAATAATAATTTGTATAAAAATTCGTTTTTGTAAAAAGGTACCTTTTCACGAAAAGTACTTTTTGTTTAAAACTTGTTGGAAAGCACTTCTTTACAACTATCTGATTGTATTAAAGAAAAAAATTATAAAAAAATTTTAGAAATTTCTGTGTACAAAAAGTACCCATTTTTAAAGCGTACCTTTGCATATAATTTTGATATATAAAAAAAATTAATTAAAATATTTTTTTCTCAAAATTTAAGAAAAAATTCTGTTCGTAAGTACTTTTTATAAAAAGTACCTGCTAGAAAATTGTTTTTTTCCCAATCTAGGCATTTTTCGTAAGTTCTTATCTGTTTATTTAATGCACAAGGTCATGTTTTAATAAATATATAATTTTTATTATCAATATTTATTGTTAAAAAAACCTTGTGCTTAAAATAAATAGAATACATAATTAATAATAAAGAATAGTAATAAATAAAAAATTTAATGTATAATTTTTTGAAAATAACTCTGTTAAAATTTTTCTTTCTTTTATTACGTTTTTATTAAATTTGATTTTCAAAGTTTTGATTAAATGTTTTGGTTAAATTTAACTTTTTCTTGACTGCAGCTAAATATTTAATAATTTCTATTCCTATTTCTCTTTTAAATTTTTTATTTTCTATAAGAGGTGTTTGCTTGTTTAGTTTTAGGCAAAATTCTACAGTATTTGTGTTTCTTGAACAAATGCGGCTAAACAATAACAACATAACAAAAATTAAACAGAAAAAAAAACTTTATTCTCGTTAGATGGTTTTAGCTTGAATGGGTTTCATGGCTGAAATAGTTTAGCTGTCGAAAATTACTAAGCCAACACTTACAGGCACACACACACGCACACACAGCTTTATTTATAAATAGAAAAAGTAGTATAGAAAATACTCACACCATTATAACAGCCCAAAAGCATGCCACAAAATATTAATTAAAATGCTGCATAATTTTAGCATGCTTATGCTTTACCACAAAATTTTAAAACTTTATGCAAATGCTACATAATACACACAACCACTTATACATTAGTAACAACTAGAACTACAACAACAGCAAATAATGCAAGCATTAACAACAACCAGCAGAAGTTCAATCACCAAAGAGTTTTGAAATTAAAACAAATGCCAAGAGGAGTGGCAAAACAAAAACGGGAAAACAAAAAATCAAAAATATAAAACATGAAGTGAAGAGAAGTCGAGTAAGAAAGACATTTAAATATTTCCAAGCAGATAAAACTTTTTTGTTTATGTGAAAGTGTGTGTGTATGTGTGTGTGTGTGTAATAAAAACATATTTGTTTTGATTGTATGGCGGTAGATGTTTTTAATATGCGTTTCTTTTTGTTGGGAGAAAATGAAAATCGAAACTAGCTAATGCTATAAAATATTTAAATTTTCACTTACATATACAACGGCAAATACACAACACCACACACTTACACACTCCTAATGCTAAATAGTTTCAACTGAGTTGTGTGTAGTAGAAAATTGCATTTTTTTGTAGTGTGCATTTTGGCTGGGTTTTTGTGCGTGTGTGTGTGTGTGTGTAAAAGTAGTTATTTAATAGAGTGTGTTACTAATTGCAATAGTGTTGGTAGTGTTACATACACATGAAAATTGTAGAATAAACGTTTATTTATAGTTTTAAATAGAAAAACAAAACAAAATAATGAATAACAAGTAAAACTCTGCTTAAACAACTACAGCAACAACAACCGTAAAGTATAATTTTAAAACACAGTGGTTGCACAGGGAATAAAAGAAAGAAAGAATATTTATTAAAGAAATTTTATAAAATTTAACAAAGAAAGATTTGTGTTCCTTTTTTCTTAAAAGTGAATATAAAGCAAAAAAAAAAAAAAAATTAACTTAAGTAAAAAAATAATTCCAGTATTTCTTTCCTAAATTTGATTGGTTTTATTAAAAAAAATTGAAAGAAAATTTTTAAAATACTCTCCTGTCACTGCCACTGTACTTCCTTCATACACATTCACGTCAAAACATATTTTAATTTACACGAGAGTGACAGAGAGACAAGGGAGAGTGAGTGGGACTAAATTAAAAAAATAAAAAATGTGTGTATCTGTAAAATGTGTACTAGTGTTTGTTTGTGTTACTTTAAGTGTATTCTTGTATGTGTAAAATATCTGTAGCTTGAGGCATTTGTAACAGCTGGGTTTAATATTTAAACATGATTTTTTTTTACTACCACAAATGCGAAATGGTTGTTGCTGAGTTTTTCATTAAATTGTTACACTTTGAGCTTTACTTTTAAATAAAAAATATTATTTAGTTGATATAAAATATTTAATAAATTAATATGACCTAATTTTTAAATAAACTAATTTTGCAGTAATAGCAAGGGGTGAGACATTTTAATTTTAGTAAATAAAATATTTGATTTAGAATAAGCAAATCTATTTGCACACTAACATTTTGTAAACAGAGAAATATTTTTAAACATATTTTTTACATGTGGAAAAAGAGATACTTGAGTAGAAATTATAGGAGGTAGTGAAAGTTGACTATATATTGCAACCATATATATATTATATCAGGTTGTACTTTTAAAAAATTGTATACAATTTTATTTTCTGTTCAAAATCATGCCACATTATTTGATTTTTAAAACTGCCCAAAAGTAGGCTACATTTTTTAAATATTTTTTTTTATTAATTAAAAGATGTCAAAAAGCTTGGTGACACCTCAAACCTTTTTTTTGGCCAAAATAAGTTTTTTTAATTAAATAAATATCCAGCATTTACCATGACAGATGAATTCTGTTTTATTTTTTTTACCGAAAATTAGCGATCGTTAACAGCTGACGCAATAATATAATTTCAACTCTATATTACACGAAATATTTTTCAAATTCAGTTGAATTCAATTTCCTACATTTATATGGAAATCTGAACAAACGATCTTCGTTCCGTCCAATATTTGGGGAAAATAGAAAAAAAAATTAAAATTTTATTGAAATTTTATTAAATTTTATTGAATTCTATTAATATTATTGAAATTAGAAAAAAGAACCACGTTTAAATTTAATAAAAGGCTGCACGATGCAAAACATTTTTTATTTCTGCTTCGAAGCGTAAATAAAACCCCGCTCGTTTCCCAACACGGAAGAAAATCAATAAAAATTTTTATTCATATCGGTATGCACCGCACAGCTCCAACTAATAAATCAGAAGAACATATTCTTAGCTGTAAAATGTAATAACCGCCCTTAGCGCCACCTATTTAAAATCTTCGCCTTTTTTTATTCCTTAGGCTTCGTGAAGCAATTACAAAGATATTGGCAGAAGAAAGTATCCAGTTTGGTCTAATTATTTTCAAGTTTTAAACATCCGAAAAATCACAATAAGAGTTTTTTATTTATTTACAGATAATTTTTAAACCTCCAGAAAGTAGGCTATATTTTTAAAATTTTTTTAAATTAAAGATATAAAGAATTTATGATTATTTAAATTTTAAAATAATTAATAGACTAAATGGTGTACTTGAACTCCGGCTTTAGTCCACAGCAGTTAGTATGATGCTCAAACAATATTAGCTGTGATGATAAGAAAAAAGAATGATAAAGTGCAACAAAGCACGTTTTGGTTGCATGTTGCTTTCGTCTGGCCGATTCCAAAAGTCATTGATTATGGGACGGAGTAGTTCTTGATCGTAAGAATGCTTTAGAGAATTTTCTTTTTAAAAATTACATACTTTGTAATGTTTTAGGCCAAATAAGCGTCATTTATTTAAAAAAATATTTCTCCTTAAAGTAGGCAATAGAATTTTAAGTCAAGAGATTTTTTAATAACACAATTACCAAAAAAAAATAATAAAAAAATATAGCTTCAAAGGAGATTGTAGCTAGTGTTGAAATCGACTACTTCTGACTAGTCAATACTGCTCCATACTTTTTTTAAGGTTTTAAATGCAAAGGGTAACCCTACGATTTTTGATACAATGTCTTTCCACCTTTCACAGCCAGCTTTCTCTGGAACTATAACAAGAAAAATTAGAACGTGTATTACAATAGTTGCTTTTTAACAAAATACTTAAAATTAAAGGGTGGCTCCATACTGACGTTATATTCATAAACGTATTGTTTTTTTTTTAACTGTAATGGGGAAATATATCAAATGAGTACAGTGTACATAAACTTTTATCCGCTATAGCAACAAATTCGAAAAATTTTAAGTTAAAGGGTGGTCCAATAGTGACTTAATTTTCAAGTAGTTTTTCTTATTTTTTGAAACAAAATAAGCAAACACTTAAGGTTTCAGTATTTATTTTTTTTTTGTTTCAAAACTAAAATATAAAGGGTGTCCCTTTAATAAAGTAAGTATGTATATCGCTTAATTTTTGCAAACGTAGTAGGCAGATATTTAAAATTTACACAGAGTGTATAGATATTTGTGCAAATAGGTGAGAATAAATCTTGAAACTAATGGGTGTTTCCATAGAGGACGTGACTTTGACAAATATAGTCTCATCTTATAAACTGTTATAGTCAGATGATTAAAATTTATACAGAGTATTGAAATGTCTGACTTAAGGATAAATTTAAATAAAAAAATAAGAGGGTGTCTCTATAAAGATGTCGATTTCAAGTTATGGCTCTTTAATAAAAAGATGAATAGGTAAAATTAAATATTAAATGTTGGTCCATACAAGGTGCAGAGCCCTTTATTTGCGAATCCAGCTCTCACTTGAGGGTTTAATTTAATTAAACACTCGATGCCAATCGATATTCTAACGCAACTTAATTATTTTAAAGTAAAAACAAATATGTTTTACTATGAAATTAACAATAATTTTTATTGAAATATATTTACACATTCCCATCTATGGATACATATATTTTATTAAGCAGTATCCTTTTATTTTAGTCATTAAAGTTTTATTTTATTTACTTAATTATATATTTTAAATTCTTTTTATTTGAAATGAGTGCAAAAATTTATTTTCATGTTTTTTTTTTAATAAAAATTCTTAGCCTACTTTTAGGCTATTTTAATTAAATTTTTTTTCCTATTATTTACCCTTATCAAATTTCTCTTGGCAGAATGTAAGTTGTTGTCCTTTTAATTTGAAAATTTTTTTTCTGCAAAAATTTCATTTTCCTTGCGAGTAGAGTTTGTTAAACGTTCATTTATAAAATTAATTGCCGTAAGTATATGTTTTTTAAAGAATGCCTTGGCATTTAACTGTATATGTATTTGTGTTTTTGAAAGCTAATATTTGCAATTACACGCGTGGCAGAAACAGAAATTAAAAGAAAAGTTTTTGTAAATCGTAAAATTAAATTTTTAAGGTCAGTTTCAAAAATGGCCTTTTTGCACAAATACTCGAAGTAATGACGGAGATTTTGGAATTCAGAGATTCTTAGTCACAACAACTTTCTAAATAATGAAAAGCGTTTAGCGATTAATAATAATTATGGCTTTTATAAATTGTAAGCTAAAATTATTCCATTTGGCAAATATACAATGCTATGATGGCAACATGTATAGTTTGCCGTTAGCATAAAATCCATGAACTTGAAGCAGCTTTTCACCTTAAGGTCTCTACAACCTCTTTTCACGACTACTCAAATTGCTGGACGGTAAATAAATTTAATTAAAAGAAGTCATAGAAAATGGAAATAGCTATTATTTAGAAAAAATTGTTGAGGATTCAAATATAGCAAACATGTCTTTTGACTAATATTCTAAAGACTTTTTCAAAGGGTTTAAGACTTTACAAAAATTTAGTTGTGATAAAAAGAAAAATTAGTACTCAGTTTCTAAGTCAGTTATATGCTCGACATGACTCTATTGCACCACTGTAAAAAAACTTAAACACGATTACTCATCTGCTAATGCACAGCAAAAAACTTTTGCATCTATTAAAGGTGTTATTTAATTTCAGATTTTAATTTTATTAAATTTTTAATTGACTCAATTAATTATTTTATTAAAATACTATTTTTACTTTTTTAATTAAATATATAATTGTTTCAATCAATTCATTAATAAGAAAACTTTGTATTTTTTTTAATTAATTATTTTATCGAGTTAATTAAAAACTTAATTGAATTTCAATCTGAAAACAAAAAACATTTTTTTAATGCCTGCTTAAGTCAGTCCAACCGTTTATAGATTTTAAATTTATTTTTAAATTTTATTAAGTTTGTAATTGATTCAATTATTTATATTATTTAAAAATTATTTCTTTTTTTTAATTAATTATATAATTATTTCAATCAATTTTTTAATAAGAAAACTTTTTTTTAAATTAATTATGAAATTAAATTATTTAAAAATTTAATTGAATTACAATCTGAAAAAAAAATTTTTTGAAGCTTATTTAAGTCAGCCCCATCGCTTAAAAATTGTAAAATAATTTAGAAAATATTTTGTTTCTGGCCCACTGAGCACAATTTATCAAATTATTCTTTTAAAGGCTTGTAAATAAAATTTATTTATTAATTTAAACTTTAACTACTTAAAAGAAGGCGATTATATATTTAAAAAAATAATGTAAATTCATTTACATCTATAATTATATTTTTTTTTTGAAAATTTCTTTTACTATTTCTGCTTAATGATTTTTTAATTAAGTTTTGTGTTTCTATTGCTACAAGGGCTCCGTATATATTTTACACACTTAACAAAAACCCATCAATATTTTAACGCTACAGAGAAATATAATGAAGTTAAAGAATAATAAGAGAATTTTTTCTGGGTCATAAAATTTCATGCTGTTTGTTGGTTGATATTTCTTGGTTGGTTTTCATTAAAAGGTAAACAAAACATTTTGTGGCGTATTTCCTCTAATGGGCAAATGATTAAAACGTTAAGCTCAGGTATATAAAAGTTAATGAAGTGTAAAGGCAAGAGTTAAACAAATTAAAAAATAAAATAAATATTGTCGTTTACCAAGAATCATTTACAATATTTCGTTTGCAAAATAACTATTAAGGGTCAACTATAATGTGCATAAGCTAGCTTAAGTTGGCTTAGGTAAGCCTTTAAAAAATTTTAGGTGACTACAATGTACTTATATAAGCTTTGTAACTGATTTGTCACAGTTGCACATTTATGTTCAATTCGTCCTTTTGCCAAAAATAATTTTTTTATAAATTAATAAAATTTTAAAGCAAAAAGGCATTTGAAAAAAAAATTGTAACGTTTTTCCCTTTTTACACAAACGTACGGATTTTGTTGATTGCAAATACCACTGTGGCTAATTATAATACCCTGTTCAGACATGTTTTCTTAATTGAGTTAATTTAATTTTAATTGCGCAATTTAATTTGGCGTTCGCACATGCTCAATTAAGCTTATTTAAGTAGCACAAGGCATATTAATTTTATTTTATAGGTAGTGTCATTCGCCCATCTGATTTCTCTTTTTATTACAAAAAAAACAAACGTGGCTCTTTTTTGTTGCGTTGATGTTGAAAGTGTCAAAAGCCATTTTCTTATGACCCGCCATTTTCTTCTTAGTTGTTTGTTTATATTTTTTACTTGCGGCTTGTCAATTTATAAATTTTTTCTTCTCACTGAACATAGTTCCCAGACTAAACATACTTATTGGCAAAGGTTGCATTTCACATCTTATTCAATTAGAGATGCAATTAAGAACCAATTGCTTTGTTTATTAATTGACTTTTTGTATGGTAAATTAAGCTTAATTAAGTCCTTAGTTGTGTAAATTCCTTAATTGCACAATTAAAGCGTATGTTTGAACAGGGTATAAGTTTTCTGTATTCTTACTTTGTGGCTTTATCTGGCTATACTTCTTGATCCTACCGGTTTTGTGAATCCTATCGTCTCGCATTTAATAAATATGCGTCTTTAGTACAAACGCAGGCATCCACGCTACACTACTGTGTTACTCGGCCGAGACATGAACTAAATCGATGTCTTGCTTAGTAACATTAAGAATCCACAGACAACTTCACTACGCCTTTTATCAAAACCAGTCCCTTCTTCTTTAATCCAATAGTCCCATACACTTCTGCCATACTTTGTTTTTATGCTGTTACACTTCCCTGCGCTAACTACTACCGTTCTTACCCTTTTATTAAAAAGTGCGTTTTAAAAAATTATCTGCTTTACACAATAATTGTCTTTTTCTTCTCGGGAGGTTGTACTGCTGCCTTTTAACTTTTAACTGCATTATAATAACTATTATCTTCCTTTGTACGCACGTCCGAAGGCGGGCTCGCACTCACGATCATGTGTTTTACAGCAAGCACCTCCACCAACGCAGCCATTGAGGTTGCTCAGCTTTTGTTAGCTAATTGTGGTATTATTCTATGTACACATCATTAATGGAAATAACTTTATTCACCACGGTCATACGGGCAACATCAACAAGGGTTGCCAGATCTTATTTTCGTAACGAATAACATATTTTAATTTTTTTAAGCTAATTTTAATAACAAAATATTAAAAGTTTTTTTTCTACTTTTGTATTTGTGGCCAACCATACTAAAAAATGCAACAGTGTCCATCACTTAAATTATGTATATACAAATAAAAATTAAATTTTAATTTGACATGTTTGTTAAAAATGGACAAGAAATAAAAAATTAAACTAAAATGGAATTTTTATTCATGAATGTATAACAAAAAGTTTTGTACTTTGCTTTAAAAATAACATTTAATGTAAAGTTTTCTTAAGTACATTATAGTTTGTCGTATATAATTTAATGTATTTGCACAGTTGTTTAAGTTTGCTTAAGTTATCTTATGCAGATTATAGTTAGGCCTTTAAAATACATATTTAATGCTTTTAAGTTCTTGTAATACTAAGAAAAAAATATATATTGTGAGTTTTAAAACATTTTGCCCTTTAGCCCTGTTAAAGTAAATTTGAAAAACTATACTTTTTTCGCCTTGTGTGGTTTAACCCTTAACTTTTGTTTCTTGTTACTTTGCCAATTGATTGCTTTTTGAAGAACCTCTCTTTTCTTTTTCTATTCTTAAAACTTTTTTAACCTTAAATGACTTTAAACTTGTAAAAGAAAAAAAAAAAAAAATACTGCAAACTGATTGATTTTTGTTTTCTAGACTTCTTTTTTTCAAAGGCTGTATAAAGTGTAGAAATAATTCTAAAAAACAATTTAAGCAAAAAAAATAAGAAACAAACTTTTTAAAGTAGGCTTCAAACCAAAAGAAGAGGAAGAAGAAGAAGGAAAAATTTATACGAGGGTAACTCCTTAATGAAAAATTTCACATCATAAATAAATTTTACATCAGCTCAGAACACTTTTGTCATTTTAGGCTTAATTAAATGGCTTAAGTAGAAAATAGAACAAATAGGCGCACTGCTTTCTTACACTATTTAGCGACTTTAGCAGTGGATTTTCAATAGTACAGAAAAGGTGGATACGCCTTCTTGGGTTAAAGAATTTCATGGCAGACTGTCCGTGCCTTAGAGTAATCTCATCTTGGAAGAATGTTCAATAAAAAATAATTTTGTGATATTCTCGGAAGCAGAGGATATCTTAGGATTCAACAATTTAAGATATATTTTTAACCGGCCTTAAAGAAGAAAAACTTTTTCAATTCGTCTTTAATTTTTTGAAAATTGTGCCCGCTGAACAAATTACTTCGAAGGCCATATTAAGTTTTTTTTTTAATGAAAGCTGATTTCTTACAGATGGGACCCATTTAAAAAAACAATGTTCATAATGGTAAAGTTAAAGGGTGCGCCTGTATAATACACATGGTTTTACAAGTCTCTTGAATGTTAGTCAACACTCAAATACAATTTTAATAAACTTGGTAATACAATAATAAAAAGTAATAAAAACAAAAAAAAAAAAAAAAAAATAAAGGGTGTCCTCATAGGTGTCGTAATTTAACTGATTTGAATCTATCTTTTAAATCATTATAGGCAAACACTTGAAAATTACACAAAACGTGTATTTCAATGTCTGCTTTATCATTAACTATAAAATTGGAAATTAAAGGGTGCCCCCATATGTGATGTTATTTCATGTATAAGGCCTTATCTTTTTAAACGTTATAAACAGACAGTTGAAATTTACATAGAAGATGTATTTTTAAGTCCTCTATAACAACAATGTAAATAAAGAATTGAAAGTTAAAGGATGTCCTTATAGGTAATGATTTTTGATGTGACCATATCTCTGTGGCTATTATAGAAAAACACTTGAAATTTAAAAAAAGTGTGAAATACTATTTCCACAGTCATAAAAATGAAACCAAAGGGTGTCCTCATAGTTTTCATAATTTGACTTACATAACTCTTTCTTTTGAAGAGTTATTGACAAATACTTGAAAACTACTCAGAATGTGTATTTTTTTATAGCAGCTATAACAACAAGTATTAATATGTAATGTTTGAATTTAAAGGGTGTTCCCATAAGTGATTTAGTTTCATGTATATATGCTTGTATTTTGCAATTTTGTAGCTAGAAAATTTATATTTGAACAAGTGCAATTCACTTCCCCTGTCTCTTTGTCTTGAAGGCGGTGTTTTTTAAAGAATTGTCTTAATTCCCCTTAAATAAAGGACACTTTAAGAATATTTTTAGGAGGCTCAATGCAAACAACTAATCAAGGAACACAGTGTTTAAATTAAGTCGAATCAAAAGTAAGGCCACGTAATAATTTGGAGCACAAATAAGTAATTACGACCGCAAAAATGCACGATGTCAGTTTTAAATTGTTGACTTCATACTGTCGGCCAGTTGGCTTCCTTTAGTCATTTCCCCTTGTTTAAGCTTTTTAGTTTTGCTTAAGTGTTAAGAAACCTCAAGGTTCACTGGTGAAAGCGTATCGAACTGGAAGAAAACTTTTAAAAAAAGAAAAAAGGCGTGAAGTCAATAATAAAAATATTAAACCTTTATGAGCCAACATAAATCAGCCGGATGTGTTTACAAATACGAAATTAATTTATGCCCTCTTACGACAGTGCAAGCTCTTACACTTTAGATCCAGCAATTTAGTTTTTGAGACCTTAGAATATTAAATTAATAGGCCTCTGCCTCATATTTCTGTCGGCATTAAAATTCATGTTTTAGAGCCTGATGGCATTTATTCTGCTTTAATAATACGACCTTTTAATGGTTGCCAAGAATGCAGAAAAAATATTTTTTCTAAAGCTTTTTAAGCTTAAATTATTTTTTTTATTATTTTATATATATTTTTTAAATTACTAAAAATGTTCCTAAAATTCGGCTTGTAAAGAGCGAGTAAATATTTTATAAAAATATTATGGTGAAGTGTTTTCTTTTAGTTTGAATATCTATTTTTAATTTTATTTCAATCTGGCAACCCTACTTTTAAGCGTAACTAAAATAATGTTAAAGCTAGCGCCTTGAATACCTTAAAAAATCTTTCAAGCCACGTAGATAAATATATTTAACTGAAAATTGGTTTTTAAGAAAAATTCAAGTTTACCCTCGTTTAAAATCAAAAAGTTATTAAAAAATGTTGTTCTTATTATTATTATTATTTTTTTGTTTTGATATAGAAAACTGTCTAATACATAAACATTTATTCGATTTTATTTCTTTGTTACAGCCTAAAAGTAGACTTTATTATTTTTTTGTCTACGTATCTGCCATAAAAAAAAAACATAAAAGTAAAAATTCTTAAAAAAAAAAAAAAAAAAAATTGGAGATAGAGAGAGAATTTGATAATTTAAAAATACTTAAAATAAATCAAATTTTTTCTATAGTATATGTGACAGGGATTTATTGAACTATCTACCTCTTGCACCCTTAACACCGGATGTTTACAGTGCATCCACAAATTGCCTTAACTTTGGGACTTAATAAGCATCATTTTGAAATCATAATTCAAAATATTGGTTAGCAGCGGAGCATATCTTAAAATTCATGCTTTGATAATTTACCAGAGATGGAGAAATGTATTTTATGAAATTTTCAAAATATTTATTCTTTTGCTTTTTATGATAAAAAAATATTTGAGTTCTTTATATTTTTGTGTCTATTCGTCATTTTAAAGGGTTCCGTAGGCAGGGGATAAAACTAATGTCTATCGTAGACTCTTGTAATTGTCCCATAAGGTGTATTGCGGCTGTAAAAGCAAATACTTAATATTAAAGGGTGTCCCAAAACATGACGTAATATTCATTAAAATAGTATTTTTTTAACCGTGTAAGGCAGACATCTATAGCTACAAGTACAAATAATAAAGCTTTAAATTAAAGGGTGTTCCAATAATGACGCGATTTTCACATACGTTGCTTTGTTTTTCGTGGGCAGACGCTTTAAATTGCAGAAAATATTAAAAATAAAACTAAAATACAAAGGGTGTCATGATTTTTACATGCACGGCTTTAGTTTTTCAATCGCAGTTGGCAGACATTTAGAATTTATACCGAATATGTACAAATATGTTGGCTATAAAAATAAGTGTAAGTGAGATTTTGACGAATATTGTCTTATTATAAAATTACCCGCTGGTTCTATATTTTAAAAAGTAATCAAAATCCAAAGTAAATACTAAAGGGTGGCCCATATACTATACTACAAAATACTTGGTTCGTGAGTTACACTGGCATATAACATTTACATTCAAATCGAGCCAGCCTACGTGACGTAGCAGAAGACCCAAACTTTTTAATATTTTGTAAATCATTTGATTTACAGCTTTTAAAGAAAAAAAAAATATTATTAAAGCAATGTTTTTTATAAAATATTTAAATATTGATCAAATCAAATTTTGGCTGGCTTCCAAAACGTTAGTTGCTTTGTATTCGAACAATGTATTGTGTTTCATAATGCCGCAGCATGCCGTGGTGCTAAATGTTTACAATGTATACCATTCCAAAATGTTGCAGACATGTATAAGAAACGTTGCAACCAAGCAACTAGCGCATCAGTTTTTAAATTGATACTTTATTGCGCAACTTTGTATATGTGCAAGATCTACAGCAGCAAATTTGTATCCAAACTTTGTATTTATATATTTTAGAAGTCAGCCTTTATTACACGCATTAACGCAACAATATTAGATTTTTATACGATCTAATACAAACCTAGTTTTAGATTTAATTATTAAAATATAAAAATTACAACAAATTGCTTGAAGTTCTTAATGTTTTTGTGTAAATTGTTTTCTTGCTTTTCTTTTGTTAATATTATGCCTGGTTTTTTTGCAATTTTTGCTCGTTTAGTTATGTGTATGTCAGACTTTATGTCTACCAGCTTGTCGGCTGTCTTTTTTTTTCTTTAATTGTAACTTACATGTCTAGTCTATTCTGCTTTGTTATGTTTTATTTTATTTCCAATTTATTTTTTTATATGTTTTCCAATGTCGTTTTAAGACGTAGTTGCCACTAAAAAAATTTCTTTTTAACTGCGACTGTCTGTTCTTCCAAGGCCATCTCTTTATTGGTGCGTAACTTTGTAAATAAAAATTTTAAAATAACCTTGAATAAAATTTGTCTCTTTTTTCCCTTTTTTATATTAAAAAAATAAAAAACAAAATAGAAAATTAATAAACTTTAATGAATTTTTCTTTTATCAGTCTTTGTTTTTCTCAAGGGTTGTAAAAATTTCTACTCTATTACTCGCTTTAACGCTTGACTTCAAGTCGTGTTTATTGTTTATCTTGAAACAGAAAAATATAAAATTTCTTTAATATCTTCTCAACATCCGGTTTGGTTTTATTTAATAGACGAAAGTAAATAAATTTTTACGATTTGATTAGAAAGAACTTATTCATCAAAGCAATAAAACAAGTTGTAAAAAAGTATAAAGTGTGATACTCCATAAAATTTATGATCTCCTTAGGAAATTTTCTTTTTCCTTTACTTATTGATTATAAATGTTAAGTAAAATGAAATCTATAAAAATCAATTAAATTAATTAAAAATGTAGGATAAAAAAATTAAAAAAAAACCAACTTAATGTGGCATGTCTTATAAAAAGAAAAGTTGACTTTTTAAATAACACGCCCTAAAGCATGCAAGTATTTTATTTTGATAGCGTTTGTTAAGTTATCATTTATTTAATTAATAAAAAAAAAAAACCTCAAAAGTCTCTGAAACTAAATAAATACAGATGTTTGGTTTCCTTAAATAATTAAGTTAAGGGATTATTTAATATTAAGAAAAATGTGTTGTACGTTATAATGAGTTCTTAGCTCTCTCCATTTCTATAGAAAACGTTAGCATAAGCTTTAGGAAATTCTAAAAGTAAAAATGTAGTGCATAATGTAAAGGCGATTTTGAAAAATAAATGATTTAAAATCTTAATAACAATTTTTTTTTTTTTAATTTTTATTAAAAGTATAAGGACAGAAAATTATTATTATTTTTATTAAAAGAGACGAAGACAATTTTCTATTTAAAAAAGTAATTGAATCAAATAAAAGATTACCAAAATTATAAATGAATAAAATCTTTTAGAGGTGCAAAATTTTTTTCTGTGTAAGGAAAGCAGAGAAGACAGATTTAGTTGGCATATAAACTCCAATAAATAAATGCTACTCATATTATTTTGCAATTGAAAAACAAAATTGTGCCAGATACATTCTGCTGTTTATAAACATGTAGCCAGCAACATATCGTGTTTTTTCATAACATGAACAGACTACACCCTATGCAACATTATATTTTCGATTTCGTATCTAAAAGGTGCAAACGAAACCATATTCTTATCGCTAAAATGTCTGTCTCTTTTTAAGCCTGTGCGACCTTTCTACAGCTTGACTCTTAGTGCAGTATTCATAAAATATTAAAATAGATTTTAAATGTATTTTAAGACAAATTTGTATGAAATGTATTTTGGGACAAATTTGTATGAAAAATTTGTCATAAACACATTTCAAAGTTGTTTTATTTTTTATGAATATCACAGTTAAAATTTTACAATAGTTGAACTTCAAACGGAACTGTAAAGGGCAGATACATCAAATTGGCACAATATCATTTTTAGCGAGAAGGAACTAATTTTCTATAATAGAAATTGCTTTATAGAGGACTACGTCAATAAGCAAAATCTTTATTAATAAAAATTCTCTATTTGGTGCAGTTTTCGCCTTGACGGCTTTATTTTTAAATACCTCTTCGACATAACTTTAGTGAGGCCAACAACTTCAGAAAGCAAATAGCAAACGAAATCCTTCCGAACGGCGAAAATAAAATAGCTTCCAATAACTTTAACTGACGCTCGTTAGAGGTTAAATCAAATTTTTGAGGTTTTATATTGAAAAAGCTGATAATTCAAATAACGCCTATAGCAGGCACTTAAATTGGACCGCCCAACAACGAATACCATAAAATAAATTTTTGAACCTTTACATATATAAAAGAAGGATGCTTGAAGCCAGTATCGGCTATTAGAAAAAGTTGTATTATTTGTTAGATTATTAGAATAAAAGAAACTTAAACTCTTATTACGAGGACGGAATATCTGCATTCGTTAAGGTGCCCGTTCAGTTGAATAAAAATTAAAATCCTAAGTTCAAGTCCTATAGGAGCCTTGAGTTTAAAATAAAATAGTTGTTGAAGAGTTGTAAAGTCAAAAGCAAATAAAACCTAATCCGAGCCTAGAGTTAATAAAGATATAAAAAACATTTTTAGGCGCCTGCATAGTAAACAGAAAGAAGTGAGTTCTTAAAAACGCCAGAGCCTTAGAGAAGATAGTAACAATATAACAGTGTGACGTCTAAGTAAAAAATGGAACCGCCAAGTGGGAGTTGGGACCACTTTTAATTTTTGTACTTTATCTTTTTCTGATTTGATGTCGAAAAATAAAGTTGCCACTGGCGTTGGACTCATTACCTGTGGAAAAGCTTAGAGCAAATTATTGTTGGAGTGACAGGAGTAGTTCTTGCCGTTGGACACATCGTCTAGGGAATATCTTGCCCCTTTCAAAATACAAAACGAGAAACCGTCTATATAGCCATCGTAACCTCTCGACTTAGAAGTCAAGGCAGCAACTACATGAAGGCATCACCCGAGCGTGTGAATAGAGCATATTGAGAGAAGAGGCACACACGCTAGAAGACTAATAAAAGATTATAACGTTTTAATCTTGTGTTTTATTTGTGTATACGACCCTGTACTTTACTGAGCCTACCCCAGCAACCAGCGGTAACGTGTCGTTACATTGGTTTATAACAGGTTAAGAGATAATGCCATATTCATCACAGTCATGACTTCTATGGAAACACCCTTCAATTTTAAAATTTATTTTTCACAGTTATTTTAAGGGCGGACCTATTTTTACATATTCTGTGTAATTTATATATGTTTGGCTACTATGTTTGTGAAACTAAAGTCATACAAGATAATATAAAATCACTTTACGGACACCCTTTATAACTTAGTTTTATTTTAAAATTTTGTATTTGTTCTTATAGTGGACATAAAAACACTTAACTATTGCAATGAATTCCATGTCATTATTGGGACACCCTTTATTTTAAAGTTTAAATGTGTATCCTTGGCACACCCTTTAATTTTTAGTATTATATATTATAGCGGCTATAGTAATATAAACTTTTATGAAACTTTTAAGAGTATATTTGTTACGGTCCCATAGATAGAGGACTGTGAAAGCCGAACCGGCACTGTAGCGAAAATGGGAGGGCTACGTTTTTACCCATAGGTGGGTATGGACCCTTAAAAAGTAACAGCTTATTTCAAGTGGAAATGGTTATACTTTATTCTAAGATATAACTGCCAGAGTTTTTCCTAAAGGAATTTCTAAGGATACAGTTGCAACCCAATAGATCTCAACCTATCGAAGACCGCAAGTCAGATACTCAATTATTTTTTACCCACCAGCTAAAATTATTTATTATTATTGACTAATAACCCACTGTTGTAATACTTCTAAACAGTGGGGATATGTGTTAAAAATAAAATACTGTTTTAATTAATAATGGCAACCCATAATGAGGTTTTGGCGGGATATATAAAAAAAATATCCCTAAAAGTGTTATAAATTTTTTAATGAAATAAATAAATTTAATAACCGGTCATTTATTAACCAGTATAATGTTTTATTAACCCTTAAGCAAATATATTAAATTACAGTGGGCTTTTTTTTTAATTTTAACCACAAAAGTAACCAAATCAATAGACTGGCTGGTGTCTTAAAAAAAAGCCACCACCATAAAGTTACGGCCTTAAACATGTTTGTCAGTCAGCAACCAGTTCTTTTATGGTTGTTCTGTTTTTTTTATATCGTAATTATAGAAACCAAAGAAAGAAAATTAGAGCACATAATTGTACAATTATAAATTGACCAGTTTCTGCTAACAAAAGATTATTTTTTTGAGGGGGGAGTACGTTAAAAAAATCCCAAGTGACAAGATTGTTTTGTATTTTTTTATAAGGTTTTTGTTTTTGGTGGTGTATTATTAATTTTTTTTTTGTGATAAAAACATTGTTTGCTTCTTATTCAACAGAAAATATCCGATTACATTTGTTTCTTTTTTCTTTTGTAGTTTTTCTTTATTTTTATGAATTTCAGAATTTCATCATCTTTGTCCTCCATGTCCTCGTATCATTTCATATTTGTCATGGTTGTCAAAGCTTGTTTACAAATATTTTTTTTTATTTGTTGATTTTCTTTTTATTTTTGCTTTTTATAAGGATTTAAATAATATTCTTTTATTTTGTGATTTCGATATCAATTTCAATTTGTTTTTTTTAAAGGAGAATGAAAGGAATAAAAAATAATGTTTTTAATAATAGTTAAAAAAAGAGCTGGTAATTAGTGTGTGGTCTTTAATTCAGCTAAATATTTCACTTGAAAGGATTTCTTAACTTATGTTGCGTCACTTTGTGCTAGGAAAGCTACAACTTATTAATATTTTAAACATCTTCTAGTCAGAGGTTGAAGAGAATCTTAAAGACCGGTGCGACGTGTTTTGTCCTTGTTTAGTTTATAAACAAAATAAAAGGACTTATTGTAGATTAATAGAATTTAGAGAGAGACTTGTTTTCACTATCAAAATAAAAAATTTAATTGTAACACATCTAACTTGATTTTCATACAGAAAAAAGTTGTTGGGCTTATTAACAGTTTAATTAGTTTTCAGAAGTTTAATTAAATTTTTAATTGACTTAATTATATAATACGCTAATAAATAAATAAATTAAAAATTTGTGTTTTTAAAGAGTAATTTAAATCAATTATTTATTTTATTTAAGGAGAAGAAGATTCAATAAATAATTGAAACAATTCAAAAATAAAAATTTAAGGCCGAAAATATTTTTTTCTGTAAAGGGAGAGCAGAGAAAACAGCTCTAGGTGTATGAACCTCGTAGATATGAAGTTTTTCTCCTACTATAATATTACAAAATACTATGAGCTAAATCGAAGTACTCCGTTAAAATTTGAGGAATTTGTTTAGCAACTTATTTCGTTTGAACATTTTGACAATTAGTGCCAAAACCACGATTTAGAACAAAATTATCGTTCTTTTCTAAAAGCATGCAACATTGTTTGCTGTTAATTGCTATTTCAAATGAAATAAATGAAATTCATATGATTTTGAAAATTAACAAAAATTATTGCCAGAAACATTTTGGTGTTGCTAAACAAGTAGCCAGCAACATTTCGTCAATTTTCATAAAATGATCGGTGTAAAACCTTTTTTTTGGTTCCATCATAATTTTTTGCATTCGTATCGAAACCCTATTCTTATCGCTTAAATGTCTGTCTGTCTTTCCGTCTGTCTAACATTGCTTCTGTCTCAGCCCTTTAACTTTGAAAGCGATACCGGTAGACTCTTGGAGTTTTTATAGAAGTTGTAGTACTATAGCCGGCTTAATAATAAATAAATATTTTTTAATTTAAATTACACAACGGGAATTTTTTTATTAAATTAATTAACAATCAAAAAAAAAAATTTTTTTTGTGCTATTTTTTATTATCCCGGTTTAATAAATTAAACACCGATATTGATTATTGAGAGTAAAAGAGCGCCTCGATGGCCATTTCTCTACTGCTCACTTAGCTCTTCAGGAAACTTCTCACAATCATTTTAAATAAACCAAAGACCAAAGTCCAAATAAACAAGTTAAGACAGAAATCTAAGTTTAAGCAAAAACAACAATAACCAATGATTGTATTTTTCTTTCTATATACGGCTGACTTTTTTCCCGGCTCTTTTGTTTAGTTAAAAGATGATGAAAAATAAAAAACACTGCGATAATTTATTTCCAAGCGAGGGCAATTTGCAAATTATTAATTTAAATTAAAAAAATTGGAATTTTCTATTAAATTATTAACTTAAAAAAATATATATCGATGTTTAATTTATTATTAATTAATATTTTTATTTCTTGAACTGTGATAAGCAGACACGTTAAATGTGTGTTAAACTATATTCGCTATAGCAACAAGTAAAGAGCAGATAAAACTGTAAATTAAAGAGTGTGGCAATAGTGAGGTAATTTTTTACGTACTTAGCCTCGTTTTTACACGCAGGAGACAGACATTTTAATTTGAAATATTTTTATGTTCGCTATAAGAACGAGTACAAAAAAAAAAAAAAACAAAATGACGAAACTTAAATAAGAAGGGTGTTCCTATAGTGTTGCGATTTTAACGTATATGGCCTTAGTTTTTCTACCATTTTAGGCGAATACTTAAAATTTGTACAGAGTATGCACAAATAAGTCCACCATAAAAATAAAAAATAAAAGGGTGTTTTCATAAAAGCCGCGTAACTAACGCTAGTACGCTACTAAATCAAGTTAAAAAATTAAAAGTAAAAGACTTGATTTTTACAGGACCTTAGTTTAAATTTATCCAAAGTATGTTTGAATAATAAATTAATAATAAAATTAAAAAGCGTGGCCCATACATTATACGGAAATCTTCGTGTGAGAGTCCAACTCGCATTTGGTGGATTTTTTTCTTTTATGCTGCCGAATGGTTATAAATATTTTTTTTTTTTTAATTTTCCGTAATCAATTTTTATTTATTTTTATTTCTTTAACAAAAGTGTGCCGAAAAATCTCATTATAGAAAAAGCCATGACAAACATGACTAAAGAAGAGTTCTTACATATATTTTTGTAAAATAAAGTGAAAGAAACCGTTTTTAATAATGGCTTTTTAGTAATTGTTTGTTTACTGTATCAGAAGCAAAATGTATTAAAAACACACATTAAAAAATGTGTTAAAAAAACTTAAAATCCATGACTTGCTTAATTTGTATTAAGAAGCGTAAAATCGTTTGAACCAACATGCAACATTTCAATAGAACTTAAAACTAACTGCCTGAGCAATAAAAGATGGCGCAATTTTATTCTAAACTATAATTTAACAGTTGAAAATTGAAATAACTCTTGCACAATATTTTTTAAGTAAAAATAAACAATTAAAAAAATAATAGTAAAAAAGAAATTATATTTCTTAAACTTAAGAAATTAAGTTTTATATTGGTTTTCTTCTTAAAAATGTGATTACTTTGTTTAAAGCTTTGATTTAATCACACAGCATTTTTGTTTTAATAAAAAAAAAAAAAAAAACAAACAAACAAACTTGTTTTGACAAGATGAAACATGTTTTAAAAAGAATTGTTATCAAGCATTTTAATAATTATCACACATATAGCGCATCGTATAATGAATATATAGTTTGAATACACCTCGACCTCGACCTGTTGTTGTAAAGAGGTATAAAGAAAATCAATAAATTTTTTTTTAAATAAAATTTTTGTTAAAAAAAGAAAAATTATCTAACTGTTTTTTTAGAACTATTTGTACAAAGAATTATTATTAATTTTTATTTAAAAAGAGTTGTCTAAAAGTCAAATTTATAATTAGCAACTACTTTGTGCAGAGATATGGGGAATGCTTACAAAGGCTGTAGCGCACCAGAAAGTTTATTTCATTCTTTTTTTTTTAACTAATCATGATTAGTAACAAACTGAAGATAAACTGAACAAAATTATAATTGGTTTTGAAGATTTTATAATTTTTACTGTTTTCGAAATTCGAACTTAAAAGCGAGTTTTCGAATTTTTATCAGACTTTTAATAAAAAATTAAATTTTTGCTCATTATTTTAAGCTGGAAATGTGTAAAAGATTTTAACATTATATGCTTAGACTTTTACCTAATTTCGAATTTTCGAAAATTTATTGAACGAATTTTCTAACTTTTAATTGCCGATTTTTTATAAAATTCAAAATACAAATTTTAGTTTTTGTGTAATATTTAAAGCTAAATTTACTTAACAGATTTAATTATTTTTTTTTAATTTGCGCTTAAGTTCGAAATTATTTGTAGAATTTTTATTCGCGATTTTTTATAAGTTTTTCAGACATAAAACTTGTTTCTTTTTTGTTATTTGAAACTAAAAGTATGGAACTATTTAGTTTTTTTCTGTTTCAGGTTCTTAGTTTCGAAAACTGAATATCGAAAATTTTGTATTTCATTTACTGAATTTGTTATAAGTTTCAAATCAACATGTTTGTGTATTAAAGATTTTCTTCTCTTTGTAAATTCGAACTTAATATCGAACTTTATTTGTTTAGTTTATATTTGATAAGTAAAGTTATTATCATTTAATTTTACTCTATAATTTGAATCAAAATAGGTTTTAAATTAATTACTTTCTATTCATGAAAATTTCGAAATTAATTTCGAATTTCTCATAATGTTTTTGTTTTTTTTTGTAAAAATAGTAAAAAATTTGTTTTTAATCAATTTCTTGAACTTCAAATGTGCACAAGTTGTTTCAATTTTTAGTCCTTAATAATTTGTCGAAAATTCGAATTTAATTCGAAATGTTCTGAAACCCAATTACGGAAAATTAAGTACAAAATAACTTTTTTCTTAATAAAATAATTTTAAATTACAGCATTAAATTTATTTTTCGAAAACTGTAAACTGAATTTCGAATATTCGAAAAAAAATTTGTGGAATAATTTTATGAGATACCATTAATTAATGATCCATTGGGTTGAAAATATCATGTTTATTTTTTTTCTGAATTTTCACTGAAAATGCATTTTTAATTTAATTTGTTCGTAAGGAATTCAACATTTTCGAAATCAAAAAGTAATAAGAATTTTATGTAAAATAATTCAAAAGTATTAAGTTTTATATATACTTCTTTAAATATATTAAAAATGAGGAAATTTGAGAATTTCGAAATTCGAACTTATTTTGAAACTTAAAAAAACAAGTCCTTTTTGAATTCTCGAATTGTTATGACCAGAAAATGACTGCTTTGTGTACATTTAGACAAAGTATAATCATTTTTCGAATTTTCGAAAAAAAGATTAAGTATGTTATTAGTAATTTTTTTACACAAAATGTGTCTCTACTACAATTCTACTGATTGTCAGTGCACTTTTATATTTTTAATAAATCTACGAAATGAACTTATTCTTAAGTAAATTTTAGAAAAAATGCTGAGACTTTTGTTTTGGATTTTTAAGTTGCACAGCGAGGGCTCAGTGTTAGAAGAGGTTAAACATTTTAAATAGCGTGACTAGCCGTTAATTTAAAGACGGGATTGATGATTACTTTAAACTGAAAAGTATTAAAGTTGAATTATAAAAATTTCGAGTTAAAAAAATAAAAAAAACATAAAAAGAAATGTTTATTTTTAAAAAGTGTAGGCGTTTAATTACTACCATTCAGGTACTAAATAAAATCAACACATTTTATACAATTTTGTTTTGATGAACAACAAATGCACAAACATACATATTGATCTCTGTGAGTATTAGTTTTTTCTTTCTGAATTCCATATCAAAAAGAAATGTCAGTGTAATAATTTTTAAAATTAAAGAAATTTGCAATGTCCAGGTATTAGTCACGGATGAAGGGTTTCGTACTATACATGAAGACACCTTTTAGTTTTTAATTTTATCTTTTTCTTATTGTTTGTTGTCAAAAATGTAAAGGGTCTGCCTCGTATCGTACTATTAAAAAGAGAAGACAATATAAGTCATAATCACGGTACCATCGGTATACCCTTTATTTATTTTTTTATTTATATTTGCGCTTCTAGGACACATAGCAATTTCGAACTCTGTAGAAATTTCAAATGTCTGCATATAACGGTATAAGAGATAACACCATATTCTTTAAAGTCACGGCGTTTATGGAAACACGATTTATTTTTTAAATTATTTGTTCACACATTTTTTTTTTGGTGGTGCACATATTTCTACATATTCTGTGTGAATTCTTAATGCTTGCGTTACAAAATTAAAGCGAATTCGATAAAATCAAAACACTATAGGAACACCCGTTATATTTTATTTATTTTTAACTTGTTGTTAAAGTGGACTTAAAAATATTTAAATTAAAAGTGACCACGTATTGCGGTCACGTACGTACAAAAAACGTCACTATTGGGACACCCTTTAACTTGAATTTTTAATTTTTGTTTCTATAGTGAACCAGGTTTTACATAAATTGTGCAAATTCAAAAATAACAAAATGTTTATTAATAGCCTGCTACTTTTGGGGCACCCTTTATTTTTTTTAGAATCTATTTTTTTTTGTTCCAGGGGTAGAGAGCTATGATATACGAATAGACGGGCATGAAACCCTAAAAAACTTACTGGCACCAGCGTCAAAATCCACCCTGTTTGTAAGCCCGTTTTAGAAATTGTTCCCAGCTCATGTATCATTAGAGTTTTAGCTCAATACCCAAAAGTTCCTAGTTTGTTTAAGTGGATAGCAACTGTCACTAGCAGCAGTGAAAGAAAAGAAGAGTTGTTTATTTGGCAAAAAAAAAAAACATTTGGAAAAATAATCTTATTATTTTTGGGAGTTGTGCAATCCCTGCAAAAGCCTTGCAGATATCAGGGGTAGAGAGCTATGATATACGAATAGACGGGCATGAAACCCTAAAAAACTTACTGGCACCAGCGTCAAAATCCACCCTGTTTGTAAGCCCGTTTTAGAAATTGTTCCCAGCTCATGTATCATTAGAGTTTTAGCTCAATACCCAAAAGTTCCTAGTTTGTTTAAGTGGATAGCAACTGTCACTAGCAGCAGTGAAAGAAAAGAAGAGTTGTTTATTTGGCAAAAAAAAAAAAACATTTGGAAAAATAATCTTATTATTTTTGGGAGTTGTGCAATCCCTGCAAAAGCCTTGCAGATATCAGGAGAAGTTATCACCGAATAAATACCCTTTTTGAGAGGAATTGTAGAACTTTCCTTTTATCAGTTATAGATGACTTCTGGCGTATTATCACACAACATGGCGGGTTAGATTTCCTAACTTTTTAATTATTTAAAATTTCAAGCTACAAATTATTTAATTGTTTCTACTGCACACATTTCGTAACTACATTAATTTCTCATTATCAAATATATTTTTAATAACTAGACTTTTTTTAACGTAATTCTATTTTATAATAATATCATCAGGTAATAAAATATACATTAAATAATTTATTTTATATCTAAACTACAAACCGTTTACTAATTACACTTGTTGTTTCTTATCTGACACAAGTAACCCCCATAAATTTAAAGAGAAATACTTTAAACAAAATTTACACGCTCGTTACCTTTTGTTAAGTCAATTAAAATCAACGAAGCATTACCAGCCAAAAAAGATATAAAATAAAGTGAAAAGAAAAGACATTTAGACCGTATAACATTACACATCATCGTTTCATTTAGTTTAAGTTTTAAGCAAATGTCAAAAGGCAGACTGACTGACAGTTATGACAACAGCTATAATTTAGTTACCACTCCCAAAAAAACTACAAACGTTCCTTTTCATTACAAAGTAAACAATCATGGCCATAATAATAAAATAATAAAATTATTTCTGTCATAAAAATTTAATAAAACTATTTTATATACATTTTTTTTGTAAAACTTTAATTAATTTTTTATTAGATGAAAATGGGAATTTAAGTTTTTAATATTTATTTCTAATAAAAATTCGGTACATAATGTGAACGAGGGTATATTAAGAAAATAAGAATAATTTCTAATTTTACGGTTTTATATTTTATTACTCAAACAAAAATGAAATTTATGGCGACTAAATAAAGCGGAATAGGTCGACGAGAAATTCTTTGTGAATTTCATCGGTAATCCGCCTGTGTCTGGTCAAATGTGAATAATTTTGTTTCTAAGTCTTTCAGACATGGGCGTAAAATGACAGGCAAAATGTCAATGCTCAAGTCGAAGACATATTAATGGTTCATTATAATCACTTGTTTGATATCCAATATCATTTTCCCCACCATCGCTTATAATTGATAAAAAAACATTTTAATTGATTTAATTGAAAGTGCGAAGCAACTTGTAGCTTGTACTGCAGAGGCTGTAACAAGAAGGAAGTTTCGGTGCAACATATTCAGTGCAGCATCAGGATTTTCAAGAACGTAGTAAGATGTTCAGGTAAGCAAAATTAAAATAATTAACTAAATTAGGATTTGTAAAAAGTATTGAATGATTTTTAGCGAATAATGGGACCTCTTCGCTTCATAATAGGCCTTTAGTTGAGAATATAAAATAACGGTAACTTAAAATTGTTTGTGCTAAAAAAGATTTTAGCACTTTATACAACTTGATTTTTAACACAAATGCGTTTTTATTTATAATTATTTAACTAAAGTTACGCTATATTAAGTACTAAAAGTTTTAAATAGAATTTTTTGTTCTAAAGTGTATTACCCAACATTAAGTTTATTGGGAAATCTTGACTTTACAGTGTAAATTATTGTGCGTTTAGTACTTTAAACAGCTTGATTTATGTCACAAATACATTTCTATTTATAAATCTAAGACTAAAGTCGTATCATATTTAGTGCTAAAAAATAATGTGGAATCTATTGAGTTTGTTGGCTTCTTTATTGGCTTTACAGTACAAGTTTTTGAGCTAATAACTGTTTTTAGTATTTTATACAACTTGACCATAGTCACATATATGTTTATAGTTAAAACTATATGGTTGATTTCATGCTGTACTAAAAACTATTATAAGAATTTTATGTTCTCCATTTTACTAATTTACATAAAGTAAATAAATGAATAATAAAAATTTTCTTAAAATTAATGAAATTTTACTTTATTTTCGGCTTTTTGGTTCTTTTTAATTAATTTTCTAAACATTTTTAGAAAGAAAAATTATTTACAAATGTATGCGGACGTTTTCCAAAGAAAACAAGAAAAATTAGACGCTAGCGTTTCTTTGGAAAACGTCCGCATACATTTGTAAATAATTTTTCTTTCTAAAAATGTTTAGAAAATTAATTAAAAAGAACCAAAAAGCCGAAAATAAAGTAAAATTTCATTAATTTATATAATCGATGGTTCGAATCCTGGTCTTCTATTATTTAATTTTATAAAAATAAAGAAACACAAAATTACAGTACTAAATTTTTTTGCGCAAATTTAAGTACTTTAGTGCCAAAATAATTTGCAGCAAACGTATTATGTATAATTTTTTTAATTTGACTTTTTTTATTTAGTACTAAATATCGGTAAAAATGTTAGTACTAAGTTTTTTTTTCGCAATATTAAGTACTTTGGTACTAACTACATTGCATTAAATGTATTATATATAATTTTTTTAATTTGATTTTTTTAATTTAGTACTAAATATCGGTAAAAATGTTGGTACTAAAATTTTTCCAATTCAATTTCTATACTAAAAATTTAGTAATAAATATGCAATCAACACTTAGAATAATTGTACCGAATAATAGTGTAAAAAATAAAAATCTAAAAACTTCATTAACAGTTAAGTACTAAAAAAGTATTAGTTTTTATTAATTATATATTTCATTACTAAAAAAATTATAAAAATATATATTTTTTGAGTTCTACATAACCAAGTTTACATTTAAAAATTTTGTACTAAAATTTGATTTATAATACTAATAAGATATGAAGATATGAAGATATATCAGCTTTACTTTTATCCAGATGTACAAAGATTAATTAAATGCTTAAAAATTACCTTTAAAATATGCACGCATAAAATTTAGTACTAAAGGATATACAAAAAAATCAAAATTATTAGTACTTTTTGGCTACATAATACCTCAAAAGCTTTTGTACACATGAAAGAACAAAGATTAATAATTAAAGTTTTACTAAAAATATATCTAAGTACTAAAATTTAAGTAATAGAAATTAACTAATGTTAAAAAAGCAAATATTGCAATAAATTATTTTTTTTATTATTTTCAAACACAATTTAGTTTCATTTGTATTTATTATTTCGTTTTTTTGGTTTCTTTAAATGTCAAAAATTTTCCTTTTAAAAGTTTTATTTAATTTCTGTTTTTCTAAAGATAAAACTTTAAACAAATCAAATTTAATTTATTCCAAAAATTGCTAAAACTTTAATCTTTTACACATTAACGGAGTTTTTTACTAGATTCCTATAACTTTTTTCCCCACACATGACAAACTCTTCATTTTACACATCCTGTTACTTTAAAAAAAAAAATATGATGCAGAAAACGGTCTCTCTTTACAAACATTGTAAAAAAGCAAGTTTTAATTTGTGGACATTTGATAATGCTATTTTCGAAAAGTGTTAAGGGTTTAGAAAAACTAAAAACTGTGAAATAAAAATCCACAATGTTCTAGCTCATGTGGATCAATTAAAAGCAAAACTTTCAACTTTAAATATCTGCAGAAAGCAACAAAATTTTAATTGAACGTTTTTCCAGGAATTTGTTTTTTTGCATAGCTCAAGGATATTTTTACTTGAAATAGCCTTTTCAAAAAACTTTGGAATATCAGCAGTAGTGATAGTAAAAAAGTTAAGGGTGAGCCATTATTAATCATTGTTGAAAAACTAACTGACATCTACCGTTTTCTGGAGTTTTTATTGTTTAAGTTGATGTTATTTTTTTTTCTTCATTCCAACTCGTACGTTTTTCAGTTGTTAGTTGTTGTTGTTGTTTATTGTTATAGTTGCTGTAATATGCATTTTAAACTTTTTCCCTTAAAAACTTCCGTTTTACTCTTCATTTAGCACAAGGAAACTTTTATAGATTTTTTATATCACTACCCCTACGACAACTACAACAAGTCGAATCAACAGCAACAAATTGAAGTTAAATAATTCTTTTCTTTTTTTTTTTGGCAACGTTGCTACATTTTTAGTTGCATGCAAGAGTTTTAAGTAAAGTGTCTGAATTTTGAGCTTCATTTGCATATCGTTAAATTTAAGTTATCAGTTTTTTAACACTTTTTTTTACTTAACACTAACACATAAGTACTAACACATATTTTTGTAAATAAAATCGCATCTAAGCACACACAAAAAAATACATATATAAAACTAACTATTAAATTTAGAACAAAAGAAGGAAAAAAAGAAAGGCTTCTCGAATTACGAATAGAAATAAAAACATTGAGAAAATTTATAAATAATTGAGTTTTAAGAAAAAAGTAAATGTAACAATATAATCCGTACTACAGATATCGACTAGTTAAGGAACAAAAATTGTATGCAAATAATAAACCTTAATATAAACTTTGGTTATTTTGTAACCAAAATCTTTTTAAACTAAAATGATTTTTTAGTACGTAACATCGTACAGAGTAGCAGAAAAGAAATAGTTAGAATATATATAAATCTAAATTTTTAAACTGATGATCCAATTGCAAAAAAAAAAAAATTTGGTCATTTCAGAGAAGTGTGCCAGATTAAGTTTTGGGTTACAGCTTCCAAAGCAGAAACGTTAACGTAGAAATATAAATTTATAAATAAAGAACATTTCTTATTATAAAAGCAAATGTATGCTATTCTACAACAAGAATTTTTAACAAGTGTTAGACACTTTTAAATTTTTGTAATGGTGTCTTGAAATATATTTTAGAACTTTTTTGTAGCGCAAGTATATTGTAAATAATTTATTATTAGTTTTTTACAAACTTAATTTAAACATTTTATATAAAATTTGTTCGTTATTTAAAATGAATAAATTTTTAAAATTTAGTACTAAAATTTAAGTACTAAATATTTTGTACTAAAACTAAAAATTTTTAAAATTGAACTTAAGCACTATGTTAAGTTACTACATTCGTACAAATTTTTTTTTATAAAAAATTAACCTTTAATTTAGAAACTTAAAATTTAGTACTAAAATAAAGGCATTAAAAATTCGATTAAAGGGTTATTTAACAGTTTAATTAAAACTTTTAAGATAAATTAACATTTCGATACTTAAAAACTCGCACTAAAGTGATAAATAGAGATTTTATAAAAAAATTAAGTTGATTTTTAGTACAAAAATAAGGCATTGAGGAACTCGTACTAAAGTGTTAACGAAATATTTTGCATAAGAAGATAGTTTAAATTATATTCTTAAATGTAAGTTCTAAAAATATGTCATTTATATTCTTGTACTAAAGTTTGTACATTGTGTATAAGGACTTAAACACTTTAAATTTAGTACTAAATACAAGAAACGTGCGGAACTTGTTGTTGAAGAGTTTAAATTTTGTTTACAAAATTAAACATTTTGTATTCTATACCAAAATTAAGGTATTTTGAATCTTGTACTAAAATTTTAACTTAAAAATTTTATAAAAAATATTCAATTTCAATTGAAATTTAAATTTGCAGAATTTTTCGGAGTAAAATTTTAGGCACTTATTGTTTATTTTAAATAAAAATATTAATTAGATTGTAATAATTTGATTAGAAAATAGTATTCATTAAAATATGTACTAAGATTTAAAAGTGTTATAGGTAACATACACAATGTTTTAAGCTTCTATTTAAATTTAACTTAAAATTCTTAGAACAATTGAAGTTTTGAGAGATTATTATAAAAATCGATTTTTTCTGTTTCAATCTTGGTTAAAAAAGTTTTACTAAAGACAACTTCACAGTTAATGTTACACGTTTAGTACTAAACATTTTAACAGGAATTTTGGTACTAAAAGCCTTTAAAATATTTCTGATACTTAACACAAACTTCGGGTTGTGCTTTAGTTCAAAAATATTATTCCAAAACGATGTGCCTAAATATTTGAACTAAAAGGTAAGTGCTGAAGTTTTTTAGTATTAAAATAAAAATTAGGGAAGTACAATTTTTGTAGTAATACATTAACCAAAAGTTTAATTTTGACAAGCTATGGAAATCACATTTTAGTACTACTTAAATAAAATAGTTAAGGCCAGAATCAGTACAAAGAACTTTTAATATAACGACTTTGAGTTTAATTTAGTGAAAAATTGCCAAAACTTAAGAATTTCCACAAAATTAAAAATTTGTACTAAAAGCTAATTTCTAACAATTGTTGTTTTAGTAGTTAAAAAAAATTTTAATTGAGAATAACTAAAGCTTATTCCAAAAAAATAAATAAAAAGGTTGAACATTTTCAAAATTAAAAACTAAAAATGTTTAGTACTAAAATTTTTTCAGAACTTAAATTTCACATATAGTGTAATTATTTATATATTTTAAGCGTTAAGGTATAAGGGTTTTTAATTTTCACTTAATGCGTTTAAAAACATAAACAACTCACCAGGTAATTGGTACTAAATTTTACATAAATTTATAGCTTTCAAAAGTACATACCTGAAAAGAAACCAAAATAAAATAATGTAAATATAGAATATAAAAAATGTATTAAAAATGATATTTTAAAAATAAAATACTACTACATACTTTAAGGATTTTAACACTAATGATTTGAAAAACTTTTTCTCAGTGTATTTCAAATTGTAATGCAAAATTACTTTAAAAAAAACTATGTGTGAGATTAAGTGTCATGATGGAATGGTTTTTGGAGTCTTGGTAATGTGTCTAGAGTGGTAAATTAAGTACTTTATTGATTTCAGGTTAAAGTTTTTAAACATGAACTTTTTTTATTTTAATATTTTATTTTTGTTTTGTTGTTTTGCGAAATGTTGTATAAAAAGTCTATATGCAAAAAGGAATAAGAAACGTAGATTGTAGTTGTTGTTGTTGTGGTGAAGAACTACTACAACAAAATAAAAGAAACAGAATGATTAATGACTTCTGATTATATGGAAAATTAATGTTAAGATTTTGAAATACAAATTGAAATTTAAATTTATGCAACTTTTAAATGCAAAACATAAGAATTAGGAAAGTAAAGATAAAAATAATTTTAAGTATTTTATGGCAAAGAAATTAAGTTTTGGTAATTAAAAATTTTAATTTTTATTTCTCAAAGGTTTGTTAGGGCCACAAGTTTATTATCGGCATTTTGCTACTGAAAACTTAAGCTGTGAAAAGTGATCGAAATTAATTGAAAACAAGTAATAAAATTAAATAATAATAGTAATTAAAAATTAATTAAATCAATTCAATAAATTCTGTATACACTTTTGAAAAAAATAATTCTTACAAAAATGTTCTTCTTCAAAACTAACAGATGGGCAGAAGAGGGTCATTGTTGTTATAAATCACATAGAAGTTGGAAATCTTTGCAATTTTTAACTGGACAAACAATTGGAATTTACACAGAGCATGTGCAATTATGTCCATTTAAAATATAAGTGTAAAGCATTAACTTAAAAATAAAACCATTATAAATACATTATAAATACACCATTTCTCAACAATAAATTAGAAAAAAATAAAGTTAAAATTTGAATGGTTGCTCATACATTGTAGGCAACCCTTCATGTGTGAGTCAAAATCGTTGATGACAGGTTTATTTTTTTCCGTTTCTAAAAAAACTGTAATCATAAGAATTTTAAAAAATGCAATTAGAAATATGTGAGACTAGGTGGTGTGTGTGCAAGTAATTTGTTCGAATCAGTAAAAAATATATTTCAGTGAAAAATCTTTAAATTAAAAATAAATTTAAATATAAAAATATATTTGTGAAAAATTATTGATTTTCTTTTTTCCACTTCTTTAGATGTGAGTTTTAAAAAAATGAATCTTTGTTTTAAAATTTCTAAATAACTTTTAGATGAAGGATGTAACGATCTAGACAATTATAACATTATGCTATTATCTGACTTCTGACTTTCTATTCGCTTGACAATTAATCACTTATAATTAGGAGATTATTTCAGATACACATACATATGTATTTTCCGTAAAATAAAATATAATAATTTTTAATATTTCACTTTTTATCTTAAAGAATTACAAATAGATATTTACACTTCATTTTATGCCAAAAGCACCTAAAACTTCCCCTTCATTCCAAAATTTTATATCATTAGAAGCTAAAATAAATTCCAGCTTTTGATCATTAAGATCTTTAGTGAACAAAAAAACAAGAAATAATTACACATCATAAAAAATCTCTAGCATATTACGAGAAGCCACACAATTATGGCTGGTCGATTTCTAACAACATGGCAACAAACAAGAATGCATTAATAATGCCAAAAGTGAACAGTTTACAACATGAAAAATTAACACCAAAAATAAAAAAAAACGACGACACATATTTTTCTTGTTGATGACACAATTGTCTTTTTCATAAATTTTGTCATGATATTTGTCTTTTAAATTTTTTATTTAATTTTTATTTTTTCTTTACACAAATAAAATTTGTTAAAAATGCATTTGTTATGAATTTAAATGTGGCTGGGGAGGGTATTGTAAAAACAACAAAGAATTAAAAGAAAAATATGTGAACATGGTATTCAATGGTTGATGTGCAAGTTATTGTTTAGACAATCAGAAGCCTAAAAAAATATTTATTGACAATTAATTTCTTTTTTGATGGTGTTTATACAAATTTTATTTGGTTAAACGAAAAACACTTGAAATAATAAAGAACTTTTAAAATAAAAAAAAAACTATTTAAACAAAAAAATATTAAAAGAAATAAAGATGTAGCATTACGGTTATTTAAGTAAATGGGTAACCGCTACTAAAATTTAAAAATGAAGTAAGAATATTATAAATTTTTACTTGAAATATTAATTTTTTTTTGTACGAAAGCATAAGAAACTGGACTTAAACTTTTTTTTAATAATTTATGGTTATTTGTGTTATGGGTACCCGATTTTATACTCTAAAATCTGCAACAATTTTGTTATCAAAAAGAGCAAACACTAGGCTATCAATATTGTATTGCTTAAAATTTTTGATTTTTATTAAACAATTTATGGTTACTTATCCAAGTATAACTTCGGAATGTGGTTATTCGGTTATTGAGTTTTTAAGAATTAAAATTAAATCTTATAATTTTTACTTTAAAGTTGTTAAGTTGAGTAATATATTCTTGCAATTTTATTTTTTAACACTTAACATAATGGTTACTCTATTTAAACGGCATACGATGAAACGATTACCCGTTTAAGTAATTTAAATTTTTATTTAATTTTGCAATATCAAATAGTATTTAAAATTAATTTTTTAAATATTTATAAGCAAATTAAAAAAAAGCTTTAATAAATTAGTGGTTACTTTTATCAATGATTTGAGAAAAATTATTCGGGTATATAACTTAATTTTTTTTTTAACCAAATTTGTTTTATGTAAAAAATAGCACTCAAAAATGCTATATATTCTTTTTTTAAGATTCAGGTATTTTTAAGCTGTAGGTATTCAATAAAAAGAAAGAATTTAGAAATATTCGATTCGGTTAACGGGTACTTGCAATGAAAAATTTATTATAAATTTTAATCTGATTAATTTTCACTTTGATAAATGTTCAAACTACGATTATGATAATGGGTGTGTACTTGTTTTTTAGCTCAATATCTATAAAGTTTAATTTTTTTAACCGAATAAGAACAATTGAAGCACTAAGAATTCGATTTTTTTTAGAAATTAACTTCCATATTTATTAAAAAAAATGAAAATGTATTTCAAGTCAGTCAGTTTCGAATTGGTAATAATTTTTTATAATTATGGTATGAAGAGTAACCAATTTAGTTATTCGGATAACGGGTACCCATAATAAAAATTTAATCAAAAGTATATCAAAAATATTTCCTTTTTCAAAAATATTTCCTTTTACATTGAAATACAATTTAAAATGAATTTTTAATGATGAAATTTTTTTGCGTTTAAGTGGGTACTCGGTATGAAGTCTAAAATTCTCAAACAGGTCTTTACGGCCTGAACATTCGTGTGTTGAAAAAAAAATCAACTCTGTCTTAGGGCAAAGAAATCCTATTAAGTTTACTGGGGATAAAAAAATTCCAGTAAACAGAGTCAACATGTCATTGACGTCGTGGGGTGGTTTTCCCCGATGACAGGCACATCACATATACTTATATATGTTTAACACTAATACATTTTATAAGTTTTAATTTTAATCTAGTTTTAAAATATCTTAATAGTTTTTTTTATTGTTAAAATAATAGTCATACATTTCAATCACAGGAAGTCGTTTTACAAACTAAATATGTCATCTCTGAAACCTACAACCAGCAAAGTTTATCGGAATATCCGTTGATGGAAAAAAAACATAACTTTTTGTAACACAAAGAAAACTGTTTGAAAAGATGTTATTGTTTTAAAACGACTTTACAACAAAAACTAATAATCTAACACATACTCATTTAGAAATAAAATGAAAAAACTATTTTATTTGAAAATTCTACTCATACAGCTTATCATTTTCTTAACCTTGAGACATAAAAACAATTTTCTGAGAAGCTTGATGAATGCTGGTGATGAAATGTTTTATATAAATTATTAAAAAATAAAATTGCTTTAAAAGAGTTTTATTGTTTTATGTGCAAAATACAAATGAATGTCTAGCAAACTGAAAAAATGTCATTCTAAAAATGTCAATAAAATCAATGACAATCAACATCAATAACTGATTGTAAATTTTTGTTGTTCAATAAATAACAACAGAACAATAAATAAATTTATAAAAACAATTGTGGCAATTTATGCAAAATAATAACAAGAGATGAATTGTTAAAAGATTTATTTATTTTTATTAAAATTTTAAAAAATTTAAATATTAAAATAACACATAAATTGATGATTTTTACTGATTTCTAGTTTTTAATATTTGTAGATTCTTTAAGTTTAAAATGAGGGCAGACACAGGTCAGTTTAGATCGGCTTTGTATTCACAAATGAGTGGGCATGAGTGGCTTGGAGCTAAGGTCTTATTTTAGGTTTTGTTTGATCAATAAAAATAAGTATGCATCTATAAATAAACCCAATCAAAACCCGGGTAAATGAGTTTATACTTTTAACTTACTTGTAGCTCTTTGTTGTTTTTTCTAGAACTCATGATTACGGACTTCCTTCAAAAACAATCCATTTTCTTTTGGCCTCAAGAATTTGTATAGAAGCTTGTTAAAGATTCCGGCCAGCTCGTTTCCCTACATTATTGTAAGGGTCACCACAGGGTTTGTCGTTTATTTCTATTCAAACAAGAATCCAAAATGCTACAAAATTCAAAGGATTGCCTCAGTTAGCACTTCGATATTTGAAACGTCAAAAAATGCTGCTGATATTTAATTAAGTAAAGCTCTAACCTGTTAGCTTATATGCCCATTGTATATACACCTTTTACAAAATTTGCCTTTTAAAAAAAGTAAATTTTGCAAAAAGGACCATTTACAAAAAGTACCTTTAAAGTACTTTTTACAAAAAGTATATAAAAAAGTACTTTTTATTAAAAAAACATTTAACAACATTTGCTTTTTACAAAAGGTACATTTGGGAAAAAGGACTCTTTACAAAAAGTACCTTTAAAGTACTTTTTACAAAAATATATTTTCAAATAAAAGTATCTTGCAAAAAAAAAAATACATTTTACAAAATTTACGTTTCACAAAAGGTACATTGGACAAAAAGTACTTTTTAAAAAGTAATTTTTTTTTTTTATTTAGCAAAAAAGTATTTATAATAGCAGGTCCTTTTTACAAAAAAGATAATACTATCTTTCATGAAATATACATTTTACAAAATTTACCCTTTACAGAAAGTACGTTTAGCAAAAATATGTACTTTCTACAGAAGCACTTCTTAGTAGAACTGTTTTAAGTTATCTACCAAAAAAGTACCTTAAAAAAGTACTTTTTGCAAAAATTCCGTCTTAAAAAAGTGATCTGTACAAAAAAGTGTTTTTAAAAACTCCTTACAAATTTTTTTTAGAAAGTACTTATTTACACTGACCCTTTGAATTAGGTAACTTTTAAGTGTTCTTTTTGTAAGTGTTTCATAAAAATTATATTTCATAAAAAGTTCATTTTACAAAAAGTACCTATTAAAAAATAACATTTAAAAAAGTTATCTTTACAAAAACCAATGCCTTTTATAAAACTACCTTTTGCAAAAAATTTTCTCTTAGAGTAAGGATTAATTGTAGGTAGTACTTTTTCCCAAAATATTTATTAGAAATCTATCCGTTAAATAAAGTAACTTATAAAAGTACTTTCTTTAAGGGCGTAACAAAAAGTATGTTTTATAATAAGTACTTTTTAATAAATACCTCTTTCAAAAGTAATCTTAAAAAAATACACTTTACAAAAAATTTAAATTTAAATAAGTACTTATTAACAAAAACTCTTTATAGAATATTTCTTAAAAAGGCACCTTTACATAAAAATCTTTTGATAAGAGAATATCCTCAAATTTCTGTGACTTTTTCCTTGATCTAGTTTTAATGAGTTCCTTTGTTATAAGAAAAACTTGCGTTTTTTTTTGTTTTCAAATAATATTTTGTATAATTTTAAGGTTCTTATGCATTTGGTACATTGTTATAAGTTAAGATGAATTTTTGTACATTTTAAACAGCTAAAAGAGAAGTAGAGGAAGATGAAGTAAAAAGAATGAAAAATGAATTTTTATCGAAAACTAGGACACACATGTATGTGAGTATGTATTTTACATTTAACAATCATTTAGATATTTATTTCACAAAGAAAAAACACAAAAATAAGGTTGAAATAATGTTCATATTTATTCTCAATATTATTTTTTGGTTTTCGTTGGTAAGGAAAGAAAAGTCATATAGTAAAGGAAAAAGTCTTGGAGAGAAAATATACAAGATTTTGTTTGCTTTTATAACGTTAATTTTACATGAGTAATGAAATTTTGCTGCCAGTGTTCTTAAAGGGTTTTGATAATATTATTTTCACTTTTTTTTTAAAGAAAAAAAAAAAGAGAAAAAATTATTGATGCTTTTTTCTAAAATAATTCTCATATTGTTTTTGAATTATTTATACTAAAAGTAAAATTGTTTGGCTGTTCTTCAAATTTGGAAGAAGGTTTCCTGATGGGCTGGCCTAAGCAACCAATTGGTTTTCCAACTAATAAGTTATTATAATATATAATTGCATTTATATTTTAAAATGTTATGGGATCTTAGAATAATATAAATAATATTATAATTTATAATAAGATACTAAAAATTAAATTTTGATGCAAAATTGTTTCTTAGTATTTTCAGTAAACTCTAGCAAATCATTATGAAGAGACTCACGCTTGAACTACGCTATCAAATCAATTAAGTTTACTTTGAAAATCTGTCATCAATGCGAGCAACTTAATGACGTCTTCGTGATTGCGATTCTTATCGTGCACATAATCGTTCGTCTGAGCAAGCCATTCACCGAACTGTGGAAAGACTTCGTACCACATACTCTCTAGAGGATGCAATAACATCAACACGTCGAAGGTATGTGCGTACTGAAGAGAATATTGCTGCTGTAAACGAAAGTGTGGAAGAAGATCAAAATTTATCGCTTCGCCGTCGCTCGCAAGAATTAGAGCTCTTTCCGTCCACTAAGCGGAAAATTTTGCGCAAAGATCTTGGCGTACACCCGTAAAAGATCCAGCTTGTGCAGGAATTAAAGCCACGAGACCATTATATGCGTCGTTCTTTTGCCAATTGGGCTCTAGAGCAGTTAGTAATTGACTCGTTGTTTTATGGCCAAATTGTGTTCATCTATGAGGCTCATTTTCGGCTTAATGGGTTTTTTAATAACCAAGATTGCTGCATATGAAGTGAGACCAATCCACAACATCCTATAGTCTCCATTGCATACAGAAAAATGCACCGTTTGGTGTGGTTTACACGCTAGTGGCATCATTGGACCTTATTTCTTCAAAAATGAGGAGGGAACTTACGTTGCGGTCAATGGAGATCGTTACCGCACCGTGAATAATGATTTTTTGTTTGAAAATATGGATGGCATTGATCCGGACGAAATGCGGTTTCAACAAGATGGCGCTACGTGCCATACGGCGACCGCAACTATCGATTATTTCCATTGGGGGCACGTGAAGTCACTGATTTATGCTGATAAGCCAGCAATTATTGGCGCTTTGGAGCCCAACATTGTTTGTGATATTTCTGACATACGGCCAGCAGTACTTGAAAAAGTGACCCAAAATTAAACGTCCAGAATGCGTTTCGTCATCAGCAGCAGCGGTGGCAATATGCCCGAAATCATTTATAAATATTAATATTCTGATCTGTCGTATAAAAAAAATACCTCATTACAAACCAAATTTTTTGTTAAAGTTCTATTGGGCTGAAAAAACACCCATATTTATATCTGGGAAATACAGTTATCGAACAATTGATTGTTTCATTAGAAATATCGAAAACAATCAGAATCAATACCTTCATAGGAAAAAATATGAATCAGCAAACAATTCTGGTGATAAAAAAGTGAAATTCTGTGGATTTTTGGCGAGAAAAACTATAAATTTGGTGATTCAATTAAAAAAAAAAAAAAATCTGGGAACCCTTTTACACATTAGTATTGGATAGCTTTTAGTAAAAGTTTCATTTCCAAAAATCTAGCTCTCAGATCCCTTATTACAACGCCTTCTGGCGCGTCCCTCATATCTACGCTTTTTTCTTGCTTTTATTCTTATTGCAAATAAAAACAACAAAAGTGTGTATGAATGTTTGCTAAAGTTTGGATGTCATTTGTCATTAGTAAAATTGGGTTTTATGTTTCTGTTACCGAAAACAAAAAGAGACTTACATACGTAACGCTTTGAGTACTAAAAAAAAGAAGATGAAAGCAAAACAACAATAATATGACACTAACAAATTGTAGAAAAATTAAAATGTCACTTTGACATTTGATGCATACTTTCATGCATTTATAAAAAACAAAAACAACAACAGCAACTATTAACACTAGGATAGAGAGACAAAGATAGAGAGTGTCTGATAGTGAAGAAGAATAGCTTTAACGGTATGTTGTTTTAAACAGTCATTAAAAATTTTTTTTTTGTATTTCCAGAGGGTAATTTTAATTATATTTTAGTTCTGTAACTAATTATTGATTCCAAAAGTGTGTTTGCTGGTTGGCAGTGCCCTAAAAATTATTCGTATTTCTTACTTTGTTTAGACCTTTTAATTTATTTACTTAAATTAATTTTAAACTTCTCGTTTACAGTCAAATCAAAGTGCAAAGTGTTGGAATGTCATTTGAAAAATTTAAATCAAAGACCTGATATTTATTTGCTTTAAACAAAACGTGAAATAGTTTCTTTTTTCGTTTTTTGCTTTTTTTTTATTTTCTTAACGAAATTTAAAATTTATATATTTTCATTTAATGAGCCAAAACGTTCTTAAAAAGTTGTAAAATATAAGTTTTATGTAAACTAAAAAAATAAAAAATAAGAATATGTGACAAAGTTTGATAGAATTCGTTACACATGATTTGAAAATTAAATGACAATTAATTAGATGGATTTAAAATTTTTAAGAATTAAAACTTTTTATTATGTATGTATGTATGTATGTATTTATGTCGGTATGCTTATACGAAAATCATTAAAACTTAATTTTATTGTCTAAACACCACATTCGCTTGAACCATTAAAAAATACTTTGTTCTTGTCTTTTAACAAAAATTAAATACAAAAACCTATAAATTGTGTCTAAATATACGAGGGTCTGTGTGCGAGAATTATTTCGATTGCTTGTCACACGATTCATTTAAAGATTTTATCTCAAAGGTAGCATTGATAATTTTATAGCAAATACAGAAGCAAAAATTATATGATCATTGTAAAATTGCTACCACGTGGTCGACCACAAATTTTAATAAATAATTAAGTTCATGATTGCAATACATTAACGTCAGCTATGGACGCTGAACTTACCAAAAGGACTCTACTCTAAAATCGCTGTAATAAAAAATAAAAACAAATTGCATCTTTTATAAAAAAAACATACTGTTTCTCGTTTCTGTAACTGAAGTGAAAAAAATCTCACATGAAAATATTGTAGTCATCTTATAAAACAATAAGCTGGAGTTAATCATGAACTTTGTTATTACTTAATATCAAAAAAGTTAGATTAATTCCAACTTACCTTGTGTAAAGCAAGATGACTAAATATTTTCATGTGAGAAATTTCTCACTTAAGTCAGAGAAACGAAACCTTCACTAAACTAAAAAAAAGAATGATGTTAAAGAGACCTTAAGGTCTCAACACACACAGTGGGTGGATAAACAGTGGCACCAAAATTTTTACATAGGAACCATATCAAGCTTGGACTTGGCCTACTTACAGCCTCACATCATGATCTGTTTTAAGGGCATTAAATTCTCCAACTACTTCTAAATCAAAGGCATGTTGCCATAAGTGGTTTTTTAAATTGGTGGTTTAAATATTAAGTTTAGATTGAAGACCGCCAGGACTCCACAAAGAAGCCATGAACTACAACCAATATTGTGCCGGGGACCCTGGGTTCTCGTGCGCTACTGCTGCCTCTGGTACTAGAGTAGTAGGTTTCTAGAAAACCTCGTACGAAAAGCACTGGTGTCACCAAATACCTCAGCTAGGAACTTATCACAAAAGCAGACATTTTTCTTGCCGCCAGGTGAATAAATAAAGAGTCATATATGCAGCAGATAATTCGGTTAAAAAGGGACCTAGTTTTGGTGCACCAGAGCAGCACTGGGAAAGTAGATGCCAGCCAAGGCTTTTAATAAGACAGGTGAGAGGTATTTATAAGCAGGCTTGTACTCCACAGACAATCTGAACGAGGGCACTGGGGAAGTAGATGCCATTTAAGGATTTGAGGAAAGGGAACGAGATAGTAGGGAACGAGATACCAGCTAAAGTCTTAAGGAAGTTGGCTCAGAGATATTTATAAGCAGGCAAGAACCTAACAGGCTTTTCTGCCTATAATACTGGCGAAGAAGATGACAGCTAAATTCCTAAGGAAGGCTGCTACCCTCCTCACAATACTGGGGAAGGAGACGCCAATTATGGTCATTTAATTTTTGCTTTAAATGTTTCAACTTTGCAACACTTCTATTTAAGTTTTATTTTTCGTTAAGAAGTACTGTTTTCAACGTACAAGACTTCCTCTAATATGATAAAATTTATTTTTTAGAACAACTTTGATAAAAATTATTTAAATGTTATGGAAAAAAGTGAACACATTTAAAACGATATCGCATTTTTAAGCGGAAGTTAAAAGTTTCTTAAATTAAAATTAAACATTGTTTTTATTTTTATTAAAGTTTTTTTGTTTTAAAATTAAATAAATCTTATCATTTGCTGCATAAAGCAGCAAAATTCTTCGCTTAAAATAAATAAAAAAATGAATATGTTTCTTTGTTAAAATCCCAACCTCAATACTTATCAAGGTTTATTGTAGTTTGTAAAAATAAAAATTAAAAATAAATGAAACCCTGAAATTATAAAGCAGGCTTTACTTTTTATATTGGGATAAACGATAAAATTTGATAAATAAAATTACTACTTAAAGAAATGTATTCAGAAAATTAAATTAATTCTTCAACATCATTACATTGAAAAAGTCCTTAAGTTACTTCTCATTAAATGACAAATGTACGCTAAATATTGTTTGAAAATAACTTTAAGTTTTACTACTGTTTTAATTGATTTTAATTATCGACAGTTCACTTAAATTTGCAGCCTTAAAAATTGCCGAAAAAGCTTTTAGAATAAATTAATTGAATTAATTAAGTAATAATAATTTTTATTTTGATAAATTTCTTCTTTAATTCAATTAAAATTTTTGCCTTAAAAATTAACGCCATTAATTTGAGATATATTTTCAACTAAATAAAATAATTGAATTAATTAAAAAACTTAACTTTGTCATGATGAATATTTTCGTTAATTCAATTAAAAATTTCCCTTAAAAATTTTCGCAATTAATGTGAGAATTATTTGCATTAAAATAAGTTAATTGAATTAATTAAATTATTTTTTTTTCTGATAGTAAAGAATAAAGTAATTGACTTAATTAAAATAATAAATTTTTATTTTGATAAATTTCTTTTTCACTTGAATTATAATTTTTGCCTTAAAAATTAACGCCATTAATTTGGGGTTTATTTTCAATTAAATAATATAATTGAATTAATTAATATATTGAAATTTGTAAAGGTAAATTTTTCGTTAATTCAGTTAAAGATCTCCCTTTTCGGATTTAATGTAAGAGTTTTTTGCATTAAAATAAGTTAACTGAATTAATTAAAATATTTTGATTTTTTTTCTAATAAATTCCTTCGTCAGTTCAATTAAACTTGTTGCTTAAAAATTTGCCGTAATTGTACTGAGGTTTATTTTAAATTAAATAATGTAATTAAATTAATTAAATTAATGGTTTTTATTTTTATAAATTTTTTTTCATTTCAATTACTTTCTTGCTTGGAGAATCGTTGTCACAGGTTTAAAGTTTATTTTTAAATAAATAAAGTATTGATTTCATTACCAACAGTTCAGTTAAATTTGTTACCTGAAAAATTGCCGGAAAAGAATTTAAAATAAAGTAAAGGAATTATTTAAAATAAAGATTTTTATTTTGATAATTTTCTTCTTCAATTCAGTTATAATTTTCGCCTTAAAAATTAACGCCATTAATTTGAGACTTATTTTAAATTAAATAATATAATTGAATTTATAAAAATACTGAAATCTGCCACGATAATTTTTTTCGTTAATTTAATTAAATATTTCCCTTAAAAATTTCGCAATTAATGTGCGAATTATTTGCATTAAAATAAGTTAATTGAATTAATTAAAATATTTTGATTTTTTTTTCTAATAAATTCCTTCGTCAATTAAATTAAACTTGTTGCTTAAAAATTTGCCGCAATTGTATTAAGGTTTGTTTTGAATTAAATAATGTAACTGAATTAATTGAAATAATGATTTTTATTATCATAAATTCCCTTGTCACTTCAATTATTTTCTTGCCTTGAGATTTGCCATCATTGGTTTGAGGTTTATTTCCAAACTAATTAATTAATTGAATAAATTAAAATGTTGATTTTCATTTAAAAAAATTTCCGGGACTGATTAAAAGTTTTTTAATTTAATTAAGTACTTCTGTTTATTTAAACATTGATTGTTATTTTGATTAATTCAATTCGTCAATTCAATTAAATATTTTGTCTTAAAAATTGCGGCAATTAACATAAAAATAATTTTCTCTAAAAAAAGGTAATTTAATTAATTTTAATTAATCAATTTAATTAATGCTCTAAACTTAGAATTTACCGCTATTGATTTAATGTTTAATTTCAATTGAAAAGTGTCATAGAATTCATTAAAATATTGATTATTCGTAACGAAGGCTCGTACCCGCCTCTATTTTATTTAACCTCTTTAAACCCAATTAATGTTTAGAGTTTAAACTTTAAACTCAGATTAACTAAACACAATTTATATTTAAAACAAATAAAAAAAATTTTACTAATTCACTGGAATTTCTTGATTAAAAAAATAATAAAAAATTGCATTTGCAAGCAAATTACTTTTCATTAGAAACTCCATGTGATTCTTGAAAATGGCATCAATTTATTTATTTAATTCATTTATTTTTTTTCGCTATATGCTGATGTAGATTACACAGTAAAATATTTATATTTAGTACAAGTATTTGTTAAAGCTTTTAATAAAATATTTTCTATTCATTTATAACAAACGAAATATGTATGTTTAGAAATGCAAAATGATTTTTTATGGGGGCCAGATTTTTATTTTTTTTTTTTTTTTTGCAAATCAACATCTTGATAATCTTTTAGAGAGACAAAACTAAACAGCTCAACATGCAGACAGAAATGTGTATAAACATTTCAAAGAATATTGTGGAAATAACAATGTCAAACTCAAAGCGTTTTAGCTTTTTTTTACTCGTATTATTTGTATTTTTCTATTCTATTTTATATTTAAAATTAAATCATCAGGGGTTGTTTGGAATATGTGACTGATGTGTTGCTATTAATCATTTTTGTTTAAAGAGAAATAAAGCAAATTAAAAATTATGATGCTATAAAGAATAAATTAATTATTTTTTCTTTTTGGGGTCTTGTTTTAAACAATGATGATAAAAACTCGAATAAAAACTTGAAAAAGAATTTAAAATTTTTTACGATAGATTTTTTATTGCTTTAAAATTAGTCACTTTATCGTTTAAACTTGCACTTACGTTTTACAGAACGTCTTTCTAAAAAGTCTTATCTTGCAGTTCTCACTTTCTTCTGTAAATTTTTTTAAGGGAAACACAATTGGCGAGAAATTTAAACTTACGTTAATTTTGGAACACCCTTTCCTTTCATAAAGTAAGGCCTTGAAATTTGCCTAAAGTAGATGTTAATTATTGCTCAAAAGACAGTGATGATTAATTAGGTTGACAACTACCAGCCACTCATAGGAAATTACTAAGCAACGGAGGCTGATCTAAAAGTAACCCAAAGTAATAGAAAGCAACACCCAAATATATTTTTTATTAATAATTTTTCTCTGCTTTCCATTGTATATTTTAATTTAACAGATTTATGATTTTTGTTTTTCGTAGAAATTATATTTTTTTGTCTCAAAAGCTTTTTAGCGGTTCAAATTCTGTGCTAAAACAATTCATTAAAAAAACAACTTAAATTAATGGAACACAAGTGAAACTAATGGGGGAGCATTAGTTATATTAATTTCACTCAATATAATTTTTTTTTTGATAAATTTTTCTTTTTCGTTTCTGTGTGGCAGAGGGAGGCACTTTATTTATAATTAATGTGGGGTGATAAAAAATAAAAAACAAAAATCTTAAAATTTGTTTTGCTCTACAAATTTTAATACATTATTTTGTGGCGCAGTTTCGAAACTAGAATTTCTTATAATTTAATTTAATTCAAGTTTAGTAATGAAAAAAATAAATAATCAAGTCTTAAAATAATTGTAAATAATTGAAAGTAGAAGAAATACTTGCTCTACTTTTTCAAAGGCCCTCCAAAATATAATTAAACTTAATGACACTTATAAGTTTTTTAACAATAATTCAATTACAATTTTAAATTAACTAAAAAACTTTAATAAAATATAAATGAAAAAAAAAATAACTTTATGTTAATTTTGTTTAAGAAACTCATTTATCATTTTATTTTGGACTCTCACACATGTTTCTATTTTTATTTAACACAATTTTTTCTTACCCCTGCTTATGTTTGCCCTCTCTAATGCTTTAAGAATTTCAATATTTTTTGCTATAACTGTCAGTTTGATTTACAAAAATGATAAACTACTTAAACAGGGTCCGTGGTATTTGTTGCCGGATTCACTTTCGATTTTAAATTACAAAATGTGTAAAAAATTTAACAAAAGAAAATTATATTTGACAGTTTTTGTGTTAATGATGGATATTTTGTTAAGTTAAAGCTGAGACAAGCAATTAAGCCTTACAGAAAAGTAGATTAACAAAAACTACTAAACTTAAGGAAAAGTTGAAATGGGATTTTGTTGTTGTTTAACTTGTCCCTTTTTGCTATTGATTACAAAGCCTTTAGGATTTTATTTATTTCTTGTATTTCCGTTTTCATTTCTGAATGAATGTCAATGTTTTGTGTTAGTCACTTCTGCTCAGACCTCCATCAAAGGACAAGAACCGCAAGTTTAAACAGACTAATTTAAATTCAGAAAAAGATTCGAATTGAACAAAAGATTAATGAGCAACAAAGATTAGAAAGCCACTACAAACGGTATCTAATTAATCGAGTTTCAAACTAACCGGTTATTCGGTTCATCAAAAATATTTGCCTTCAGCGTATACTTTCTGCATAACTACCTACGTACCCTTTATTAAAAGAAACCCGAACAAAATTTTTAAATCAGATTAATAGCTCTTCAGAAAAGGATATTTACATTTCATTCCCAGAGTAACCCTATATCGAAATTAAAAAGCCTCACTATTGCAGTTTTTCAAATGTCAGACATTTAAAGTATTTACCTTGGAATAGGGTACTAGCCTGCCCTCCTAGACCTCCAG